>CM062817.1:1959492944-1960092944 GCA_031772625.1 Pinus tabuliformis | reverse complement strand
TTGGAGGTTGTGTGTGTTTTCCATCAATTCCAAAGGAGGAGATTGTTGGCATTATGGTGTGCATGGCTCCAACTAGGTGATGTTAGCATTGGTTCATGATGGCAGCCAGCTTATGTTGGCATTGATGTCAACCTTATGTAGTCTAGGTAATTATTAGATGCCTTCACTGTAGCATGGTTTGTAGTTAGTTGATTTGGCATTGAGATGGCTATGTTGGCATTGATGTCAGCCCTATGAGGTCATGCACTTATGTCAACCTATCATGATGTAGATTGTTGATGGAGCAATAGGTTTATGTTGGCATGTGTTGGAATTGATATTGATCATATGATGATGGAAGACTTGATAACTTGTTGCAGTGGGATGGTCTTATGATGATGATGGAGATGTGCTACAATGTATTGCAAGTCTATCATAGGTGTTGCAACGTGTGCAAATGTTTGTTGAAGAGTGGAGGATTTGTTGGCAGTCTTGCCAACCTATGTTTGTTGGCCTTTTAGGTCAACGAGGAAATGACACTTGGGCTACTTTTTTTATGGTTATCATAGACTTGTCATGGGTTTTTAGAGGTTCTACAATGTTATGAGATGCCCCCCCCCCCCCCCCCCCCCCAAGTAGATAAACAAGTCTTGGAAGTTTGGAGTTGATCAAAAGCAAGATCAAGGTTGTAAAACTCTTGAGAAAACTCAGTTTTGAGAGGCATACATAGGTCTTGTGAAGGAAAAAAGTGTATACATAGGCTTTATGAAGGAAAGTAGTGTATATGCCATGAAAGTAAATTTCTCTGCATTCCTCACACAAATCGGGAAAAATTCAGCTTGGTAATTCACAAAAGCTCCTAAATTGATTAGTTAAGGTTAGAAATAGGTTGAAAAGGTCCTTCAATGATGGGAACTCGTGTAGTGCACAAGTAGTGAGGTTAGTGGATTGACTTGGTCCAATTTTTGCACCCTTGATCCTAGCGCCAAGCTCAATTTCGCCCTACAGGTTTTATTTTCTTCATTTTGGAGCTTAGTGGTTGATGATGTTGAGTGTATGTGTGAAAGAGAAGGCTACATATAGTGATTATGTTTCAAATCTATTGGAGAGCATAGATGCTTCAGTGTATGAGTGTTAATGGCTGCACAATGAGAAGATTTGAATCATGTTACAAAATAGATCAAATTTCATGCTACTAGAGTAGATATTGTTTGGAGAGTTTTTTGTATGTTGTTGGAGTATATTTTGTTGGTGATTCTCACATTTCTTTTGCAAGAGATGCTATTGCATTTGACACATAGCCATTGTGTTGTATGTTTCTAATTGTAGTATGCAACAATTATATTATGATGTGAGGGTTTGATATTATTATTGGTGATGATATTGAAGATTTGTTGTGGCCATTATTTTGCTAGATAACATATTTGTGGTATTATATTTGATTGATTTGATGAGATTATCTTGCTGCAGAGTGTGTATTACAGATATGAATTGAGTTGAGAAGAAAGTCTTGCGATCTAGTTTGAAAATAGATGAAAGGAGGCCCGTATAGAGTAAAGGAGCAGTGACTTCATGGATGTGGAGCTGTGATTGTGAAGTTTTAGCGAACATAGCAATTTATCCATCCAATGGTAGTTGGATAGTCCAATTGGAGGTGGGTGAGGATCGATTGATCATGGTGGCTTTCAACGGATGATAGTTTGTAGATCCGTGGAGAACATAGTCTTCTGATCTGATCAGTAGAATCGAGTCTCTAGGCTGATGAGAGTGAGATGATTCAGAGCAGCACAATAGTAGTAAGGGTGATTTTTTTTCCGAGTGAAGGGTTTTCCACCAGATATCTTGTGTCTCATGTGTGATGATGTTTTTTTGGTTATGCTTTGATGGTTTTCATTTATTATATGTTTCGTATAGTTTTACATGTTTATTGTGTACTCATATGCTACTAACATATTGTGAGTTGTTGCAATAACAAGTGTGATTCAATTAAGAAGTAATAAAAGGAAAAAAATTGTAATAAGTCACACTACTGATTCACCTCCCCACCTCAATAGTGCTCAAAGGTTTCCAACAATATCCCCATGGGACAAAGAGTAGTTGTCACAATGAGATGTTATCCCCTCCAAGTGGTTTCAAATCCCAAGGTTGGATATCTTTGAGTCATTGTGATAAGGCTCAAAGAGTAGACTCCCCCTCTTTATAAGTGATAATGGTTTGGTATATTTCGCTTGTGGGATTTCACTCAACAGCTAGGCTCCCTCAACATTGAGAAGTCTCGACCCTTTTTAAGTCATAAATTCCTGTAGCGCCCCCCTACCACCTTTGAGAAATATTGACTCTTGGTAACTCATAAATTCCTGTAGGCTCCTCCTCCCTAGAGAAGTCTCAGCTCTTGCTATATCGCACCTACTCATTGTTGGATATAATCATGTTGTTATAGTGGAAGTGGCTAGGTTTGATATTGGGCCTTGTCGAGATTACTCCAGCTAATTAATTTCTAGATTCACCATGGTATAATTAAAAAAAATGAAAAAGTTTCTTTCATTCAATCATATAATAATTATAAAATTTCAAATTATATAATTTTCACACAAATATTAAAAATAAAAAAGGGTATTTCTCAAGGATTCAAATATTATGTCTATTTATAGTATTATAGGTGACTAGCTTGGTTTGAAAAGTTATACATAGAGTGTGAGCGAATATTCAATAAAAAAATATGTAATTTACTATTAAAATTGAGATTTTTTTTAAAATAATATATATTTATATATGTGTGTGTGCCGGTGTGTGATCCATATTTTATTCAAGAAAGACTTTCCCCAAAAAATGACATTCATGTTATTGACTAGACGCCTTTAGAACCACTCATCATAATGACTAAGATGGAGAATTTGTTCCCAACATAAAAACAAATAATGAAAATATAGAGACAAAATTGACCCTAAATGATTGGAATATAAAAATAAAAATTAAAAATTAATATAATACTTTTTAGTTAAAAATTAATGTAACACTCATAAACATAAAAAAATAAAGAAAAGAATTAATAAAAATGAATTAAAAGTAAGTTGATATATATAAATAACTATATTAACAAATCATTAAAATCTAAAAATCGAAATATACAAATTAAAATTAAACTCAATGTTTTATATATATATATTTACATATATAAACTGATGATGATGATGATGATGATGATGATGATGGTGGTGGTGGTGGTGGTGGTGGTGGTTAACGTCCACTGAGAATAGAAAACTTGAGTATCCATTAAATAAAATAAAATAAAATAAATACTAAAAGATTTTAATATATAATTATGTCTAAATTTTCTCAATTTAAAATTCATATATTAATAATATAATTTTGAAGTTAAAATTAAACTTTTAATATTAAAATTTTATTTTATAAAAAATAAAAATATATTTTTAACTTTACCAGAGATTTTTCGGCGTAAATCACATGATATTTCATTTGTCGACGCATTTCCAACCAACCAATGTGGTGATGATGAACCACACTCGTTGGTTCGAAACGCGTGACAAATAAAATATCAGGTGATTTACGCCGAAAAATCTCTCTTAAACTTGATATGGAACACAAAAGCCTCAATTCAACAATTGAATACCTACACGGAAAAACCATTAAAACCAAGGTTCTTGAACAGGCACACTTGGTTTCAAAGTTGAAGTAAGATATTTTTAACTTTTAATAGTAAAATTTTATTTTATGAAAAAATAAAAAATAATATTTTCAATTTGATGACGTTAATGGATTGAAAGAATAATACCTTATAGTCGTGATAGATGCTTACAACTTTTATTCTAATTTATGATATCTTTGCAAGATGAAATGATGTGGGATATGTATAGATATTATTTTTAAACAAAAATCTGTAGTCCATTCCATAGTAAACAATTTAAAGAGTTTTTAACTGCAGAGCTTGAAGCACTTAATCGTCTGAGGACTAGTGGCAGATGATAGCACGAGTCATCTAAAAGAAATAATGCTAATAAATGAAAATAATATAATGTTGGAATAGTATTTAAATTTATTTTATTAATTAAGGTTTTTCCTTTTTCTTTTTCCTTTCTCAATAGATGGAAATAAGAAAAAAGCGAGCTTAATCGCTATGCGATGAAAATCCCCCATTTCCCATTACAAATCCTATCTACACCTAATCTTCTTTCAATAACGAACAATCTGATTATGTCATTTATGGATCGCAGCAATAATAAGCATACTCATTGCCCGTGGACAAATAAAAATTTTAGCATCTAAACGTTGGCTGATTTTCACCTAGGCTCTTGACGAAGGATGAGCAGTTGCAGAATGGATATCGGAATGTGTGTTAGAAGAAATTGCTGTACCGCGAGATGCTCTGTCAAGATCAAAAGCTGCAGGAGCAGCAGTTGCAGAATGGATATCAGAATGTGCGTCAGAAGAAATCGCTATACTGCTAGATGCTTTGTCAGAATCAACAACTGTAGAACATTGCAGTTGGTGAGATTCGGTCAAATTCTCCACATCTATGTAAACAAGCCTTGTCGGTGAGGAAAGATGTTCTCGCTCACTGGTCAGCATGGACACCACCAGCGACATTGAAGGCCGCAACGTTGCAGCTCCTTGAGTGCACGGAAGACCAATTTTAATCACTCTCATTGCTTCCTCACACGAATATTTGCTCTCCAATGTGGGATCCATAACCTCTAATGCTCTCTCTTCCTTATACAGTCTCCATGTCTGATAATTGACTAATATCCACAAATAATAAAACATTAGTGACTAAGAATCATATTTCATACGGGAAATTTATACTATATTAGATCCACATTAGCCATACTTCTCCCGGGAGAAACACCATTTGTTGAGGCAAACTTTGATTCTTTCTTCCGCTGATAATCTCAAGAACAAGTACTCCAAAACTGAATACATCCGCTTTTTCTGTGAGCTGTCCGCACAAGGCGTACTCAGGCGCCATGTACCCTTTTAAAATTAAAATTATACGATGCTTCCTCAAATATGTGAATTGTAGTTGGTCCATATCGTGCAATTCATTAAATAAAGTTGCGGACATCAAGACATTCAAATGTAAAGAGAATTCTTACAAAATTCCAGCAATTCTATGTTGAAATAATAATTTCAACTGAAGCTTTATTTTATTTGTGATGCGATCTATCGCATATCACAAATCGCAAACTCACCCTGTCAGCCTCGGTTATGTGTTGTGTTTTCTGGCGATTGCGATATGTTTTTGCGATGCGATAATTATCGCATATCGCAGATCGCACTAATGTGCGTGTGCTCCATTTTTGTGTTCTGCCAAATGCAATTTCGCGATGTGATTCAATTGAAGTCAACAGTTGAGTATAGGCCTGCACCAAATGAATTTGACGTGAAGTAAAAGTTTCTTTACCACCAGTTTTGTCAGTAAAACAGTAAATGCAATTTACTGTGGGTTGGTAAGTTTTGGTAAAGATTTTAATTTCATTTCAGTGGGAGTATGGGCACAAGAAAAGGTTGGTAAAACCATTTAATTTTTAGTGTGTCTTTTACGGAAGCATGGCCAGTGAAAACGTGAAGTAATTTCCTTTTGGTTGTGATATATATATGTAAGTTTTTTGTTGTTGATAAATAATAGAAAAGTGAGGCATAGAAGTGCGTATGTATAGTTCTGAATGTGTGAAGAAGGAAGAACGCAATAGTGCGTATGAAAATATACACAACAGTGTAAATTGACTTGTAATGCACAGCAGTGCGAAGTAAAAAATAGAACGTAGCAGCGTGAGAAAAATTCATGTGTATTTTCACACAGCAGTGTGTTGATCTCTTTAGCAGAGACAAAAGTTTTTTTTGTAATGCAGTGTAAACTTTTTTTTAAAAGGAGGGACAGAGTAATTTTTGTGTTGAACTCAAATGTTCCTGTGTGATCCCTCTGTGAGAGGAAGAAGCCTGTAACAGCAATTATTTTATTGATGAATGCACAGTTCTTTTTCATGTGTGTAAATCTCTGTCTGCTTAGAAATTTTAAAGCTTCCGCTGTGTTAAAGATCCTGTGTGTGTAAAATAGAGCATTGTTTCTCTGTTCATTATTTTTTTTTTGGAATTTTAGCAGAAAAATTCCCAACAGTGGTATCAGAGCGTTGTTCTCTGGTCTTTTGAGTTTGAAATCACTTGAAATTTCCAACACTGGTATCAGAGCTTTTCCAGGCTCTTTGAAGGTGTCAAAGAAGCTGAAGGAAGGATTCTTACTGCAGCAACTTCTCCAGCAGTGTGAAGACTCAGGCAAAAGAATCCAAGGTATTTCTCAAGTTTTTTTTTGTTGCTGTTGAAGACAGTCTGTTATTTTAAATACACAGTGAGGTATTTGAAGCATAGTTAAGAGTGCAAGAATGGCTGGCACTAGCACCAGCAATAGCATGGGTATGCAGCTCCCACTATTTGATGGCAAAAGCTATGACTATTGGGCAATAACAATGAAAGACTTGTTTGCTTCCCAAGACTTATGGGAAATAGTTGAAGATGGTTTTAAACAACCAGTAGATGAAAATGAGTTTAATGCATTAACTCAAGGAGAGAAGGATCTGTTAAAGAGCTACAAGAAGAAGGACTCAAAAGCCCTCTTCTTCTTGTATCAGGCAGTGCATGGAAGCGTGTTTCCAAGGTTAGCAGCAACTAAGACATCCAAAGAAGCATCGCAAACTCTCAAGACAACCTATCAAGGCATGGAGAAAGTGAAGAAAACAAAGCTACAGTTGATGAGGAAAGATTTTGAGAACCTGAACATGAAGGAGTCAAACAATATTGACTCATTCTTCACTCAAGTAATTGGCCTGGTCACACAAATAAGATCTCATGGGGAGATACTTGAAGAAAGGAGGATTGTGGATAAACTATTGAGGTGCCTACCTTCAAGGTTTCATGTGATTGTCACCACCATAGAAGAGACAAAGGATCTCTCGAACTTTTCAGTTGATGAACTTCATGCATCATTGATAACACATGAGCAGAGGTTGAGTAGAAATGAAAACTCATCTCTAGAGCAAGCCTTTAAGACCCAGATGTCCTTTGAAAAAGGAAGAGGTCAAGGCAGAGGAAACAAGAGAGGAAGAGGCAGAAGCCAGAATAGAGGAGGAAGGAACAGTCCAGCAAATTCTCAAGGAAGAGGCAGCAATCCAAATCAGAACAAAGGCCAAGGCAGCAGTGAACAAAGTGGACAACATCATGCTCAAGGACAAAGGTATGAAAAATCCAATGTCCAATGTTATTATTGTAAAAAATATGGTCATTATGCCAATGAATGTAAGAAGAAGCAACATGATATGAGTAATAAATTTAGTGCAAATATTACTAGAGAAAATATCAGTCAAGATAATGTATTGTTAGCTTGTAACATGGCTGAAACAAATAGTGAAGATATATGGTTTCTAGACTCCGGTTGCAACAACCATATGACAGGAAACATAGCTTTGTTTTCTGCTTTAGATCAAAGTGTGAAGTCACAAGTCACACTTGGGACTGATAGTAAAATTTCTGTTATGGGTAAAGGAGAAGTTAAAATATTTACAAAGCAAGGAGAAAAGAAAACCGTAGCAGATGTCTATTATGTTCCTGGAATGAGATGTAACCTCTTGAGTATTGGACAGCTTGTTCAAAAGGGTTACAATGTTTTCTTTGAGAATGATGTATGCACCATCATGGATAGAGCACCCAACAAACGATGCATTGCTGAAGTGAAAATGACAAGGAACAGAATGTTCCCTCTTAGAATAAGAGCAGATTTGAAAAACAAAGAAATAATTGCAGCAGTTTCCCAAGAGACTTTCCAAAGTATGCCAAAGGATGAAAATTGTATGTGGCATTTGAGATTTGGACATCTCAATTTTGGAGGTCTTAACTTGCTAAGCAGAAAAGGAATGGTAAGGGGATTACCATTGATAGAGAAACCGAACAGCCTTTGTGAAGGTTGCATATTGGGAAAACAACACAGAGAAATTTTTCCTTCAGAGAAAAGCATAAGGGCAAAAGCACCCTTAGAGATTGTCCACTCAGACTTATGTGGACCAATGCAAACCCCATCTTTAGCAGGCAGCCAATATTTTCTAACATTTATTGATGATTTTACAAAAAAAACTTGGGTTTATTTCTTGAAGAATAAAAGTGAAGTGTTTGAAAAATTCCGAAATTTCAAAGCACTTGTGGAAAATCAAAGTGGGCTGCGCATCAAAATTTTAAGGACAGACAGAAGAGGTGAGTATATCTCCAAGGAATTCCTACGGTTTTGTAGAGAAAATGGAATTCACAAGCAATTTACAGCCAGGTATACCACACAGCAAAATGGAGTTGCTGAAAGGAAGAATAGGACCATTATGGATATGGTGAGGAACATGTTAAAGGCAAAGCATTTGCTAAATGATTATTGGGCTGAAGCCGTAAATTTTGCAGTATATATCTTGAATAGGTGTCCTACAAAAGCTGTGATGAACAAAGTTCCTGAAGAGACATGGAGTGGGAGAAAGCAAGGAGTCACCCACATGAAAATTTTTGGATGTGTGGCTTATGCACACATTCCAGTTCAACTAAGGAGGAAGTTGGACAGCAAAGGGGAGAAATGTATCTTCATTGGATACAGTGAGGAATCCAAATCTTACAGGTTGTATATCCCATCCACCAAGAAATTATTTGTGAGCAGAGATGTTCAGTTCATTGAGGAGGAAGCTTGGGATGGAAGCATAGAGAAAACAATTAATGTTAAAAACTGTTTGTCTCATGATGAAGATGATGAGGAGATGGTACAAATACATCCCCAAACAATAGCGCCAACACAACAACAGCAAGGAACACCCTTGAGGAGAAATGAGAATGCTTCTCCAAGCACACCACAAGGAGGAAATTCAAGTGCATCTTCAAGCACTTGCACACCAAGTGAAAGAGGTAAGAAGTTCAGAAACTTGAGTGACATTTATAATGAAGGAATGAATTCTTTGTTTACGTTGTATTGTCATGTTGATGACCCTATTCATTTCGAAGATGCTATTAAAAATAAGAAATGGATAGAAGCTATGGATTAGGAGATGAAATCCATAGAAAGAAACAAGACATGGGATTTGGTTGAGCTACCAAAAGGTAAAAGAGTCATAGGAGTCGAATGGGTCTGTAAGACCAAGTGCAATGCTGAAGGCAAAATTGAAAGACACAAGGCAAGTTTGGTTGTCAAGGGATACAAGTAGCAATATGGGAGAGATTATGAGGAGACTTTTGCACCGGTTGCAAGAATGGAAACCGTGAGAACAGTGCTGTCCATAGCAGCACAAAACAAATGGAAAGTTTACCAGATGGATGTGAAGTCGGCATTCCTAAATGGAGTGTTAAAGGAGGAGGTTTACATTGAACAGCCTCTAGGCTATGAGAAGAAAGGCCAAGAACACAAAGTTTGCAAATTGAAGAAAGCTCTTTATGGGATGAAGCAAGCGCCAAGAGCGTGGTACAGTAGAATAGATTCCTATCTACTGGAAAATGAATTTGACAAATGTGAGGGAGAACCCACCATCTACATCAAAGAAAAGGATGGCAAGATTTTAATTGTGGTCTTGTATGTTGATGATGTAATTTTTACAGGTAATGATGACTACCTCATTGAAAACTTCAAATCAGTCATGAAAGAGGAATTTGAGATGACTAACATGGGTTTGCTGAGATACTTCTTAGGAATAGAAGTAAATCAAAATGAAAATGGAATTTTTATCTCTCAAGCAAGATATGTAAATGAAGTGTTGAGCAGGTTTAATATGCAAGAATGAAAAGCAGCAAACACTCCCACGGTAATGGGATTAAAACTCAGCAAAGAGGACAACAGCAAGGATTTTGATCCTAGCTTGTATAAGAGCATAGTTGGCAGCCTTATGTATTTAACTGCAACTAGGCCTGACATAATGTTTGCTGTTAGTTTGATTTCCAAATTTATGGAGAGGCCAAAAGAGGCTCATTGGCAGGCAGCAAAAAGAATTCTGAGGTATGTCAAAGGTACAAAAAGATTTGGCATTTTGTATACTTTTTCAGAAAGTTCAGATTTAGTTGGATATATTGATAGCGATTGGGCTGGAAGTGGAGATGATCGGAAAAGCACATCCGGTTATGTCTTTCACATGGGTTCAGGAGCAATTTCATGGGCTTCCAAGAAACAGCCAATTGTGGCGTTGTCTACAGCACAGGCAGAATACGTGGCAGCTACAGCAGCAGCGTGTCAAGCAGTTTGGATGAGGAGATTTGGATGAGGAGACTGTTAAGAAGTCTATGCCAAGAGCAGGCAACAACAACGGTGATCTTTTGTGACAATTGCTCTACTATTGCGTTATCCAAGAATTATGTGTTTCACAAGCGAACGAAACACATTGATACAAGGTTTCACTACATCAGAGAATTGGTGAACAACGGAGAAATTGTTTTACAACATTGCAGCACTCAAGAACAGGTTGCAGACATTTTGACCAAGCCTTTGGGACAGAAAAGTTTTGAGTATTTGAGGAAATGTCTGGGTATGATTGATAACCCAGCAGTTGAAATTAAAGGGGAGTGTTGAAATAATAATTTCAATAGAAGCTTTATTTTATTTGCGATGCGATCTATCGCATATCACAAATCGCAAACTCACCCTGTCACCCTCGGTTATGTGTTGTGTTTTCTGGCGATTGTGATATGTTTTTGCGATGCGATAATTATCACAGATCGCAGATCGCACTAATGTGTGTGTGCTCTATTTTTGTGTTCTACCAAATGCGATTTCGCGATGTGATTCAATTGAAGTCAACGGTTGAGTACAGGCTGCACCAAATGAATTTGACGTGAAGTAAAAGTTTCTTTACCGCCAGTTTTGTCAGTAAAACAGTAAATGCAATTTATTGTGGGTTGGTAAGTTTTGGTAAAGATTTTAATTTCATTTCAGCGGGAGTATGGGCATAAGAAAATGTTGGTAAAACCATTTAATTTTTAGTGTGTCTTTTACGGAAGCATGGCCAGTGAAAACGTGAAGTAATTTCCTTTTGGTTGTCATATATATATGTAAGTTTTTTGTTGTTGATAAATAATAGAAAAGTGAGGCATAGCAATGCGTATGTATAGTTCTAAATGTGTGAAGAAGGAAGAACGCAACACTGCGTATGAAAATATACACAGCAGTGTAAATTGACTTGTAATGCACAACAGTGCGAAGTAAAAAATAGAACGCAGCAGCGTGAGAAAAATTCATGTGTATTTTCACACAGCAGTGTGTTGATCTCTTTAGCAGAGACAAAAGTTTTTTTTGTAATGCAGTGTAAACTTTTTTTTAAAAGGAGGGACAGAGTAATTTTTGTGTTGAACTCAAATGTTCCTGTGTGATCCCTCTGAGAGAGGAAGAAGCCTGTAACAATAGTTATTTTATTGATGAATGCAAAGTTCTTTTTCATGTGTGTAAATCTCTGTCTGCTTAGAAATTTTAAAGCTTCCGCTGTGTTAAAGATCCTGTGTGTGTAAAACAGAGCATTGTTTCTCTGTTCATTATTTTTGTTTTTGGAATTTTAGCAGAAAAATTCCCAACAGTGGTATCAGAGCATTGTTCTCTGGTCTTTTGAGTTTGAAATCACCTGAAATTTCCAACATTCTAGTGATAACGTGGCTCTGATCTTCTCCAAAGAGTTTGGCTAAACCAAAATCTGCTTTGTATTTTTTATCAAGTAAAATATTGCTTGCTTTAATATCTCTATGGATGATCCGAATGTCAGATTCCTCATGAAGATAGGCCAGACCACGTGCTGTTCCAACTATGATTTCATACCTACCGCTCCAGTCAAGTAGATGGCGTTTTGTTCTATCTACAATGATTGCATAACAGGAAGTAAACCCATTGGCAAGCTATATTAAAAAACTTGAACAAATCCAGTGTCCATGCAGGAATTAAGTAGTTAAAGAGGGAGAAGCTACCAAAAAGAATGTTGTCGAGACTGTCGTTCTCGAGGTATTCGTATACCAGTAGCCTTTCTGAGCTTTTAACAGAGCAGCCAAGCAATTTCACTAAATTCCTGTGCTGAACACGACTGATAAGATTGGCTTCATTCAGAAATTCAGTGTCTCCTTGCCTTGAATCTAAGTTCAGCCGTTTGATTGCAACCTCTCTTGCATCAGGTATAACCCCCTACAGCAGATCAATGAACTTCATAATTAATTCTATTTTTCATGGAACCTACAGATTCCAAATATCTAATTTGACATAAAGCAATGATATTAAGCTCTCACTTTAAATACGAATCCAAAACCTCCCTCGCCAAGCTTGTCTTCCTCATTAAAATTGGACGCAGCCTTTTTCAGTATGTCGTAGTTGAATATAAGTTCCGGATGAGCTATAGTAGGCGATAAGTCAATTTCTCGTCCTTCCCCTAAAAAAAAAATTAACAATGCATCTATTTATTTTGTGGTAAAGAAATAGTCGATAAGTTCACAAGACACTAGTATATCAAGCGCACACTAGTGGTTTAGCAATTCCAGAACCTCCAGTTCGAGAAATGCATTCCCAAGGCATTCGACGACAGAAAAACTTCCACTTCCAAAGGCTTATGAATGTAACTAATCCGACCGTAGCAGCTAGTACGCCCACAAGTATCCCTACAAATTCACACATTAAGGTTTCGTAAATTGGTTTTTTTATTTTAGGAAATGAACAAAATCATTGTACCCCTTTTTTTCAGAAAAAAAAAAAAAACTTCTTTCTATTATGGAAAAGAAAGTACATATTAAGGCTCCGTAAAATGGTTTTTTATTTTATTTTAGGAAATGAACAAAAGCACCATACCACTTTTTTTCAGAGTAAAAAAACGTCTTTCTATTATGGAAAAGAAAGTACATATTTCAGTGAGAACCATAAATGTGTTCAGACAAAACATCATCTATCTTCTGATCCAATCGCCACATAGAAAAAACAAACAGAGAAAATACATTTAAAATCACTGTGTGAAAGAAATACCGGATGCGATGGCGGTCACGGCATGATAGAAGTATGTAAGATTTTTGAGATACACAGATCTAGATCTGCAAAACAATAAACAAGCTTGCAAGAGAAGGAAGGAAGCGAGCAAGAATTGAGAAAAGAATGAAAAAATTGATTCTACAATATTAGTTTTAGAATAAATACATAAAATAAACTAAGTTAAGCTTAGTTGTACATGCAATAACTAAAGCTAACTAAAGCTAAATGTGCTTTATCTTATGTTAATGTGTACATGTGCCACATGCAAGCAATAAGTTAATTGGAGCTAATCTAGGTGCATGTACACCAACACAGCTAGTCTAAGTGCATGTACATCAACAGCCCCCCTTAAGCATAACTTAGGTGAGTGTGATGCAAAATGAATGAGTCCTGGCAACACGGCCATTTTAGGTACCCATATGCAATGCATAAAAAGGAGGAAAGAGGGAAAACCCAGTGGGAAGAAAACCCCCCCTCAAAATATAATGCAAAAGTAGAGAAAAGACAACTGCTAGGCAGTCGTGTCGTTCACCCCGAGACGATCTCGCAGGAATCGAAACTTCTGCTTAGTGAACGTCTTGGTGAAGATGTCAGCAATTTGCTCAGAACTAGGACAGTACTGAAGATCGATGATCCCATCATGAATGAGTTCTCTAATGAAGTGCATGTGGATCTCGATGTGTTTGGTACGCTGCCGCTGCACTGGATCTCTGCAAAACTTTAGCGTACTTTGATTATCGCACTAGATGACAGTTGGATGATGGACACTAATCCCAAGCTCAGATAGGAAATGTTGTAGCCAAATTGCCTGAATAGTGGCATTGACTGCTCCTCTATACTCGGCCTCTGCTGATGATAAAGCAATGGCAGCCTGCTTCCTACTTGACCAACAAATTGGGCCGGATCCCAAACTAAGTCCATAACTGGAAGTAGACTTGCGATCAATGGTGTCGCCAGCCCAGTCTGAATCTGTGAACCCGATGAGATTCAAAGAACAATTGGCTGCATAATGAATCCCATAGGTGATTGTCCCCTGGACATATCAAAGGATGCGCTTTGCAACATTCCAGTGTAACTCATGTGGCTCCTGCATGTATCTGGAAACTGCTCCGACAGCATAGGAGAGATCAGGACGGGAGTGAGTGAGATAAAGAAGACTTCCCACAAGCTGGCGATACAATGTGCAATCAACCAATGGTGTGTCTTTGCCATTCTCAAGCTTTATCCCTGATAAGAAAGGTGTGGCTGCTGGCTTGCAGTCACTCATGTGAAATCGTGCCAAAAGATCTTTGCCATATTTTGGTTGAGAAATGGTAATGCCAGAATCACGCTGATGGATCTCTAGTCCAAGGAAGAACTTTAGCAAGCCCATGTCTGTCATAGAAAATCGCTTATGCAAGGCAGTTTTGATGTTATTAATGACAGAAGCTGAACTACCCGTTATCAAAAGATCATCTACGTAGAGTACTATGATCAACAAGGAGTCAATTTTCTTCAGAAAATAAACATTGGAATCAGATTTGCAGCGTACAAAATTTTGAGATAACAAATAAGAATCCATCTTTGCATACCATGCTCTAGGTGCCTGCTTGAGGCCATAAAGAGACTTCTTTAGTTTGCATACCAGAGATGAATTCTGCATGTATCCCGGTGGCTGCTCCATGTAGATTTCCTCCTCGAGATCACCATGAAGAAAGGCATTCTTCACATCCATATGATGCACCTCCCATCCTCTTGCTGCTGCAATGGAGAGAGCTAGCCGAATGGAATCCATTTTTGCCACTCGAGCAAAAGTCTCATCATAGTCAAAACCATGTACTTGCTGAAAACCTTTTGCTACCAATCGTACCTTATATCGACTAACTTGGCCATTTGATGCTTTCTTGGTCCGGTAAACCCACTTGCATCTCACAAGTTTGTGATTTGAAGGTAGCGAAACCAAATCCCAAGTCTGGTTCTCAATGAGAGAGTTATATTCCTCATCCATGGCGGCTTCCCATTCAGGATGCCCATTTGCTTCTGCATAATTTTGTGGATCAGATCCATCCATCATATAAGCATGCATGGGCATGGATGGCTCCATGCTAAGAGTGCTTGCGGATCTTCCTCAAACAGAGGGATAGAGGCAGGATCATCAAGGATATCACTCATGCTGTGCCATTTTTGTGTTGAAGGTGGTCGAGAATCTTCCGAACTACATGCAGAAGTATGATCTCGATGTTCAACAACTGGTGGTCTAACAGGGGTCACAGGAAAAGACTCATCTTCATCAGAATGCTGGTCTGAAGTTTCATCTACATACTCATCAATGAGTGGTGATGAAAATTTGGTAACAAGTTCATCTACTCGTGCATGCGAAATATCTTCGTCAAACTTTACACTCCTTTCAATAAAGAGCTCTTCATTGTGGATATCAAGCAATCTGTACCCTTTGACTTCATCAGAATATCCAACAAACATGCATGCTTTGCTTTGAGGCTCCAAAGCCTTTCTCTTCTCTGGAGGAATGCGCGCCCATGCTCGAGATCCAAAAATGCAGAAATGACTAACTTCAGGTTTCATGCCAGTCCAAGCCTCAAAAGGTGTTTTTCCAGTAACAGATTTATGAGGAGATATGTTCTGGATGTATGAGGCACAATTAATAGCTTCGGCCCACAATTTCGACGGAAGAGATCTTGCATGCAACATGCAATTAACCATCTCTTTTTCAAAGATTGATTTTTCCTTTCAGCCACGCCATTTTGCTGTGGAGTGTAAGGAACTGTATGCTGCAACTGTATGCTTGCTTCATCACAAAGATTCTTGATATCTTTTTTGACATATTCCGTCCCATTATCTGTGCGGAGTATTTTGATGCGTTTTCCAAACTGATTTTCTGCATGCGCTTTGAAAATCTTTAGATGTTGAAAAACTTCAGACTTGAGTTTCAAGAAGTAAACCCTAGTGAATCTCGTGTAATCATCTATAAATGACAACACATATCTTGCTTTGCTCATTGAAAGCACCGGAAATGGACCCATGAGATCACTGTGTACAAGTTCCAAAGGTGAAGAGGCTCTCCATGCATGCCCCTTCTCGAATTTTTCTTGTGGATGCTTTCCAAGAGCACATCCATTACAAACACCATCTAAAATTCAATGGTTGGCAATCCTTTGACCATCCCTTTCTTACTAAGTTGTTGCATATATCTGAAATTCAAGTGCCCAAATCTCTCGTGCCAAATCCTACTTTCTTCATTTGCATGCATAAGTGACAAAATAGAATCTGATTGAGGAACAAAATCAGAAAATGTATACAAACGAGATTGATCATTTACCTTGCCAGATGCAATCTTCAAATTGGTTTGCATGTCATAAATGCTCACGGAATCTGGGGTAAATTCCACTTTCCTTCCGCTGCCTGTGTGTGTCATCTGATACACACAGAGAAGATTCACAGAAAGCCTTGGAATATGCAAGACATTTTCAAAACTTCCATCTTCGAATTGCACTCTTCCTTGTCCAGATGCTGCAACTGCAAAATTATCCCCCATGAGAATGGGAGGACCTGAGTATGCATGTAGAGAAGAAAAGGATTCCTTTGAAGAAGCCATATGATGTGAAGCTCCTAAATCGATGATCCATTCTTGTGGTGCAGAATGAAGAGAAATCAAAGCATGCCCGTTACCTCTTGGATCTGGTGCTTTTCTCCAGACTTCTTCTTAGCATTCTCAGGAATGTGGTGTCCAAGATTGTGTTGCTGGAGTGTCTGCGCCATAAGATCTATAGTCTTCTTCATGCATGCAGATTCAGGATGAAAACCACGGTGGCAATAATTGCACATTGATTTCCCTTTCGTTCCTTTCCTTTCCTTTGAGCCAGATGATCCATCAGGGGGTTTGGGATGTCCTCCCTTTCTTGGATCAGAATCCTTCTTCCCTTTTCCTTTCTGATGGTCTTTGGAATTTGCCTTTCCTTTTGCATGCACAGTAAGTGCATGCACTTTGGAATTTTTAAGTGTGCCCATTTTGATGAGCTTATCTTGCTCATGCATCAAAGACTGAATAAAAGAATCCAGTGAGGGCATCTTCCAAGCTGCACCAGTTGCAGATCTGACTGTGTGGAATGTAGAGACGAATACTGCATACTCTGGACCAAGTTTTGATAAAATGGAAAGAATCAACTGATTTTCTTGCTTGGATTTGTCGATCCCGCATCCTTTCAGCTGAACCAACAAGGCTTTATACCTTGTGAAAAAATCTTGAATGTTCTCAATGTTTCTCGGATCTAATGAGTTTAACTCATTTTCGAGAATGCGACCTTGCATTTCATCCTGTTTTCCAAACAATCCTTCCAAAATTTTCCATACTTCATTTGGAGTTGGACATGATTCAACATGAAATAGCAGTTCCGGAGAAATAGATAAACATAGGATGCTGAAGGCCTCGTCCATGCGATTGAAATATATTGTTTTCTCCATTGCCGATGTTGGTTCAACTTCCATTTCCATGGTTATTTGAAATAAGCCTCTACTTCTGAGATGAATTTGAATCTTTGGCTTCCATTCGAAATAATTATATGGAGTGAGAATTTCCGATTCTGGAAACTCCAATTTAGACTCCATTCTTTGTTGTTGCTTCAATCTTCTGAACCTACAAATAAAATTGCTTGTGCACTGATTACAAATCCCTGTGCTCTGATACCATGTAAGATTTTTGAGATACACAGATCTAGATCTGCAAAACAATAAACAAGCTTGCAAGAGAAGGAAGGAAGCGAGCAAGAATAGAGAAAATAATGAAAAAATTGATTCTACAATATTAGTTTTAGAATAAATACATAAAAGCAACTAAGTTAAGCTTAGTTGTACATGCAATAACTAAAGCTAACTAAAGCTAAGTGTGCTTTATCTTATGTTAATGTGTACATGTGCCACATGCAAGCAATAAGTTAACTGGACCTAATCTAGGTGCATGTACACCAACACAGCTAGTCTAAGTGCATGTACACCAACAAAGTATTAAAAAAGTTGTAAATGTTGTAAACCAACATGCAGTACATACTTAAGTAGCATGCTCCAAGACATCCAATTTTGCATCCCTCGCCCGGATCGGATAAAATCGACCAACCGGCAGCTAGGCACGTTTGGCAGTTTGTTGGTGACACATAATTCCAACATTGGGCTAGGGAGTAGATTTCCGGGAAACCTCCATCATTGGTTTCGAATTTATCTGTAGCAAAAAGTGTGTGACTCTGCACAGTTTTGTTGATAAGTTTTGACAGAGCCTCCAGCGTAATATTTGCGGAGTCATCTGGCTTATCGCTTGCAATATTATTGTTACAAATGATATGATGGTCACTGCTCTCATCATAATCGTTCCAAAAACTATGATTGTCGTAACGTAAGAAGTAGGCCTCTATATAAAAGAATCTAGAAGTGTTGTGGCATTTCTTTACAAGGCTTTCTTTCGCCGTAGAAGCAAAGCCTTTGCAATCGGAGGAATTTAAATCTCCTCTGCACTGGATAAACCCATAAACAGCGCTATTGCTGTTTTGCCCCTCAACACTTGAGGTATTGAACCCGCTGGTAGAAGCGTTCGCTGACAATGATTCCAAAACCTGGATTACATTACGCTGGAAATCACTACCATTTATATATTCCGTTTCCCCACAACCACTCCAGAGAGGTTCACCACTCCAGATAGGTTGAGCTAGTAATAGGTGCAAGCGCGTCCATACAGTTACGATAAGCAACATGCGGTCGTGTATTGTTTTCATCTCCATTGGCGTCTCAAGACAGAGCTCGAAGCTTTCCTCTCGAGCTTTTCTTTTCTAATTTGATGAGGGGAGCTGCACCAACGATCATAAGGCTCTGTGTTATTTATTACTTTTCTAACCCTTTGTTCCAGTTACACTGAATCTGCACTTCTGATAAAGATGTTCGTTCATTTTTCAAGTCCGAGGGCATGGAATGACTCTACCATTGACTTACAAACAAAGAAAATTCGAGTGAGAGAAACTTGATGGAACGGGCTCCTACATTGAACCGTGAGAAATAAAATTCAGTGTGGAAAACTGGCATGGTTGTGAGATTGACTGTGACTGATTATGAAATTGGAATTTACCAAGAAATTTGTGCGGCTAGGGGAGTAGTTGTGATTTTAAAGTGAGTCTTTACTTTTTAACATGGAATTTTTAATTTCTGACAATCACATCATTTATAGTGTCAAAGAGCTTATGGTGTTTAAACTAGTTTAGTTTGACCGTGACTGACTATGAAATTGGAAATTCGTAAGCAACTTGCACGTCTAGGGTGTGAGTTTGGGGTGTGAGTTTGTGATATTAAAAGTGAGTCTTTACTTTCTAATATGACTTCTTAAATTCTGGAATCACATTGTTTATATTGACACATAATTAAATCTTAAATTTTGGAATCACATTGTTTATATTGGCACATAATTTTAATTGCTATAATTAGATCTGATGTTTAAACTACTTTAGTGTGACTGTCACTGATTCTGAAATTGGAAACTCGTAAGAAACTCGCATGACTAGGGTGTTCGTTGGGATATTAAAGTGAGGTTTGACTTTCAGGTATGGATTTTTAATTTCTGAAAATCACATTGTTTACAGTGGCTAAAGAAGTTTTATTATTATTATTAGATAAAAACACTCATCAAGGGTAGTTTTATTATTATTTTTGAAGTTTTGTTAGTTTTATTATTATTTCTGAAGTTTTGTTAGTGGATTTAGTTTATTTAGATATTTTGTTTAAATTGTATGGGAGGGATTGAAAATGAATGTTGTTTAAATTGTAAAGGGGTTGATGATAAAAGTCATTTTTGGGAATTAAATTATTCTAAGATGATAATATTTTAGTCAAAACCATTCTTCTATCCAATAAAAGAACTAGTTCAAATCTACATTCATCTTAGTTTTAAAACAACAAATTACATAAAAATATTTATAATTACAATTTGAAAAAAAAATATAATTTATTACAAAAATTATTAACATCATTTTAATTATAAAACATGAATTAAATAATAATGATATAAGTAGCATTAAATTATGACCAAATTAAAATTATTAGATAGAGATGACCAAATGAAAGTACAATCATTTTTTTTTAGAGGATGATCAGCGCTGGAGCATGTCCGAGACCTAGGGTTTGAAGCCGCAACTTGCAGCCTCAGCAACAGTTCTGGAAGCACAAAGAGACAGATTAGCAGATTTACTTCACAGAGGTCGCAGACTGACCCGACAAATGGTAAACGAGGGGTCCACTGGGACCCCAACCTTCAAGCAGGCAGTCATGCAAAAGCAGAAAACGATGGAAGGATTTAAAATCAATGGCTCTGGAGATCGTAAGGATGGCAGCGGCAGCAGAGGAGAAAGGACATAACAGCTGCAGAAAGAGACAAGAAAAAACCCCAAGATGACGGGTAAAGCCAATAATGGACAGGAGAAAGAGGACAAAATAACAGAAGCAGAACAAAGGAACACAACACCAGTAACAGCCCAAACAAAAGGCGAAAAAGAAAATGGAACAGGGCTGCACTCACAAGAGGAAGAGGAGCAAGCAAAGACTGCCAACCCCGGCTCCAAACAGGAAACTCAAGGAGCATGCAAACCAAAGAAAAAGGAAACCCTTCGAGTAGTCTTCTCAGATCCAGACATTCAGGCCTACAGAGACCACATGATGGAGCATGCAGTTATTTGCAAATTTATGGGACTATGGCCAACAGAACGCACACTCTGCCAATGGATCAAACAACATTGGAAGCCAAAAGGTGATGTTAAACTCCACCTTGGAGCTAAAGGCTTCTTCATAGTTGTCTTTACAAATTTAGAAGATAAGGACAGGGTCTTCGATGGCGGACCATACTTCTTTGCCTCAGCTGGACTCTACATGAGGCCATGGAAGGCAAACTTCATACCTGAACAAGAGACATTCACACAGGTTCCAGTGTGGATCCGCCTATTCTCCCTTCCCATAGACTACTGGGGACTGGCAACGCTTAAGCAGATAGGAGACCGGCTCAGAACCTTCATTAAAGCTTCAGAAGCAACAATGCAACGAAGATATACTTCCTGCGCACGCATTTGTGTTGAGATGGACGTCTCAGGAGCCCTGCATGAAGGTCTGTGGCTGGAATTCAGAGATGAAGACTACTATCAAGCCATCGACTACGAACAAATCCCCTTCCATTGTAGAAGGTGTCATGAGCACAGACACCTCGTTAGAGAGTGCCCCCTCAACAAAACAGGGGACGAACACAAACAAGAGCAAGCAACAAAGAATAAAGAGGCCTTCACAAAGCCAAAAATAAGACAGAGAGCCAACAGAAAAAGAACACACAGAGCAGAAACAGGACCTGGTATTATCAGTAACACCTTCAGCATTCTGGAAACTGATACAGACTCAGAAGGCACTAATAGAGATACAAAACTTATTGAAGCACCAAAAAACAAGACAGAACACACAACTCAGGATGGGGAGGAAAACACACTCAGAACAGAAGTGCAAATGCAAGAGTTCGAAGATGAACATGATGAAGACACTGACATGATAACCAGCGACGGGGGAAGCGAGGATCTAGAGCTCAATGCAGTCCTAGAAAAAGAAGGAGTCAACCTCCCAGCTATGGAAAAAAACTGGAAAACCCAAGGGCTAGACAACATTCCGGAAGAAGAAATCAGGAAAATCAGCGATCTCTTCATAGCAAGACAAAAGGTGGAACTCGAAAGGCAAAACATAAGATTAGGTATCGCAAAAGGCACAGGTAATCAGTCAAAGAGCATATCCCTTAACCCAACAGGCCGGAAGCCAAATAAAAGAAGAGGCAGAAGAACCAGTGGGGAGGTGTTGCACGACCTGGGGATTCTAATGATCAACTCTAGGAAAATGAAGGCTCTTCATGCCTTCCAGTCCTACCAATGAGTTTTTTAGTTATCAATGAAGGTCATCTCATGGAATGCAAGAGGGCTTAACAGCCAAGCTAAGCAAAGACTGCTCAAGAGAAAGTTCCAACAAAAAAAGCCAAACATCATGTTCATACAGGAGACCAAATGCGCTACTAACCAAATGGAGAACATCAGCAAAAGACTAGGAAAACCTATCAAATACATAGATGTAGCCAGTCAAGGATGGGAAGGAGGCATAGCTACACTTTGGGACACCCGAGAAATAAACATTATCTCAATGGAAGCTGCACGTTCGTTTATTGCCACAGAAGTTCAAATAATAGGTAAGTCTGAAACCTACCTATGCATTAATGTCTATGACCCGCAAAGACTAGATGGCAAATTTTCTTTTCTTAATTCGCTTATGAATTTAAATTTAAGATACCCCACCTCTAATATCATCATGGGTGGAGATTTTAACATGATTACATCCCTACTGGAGAAGAAAGGAGGTCTTAGAAAGCTCAACAAAGATACATAATTCTTTGTTGATTTCATAGAAGCTGCCAAGCTAGTAGACATTCTCCCCAAAAATGGCTCCTACACTTGGAACAATAGAAGAGGAGGAGACAATAGGATCGCCTCTCGGCTAGATCGATTTCTGATTTCGGAAAGCATCCTACTCGGAGGAACAACAGTGGACTCTGACATCCTCCCTAGTGGAGGATCAGATCACTGGCCTATAGCTTTGGAAGCAGCCATCCTCTGCACCCCTAGAAACAAGCCCTTCAGATTTGAAAAGTTTTGGTTAACTCATCTTGACTTTGCAAATCTGCTGAAGGAATGGTGGCGCGAACCATCAGATCTAAGAGGCACCAAAATGTTCAAGTTCCAAAGCAAGCTAAAACACATCAAATACAGAATCAAAGAATGGAACACTGAGAAGTTTGGGAACATCTTCCAGGAAAAGAACACCATTGAAGGTAAGTTAAATCAAATTCACAAGGAATGGGCTTCCGGGAACTATAGAGAAGACTCGAAAGAACAGAAGAAGGTTCTGATGCAGCAATGGCAACTTCGTTACCAACAGGAAGTAACTTTGTGGAAGCAAAAATCAAGGATCCAATGGCTGAAGGAGGGAGGACAAAATACAAAAAGTTTTCACAGATCGACGATGGACTACAGGAGGGCAAAAAAAATCCTCAGGCTCAAAAATGAAGCAGGGGAAATTCTTCAAAACCACAAGGACATATCAACGTTGCTCACCAGGCACTTTAAGCATATAGCTCAGGAAACGCAAGAAGATAGATCCGAGGCCATAGAGGAGCTAACTAAAGCTATACCCAACATCATAACCTCATAGCAAAACTCTGCTCTGCTCAAAAAGGTCTCAATGGAGGAGGTGGAAGACGCAGTGAAAAGTATGCCAAATGATAAGGCACCGGGGCCTGATGGCTTTACAATAAACTTCTACAAAGCTTGTTGGCCAACTATCAAAATAGAGGTATGGGAAATTGTCGAAGACTCTAGACGCTCAGGCTCTATTCTCAAATCCATGAACTCCACTTTCATCGCGCTAATCCCCAACGAAGAAGAAGCCAATTCCCCTAACAAGTTTCAACCTATAGCTCTCTACAATGTGATATATAAAATCATTTCTAAAGTCATAGCCAACAGACTTAAGCCCTTTCTACTTGACCTAATCTCAGAAGAACAGTCAGGGTATGTGGAAGGTAGGCAAATTCTAGACAACATCCTTTTAGCTCAGGAGATGATTCACACCCTGTAGACAAGGAAACTTCCAGGTATGCTAATGCAGCTAGATCTCTCAAAAGCATTTGACAAAGTCAACTGGAATTACTTGGAGGCCATTCTAAATGCCTTTGGCTTTGACAAGCAATGGACCAAATGGATCCTTGCTCTGATCAAATCTTCCAATTTTTCCATACTAGTAAATGGCTCCCCCTCTGCTCCTTATTCCCCCTCTCGAGGCATTCGACAAGGATACCCTCTCTCCCCTTCCTATTTGTAATCCTCATGGAAGGGCTCAGCAGGCTTATTCACAAAGCAAAAGAGGAAAGAAAGCCTAATGGCCTACACCCTTTCCCCTCCATACCTGCCACAACGCACCAGCAGTTTGTCGATGACACAATGCTGCGTGGTTCTCCAACCATCAAAGAAGCTATGGCCTTCAAAAACATTCTTCATCTCTTTAGCAAAGCTTCAGGCATGGAGATAAACCATGCCAAATCGACTATCTTCTTCTTTAACACTCATCCCGCCATCCAGAACCATCTCTCCAGCATTCTGGGCTTCCGAAAAGGCTCTCTCCCTTCTAAGTATCTGTTGATGCCTCGAAAATCGCTGCAACAACATTGGGGGATAACCACCCGGTCCGGACCTTAAAGCAGCTCCTTTTCCGTTTGGTGTGGTGGCTCCGACTGTTCAACTAGGTCCAGTTACCTCCTCCCTACTGCTATTGGTTTATAATGTATCTTTAACTACCAATATACAGGGACATCAGATCACTTCTTCTTGCTGATCAGACAAGAGAATGAGCCTTAAGCTGATTTGGGTTCAGCCAAGCCACAACTAAAATTTTGCCTCTTTGAGGAGATGACTTAAAAGAATGTAGAATTTACTCTAAATGCAAGCTTATTCTATGATGCAAGCAAAAGAAACTAATCCAAATCCTATCTTAATTAGGCAGATATAGATCTAACCCAACTAAGAGCAAGATAATTAAAGTATTGGGATTTAGATATGTCTTGTTTATAATGAATACCAAGTTAATGAAGTAGTTAATTTAACTGATATTATGGATATTAAAACACATCCTATTGAGACCTTTTAACAGAAATAATAAACCAGCAACACTCAGGAAGTAGTTCACATAAATGATATTGATTATCAAATCAGCAAATCCAATAACTAAACAATAATATGTGGAAATAGTTCACAACATATTACCATTCAATAAATCAGTTTTAATAAGGCAGATTTCTGAGTAAATAGTTACTCAGGAATCATAAATTAATCCATAAGAGCAGAGATACATGATAACAACATTGAGACAAACTACCCATATTGACAATAATGCACAAACATGAATAAAATGACACATTCCTGTTACCATAAAAATGAAACTGATATTTGAAATAGTAGTATTAAAAATACCAATTTACTGCATCCATTTCTCCGATCTTGGTCTCCAACAGTCCTTTACATTGCTTGAACTTCTGCCTTCAAAGCGAAAGCCACAATAGTGAAAACTCTGCCCCTCATACATAATTCAAGATACAAAGGAAAAATCCTCAATAATCCCCAGATCTGAGATTTTCTCTCCTCTCTCCTACAACTCTAAATTCCTATTACAGTAGTGCTTTCAGAAGTCTAAAATTGCAGAGGAGAGCAGCCCCTATTCCATTTTGCAATCTATTACTTATACTGTCTGTGAAGGAATTCTTGAGAGGAAAGTTTGGTGAAGAGAAATCTGCCAAATCCAATTGCTGGAGCATTCTCATTGATTGAGATCCTTTTCTTCATATTTCTTCCATTGTTTTCCTGCAAAAAGAAATCAAAATAAATTAAAATGCAACCATAAAATCAACATGGCATTGCTGGCATTTAAATCAAATCCAATCAAATTCTATAAAATATAAATTCTCTATTGGTGCCTGGGATGATTTAATTGGCCATGAATATCATTGACGAGTGAATATGCAATTAGAAGAGTCCTGGACCAATGAAAATAAAACTCAGAAAAATGATTTTGTTTTCAAAATTCGGAGCTTGATCTTTTGCCTGATTTTTGACCCAATAAATGACCAAATCTATCAATGAAATCTCCTCAGAAATATTCTCCTTGATTTTCTCTTTCCAATGAGCCGTCCTGGGCCTCATTTGGCTAAGTATAACTCATTCTATGAGCTTCCAAAGTTGATGAGTCAAATCTGGCATGAATCTGGAAATTCGGTCGCTGTGCTAAAAAATTGTAGTTAAAAACTAATCCAAAATTAGTCTCTAATTAATTCTAATTTAATTGCTAATTATAAATTAAACTAATTATTTAATAAACTATTATTAATTAATCTTAATCTAACTAATTAATATTTAATTAACTATTTATAAACGAATTTAATCTAATTAAAAAAACTAATTAATATTAATCTAGATGATATTTAAATTTTAATTAAATTAATTAAATATTAAATAGTATTAATTAATATAATATATTACATATTACATATTAATATATAAACTAATATTAATAATATATACTAACCATTGTCACCATATCTAATGTATATAAAATATTTAAAACTAATTATTATCACCATACGTAAGAGTTTAAAGGAATAAGTCATTGAACCAACCATATAAAACTTTGATTTTGTTCCTTTTCGCTATCGGCACATACCTTATCGGCACATCGCATCGGGGGGATGGAGGGGTTGTTAAACATGTTTCGCATAAAAGCCCCGATACGATAAGACTGGTTTAATGCCACTTTGTTTAATGCAAGCTTGAATTATCAGATCAGGGAATGAGGGTATGGTTTCTCAAACGTGTTAAAATGCCAAAGTCCCCGATGCGATATTGGCAATCGGCGTCGGGAGGGTATGGTCTATCGGGGTTTTTAGAAACATGTTATTTGAAAGCTCCCGATGCGATCAATGCTTCGGATACGATAAAAATCTATTTTTTTTTATATTTTTCATATATTAAATTTTAATTTAATTAAATTAATTATATTTTAAATAATAATTAATTTAATTAATTTAATATTTAATATTAAAGATTAATTTTTTTATTTTGGTTTATTTTACAACTATTTTTAATAAAATGAAAAATAAATTATAGCCACTTTGAAATTATGATTTTTCGAGATTAGTAATTTATTGGAGTAAATTACTAAAATCCGGTTGCTTCATGATCTGGTTATATGGAAAAAATGTTAGTAAAAACTCGCTACGGGTTAATATTTAAAATGAATGGGTTATTGAACTAATTTATTTACAAAATGCAATATTGTACATTTTATGCATTTTTAACCCAGGCTAGATAAATGATGAGACTTCAAAGGAGTGCCATTTTCAAACCAGTTGACCAAATGAGGCGAAACAAGCGTCAATGGGAAGCTTGTAAAAAATTGATTCTAACAAAGCAATCAAAACAAGAATCCAAAGAAAATGTAAAATTAACAAAAGCGTAGGGCAATCAACTAAATAAAAATCCAAAAAGGTGTTTAGCCAAAATTTTTATAGAAAGGGTCCCCATTATTTGAAGTGAACAAGTCAAAAATGGGGTGTTGTGTTTTTACCACAACAATGGTGACACATGGGAGAAGAACCAGTTATCTCTCTTTGATATGAATGAGATTTTCCTAAAATTAAAGTAAAAAATAATTAAAGAAGAGAGAATTATTTTTTGGAATGCTTGACTAGGTTCATTAATCTTAATAAAAACAAGAATCATCTCACTGTAATTTTCCTCAAAATTTCTCATAAATTAAAATATTTCAAAACTCTGTATCAGTCCTTAATTAGTTGTAGAGATAAAGCAGATGTCACTTTACAGCTTAGCTTTTAAAATATACTCCTTTGTCATAGGTAGAGCCACTGCTGCCAGCAAACATTTATAGTTTTGACAGGGTTACCTTTTAATCATAAATGATTCAGAATCCCATCTGTTTAAGAATTATTGATCTAGAGATAAATCCATTTATATATGTATTATTATTATTATTATTATTATTATTATTATTATATAAATCTTAAAAGCCATTGTCCTAGTATGGTAGCCAGATAGTTGACAATGCCATTCACTGGTTAAAATTGGGCTGAACAAGCTGGCTCGTGATGAGACCCCTTGTCTTATAATTGTTTGCAATCATAAGCCATTACCCTGGTTTGTTTAGCAGTATTGGTAATGTCAGCCTATTTTTCCCCTATGATCATGGTAAGCAGGCTCATGATGAGACCCCTTATCTTTTAAGTTTAAATATATTTCTGGATTATACTCTAGAAAATAAGACTCTTTGGGACAGGGAGAATCATTGACTCCTTAAGAGTTAAGAATGACAATTTCAGAGTTAAAGGTGCTTTGCTGTAAAGTGTCTTTACTTGGTTAAAAATAACTTTTCTTGACTGATAATAGAACTTTGAAAGATCCTAATGAAATTTTGAAATCTCAAAATGATTACAATTTGATGAAAAAGAAATTTTTCAGATTTTATGATACTTTGCCAACTTCTCTTGATTGGTAATCTCTTCCTTAAGTATGTTTACCTCTATAATAAGAAAATCAAACTTCATTAAGAGATTTAAGAAAAAGCTAATAGATGACTATTAACAATTTTTTCCACGTATCCTGACCATTGTTAGGTAACAAATAGGCCTTCCATATAAATAATGAAAAATTCACCAAAATCAAAATTGAAATCCAAAGGAAAAGAATTCTTATGCTAAAATGAGAAAAGAAATCAGCGAACAAAAATAAAAACAAAGAAATCTCTAAAAATGGAAAGGAAAATCCAAGTCTCGCAAGATAAACTCAAACAAGAATGTTTATACCAATGTCTCCAACAATATGAAGAAAAAGAAAATAAGCATGTAATCATTCCTTCTTATGTTGAGATTTAGAAAAACATACCTTGCAGAGCTGTGAATGCTTTAGGCTTTTAGATAACAGTGATCGTAAAATTCAGCCACAATGAATAATTTCTGTTTGATATGAGTCTTCTTGTTCCCAAACATCATCTTAATCATTTTCTAAAAGAAAAGGAATGCTTAAAGAAACAGATTAAAGGTTCAAAAACTTCCTGGTGTAGTTGTTTCGATGAAGATTATCGCTGCTTATTGAAATAAAGCCAGAAGAAGAGTATGGAATTTGAAAATATGATTCGGCAGAAGATTGAAAATTTTTGTGAAGAGCTACAAAACAGAGTTTTATATCAGCATAATTTAAAAACAAAAATGAAACTAGAATGATGAAATGGAAATTAATGAAAGTGGGTACATGAATCTTACCATTGGATCATTGCTTTTGATCTTACCTGAAAGGTATGAGTGTCTCCAAAGTGGTTGACTTCTTATTTTAATTAAAAACATGAAGAAGTCAAACTAACCAAAATCATATAACCCCAAAATCATTATTTAATTTATTTAAACTAAAACAAGCAGTAAAAAATGGAATGCTTAGTGCTCAAGGGAATTGAAATCAAAAGAAATGCATCAGAAATGAAAATGAGAATTTGCAGTAATGACTGTTTCTCAAAATATTATTAGTTTTATATAAACTCCATGATTTTATAAATTGTCCAGAATCAAGACCAAATCTACGATAATAAAATTTAAATATGAAGATAGAGAGGTCTTGAATTCCATTTTTAATTATGGAATTATATATTTAAACTAAAATGTATGAGAAATTGAAATAATTTGAATATGCTGCAAATTGGTCATTAACTGCTTTCTTACCATAGTGGTTATCCAAGCTCACTTTTAAAATAACAAATTGACGTATCGGATGATTTACATAACATGTTTCTTCATCATGCTTCAAACTTAATCTGCAAAACTTCACCTTTATTGCTATGCCATATATCAATTAAATGTTAATGGCTCAAAGACATGCATTGGAAGCTATCGCATCGGAGATTGCAATGGAAAATTGCTGATAAGAAGATGTGCAATGAAATGAAGCGATCACATCATTAGAGAAACATTATATCAGGGATCAGAAAATATTTACATTGTACTTCCAGTATCGCAAAACGCACATTGTAGATTCAAAGAAGTGACGTGAGCATAATAAATGTGATGAAATGATTGCACTATCGGTGATGCGATGGATGTCGTAGCTTAATCGGCAATCGGCAAACTTTAGGTACCCGATGTAACACAATATATTTTTTGCGATGCCGATATGCGATGAATGACGTGGCTAATCGGCGATCGCGATCGGCAATCTTAAGCACACGATATAACAATTCTCAATATGCCGATATGTGATGAAGAATGGACCCGATAATTTTATGATGAAAATTTGATAACATTTCGGATCCAAGATATCGGTCCTTTTAAAGTTATGCTCCTACCATTATTGCGATTGAACGGACGCGATATTTTAATGAATTTGATTTGAATTTCATATCGGGTCCGGAATTATGTGTTTATCGCAATATCGGTAAAGTCGATTATCGGAGATCGGCGATTCATGTTCATGGAAGTATACTTCACTTGGAAAGCTCCGATATGCGAAATGCAATATGGCATATGAGTAAGATAATACATCAGAGGTCTTTGATGAACAATTTGTTATCAAAAGAAATACTAAGAACTTCTTCCGATGAAATCTTGTGATGTGAATGGTCTTATGATATTTCTTGAAATTTCAATTGGGTTTTCTAATGAATGAAAGCAAAGCTAAAAAATGCTTAAATTCTAATGCATCACAAATAAAATTTCCCTGAGCCTGTTGCAAATTTGAAATGGGTTTACTGCTTATTTTATGTTTTGAAAAGAAATAAAAACCTGCAAATAAAACAGAACATGAATAAAAAATAAACTAAGGAAAAGATGAATTAATAATGGATGAGAATAAAGTTGTAAATGCATACCTGAAAGGAATTTGTCTGTAAATTTTACCTGATAAATCTTCAAATTCTTCCTTTGATTAAAATCATCTCATTATTTATTCTAAATCTAAGTGTGCAATCAGCCTAAATGAAATCAATCATTCATGTTCATGGAATATAAAATTTACCAGAAATGAATATGAAACTATGCTTCCCTTTCGAAGTGAAACAACAATTTATTACCTCTGCTCATTCCGAATTAATCTTGAGAAAAATCTGTATTGTTATAGTGACTGTTCAATAATGCCTTTAGTAAATAAACATGATGCGTTTTACAGCATCAGATAATAAACTAAGATTAAAATGAGATTAAGCCACTAATTGTAGAAAAATATCAAAACAGATTTAAATGTGTGCACTCGGCAAAATGGGCATTCTTAAGATCAGCTTTTGGCAAATTTCGAGAAAGATAATATGAAGTTCATATGATTACCGTGACAGGTTAGACCGACTAATGATTGAATTAGAATTAGGCTTATCATAGTCAATCATACCTCTCATTGGATAATGGGATCATGAAGCTTTTATATCCTCAAATCCTTACCATATAACTTTCAAAAGAAAATCTTATAAGGAAATCTCGAAATAAAGAAAAGTGGCTTTGAGGCAATCGATACCAAGTGCAACTTTAATTGAATTTAATCAAGACATTATTCAAAATAAGCAGAGTAGAGATATCGCTATAAGAAATTTCAAAAAGGAAAACAAGAATTAAATTTTTCTGATAAGGAAAAATGTTTCCACTGAACATGTATGAGAATAGTTGATTGCTTTGTTTTATTTTTAATCTACAGAACTGTTAAAAATAAATTATCTAAACAAAACAAACTGACTAAATTATTTCTACTCCTATTCTAACCATATACATGAAAATGACTAGGTATAGTCATATTTCCAGTGTAGCCATTTTCTCATTTTTATTCCCGCGTTTATGTACAATTCAAATGTTAGTAATAAAAATACAGATTTGATTAAACTAAGGAAAATAAATATGAAATCAGAATGTACAGTTATTGTTAGGAACTTAATTAAAATCTCTCTCTCCTGAAATTTCCTTTCCAATTGACTACCAATTGGATCATAAAAATTTGGATGGATTTCTATTAAGGATTGAGAAATGTTCAAAGGAAGAGATAACAGGCCAGATTGTGAAGATGAGCTTTTAGATTCTTTGACCTGAAAAAATTTGTTAGTGTTATGTACAAATGTTAAATCATTGACAATTTTCCTTGAAGGAAAAATTTCCAAACAACTTTCAAATGAGTCAACGAAAAATGGATGGAAGCCTTTCAAATAAAATGGCAATTTATTAATTGAATTGAATTGCTAGCCAGATTGCAAAAATACATTCTCTTGTTGACATTGCCTTTGAAAAGATAGAAGCTTTTGATGAAACATTAGCATTGATATAAATTGGAATATTAATATCTTTCGATGCTGATGATTATAATATGAAACTTGAATTTCCCAATTGGGCAATGCATCAATTGAGTGTTTGATAATAAGGTATTTAATATGCCAGCGAAAAGTGTGGAAAAATTGAAAAATTAAATCTGATTTTATACAAAATAAGTGAGGAAATAGAAATAAAATGAAATCACTATTTTTACAACTAATGTTACAGCACATTTGGGATCGTTTTGAAATGATTTCATTTTCACAAGGAATGGCCAGAATTATGGAATTTGAATAATTTTGAATTCCAACTTGTGAATTAGAAAATGAATTATGATTATGAATAGGAATGGGAGTTTGATCCTCATATGAATCATAAATTGGAATGATTTCTTGAATGGTGAAATCATGAAGATAATTTGCTGCTCTAAAATGAGGATTAGTTGGGATAATTCCTAAATTGAAGCGTTCCTCATCCTCAGATGTTATTTGGATTTTATCATGAGGATTCTCTTGAGAATAATAGAAATCAACATCCTCAATGTCAGAGTAATCATCATAAATGACCTCACAAGATTGTCTGGAATTTCCTTCGATTTCATCCAATATACCAAAACAAGGAGGAACAAAAATCTCATGTTCATTAGTGGCAAAAGAATGATCAATTATTGTTTCTTTATCTTGATAAAAATTTAATGGTAATTCATTTAAAACATCCTCTTTAATTTCTGAAATATCATTGATATAAAGAGGAGAAAAATTACTATCATTAAAAATATCAGGATAAAGGGAAAAATGTGAACCTGAAACAATGCATTTAAAACTGTCTCTGTTTGAGAGCTCTTGTGCATTATGCTCATTGTAAATTTCATATTGCAGATCATTCCTTTGCATACTCATGCTTTCTTGAAGAAGGCTGCTTTGCTGCTCTGATTTTGGGATTTGCTCATCATGGAGAAATTCAGAAATTTGTACAGCAGTTTGCATTTTATTTAGTTTGATTGATGCTTGTACTTGCTGATTTGCGATTTGATTTTTCGAATTTACTTCAAAGTAGCTTTCAGATTTCAAGGCAGCTTTTTCCCTAAAATTGCTATTGTTGTCTTCTCGCATTTGAATGAAAATATTTTCCAAGCTTTGTGAAACCACTTCATCACCATTTATTTGCATATCCATATTGGAATTCTCATTTATATTAGAAGGAGATGGAACAAAGCTCGAATTAATTTCATATGGATTGGGAATGGTTGGAAGAGAAAAAATATATTCAAACCATCCTAATGATTCTTCTTCCGTAGGTTTATCTTCATCTTTAAATCTCCAACAATTCAAGTGAAATCGAATATTAAAATCATTAACAGACTCATTTTCAAACCTTCGTAGATATTCAATTTCTTCACATACCTGTTCATAATCATAGCTGTCAAATTTACAAATGAAAATTGTAACAAATTGATCCCAGCTGTGGATTGAAGCAACTGGAAGAGTTCTGCACCAGCTTCTGGCTTTTGCAGTAAATGTGAGAGTAAAAATTCTGCATAAAATTCCTTCATCAATTCCTTGAAAATCATATTTTGAAATATTTTGAATAAATTGAAAGACATGATTAAAAGCAGAAGAATTTCTCTTACCATTAAACTTTGCCTGAGACAAGAGTCTTACCACTTCGGGTGGAGTATTGGAGGATGCTCGTCCATGGATACAACTCCAAATTGGAAGTTTGAGAGGATCCATCACAATAAATAAAGAATTAAAATTGAAAAGACTCCAATAGAAAAATTTTCTCAGGCCCTCCTTCTAGCGCCAAAAATGTTGATGCCTCGAAAATCGCTGCAACAACATTGGGGGATAACCACCCGGTCCGGACCTTAAAGCAGCTCCTTTTCCGTTTGGTGTGGTGGCTCCGACTGTTCAACTAGGTCCAGTTACCTCCTCCCTACTGCTATTGGTTTATAATGTATCTTTAACTACCAATAGACAAGGACATCAGATCACTTCTTCTTGCTGATCAGGCAAGAGAATGAGTTTTAAGCTGATTTGGGTTCAGCCAAGCCACAACTAAAATTTTGCCTCTTTGAGGAGAGGACTTAAAAGAATGTAGAATTTACTCTAAATGCAAGCTTATTCTATGATGCAAGCAAAAGAAACTAATCTAAATCCTATCTTAATTAGGCAGATATAGATCTAATCCAACTAAGAGCAAGATAATTAAAGTATTGGGATTTAGATATGTCTTGTTTATAATGAATACCAAGCTAATGAAGTAGTTCAATTAACTGATATTATGGATATCAAAACACATCCTATTGAGACCTTTTAACTGAAATAATAAACCAGCAACACTCAGGAAGTAGTTCACATAAATGATATTGATTATCAAATCAGCAAATCCAATAACTAAACAATAATATGTAGAAATAGTTCACAACATATTACCATTCAATAAATCAGTTTTAATAAGGCAGATTTCTGAGTAAATAGTTACTCAGGAATCATAAATTAATCCATAAGAACAGAGATACATGATAACAACATTGAGACAAACTACCCATATTGACAATAATGCACAAACATGAATAAAATGACACATTCATGTTACCATAAAAATAAAACTGATATTTGAAATAGTAGTATTAAAAATACCAATTTATTGCATCCATTTCTCCGATCTTGGTCTCCAACAGTCCTTTACATTGCTTGAACTTCTGCTTTCAAAGCTAAAGCCACAATAGTGAAAACTCTGCCCCTCATAAATAATTCAAGATACAAAGGAAAAATCCTCAATAATCCCCAGATCTGAGATTTTCTCTCCTCTCTCCTACAACTCTAAATTCCTATTACAGTAGTGCTTTTAGAAGTCTAAAATTGCAGAGGAGAGCAGCCCCTATTCCATTTTGCAATCTATTGCTTATACTGTCTGTGAAGGAATTCTTGAGAGGAAAGTTTGGTGAAGAGAAATCTGCCAAATCCAATTGCTGGAGCATTCTCATTGATTGAAATCCTTTTCTTCATATTTCTTCCATTGTTTTCCTGCAAAAAGAAATCAAAATAAATTAAAATGCAACCATAAAATCAACATGGCATTGCTGGCATTTAAATCAAATCCAATCAAATTCTATAAAATATAAATTCTCTATTGGTGCCTGGGATGATTTAATTGGCCAAGAATATCATTGACGAGTGAATATGCAATTAGAAGAGGCCTGGACCAATGAAAATAAAACTCAGAAAAATGATTTTGTTTTCAAAATTCAGAGCTTGATCTTCTGCCTGATTTTTTACCCAATAAATAACCAAATCTGTCAATGAAATCTCCCTAGAAATATTCTCCTTGATTTTCTCTTTCCAATGAGCCGTCCTGGGCCTCATTTGGCTAAGTATAACTCATTCTATGAGCTTCCAAAGTTGATGAGTCAAATCTGGCATGAATCTGGAAATTCTGTTGCTGAGCTAAAAAATTGTAGTTAAAAACTAATCCTAACTTAGTCTCTAATTAATTCTAATTTAATTGCTAATTATAAATTAAACTAATTATTTAATAAACTATTATTAATTAATCTTAATCTAACTAATTAATATTTAATTAACTATTTATAAACGAATTTAATCTAATTAAAAAAACTAATTAATATTAATCTAAATGATATTTAAATTTTAATTAAATTAATTAAATATTAAATAGTATTAATTAATATAATATATTACATATAACATATTAATATACAAACTAATATTAAAAATATATACTAACCATTGTCACCATATCTAATGTATATAAAATATTTAAAACTAACCATTATCACCATACGTAAGAGTTTAAAGGAATAAGTCGTTGAACCAACCATATAAAACTTTGATTTTATTCCTTTTCGCTATCGGCACATACCTTATCGGCACATCGCATCGGGGGGATGGAGGGGTTGCTAAACATGTTTCGCATAAAAGCCCCGATGCGATAAGACTTGTTTAATGCCACTTTGTTTAATGCAAGCTTGAATTATCGGATCGGGGAATGAGGGTATGGTTTCTCAAACGTGTTAAAATGCCAAAGTCCCCGATGCGATATCGGCAATCGGCGTCGGGAGGGTATGGTCCATCGGGGTTTTTAGAAACATGTCATTTGAAAGCTCCCGATGCGATCAATGCTTCGGATACGATTAAAATCTATTTTTTTTTATATTTTTCATATATTAAATTTTAATTAAACTAAATTAATTATATTTTAAATAATAATTAATTTAATTAATTTAATATTTAATATTAAAGATTAATTTTTTTATTTTGGTTTATTTTACAACTATTTTTAATAAAATGAAAAATAAATTATAGCCACTTTGAAATTATGATTTTTCGAGATTAGTAATTTATTGGAGTAAATTACTAAAATCCGGTTGCTTCATGATCTGGCTATATGGAAAAAATGTTAGTAAAAAATCGCTACGGGTTAATATTTAAAATGAATAGGTTATTGAACTAATTTATTTACAAAATGCAATATTGTACATTTTATGCATTTTTAACCCAGGCTAGATAAATGATGAGACTTCAAAGGAGTGCCATTTTCAAACCAGTTAACCAAATGAGGCGAAACAAGCGTCAATGGGAAGCTTGTAAAAAATTGATTCTAACAAAGCAATCAAAACAAGAATCCAAAGAAAATGTAAAATTAACAAAAGCGTAGGGAAATCAACTAAATAAAAATCCAAAAAGGTGTTTAGCCAAAATTTTTATAGAAAGGGTCCCCATTATTTGAAGTGAACAAGTCAAAAATGGGGGGTTGTGTTTTTACCACAACAGTATCTAGGAGCCCCTCTCACTACCAAGCCTTGGCAAAAAACTCACTAGGAAAACATCTTAGCGAAACTGGAGAAAAAATCCAAGCATTGGACTCACAGGGCTCTTAACTTTGCTGGGAGACTTGTCCTCACCAAAGCTGTACTGCAGGCCATCCCGCAATATTTGTTATCCATCATGCCGACCCCCAGTGGTATCATGCAGAATATTAGAAACATCCAAAGATCCTTTTTATGGAGTGGCAATGCGGAAAAAAGAAAATGGGCACTGGTAGCCTGGAGCAAGCTCTGTACCTCGAAAGTAGCTGGCGGTTTAAGCTTAATTGACCCCCACACCATCAATAAGACATGTGGAGCCAAGTTGTGGTGGCGCTGGCTGAAGGAAATCAACCTACCTTGGGCCAGACACTGGAAGGAGAAATACACTCCTAACTACAACAATCAGGACCTAATCAGGATACAGGAAACTCCGGAGGGTTCTCCAATATGGAACTTAGCTAGAAGAAACCGCAACTTAATTCAGGACCACAGCTTCTGGGAGATCCGCAATGGGGAAATGGCCCTCTTCTGGGAAGATGCGTGGCAGCAGCTCCCAAAGCTGGAACAACCAAAGCTAGACAAGTTCAAAACGGAATGCCAAAATAGGGGAAAGTTTACAGTCCACCACTACTGGAACCCTAACAGCCGCGACCAGGAATGGAGGGAATGGGCTATCCAGGATGTTGAGAACCTAATGGAAGAAAACGACAACACAAAGGACCTCCTGAAATGCATAAACAATTGCACTATTAGGAAGACCACAGAAAACGACATCCTGAGATGGGGCATGAAAGGAAGCGGGAACTACACTCTCAAAGAGGCCAGAGAACAACTAGAACTCTCGAAACAAATGGAGGTGATCCAATGGAGCAGCAAGATTTGGGACGCCATATTCTGGCCTAAAATAAAAACCTTCTTATGGCTCCTCATGAGCAGAAAAACTCTCACATGGGAGAACTTGCGCAGAAAGGGTTTTGAAGGCCCCTCCATATGCCCTATGTGCAAACAAGCAGAAGAAACCATGAACCACCTTTTCAATTCCTGTGATTGGGCCGATCAACTATGGCAAGGGATGGAAACTATATTGCAGCAAACAAACAGAGACAGGGAATCCATTCAAAATACCATCATGAATTGGCCTAGCAAGTACTCCAACAACACAAGAATCAACAACATATGGAAAATTCTACCAGGCTTCATAACTTGGACCTTATGGAAAGAAAGAAATCGCAGAATCTTTCAAGATGAGCACAGAAACATAGAGTACCTGCATAGCACCTTAATCCAAAACATGCGCCAATTAATCCTAGTAAAATGCAAGGCAGACCCTGATAATCATCCTTCGGCCGAGGACCAGCGAATTCTGAATGCCTTCAACTTGCTCAACGCACAACAACTGGGATCCATCGGGCAGCAGCAAAACCTAAACACAGAGTCGAGGGGCTGGAGGCGACCGCCGGAAGGGTTTTTAAAACTAAACTTTGACGGTGCCTCGAGAGGCAATCCCGGCCAAGCAGGTATTGGAGGAATCATCCGAAACCATAAAGGAGAAATACTCTACATATACAGCAAAGCTCTTGGGGAAGGCACAAATAATGAAATGGAATTCGCAGCTCTGGAAAAAGGGCTAAGAATCCTCCAAATTAATCAAACAGGCAAGGCAGTAATTGAAGGAGACTCCGAAGTGGCCATTAATGTGGCCAGGAAAATCCATGGAGGAACGCCGGCTAGCAGAGTCACAAAACACTGGCGATTGTCCAAGGTCACAGACAACATTGCCAAGCTGATAGGAGCAATGAAAGGCCTCATCTTTCAGGCGGTAAGGCGAAATTCCAATGCGGTTGCTCACCACTTGGCAAATCATGGGATTGAACACCCCAATGAAATATGGGACAGCTGTTGGCAGTAGGTCAACAATCAGCAATTAAAGAGCAAATGCATCCAACTCTCACGATTAGATATGGTGACGGCAAAGGAGTCCGACCGGAGAGTCGAATAGCCCAACGCCATAATTGCATGAACAGGCTGACTAGGCATGTACCATTAATTCCCGGCAGAATGCGAAGGACATACAGGATGAGGGAAACCACGACAGAAGCAGGTGACAAAGATTTGTGCGGGGCCATAATCTGTGGTGATATGAGCCACCAAAACATTATAAGGAACAGGGACACATGGCACAATATGGAGCAAGCAGGGCGCGGCGACCGTAGACGGGTTCAATTATCCCACAACCCAACCAAAACTCCATCACGCAGCAATTATGGTGATCTGACATGCAAGTTGCACAAAATTAACCGATCACTCACCGGAAACCTCCCCGAATTTGGTTATTTAACCACTCTCAATTGCCCAACGAAAAACATTGTCTCAGTGTGCAGCAAAATCGTCCCTCCTCAATCTGCAAACAGCACTCGGGATACAGCTAGGCAAGACAGCAACACCATGGCTGGGGAGACTAGCCGCAACAAATCAGCCAACAATGATCTGCAGCAGGCAAGAGAGATGTTTGAGAGGCGAACCTCGCAGCGGAACAAGCGCAAAATCATTGATTTAGAAGCCACTGTCTAGGACAAGGAAAGTAAGCTCTCTGATCAGCAAATCGGGAAGGAAGTCAACTGGCTCCAGGACTCGGGAACTCCCAGCACTCGGGCCACTCAGTTCGTAAAAACTCAAGCAGAAGGTTGGCGAATGAAGACCCTCCTTGCCAAAGCTATGGATGTCCAAGGCAAACACGCGAAACAGCTACGTAAGCTCAAGCAATTTGCCAAAACTATGTCGCATGACCACATGGCAGTGGTGGAAAGCAGCGAATTTAAATTGAGCGCGATCCACCAACAAGTCGATACCATGGAGAAGAAACTCACTGTGCTGATCAAGCTTCTGAAACAAACCATTGGGCAAGACAACAAGCCCTCCGACATGCAAAAGAGTGAAACTTCAGGAGATCAGCAGGGCAACTCATCCAAGCCTGGGCAGATCTACATGTCAAGACCCAACCCGGTCCTGGAAATGTTCAAATGCCTCTGAATCTGCAGTCCATCAGGCCTCTCCTGCTTTCCTCCTCTCAGCGGGTTATTATGTCTTCGGTCCAGGTTTCCTCTGTCTTTGTCTGTTGTCCACTCTTGCTAATAGTTGCCCTGCGTGGTGTGCATGTTCTTAGTTTACTATTATCTAGTCTTTTCTAGTCATCAGTCAATCTAGTCTCTTCTGGTATCATGGGGCAAGGCCTGCAGTTTAACGGCCAGTAATCTGCTTCTGCAGAAATTTTGTACCATATTTTGTTTCTGTTAATATCAAAGCTTACTTACAAAAAAAAAGAAAGTACAATCATTTTTAATAATAAGATTTAATAAAATTCAAATTTAATGTTGTACATATAGTTTATAATCTTTTTAATAAATTGAAAATTTAATACCCTGTAAATTCAAAAAATAGAAATTTATATTAAAAAAAAGATTAATAAATAAAAAATTATTTTAAAAACAAATATTGTGTTTTTTTAATTTAACAAAATAATTTTTCTTTAAAGAAATAGAAGTTTTGTTACAATTGATCTTTTTTAAGCAACACATTTTCAATGCGCTAACTTATATGAGTTGTTAACATATATTTTTATAATTTGTTCCATTGTTATAGCTATATTTAACTAAGTTTACACTTATATATATATATATATATATATATATATATATATATATATATATCTATATATATACATATATATATATATATATATATATATATATATATATATATATATCAAAATATTTCATACATTGTGACTTATATCAAAAGGTTTTTGTATAGTATTAGAGCAAGGGTTTCATACCGTGCTAAATCTTCATTATTTCATTTTTAAATATGTGAATGGAGTTATATGTGTGAAAGCATATTTTCTTTTCATTTTTTGGGACTTGTTTTTTAAACATTGTAACATCACATTTTTTGAGCTAAGAAATGTAGAATTGTTGTCCGTATATTTAAATATGTAAGGAAAAGATTGGATCTAATTATTTAGATGTTGGTTTTTTTCTCTTCTAAAAAATCGTTTATCTGGTGATGATCAAAATTATTTGGTTTCTAATAAGGATATGTTGAAAGTGTGAGATTGAATCACAAAAATTTCCTTTAGATATAATAAGGCCTTATCATTCTTGCTATAAGTGCTTGGTTATATTGAAATGAATTCAAATCAAACACTTATTCAAATATGCACTATCATTCTCCATGGGATTGAAAGGAATGATTAACTCCTACATGAGCCAATAATATTGAGTTATTCTTTGTGGATTATGCTTTAGATATCTATGAATTCAGCCAATTTGAGATAACAAAATTGCATTAAACAAGCCTAAAAATCATCTGGTCGGTAGAATGTATTAGAGATTTATTATTGATTGTGGGTTTTAACCCTATAAAAATAATTGTTGCAAACATATTCCTAATTAAAATAGAAAAGTTGCAATGAAAAACATAGAAATTTTATCTTGAAAACCCAAACCACGAAAAACACTTTTTTTTTCATTATATATTCTTTTGTACAATATTACATAACAATATATATATCATGTGGCATCAATAAATAGTAAATCCATTTTCCATGGATTATAATAAAACCATATTTAGTTAACTGTAATTATCCATGAACCCATGTGCAAGAGGGCTTCCATCACCGTGTGACCTCCCCTCGCCCCACGTTCAATGCAACGTACAACTTGTGACAATAGACATGCAAAAAATACAACACATACCCAACATTCTCTCACTTGTTTTCTTTCTTTGGATGCATTTGGGTGCAGTGGTACATGATCAACATTCCAATGCAATAATTTCCATCGTTCCTTTACATTATGAGAAATTCTTAGTGTCACATATTGTGTTAATGAATTTGCAACATTCTTCAAAATGTTCACCTTCACTAGCAACATCTTCTTTTCTTCAACCATATCTCTCACAAAGTGATACTGAATATCAATATGTTTTTCCTTAGAATGATATGTTGGTTTCTTTGCTAAGGAGATTGCTCTTTGAATATCACAATCTATCATCAATCTCACTCAACCAACCTACTACCTGAACAAAATCTTTGTAATCATATGACTTCCTTAATTACATGAGTGGCTATAATGTATTAATATTATCATACAATTGACATTTCCACTACAAACTATCTCTTTCTCATACAATTGATTTCTCCCCCAAATATGTTTAACATGTACCCACTTGTAGATATGTTGTGGGCTAGATCTCTAGCCTAGTCTACATGAACACAACCATGTATGTCTAACCCCCTATCTAATAATTGTCTTTCCTAATAGTACAATCCAAACATAGTAGTGTCAATATGAATAACCTTGTTTAGCGTAATATAATTCTCCTTCCTTAACTTTTACTTCGACCTTTTCAATAATCACACTCTATGTGCAATGTTCTGCCCAATAAGTACCATTGCCTTCATTTAACTTCCTTCCAAATTGTTATATGGAACATGGGATATGTTCTCTTCATCTTTCTATGAATTGGGATATTGATTAGTAGATAAATTTACATCTACAGGAATAAGCACCTTCATTGATTCATATTCTTGCATATTAAATATCTACAATATTGTCTTCACACACTTCTTCTAGTTTAATGAGAGTTTCTTATTTTTCCAATCCCTTTTAATTTCCATGCCCATAACAAAAACTATTGCACCAATATCCTTCATGTCAAATTTATATAAAAAATTGAGTTTTCACACCCTCGATGATTTCCCTATTATTTTCAAAAAGAATTATTCCATCCACATACAATACCAAATAAATGACATAATCACTAACTAATTTGAAATGCAGGCTTGATCAACGTTTCTCCTTATTAAGTCAAGTCTTAATATATGAGTATCAAATTTTTGGTACCACATCCTTGGTGATTTCTTTAACCCATACAAGGGATTTTTCAACCTGTGTACTAGCTCTCTTTTTCCTTTCATATCAAAAGCCTTATCCCTACTTCATGTAGATTTCTTCTTTCAAATCCCCATGTAGGAATGTTATGTCATATCCATCTATTCTACTTGAAATTCAAAAGAAACAATAATCTATAAATTCAATCTAATAGAAGTTAAATTGACAACATTAGAGAAAATATCACCAATGTCAATTCCTTTTATTGGAGAATAACCTTTTGCTACTAACTGAACTTTGTATTTCTCCACTCTATTTTCTACATTCAGTTTCTTCTTAAACACCCATTTTATTTCAATAGGATTTGTTCCAATAAAAAAATCCACTAGATCCCAAGCCTCATTATGGTCGAAGCCTACCATTCCTTCTACCATGGCCCTTTTCTAGACTTTTCTATCCTTTAAATCCATTACATCCCTAACAATTCTAGGATCATTAGTAGTATTTAAACAAAGGATATTTTGAGCAAAAATCAAGTGGAGAATACCTTTATAACTACGTTCACTCTCGAACTAATCTCCATGGTGTTGGAGTCTATGCTTCTTCTACTTAAGATTCATGTTCTTTTGTAAATTTTGATTCATCGCCCTTCATTTAAAAATTTATCTTCTCTACTTATTTCTCCCTTGGTATGGCTTCTTGAATGACAACATCTTTGACTTATCTAAATACTACATGTTGGTCATGCAGAGGCTTTTAGGTTCTTGGGTTCCAAATTTTGCAATCTTTCATTTCTAACAAAGAAACACTTTCCATATTTCTTATTTATATTACTCCTGTCATCCTTTGGAACATGGACATAACTGTCACAACCAAATACCATGAGATTTTTAAGAGAATGTTTTTTACTAGTCCATATTGTTGAATTTGTAACTATAGAAGATCTTCATAATGTACAATTGGTCACTTGATGTAATTTCATTTATCATTGTAAAGCATATTTATAAATGCTTGATTTAGAGGAAAATTTATTTTGAGTCAACGTCTCATTACGACTTTTAAAAGATGTAAATTTGAGTTTTTGAAATGTAAACTTTGGCTCCAAAAATGACAAGTCAGATTCCCTCCAAGTCAAGTCGGCCCTGACCAAGATACAGACCCATTCAACATACACAACTCACTGTATAAAGGTTATTCAAACTCACCTACTCGAGAATTCATATTCTCCCACAAAATATCGTTTATGGGAAAGAAAGTCAAGGAAAATGAGCACGAAAAGAAGGATGAAATTTATCTATCTCTCTTCTCTAGCTTGCACATGTGGATAGCTTCTCTCCTTTCTCTGGTTTGAATATTTTTTGAGCCATTTTTGTTACAAAAAGTTGAGTTTCTAAAGAAGACGCAAAAGTACAAAAAGGAAAGTTTCTAAAGAATTCATAGAAGCTATAGAAAGCCAAAAATTTATGAAGCCACAGAAACTACAAAAAGATGAGTTTTTATGAAGCCGTAGAAGCTATAGAAAGTTGAGTTTTTGAAGCAAATGTAGAAGGTAAAATTTTTGGGGAGATCAGTAAAGCGAATTGTTGGATCAAGTTGGGAGGCTTGACTTGGAGGGGAAGACCAAGTTTGACCTTAGGTATAGGCATGTCTCTTATTGAATAGGAATAATTTTTTTATTGAAAATGGTTTTGGAATTTTCCCTGTAGTGGGTTTTCCTAGGGTAAATCTTGTCTCTCTTTTGTGCATTGTAATCTCTACTCTTCTATTGTTCTTTATTGCTGAATTTCTGAAGTATAATTGTTGAATGATATATTTGAATAAAACAAAATAATATCTACATCAAAATTAGCTAGCATAATTTCAGAAATATTGTGTTAACCCTAAGTGCACTAGAAAAGCAACATGGCATTAGAGCTTTGGTGACAAAAGGATGGTACATGATATCAAATTTGCAAAAACCCAAGAGATATAATTTCATTAAATTCCTTCTTGAACAATGATATTTGTGGCTTCCTCCATGAAATCTGAAAACAAGTTAGAGGGAGCATCAAACTTCAGAGCTTGGAAAGTCATAATAGATCTTATTCTTGGTAAGAACAAAGTGTTGGATATTGTGATAAGCATTAGCACTCCATAATTTCTTTTGGTTGTAGGAAGGAAACCAAGAGGTTAGCTCAAACCACTTGCGGAATTGAAAACTAGCCCTTCCAACCGAGAGAGGGCTCTCTCTTTCAAATCAGTCACTAAAGACTGGTTTCAATGAAGAACAATGGCTAGATCTTTGGAAAATAGTATATTTTATAGGTGTGGTGGCAGGGTAGAGAAAAATCCATTGGGCATGGAGTTAGTAAAAATTGAGATCAGTGATGTGGTTGGTGCTCGGTGAATTGGGAAAAGATGTTTAGAGGCAAGGTAGAAATAGTTGCTTATGCCAATTAATAGTTGTAGATGTCAGAAGAATAAATAAAGCAGGTAACCATCTAAAGGCATCAAACAATGGATGAATCTTAAAATGATTATGGCAGAAAAACATATGGAATGTCTAAATGACTACAACAGAGCACCATTAAATAGATGAATTTTGAAACAAGTTTTTCATTTAAGCATCATAGGAAGAAATATAACACACAAAAAATAGGAAACACTCACATAAGAGAGTGGAATCACATGAATATCTTTTAACCAGGTACTTCTGACCCACCAATTTCGTTAAAACTCATAAAAAAATTTACAATATGCATAGTGTTCTTTCCTCTCCAATTTGACCAACTCGACTCATTTTCCATATCTTTACATCATTATATACAATGAGGAATTTGAATTACCACTCTAGGTGGTCGAATTCTCTACATAATAGTCGAATGGTCTAGATGTAATGCATCTTCACTTGCTATGTAAGAAAAAACAAGGAACTAATATATCAGGACTAATTCAATTTAGAAACATCAACTCAAACAATTCATCTTTGTTTAACAACTCAAACTACATGATTTTAACTTACAAACACTTATCCAACAACTAAAATTACTTCTAGAAGCTCAAAATTTCAAAATTTTCCAAAATAGAGTTGACTCATATGTTTGCACAATAGAGGGCACTGAATTTATGGAAAATAGGGTTCAAAGACAAGCTCATATATCCTGAATCTGGACATTTGTGGAAAAAAGAGGGATGTTTTTGCATATGAGAGTGTACTTGAGAGAAAACTCTCTCAATTTCAAAAACTTCCTCTCCAACGCCTCACAATCTGCACACAAACATTATAACTAAAACAGGAAATGCTGAAACCTGAAAAATAGACTGTAAAGATGCACTTGAATTTTCCAATATATGACACATGTATAGAAACCAAATGAGGTTTTTGTTCTTTTTCCAGTGCTTGGAAAACCACTCTTTCAATTTTCCAAAATTTAGCTCCATTTGGTCAGAAGAAACTTTTGAAAATGATGGAAAAAGTAATCAATTTCATTGTAAATTTCTAGCAAGTCTAAGTAGCCTTCCATTCTCTGTATGTTTGCACACCTCCTCTAGCACAATAGATTAAATGGGTAGGCTTGAAATTTCTGTGTAATGGTGTAAAACTCTTGAAGTAGTTTTTCTAATGCCTGCAAACCTCCTAGATGAATAGTAAGAGGCAAACACACTTTGATTCCTAGATTATAGGATCCTAACATTGGCTCCAATGGGGATGGAATCCTCCCTGTGAAGTGGCAAGAACACCGTAGAATAGTAGCTTGATCCATTAGTCATGGATTCTAACTGCAATCTACTCTGACCTATGACATTCTGCAACTGAATCCAAATTGTTGCAATGTAACCAATATATAGACTGAAAATACAGTCCACACTAGAAGGACACTGCTGCAACTAAAAAATGAAGTGTGCTCATTGTTATGAGTTTATTTATATGTAGAGCAACCTGCTTTAAGCTGATATCTGAAAAGATGAATTAGGTGATACTAAAATGCCAATGTAACCAGTTCAATAGCTTCTCAACTGTGGCTTCTTAACTATGCTTTAGCAGAATCAAAACTGGAACATGTAAGGGAAATGGAAATTGATTGTAAGCTTGATATTCATAGCTAAAACATGATCAGAACTCTGTAGTGAATAATTCTTCCATAGACAGCTATGGGATCATGAAATACATGGCTGATTCGTCGATCTTCAATGTATTCTGTAAATTGATCATAATGCTTGGAAATTTCATATATGCTTTCATTTCCATCATACACTTTCAACTATTAGTCATCAAACCCATTCTAAAAACACTCCAATATCTCAATATCAAAAGGCAGCACTACCACTTCTCGTTCTAGCCAAAAAATTAGTTCAAAAGGCTGATTTTGACAATGAAAGCAATGGGATTGAATTTGAACTTCTAAGGCTTTAAGATCTTTCTCAAGTTTTTCAATGAACTCTTCTAAAACATTGGTCTTGGCTTCCGAGCTACATTTGCATGAATTTAAATAAATAGGTAAAAATTTTAGAAGGCGTTATCAATTTGATCATCATCAAAATTATCGCAATATTATTTGAAACCTTCAATAAAAATAGGGTCTGCCTCATACCCTGCCATATTGTTTGACAAGAAACAAGATCAGTAGTTTAAGCTATGAATGCTTCGGACAATGGAGTCACCATGTGTGTTTTGTAATCTAGATTCTATGACAATGGAATAGCTTGGTGAAAAATGTATAGCATTTTGATGTCTAACTATTGTTCACCATTAATAATTGGATCTAGATCATTTTCTTTATTTCTCGGGAAAAATAGAGTTTTTTCTCCTTGACAACGACACCACTATGTTATCATTTTGTAATTTCCTTTAGATGTAGGAAGAAAACCCAGAGGTAACCACAAACCACTTGCGGAATTGGAAACTAGCCTTTCCAACATCAGAGAGGGTTCTCTCTTTCAACTCAGTCACTAAACATTGGTTTCAATGATGAACAATGGCTAGATCTTTGGCAAATAGAATAGTTTATAGGCGTGGTGGAAGGGTAAAGAAAAACCCATTGAGCATGGAGTTAGTAAAAAATGAGATCAATGACGTGGTGGGTGCTCGGTGAATTGGGAAAAAGTTGTTTAGAGGCTAGATAGAAACACTTCCTTATGCTAATTAATAGTTGCAAATGTGAGAAGAATAAAGAAAGTAGATAACCATCTCAAGGCATCAAACAATGGATGAATCTTAAAATTATTATGGAAGAAAAAGCATATGGAATGTCTAAATGACTACAACAGAGCTCCATTAAATAGATGATTTCTGAAACAATTTTTCATTTAAACATCATAGGAAGAAATATAACACACACAAAATAGGAAACAATCACATAAGAGAGTTTAGTCAGATGAATCTCTGAAAAGATTTAAACAGGTAGTTCTGATCCACCAATTTCATTAAAACTCAGAAAAAAAGTACAATATGCACATTGTTCCTTCCTCTCCAATCTGACCAACCCGACTCATTTTCCATGTCTTTACATCATTATATACAATTAGGAATACGAATTACCACTCTAGGTGGTCTAATTCACTTCATAAAAGTCGAATGGTTCATATGCAATGCATCTTCACTCATTATATAGGAAAAAACAAGTAATTGCTATATCAGGACTAATGCAATTTAGAAACATCAACTCAAACAAGCAATCTTTGTTTAACAACTCAAACTACATTATTTTAACTTATCAACACTTATCCAACATCTAAAATGACTTCTAGTAGTTCCAACTTTCGAAATTTTCCAAAATAGAGTTGACTGATATGATGTTGTTAGGTTCCTATACCAATAGGGGTCATAACTAATGAATGGATGAGATTTAAACCTGTAATATGTACATACCTTTGCTTTTTGCAAATGTTTTCCATATTAAAATATATATATATATATATATATATATATATATATAAATGTAAAGAGGCTATGTCCTAAATGAAAAATCAAAGGTGACGCAGGGAAAACCCCTGCGATACCCAGAATCACAATCTATTCATGCACACAACGAATACATCAAAACTGTCCATATAAAATTTCAGATTGCTGGCAATTGCATACACTTCAATTTGCGGAAGTATGTGATATTGATTCACAATTTCAAAAGTTAGTAATTTCAGTTCCTCTCAAAAACTCTTGTTCAAACTACAACTCAGCAATCGACACACCTTTAATCGAAAGCCATAGTGTAATTTCCAACACCCATATATAAATTTAAATGCAACACCCTTCTCTTGATCGGACTGAATATCAATTACATTTTAATTCCCACACCCATTCAGTTTTGGAAATCATCAATAATTGCGCACCCATTAATTTACCATTCACTCTGTCAACATCCACACATCGACCTTTGGATCATCTTCATCGTTCTCTGGCTCTGCGCAGAAACAGAGTTCTGCAAATTCACCATAGAATCGGAATGGTCTTTCTGCATTCGACCTCAATAAATTCGATTCAAGATTGAACATCCCTTCCAACCATTCTACAAATCGATTGCTCCAAGGCTTTCTGCGCATATATCAGTCAACCAAATGAACGCAGGATTGCCAGACTCAATCAACAACAATGGATTTTTAAGTAAACGATCAGTATTATTTGATCTCTCTAATTCTAGGCCAGAGAATTCGTGCTTTTTAGTCATGCAGCCCTTCCAGCTCCCAAACATCTGGTTTCATATTTGGTGCCATGGCCAGGCAAATTATGCCATTACCAATATCCAATAAGTAGTTACATTCGATCACAATGTAATCTCCTTCCTTGAAATGGAATGTCAGAGCAGAAAAGGTCGAATTCAAAGAGCGTTTGTCGTGAAAGCAGAATTCCAGGCCAACGCTAGAACCATCGGCCCATTGGACATGAATCAATGACCCCAATGCTTCTTTCACAGCATCATAAGCAATATGTGGCAGAAAAATGATATCAATCGGCGTTCATAAATCACGATTTGCAGCCCACTACAACTGTCAATTGCTACTCCAGCGCCGAGGCGATGATTACAAACGGATCCGACTTCAATTCAAAACAATTTTATGAACCTTGCATCCACGCCCTTTGATAACTGAATGTGATAATTGAATCCTCTCTCCGATCCGATCCAACGGTGTTATCGGACCGAATATGCAATACAAAACAACAGATATGTTTTTAAATCCACTCAGAGGTTCACCAAGTGTCTTTGCGCCAAGTTTCCGTATTAACAACTTTTACAGCTCGCAGCTTCAATCTATGCCATGTTTGTCTTAATCACAGGGCTTTTATAAACAAAATAACACATGGACAACTATCATTTCAAGCAATTACCCAAAGAAGCCAATTATCGAATCACACAGGCTCGTATATAACAATGCATACAATTTCCAAAACAAACACAGATCGAAGTTCTTCAATCAATTACGCAGACATTAACACACAATTTCATCAATTGTCATTCGATTTGGGCAGAATACCATTGCGCTCATAATACCCAAAATAAAACAGTACCTCACTTTTTTTCTAAATTATTCCAGAATTAACAATTTTAATACACAGTTACATTCACACTAAAACCTGAGCTTTCGCTCCTCTCTCCTCCAAACCTCTACGAAGAGTCTCCTCCTTATTACAATTTTCACTATATTTTATCCACTAATTCCTCTAACAACAGATAATGTAATCTCATATCATTAAAAATCAAACAGAAATCTTCTATTTTGTTGCTTTCAAGCACACCTAGACTAACAACTATTATCTCTACATTTAAATAAGATAATCTCTTATTTATTACAATAACAAACTATTTGAGGAATCCAACCTCCTCAGTGAATCTAATTTTGACCGACAGTTAATGAATTCTACTGCGACTAGCCACAACATGTGGACAATCCTCCACATTGCTGACTAGCCCTGGATGCTCCTGCATCAAAAGGACAAAAAGAATGAAAAAGGTCAAAAAAGATGAGAAAATGAACCCCAAAAACAAAAATACCATGAAAGTGTGCAAGCTCAAATGACATCGCTATTTACTTTTCTGCATAATAATGATTGTGTGCAACTTGTTATTCATGCCACAATCCATGGTAATCAAACAATTTAATCTTGGTTATTCCATGTTTTGAATTTCATGTTTAGAGATAGAAAATAAAATCTGAGGAAACAATGTAATCTTGGCAGATAAGTAGAGTTAATAAAAGGAGCTCATCAGTTTAATTTGAGCCCTTGGATGTAATAAGGATAGACTTAGATAGATTCCCATTGTAAAGGAAAATAAAAAGTTTTGATAAGGGTTTGGCAGCGCAAGTGCACCCTAATAACGAGTAGAAAATATGGTAGGATGGGTAGATGGGTAAGTAGTTGAATGGTTGCAGAATTATGATGAATGGTTAGTTAAGATCATATCATTTGCTTTCATCATCAAGTTATTAAAGCATGGATGACAAACGGAGCAGCTACAAAAAGTCAATTGGTTAATTCCCCCCATACATTTTACCTTCAATTTTGCTAATTTCCCATAAGCAATGACAAAGGTACCTAAAACCTTAGAGTTAAAGGAGCTCAGAGCATTTCTCTGACTTCTGGATGGACCAGACCCTTGGCACAATAACTTACAGGGTCTAAGTACTAAAACCCCCTTACCAACATTCACTACCATCATAATACATTCATTTCACCTAAAAATCCCTTTTCCGAAGGTGAAATCATCATTTACCTAGGGAAATTAATTGAACCTACAAAACCCCTTTTTTCCCACAAAAAACCCACAAAAAAGCATTTAGCCTAATTAATGATGTATAGATATGGATATAAAAATAAATATCAAAACATTATACTTGGCACATTTTCTTTCCCACATTCACTTCATATGAAATCCTAATTTTTATTATATTTAACTCCCAAAGAAAACCCCTTTCCTGTATGTTTTATTAAAAACCCATATGTTAATAATCCCGCCCCAATGGTTTGAAATATAAAGCTTATTAAATAAATTAGTTAATTGGATTAATTAGTTGATCCACGACTAATTAAGAGCCAGAACCCTTAGCCAAACAAAAGGGGTTAATTAATCAAATTGTGATTAATTAATAACCCATTCCTCCAATCATATCGCACCCAGCGTCATTAAGCCAACCTAATCTGCAGTAAATATCCCGTCAGACCCCTCTATTAACTCCCTGATTGAATCACACCCCTAATCACCGTACGATCTAACCCATTCAGATCCAATGGCTAACACTCATATCGGGTAGCCTCCAAAGGCCGACCTTTACTCGCTCGATGTGAGCAGTTTCACTGTTCACCCCACTGCTACGTGGCGCTCGATGAATGGCATTGGGCAACCTCTCCCTAAAACCATTTTTCCCCAAAAGTGGTGCGATGGATCCCACTTACCACCTCTGCTACACGACAAAACGTCACTTTCCCCAAGTGGCACCAACTGTCATTTTCCCATTACACCCGCCAATGTCATTGACTTTACACATAAAGCCAAAAAACTCATTGTTTTTTTTTCATCATGAAAAGGACGTTCTGGCTTCCATGCAAAGCACAAAGCATGTTCAACTGTAAAACTGCTGTCAACTGTTAGCTTTCTGCAGCCGCTGAACTCTAGACCACCTTACAGACCCATGTTCTTCCTGCAAATAGTGTACTCCATTCAAACAGTCAAAACCAGGTATTTATCCCATTTCCGACTAAGAAACCGTGATTTCTTTGTGAACCTTAGCTAAATTTCTTTAAATATTAAGTAATTTAGTCAATTAAGCCACCTGGTAATCCTAAAATACTCTGAAATAGACCAATTGTTCCCAATTTCCCTGAAATCCTTTGCCCCGTCATTGAATCCACAAGAACCAAGACTGGAAGCGCCAATTGCACTGAATGTCATGCCCATTACAACTCATCATAGGGATTTATACCACCTTCCCCTTACAGACAAAGATTTCCAAATAAAAGACGCCCCAGTCTCAAAATCCCCTCTGAAACTCTTTTGCAAGTATAAAGACCAATTCCTGAACCAAGCCGACTCTATTAGACTTTGGGAATCAGGTTTGCCTAAGTACCAGTTCCTTAGAGTGCATGTGTTCCCAGAGATTGTACATTACTGCCACATGAACTATGATCCTATCCAAAGGGCAGTAAGAACTCATGACCAGTCTGTTCTATTTACTATCACTATTGAATCCATCAACCAGATGCTCCAATTGCAACCAAACCAAAACCTAACCCTTCTATCCATTAGAGATATGCTGAATAGATACCCTACACTTACTTCAAATAGACTAGCCCAGTTTTTCCATACTTTTACCAGAGAAGAAAAGTATATCCCAAAGGACCCTCGTCCTTACCTATGGACCATATTCTCCAGCCTTGGTCGAGATATTATAGATAAGATTTATAGTATACTAGGCTGCACCACCAGTGAATATGTTGATGAGATCATAATATCCATCATGTCAATCTACTCTCCTGGCCAACCATTAGCCATCTTATTTGACTATGCAAAGTTTATTGCTGACAAAATGAATGATCAATTCATGAGGTTGGAAAATGAAAGAGTCCTTAAGTATTCCTCAGTTCTGTATCACTTATTCTTGTATTACCAAGCTGATAGATTTCCAATTGCCCTCCAAAAGCTGCATACTAAAGGAAACCCTAGATCAGTGATCTTTTGGACTTCTTTGATTCATCAGTTTGATGCTCAGTACTCTTATAATGAATTCATAGACCTCTTTGTACATCCAGTAGCAACCATGTTGCTGGGAAGCCCTCCACCTAGAATCAGTGCAAACATTAGGAAGGTCCTATAGTTTTCAAAATAGTACAAAGTAGGGGATTGGTACTTGTACCAAAACCATACTGAAATCTGAATTTATGGATGTGAACTTCCACCTTACAAATTGTCAAAGTACCTCCCCATGAGATTATTTTCTCTAGAGTACTATAGAAAAATGATCAATTCAGATGAGGTGCACTTTGTAAGAGCCAAGAAGAAAGCCCAACTCAGGATAAAGGATCAGCTAGGTCCATTGATTTGTAACAGTAGAGAAGCAGGAAAGGAGGCAAATGAAATCCTCCAAAGATTGAAACTGAAACAAAGTTTCATGTGGACCTATGACCCCTACAAATTCATTTGTAATAGGATACAAAAGAATAAACTATCTCCTTACATCCACCACAGGATCTCTGAAATAGAACAAAATGCTAATCAATCTGAATGGGTGGAAGGCACTTTAATAGATCGAGATAGTACAAAGGTTGTTGTTGATAATGTATTAATGGACATAGATAGAAGACTTGATGAGGATTGCTTTGTACAAGTTCCAGGAGAACCCCAGTCTCAGAGACAAGCACAAGGTCACAGCGGGTAGACAGAAGAAGCAGGTCCATCAGCAGAGGCAGGGCCATCAGGACAACCAGAATCTTTAGAGCAATCAGAGCCATCAAAGCAACCAGAGCTTTGAGAACAGCCAGAAGAATCTGAACAACCTAAAATTTTAGAGGAGCTTGCCCAACCTGAACAAATCATGAGCAATCCTCCTATTTTTCAGAACCCTCTAAATGAGGAGAGAAACCTTAAGGGAGACAGAGATGAGGCTACTCCTTCCAGTAGGCCTGTTGCCCAAACCTATGCTAAGAGGTAGAGGTTAAATCCATATGCAGAGCAAAAATACACTAAAGAGACAACAGGGATTTCAGGAGCAGAGAAGACAGAAAGCAGGCAAAACACTCCTTTAGGAGGGACACAAGAACCTTACACCTCTCAAACTCAAATGTTAGAAAGGTAGCAGAGTGTGTAAGTATCCTCCTTCAAGGCTCCCACAAGACAAAGCCAAGACATCAAAGAAAAATACAAGGAAATCAAGGCAAGGAATGAAAGGTTGAAAGTGCAAATCTATGCACATTATTTGAGGATGGCCCCAACAAACCAAAGAAGGCTAATGTAGGCCTTCGATATAAAAGAAGGAAAAATGTAGATGAGCTTTCTCAAGCCAACCATACAACAACCAAAATCAATGACAGATTATCTTAAGACAGATTTTGAGGTCATGGCAAAGTATATCCATCCTATTGAACGAATTGAGTTGCATAAACAAACTAGAGAAATGGTCTATTCCACACCAACCAACAAAGCCATAGCATCACACCAACTTCAAAATTCACTGAACAACATCTCAACCCAATTCCAATAAGAAAGGCCTCTTCTCAAGCGAAGGACACCAGAATAAAGTCCTTAGAAGACTTGGTCATAGAGCTGGGACATGATTCCAAAGATGTTAAAGTAGCAGAGAAACTGATAAAGAAGAAAAATGATGACATAGCTGCATTGAAGAAGCAGCTGAAGGTTCCTCCGCTTCATCATCCTCAAACAACAAAAGTTTTGGAGACACGAAAGGAGGAAGAGCTTATGGTCCTAGTCCTTAAGTTAAATGACTAATTGAAGGAAACTGAGAAGGAATTGAATAATTTGATACAGTCCAAGCAGAGTGAGTTGGCCACCGCTCCTGAGACTGTAAGACCTAGAGTTTCCACAACAGTACCCTCCATCTTGGCAGTTGCTTTGGCACCAATAATTCCACCAGAAACAACATTGCCAGTGATAGGTACTACATTAGGCACAGGTACATCAACCAGAACAGAGATACCCACAAAGAAAACTGTAGAATTAATCAAGGCCATGGAGGAAATGAGTATCCATGCCACTGAGCTTAAGAAGCTCAGAGAACAGGTGTCAAGTTTAGAAACCAATTATAAACTTGTACAAATACAACACAAAGAAGAAACTTAGAGGAACCTGAGAATGGTAGAAAGGGTAAAAGCCCTTGAGAAGGATTTAACACTGCAAGAACCATTGGGAGACATGAGAGAAATCCTATGGGTCAACATCATTGATTCCATCAATGATGTTTGGCATTCTATTCAGATTATTTTTGAGCAAACAAAATTGGTCAAGGTGGCTACAGAGGCAATCCACAAGACAGTAGAAGAATTAGGAGATAAAAAATAAGAAGCCAATCAGTTGATCACCTTTTTGAACAACAAAAACAGATATCAACTAGATGAATTAGATATAAAGGATAGAACAAGAACCATTATAGAGATCAAAAAAGTCCTCACTAAAAGAAACTTAATGTTAAACTTGGAGAAAAGATGTCAGAGCATCCAAAAAGACATTGCTAGCTTTATGCTAAAGTATGGCATCTTAAGAGAAAAAGGACTCCCCAGTCCTATGGTGATCAATGATAATTTAATGACCCAGGAAGATTATGTTGACAAGTTAAACAAGCTGGCCAAAAGCCAAGCTAGTACTTCAGGGGTGAAATCTTTGCCCACTAGAAGGGTGCTTAATGATGGCTTGGAGAATCTGTTCTACATTGAACATGAAGTCAAGCACTTATTCACAAACAAACCAAATTTTCCTAAGTACACAGAAGCTGATGAAATCTATAGGAAAATGATTAGAATGAAGTTACCTGATAGTGAATGGTGGACTAGTTTGATTGGTTTACTATAAGTTACTATAGTAAATCTGTAAGGTAAAAGGGTAACTGCCAAGTAAAACAGGTGAAATAAGATCAAAGCAGAACAGGTAAAGATTATCAGTAGGTCAAAGATGAAAGTAATTCTAGCACATAACTACAAGGAAAACTGCAAGAGCCAAAACCAAGCAACAACAGCCAGTAGAGTCAAAATTAAATGGACAACAAACAAACAGTTATCCATCTGTCTATATCTTCGTGTTGAAGATATTTTCTGTTTCCTAGAATAATTCTCATATAGTTAGGAGATATTTTGTATAAATACTTCACAAATTGAAGTAATTAGTGTGGATTAAAATACATCTCTATAGACATTATTTTTGAGCCAAAGAGCTTTTGTACTCAAGACTGAACTAGTTTCACTGGAAATGAAATAAAGCTGAGGACACTTCACTGGATTCTTGTGCACCATTGGAACAAATAAGTATCATTTTCTCACGTTTAAACACTGTATTCTCTTTATGTTATGAAATATTCATATGTGTTTCTTATAACAATTAACAATTAACTTGAGACACTATTTCCGAAGCAGGTATAAATTCTTTTGGTTTTCCTTCATGAACTTGTTTCATTAATACAAATCCTTAGTTTTGTGTGTAAATATTATAACTAGAGAGATTTATCACCTCTTTCTTTTGATAGTCTTACATTCCATTGCAGAAGAAGTATTAGTTTTTTTTCAGGTTCCAGGAGGAAGGACAAATGACTACAAGTGAATAGTGTCTCTCTTAATAGACCAATTGGTCTCATAAGAGGATGATTAGCGAAAAAGAAGAAACATGCTAATGCAAAATCAGATCCAAACACTTGAAAAAACTTTTAGATACTATTGTCTCCATTACATCCATACTTCATAATAAAGCATTCACCTCATTTCCCTTCATATTTTCCATTTACATTCACTTTCCATTACTTTTTGTCCACTCCTAACCCACAAATAAAAGAAAGAGGCTCAGTTACATGCTTATTGTCCTTTGCCATTACTACTTTCCATTGCCATCTTCCATTTTCATTTTCCCTTTCCTGTCATTTTCATTTCGCAAATAAACCCTGCTTCAATGCAAATTATTGAGCCCATAGTCCTTTGAGTCTAAATTGCTTGCAAAACACCTTGAGGCTTCCATGCCTTAATGGCAAGTCCTCATGCCGACAAACAATGAGAATACATTAATTTCCCTTGTTCATCGGATCTTCTAGGTGACTCGACGTTGGAAAATTTATTCGTACCTAGCAAGATGTGTTTGGGCATCTTGACTCTTGTTGTCATCAATGGTGAGAGTTCTCGTGTTGACAAGTGGCATCCATCAATGGCCACTAATTCAACAAATTCCTGCTATGTTCGACATCAGAACATCTCTTCACATAGTAGGAATTGTGCCAATGAGTTTTGAAGACATGAAGACTATTATTTTCAACATTTTAGAGCAGATTCAACAAGTTTTAGTAGAAGCAATAAGAAGTCATCTTGACTCTTTTATCCATGACTCTTTTTGTCCAACCACTTGAAGAAGATTATGATCAGAATTTTGTAGCCACCACACATACAACTCATCCATTTCAAAGGGTAAGTTAAGGTACGTCATTTTCTAACTTTTGACCATAGAATTCCATAAAAAGCTAGGATGATAATTGTTGGAAAAACATTTCTCTTACTTATTTCATAAAATTGTCAATACCATCAGTTGGGGGGGGAGGGGGGGAATACATTCATATTCGTATCTTGCCATGTTCATATCATATTCAAAAGCCCATATACTTCCAAAATATATTAACTATTAATTATTATTATGAGCATACACTGGCTTTTCAAAAGTGCTTAAAGGATAATTGGATACAAACACAATCATGGTTGTCACACAAGAACCAACCATAATGCAATCCAATAAACATATATACTTTGCAGCAATAATGAAATTATCATTATGAAAAGTTCAAATATCAAAATAGAATGCAACAACAAAATATGGTGTTAACACAAGAACCAACCATGTTGCAATTCAAGTAAAACACTTTGTAGAAGTATGAAGTTATCAAATGATATCATGCAAAGTTAAGCCAAAGCTCAAGGATCAAAAGAATTAATGTAATATATATTGCATGAGGACATGCAGTAGCTTCAGTTGGGGGGTATGTTGGGTCTTGAAATTGTCATTCACTTCCATTAAAATTTCACTATTATGTTCATTATATCACCTCCATTTCACATCCATTTCACTACCATGTCACTACATTCATCTCACTTTCATTATCTTTGTGTCACATTTATGTTTTTCCAAACTTTATTAATTCTTAGCCTTTTTAAGTGAATTTGTTGTTAAAAAATAGAAAATAATGTGCATATGCTTATACCTAACAAGTGGGTTGAGATTGTTGACATGTGTAGGTCAAAAGGAGGCTTCTAGAAGACCTCTATGTGGCACCCTAAGGCCAAATTCGAACTTGAGTGGGGAGGATCATGGGATCATGAGGATATGTGTCACATTTCCTATTTTGATTAGAACTCTAGAGGTATAGGGAGAGATTCATGAACTCTCATTAATGAGATGACTTCTCATCTTTTTGTATAAATAGGAGACATCTCTCCTTCATTTGGTAGTTTTTGGTAGCTTTTTAGTTTTGGAAAGCTTTTGTAGCTTGGGAAGATTTTGGAAAGCTTTGGAGAGCTTTGTAAACTTTTGTAATTTTGAAGAATTTGAATAAAGCTTTGATGTTCTCAACATGGATGGAGACGTGAAGTAGATGTCATGGAGCATATTAGAATGTAAGGTAGAGTATATTTTGTTTTGTAGTTTTGCCTTGATTTCATTCAAGTGTGTCATTTTATTGTTTTGAAGTTTAATAGTTTAGATTTTCCATTCATGCAAGTTTAATTCATGCAAGTGTGTTCAACCAGTTGATTGTAGATTTATCTAACTGTGTAATCTATGCTTAGCAAAATAGTCCAAGAAAGTATTTTCCAATTGGTGCTTGGAGCATTAGAGCACACAGTGGATTAGTTTTCCTTTACATTTTTTTGTATTTTCTTATTAGATTAATCACTCATTACATAAATGGATGTTTCCGAAGCCTTTCCTTGATGGTTTATCCTCAAACTAAACGACGAAATGTTGAGTTTATGAATGACATTTCTTGCTGTTTAATGCCTTTTTCTTCTTAGTGTAGTCACTCATGATATAAAAAAATATTTCCAGAGCCTTTCGTTGATGATTAATACTCAAACTAAATGGCAAAATGTTGTTTTTATGAATGATATTTCTTTTTTTTCATTAGTTACATAGCTTAATGCCATTTTCTTATCAATTTAGTAATTCGTGTTGTAAGTGAATATTTCCGAAAGCCCTTAGTTCACTAAGTGGTGAAGTATTTCATTTATGAATGAGTCTTTCTCTGCATTTTAATGTTTACTTTTTCTTAGAACAATGAAGTATTGGATCCCTCAAAATGCTATCACAGGGAGGTAGTTCTCCCAAAATTGTGTAGCAAAGTGATAAAACACTTCATTCAGCTATTATCATTTTTGCTTTCATTTCATAGACATTTTGTCGACTTAGATTAATCTAACTGTTCAAAGTTTTGATTTTTTTTCTTTCTCTTTTTTTTAGAAATTAGATTTTAACATTGTAAGTCATTAGATTTAGTTGACCATTAACATTTAGAGATTTTCACCTAGAAGGATAACTTTTCTTTCTTACATTAATTTCCTTAAACATAAGAAACAAAACCCCCAAAAATAACATAAACTATAAAACAACAAAGTAAGATAAAGTTTAACTAAGCACATATAGTGCACCACACTTCATTAGTTTATGATACCTGGATTAATAATTTATGTATAGCAATTTAGGACACTAACTTGACTAGACAGTAACATAGACACAGACATAGCAGTAGATTCTGATTGTTCTGATAAAGTATAAATTAACAAACTAGAAGATGATCAGATAGATAGATTGCATCCCAAAAAGTTTACAAAGTTTGATATTCAAAACCTAAAACAAATGGAGATTAATGAAGCAATTGATGAAGAAACTGAATTCATAAACCTTAAAGGCAATTTTTTACCCAAAGGATTATCTCATTTGGAGGACTTATTTGACTCAAACGACATTCCTAAAAAACATAAAATGGAACCCTTGAAATTAGAATTGAGGAATGTAATATAGGATTCGAAGAAAATCCCAAACTAATAAAACTTTCAAAATCATTACCTCCCAATGAAAAACTAAAATATATGGAACTGCTGAAAGAATCCTAGGATGTTTTTGCTTGGAGTTATGAGGACCTGAAATCCTATGATACTAGCATAATACAACACACTATTCCCTTAAAAGAAGATCAAAGGCCTTTTAGATAGAAGCTTAAGAGAATTAACTTTGTTCTACTACCTTCTATTGAAAAGGAGATCAAAAGAATGTATGAAGTTGGGATTATTGCACCTATTAGGTTCTCAGGCTGGGTTTCCAATTTGGTACCCACAAGAAAGAAAATTGGCGAAATTAGGTTGTGTGTTGATCTTAGGAATTTGAATAAAGTTTCACTTAAGGATAACTATCATCTTCTGAAAATGGATCACATACTACAGAGGGTAGTAGGTTCCTCCAGAATCTCACTACTAGATGGGTTCTCTGTTTATAACCAAATCCTAGTCCACCGAGATGATCAGGCAAAGACTGCATTCACTACTCCATGGGGCACTTTCATGTATGTGAAAATTCCATTTGGGTTGAAAAATGCAGGGGCCACCTTTCAAAGAGAAATGGACATAGCCTTTGCTAAAGAAATTCATGACTTCCTGGTAATATACCTAGATGACCTCACAGTTTTCTCTAAATCAGATCTACAATGCCTGGATCATCTTAGGCAGGTCTTTACTAAATGCAGGAAATATGGAATTTCTTTGAATCCTAAAAAATCTCTATTTGGGTTGGAAGAAGTGAAATTATTAGGTCACATTATCTGTAAAGATGGTATCAGGATTGACCCAACAAGAATTGAAGCTATTTTGCAAATACCACATCCCAGGAATATCAAAGAACTTCAAGCATTTTTAGGTAAAATATTTTTTTTGAGGAGATTTATCTCTAATTTCGCTGAGTTAATTAGATTACTGAACCACATGTTAAAGAAAGATTTGACTATTAAATGGAATTTAGAGGCAAAAAATTCATTTGAACATATAAATCTTACCTTAACTCACACACCAGTCCTAATCAGTCCAATGTTTGATAGGGAATTTATCATATTTTCTTTTGCTTTAGAACACACCATTGTTGCAGTCCTTTTGCAGAAAAATGATCAGGGTTTTGAACAGCCAATAACCTTCTTTAGTAAAGGCTTGAGAGATGCACCTTTAAAGTGTAACATAATGGAGAAGCAAGATTTTTCTTTAGTTAAAGCAATAAAAGATTTCAGAGTTTATATCTTGTACTCTCATATATTAGCATATGTTCCCAATGTTGTAGTCAAGGACATTCTAACACAGGATGGACTTGATGGAAAGAGAGGAAAGTGGATAGCTACCATATTAGAGTATGATTTAGAGATAAAACCTACAAAATTGATCAAAGGCAAAGGTTTGGCTAAGCTTATGGCTGAATCAAACTATCGGGCCCTAGACATAAACTTCATTGAAGAACTAGATAACGAAGAGGAGATGGCAACTCCACAGATCAGCACCATGGTATGTTGACATAATAGATGTTCTAAAAAACCTTCAAGCTCCTCCAGAGCTATCCAGGACTAAAAGTAGGTTCTTAAAGATGAAATCTTTGAAGTTTTGCATAATTGACAATGCTTTATTTTAGAAAAATCATGAAGGCATCTTTCTAAATTGTTTATTAAAGGAGGAATCTGATAAAAGTTTGCAAGATTTTCATGCAGGTGACTGTGGGGGACATCTCTATTGGAAGACAACAAATGATAAAATCTTGAGGGCTAGTTTTTACTGGCCCACTCTATTTGCTGATGTTAAGAAGTTTGTGACCTCATGCCACAAATATTAGATTTTTGAACGGAAAAGAAAACTACTGCCATTACCTTTGAAAGCTATATTTACTGAAACACATTTTCAACAATGGGGTCTTCACTTAATTGGTGAAATCCATCCTCCCTCTGTCAAAAAAGATGAAAAAATGAACCCCAAAAGCAAAAAGACCATGAAAGTGTGCAAGCCCAAATGCCACTACTATTTACTTTTCTGCATAATAATGATTGTGTGAAACTTGTTATTCATGCCACAATCCATGGTAATGAAACAGTTTAATCTTGGTTATTCCATGTTTAGAGATAAAAAGTAAAATCTGACCAAACAATGTAATCTTGGAAAATAAGTATATAGGTAGAGTGAACAAAAGGAGATCAACAGTTTGATCTAAGCCCTTGGATGTAATAAGGATAGACTTAGATAGATTGCCATTGTAAAGGAAAAGAAAAAGTTTTGATAAGGGTTTTCCAGCTCAAGTGTACCCTAATAAAGAGTAGAAAAAATGGTAGGATGAGTAGATGGGTAAGTAGTTGAATGGTTGCAGAATTATGATGAATGGTTAGTTAAGATCATATCATTTGCTTTCATCATCAAGTTATTAAAGCATGGATGACAAATGGAGCAGCTAGAAAAAAGTCAATTGGTTAATTAACCCCATACATTATACCTTCAATTTTGCTAATTTCCCATAAGCAATGACAAAGGTACCTAAAACCTTAAAGTTAAAGGCGCCCGGAGCATTTCTCTGACTTTTGGAGGGACCGGACCCTCGGCACAATAACTTATAGGGTCTAAGTACTAAAACCCCGTTACAAACATTCACTACCATCATAATACATTCATTTCACCTAAAAATCCCTTTTCCTAAGGTGAAATCATCATTTAACTAGGGAAATTAATTAACCCTACAAAACCCCTTTTTTCCCACAAAAAACCCATAGAAAAGGATTTATCCTAAGTAATGATGTATAGATATGGATACAAAAATAAATATCAAAACATTATACTTTGCGCATTTTCTTTCCCGCTTTCACTTCATATTAACTCCTAATTTTTATTATATTTAATTCCCAAAGAAAACCCCTTTACCATGTGTTTTATTAAAATCCCATATGTTAATAATCCCACCCCAATGGTTTGAAATATAAACCTTATTAACTAACTTAGTTAAATGGATTAATTAGTCGATTCGCAACTAATTAAGAGCCATAACCCTCTGCCAAACAAAAGCGGTTAATTAATCAAATTTCAATTAATTAATAACCCATTCCTCCAATCATATCGCCCCTGACATCATTAAGCCACCCTAATCTGCAGTAAATATCCCGTCGGGCCCCTCCATTAACTCCCCAATCGAATCACACCCCCGATCACCATACGATCTGACCCATTCAGATCCAATGGTTGATGCTCATATCGGGTGGCATCCAAAGGTCGACCTTTACTCGCCCAATGTGAGCAGTTTCACTGTTCACTCCGCCACTACGTGGCACTCAATGAATGGCATCAAGCGGCCTCTCCCCAATACAATTTTTCCCTAAAAGTGATGTGATGGATCCTGCTTACCACCTCCGCTACACGACAAAACGTCACTTTTCCCGAGTGGCATCAATTGCCGTTTTCCCATTACACCCACTAATGTCATTGACTTTACACATAAAGCCAAAAAACTCATTATTTTATGTTTTTCATTGTGAAAAGGATGTTCTGGATTCCATGCAAAGCACAAAGCACGTTCAACTGTAAACCTGCTATCAACCATCAGCTTTCTGTAGCCGCTGAACTCCAGACAACCTTGCAGACCCGTGTGCTTTCTGCAAATAGTGCACCAACACCATTACTCCATTCAAATAGCCTAAACTAGGTATTTATCCCATTTTCGACTAAGAAACCCTAATTTCTTGCAGAACCTGAGCTAAATTTCTTTAAACATTAAGTAATTTAGTCAATTAAGCCACCTGGTAATCTCGAAATACTCTGAAATAGACCAATTGTGCTCAATTTCCCTGAAATCCTTTTCCCCATCCTTGAATCCACAAGAACCAAGGATGGAAGCCCCAATTGCACTGAATGTCATGCCCATTACAACTCGTCACAAGGACATAGAGCACATTCCCCTTGCAGACAAATATTTCCAAATAAAAGACACCTCAGTCTCAAAATACCCTCTGAAACTCTTTTGCAAGTACAAAGACCAGTTCCTGAACCAAGCTGACTCTATTGGACTTTGGGAATTAGGTTTGCCTAAGTACCAATTCCCCAGAGTGCATGTGTTCCTAGAGATTGTACATTACTGCCACATGGACTATGATCCTATCCAAAGAGCAGTAAGAACTCCTGACCAGTCTGTTCTATTTATTATCACTAATGAATCCATTAACCAGATGCTCCAATTGCAGCCAAGCCAAAACTTAAACCTTTTGTCCATTGTAGATATGCTGAACAGATACCCTACACTTCAAATAGACTACCCCAGTTTTTCCATAATTTTATCAGAGAAGAAAAGTATATCCCAAAGGACCCTCCTCCTTACCTATGGACCATATTCTCCAGCCTTGGTCGAGATATTATATATATGATTTCCAGTATACTAGGCTACACCACTAGTGAGTATGTTGATGAGATCATAATATCCATCATGTCAATCTACTCTCTTGGCCAACCACCAGCCATCTTAAGTGGAAGTGTAAGGAAAGTGGGGTGATGGCTCATGTGGGGACCTCTCCAGGACAGCAAAGCAGACCATCTACTTCCTTTAGCCTTCAAAATAGTAGTGCTACACCTCAGGGCTAACACTGGCTCCTCTTGGGGATAAAAGCCTCCCTATGAGTTTTCAAGAACTGTAGACCACTGCCTTTCCAGTAAAACCAAAAAACCTTCCTCCTAGTGTTCCATTGGGCATGGAGTTTATTTTGCATAAAAATAAAAACTGAAAAACATATTTACAATACCAAGGTTTTAAAGCCTTAAATGAAATAAAATTTTAAAAACCACCCATTGGATGGGCTACCAAAAACATCTCCTCCTTCCAAACTATCCAAAATAAAGGCATTTTTTTGCTGAATTTGAGCGATGACAAATGGACCTATCCATAAGGAGTCAAACTTACCATGATCACCTTTCTTTTCCTTAAATGAATCCCATTTGAGAACCCAGTCACCAACTTGGAAATTGTCCACTTTTGCCTTCTTGTCAAAGGTTTCTTTGATTTTCTTCTGATGACCTTTTGACTTCTCAACCGGCTACTCTCTCATCTACTGTAGTTCAACCAGGCTATTTATTCTTCTTACCATGTCATTCTCTTCATTTTTCTCTTCTTGCAAGAATTTGGCCACAAGGAGAATCAACTGGATAGGAAAAATAACATCACTCCCATAAACCAGCTTGAATGAAAAATTTCATATGGAATTCTCATTGGTAACCCTGTCATCCCATAGTGCAAACTTCAACTTGGAACCTCAGCTCTTTTCGTTGTCTTCCAACAGCTTTTTGATTATCCTCACAAGACTCTTGTTAGATGATTCTGCCAGGCCATTGCCTTGAGGATAATATGAGGTAGAATGCACCAACTGAATGCCCATGGATTCACACGTGTCTACCAATTCTTTTGCCCTAAAAGCTGCTACATTATCATTGACTAGTTTGGTTTGGCAACCAAATCTAGTGAAAATATTCTCATTCAAAAACTTTATGACAATTTGGTGATTAGAATTATTAGTGGGTATAGCCTCAATCCATTTGGTGAAATAATCAGTGGCTACCAAGATCCATTTATGTTGGCCACTGGAATGTGGATTAATCTCACCTATAAAGTCCAAGCCCCACTATTGGAAGGGACCATTGACATGTACTGGCTTCAAGAGCAGAGATTCTAACTGTTGTCTTCCTAAAAACCTCTGACATTTGTCACAAGACTTCACAAAAGAAAATACATCAGAGAACAAAGTAGGCCAATAATACCTAGCTCTGAGGATCTTGTGGACTATGGTTTTCCAATAATGATGCCCTCCATAGATGCTAGAGTGGAACTGGTGCATGACTTCCACATATTGTCATTTATCTAGACATCTCAAGAGGATTCTTGATGGGTATTTCCAATAAAGTAGAATTTTATTAATGTAGAATTTGGGTGATCTGAGTTTAATGGCTCAGGCTTGACTTGAGATAAGCCCTGGAGGGACTTCTAGCTTCTGCAAAAAATGAACTATGATGGAATACCATTTACATGCGGCTAGATTTTCAGCCAAAGACTGATTTTTCTTTTTTTCTTTTGTTGCTTCCTCTGTTTGCTTATAACCTAAAATTTGACTCATGCAATTGATGTCTAACAAAATTCAATTTTCCTCAGCAATAAGTTTAGTCAAGCCCTAGCCTTTGACCAACTTAGTGGGCTTCACCTCTATGTTGAACTCTATGAACTTTGCAATCCACTTAGCTCTCTTTCCATCAATATCTGGCTGAGTTAAGACATATTTTACTAAGGCTGAAGGTACATATGCAACCACTTTGGAATGCAGAATGTAAATTTTGAATGCCTTCAAAGATTTTATGAGAGCATAAGCTTTTTTTTCAATAAGGTCGTACCTTAGTTCAACATCCCTTAGAGTTTTGCTGAAAAACGCCACAGGGTGCCCTACACCTTCATCATTTATCTGCAATAGAACAACTGTAAGTGTATCAAAAGAGGCAAAAGAGAATATGTAAAACTCCTTGGTGTAATCTGGATTTATTAGAATAGGAGCTTCCATGATATCTTGTTTAATGGCTTCAAAAGAGCTTCTTGTAGCATCTGCCCATTTCATTTCTGACCCTTTCTTCAGCATGGAGGTGATGTGCTTCACTAACTCTGCAAAGTTTGGAATGAACCTTTTGACAAAGTTAATCTTACCCAGGAAAGATTGAATGTCCCTTTTTGACCTTGTGATGAACAATGTCTGAATTGCTTGAACTATGGCTAGATCAATCTTCACATCTTCAGTAGAAAAAATATGTCCCAAAAGTTTGCCTTCCTCTAGAGAAAACTATGATTTCTTTGGGTTCACAGAGATTCCAAACTGTCTACAGTTTATAAACACCTTCTTCAAATGCTGCAAATGGTCCTTGTGATTGCTGGAAAAAACAATTATGTCGTCAAGGTAAATAAGGACAAACTTGTCCTTCTCTCCCACAAAGGCTATGTCCATGACCCTCTAAAAGTAGCTGCAAAATTCATTAGTGAAAAAGGCATCTTAGAGTACATGAAAGTGCCCCAAGCAGTAGTGAAGGTTGTCTTTTCCTGATCTTCTGGGTGTACAAGAATTTGATTGTAACCTGAAAATCCATCTAAGAAAGACATTACTCTAGCCCCTGAAACTTTTTGCAGCAAGTGTTCCATTTTAGGCAGGGGGTAGTTGTCTTTTCTAGAGCACTTATTCAGATTCCTGAAGTCAACAGCCTAATTTCTCCATTCTTCTTTATTACTACCACAAGGTTAGCTATCCACTTTGAATACCTTAGGGGAACTATGATCTTGGCATCCAACTGTTTCTTAATTTCCTTTTCAATCAAAGGCAGTAAGAGAGGGCTAATAGGTCTTAACTTTTGCTTAAAAGGGATGGTGTCCTTCTCCAATGGAATCTTATGTTGGATGATGTTTGTGTCATAGGTATTAAGATCACTATACTCCCAGGCAAAGATATCAGAAAATTGCTTCATCAAGGTGCAATACTGAGAAATTTGGGTAGCAGACAAGTGGGTGGACAGATTTACGTACTTTGGATGATCTGAGCTCCCTATATTATGTCTATGAATTGCAAACTCATTTTCTTTTTTGGCAGGCTTATAAGGTACATCATTATGATCAAAAAACTTCTTTAGGGGCACCAATCCTTTGGGTATATGGTTACTAGGCAGCTGGACAATGTTATCCTGCCCAATCTCGTTCTTTAGCTCGCACTGGTTGCATTCTTCAATGATTTCATTTTCTTGGTCAATGTGCATTTCAGAAAATTCACCAATGACTTGTAAAAGCCTATTAATTTCATCATCATCTTCAAAAACTTTCCAGTATTTGACATTATCTGGCAGAGATGGTCTATATTTCACCTAAACTTCATAAGTCAATTTAGGAGGTAAAGGAGGGATGAACGTGCTAGCAGACATAGCACGGGAATCAACAAGTTGGTTCTTCATTATAGGGATATAAGAAATGTTGAAACTATTTAAAGAACCCTTGAGCTTCCGTACCTCATCTTTGTATTCTTTCAGCCCTGGATGCTTTGCTTGGAAAGTTTTGTTCACCTGCTGAATGATAAGGTCTGCATATCCAAACACCTTTAGACCTTTGATGCCATTTATTTAGTAGCATTTAAACCCAATATCAAAGTTTCGTTCTCTGCTACGTTATTGGTGACGTGAAAAGTTAACTTGAAAGATAAATGAATGCATTCTTGTGTGGCGAATACAAGGACTACACCTGCCCCTGCAGCTTCCTTAGAGCAAGCTCCATCAAAGAACATGTCCCAAATTTGTGGGCATTCTTCCTCTGTGATCTGGCAAATTGGTTTTCTAAGATGCATGGTGGCCAACTGGGATTCTTCAATTTGAAGAATAAAATTTCCAAAATCAGTGTCAACAACATAGATGGGATGATTAGTGGGATTATTCTCATCACTGATGATATAATCTAACGAAGCTTCTCTGTCTAATCTCATACTCTCACATCCAAAAACTGGGACAGTAGCATAGGACAGATCATTTTTCAATGTTCCGCCTAATCTCTTGATCCAAACTCTGGAAAGAAACATGCAAAATGTGGGGGGCACATCTGCTACCACAATATCCATCATCATGCTCTTCATGGGCAGCTGGGACAAGGTGATGGCTAGGTCTTTGATTAATCCCAAACATTTCACTTTTCTAGAGATAAGGCTTGGTAATGTCAAGATCCAACTCATCCATGATACCCTTGGGCATTATATTATGTCTGGCTCCTATGTCTAGAAGGTAGTTGTGAAGGGTTTTGTCATGAATAATCAAAGAGACATAGAATGATGGGGAGTTATCATCATAATTTTCAATCATTGGGCTAAGAGGAACAACTGGTTTGTCATCTTGCAGATTTACATAGTCAGTGGAGGTTTGGATGGCATTGGGTTGAAGGGCCTTTAGGATAGATCTATTGAAGGACTCATTCTTCACTAGTTCAACTAGAGGTATAGGTATCCTTAGCTTCTGAATTTCTAATTGAAACCTGAAAGGAGAAGGAGACTTGTCAAGGACTCTTACCTCATGATCTGGAGCTTTTAGGATGATAGGATTAGCTGTTGATCGCTTCTTCTTATTAGCTTGCTATTCTGCAGGGACAACAGCTCTTTCAGCGGGGGTTTCCTTGGCATTATTCACCGTCGACCTCAGGTTATATCTTTATTGATCTTCAGTTTGTAGAACGGCCTCACCATCCCACCCTTGGCCGATCTGGTCATTGGATAATGACTTTTCATAAGCAACTAAGGTCAAAAAGGAGGGACTGCCTTTGTCTTCCATAAAATGGATCTCATCATCTTCTCCAAACTGCTCCTCTTCCATGACTACATTCTGGAAAGGGGTCTTCACCATTTGTTCTTCATTGGCATCTTTGCTTCTTTGTAGAATCTACAATTGCTCATTAGCTCTTCTATATGGGTTTGGATTTCTAGGAGAAAAGGCATTAGGAACTCTTCCTTTCCCTAGGTGTTGCTCAACCTTTAATTTAGAGATTTTAGAGGCTAGTGACTCTATCATCTTGGTCATTTTATTTATCTTGGGATCTAAGGATGATGAAGACTCGCCCCTTTGTCTCCTTCTATCAACATTACCTCTGAGCTTCTCTACAGCCATGATGTTTGATTCTACTTCCAAGGCTGCATCCTGCATATCAGCCAAAGTAGCACATCGCCTCTCCCTCAACAGTAGGTAGAAGTCAGAATCAGAAGAATTGGCATAGTGAGTTTAGCAGAGATAGTGGTGGGTTTTACTTCAACTGGTATCTTGTTGTATATTCGATTAAACCTCTTATTAAAATCTGACAACATCTCACCATTTTCTCTCTTTAAGTTGCCAAACTCAGTGTGGTAGTAGAGTAGATCCTTCTTATCCCCTCAATGCTTTAGGAATGCATAATCTAAAGCCTCAATATCTGCTATAGATCTTGGGGTCAGTTCTCTGAACCATTTTCTAGCCTCTCCAACCAGGCTTTGGATAAATACTCTCATCCAGACAACATCTTCATTAATGTCCAGGTTATTGGCCTAGCTATAGAATGGCTCAAGATGTTCTTCAGCTATAACACCTTTAGTCCTAGTGAACTTAGGCATATACTTATGATATTCTCTAGTAAGCATGGCATTCAAAGGAGTGGGTAGTACTAGAGGTCCATACCTAGCAGTTATGATCCTTTCCATTTTGGTAGGTGCTTGTGGACCTACCATAGTTGTGGTGGCTATAAGAGTACTAGCAGTCTGAATGATAGAGGGCTGAGGAGTAACTGATAAAACTAAAGGGGTATGATGGATAAGGGGTGAGGTTTCCTTTGGGCTTACAACAAAAGGAGAACCTAAAGAATAAGGAGCTTTATGTATCTCTGAGATTTTTTCTTCACTGCTAGTATTAGATGCTATACTCTCAACATGTATTTGTTCTATTGGATGATTTTCTTGAAGAGATATAGAATATTGTTTAGGTTTACCTGAACCTGATGCTCCTTTCTACAATTCATTTCTTTCTTTGATGATATTTTCAAGGTTAGGTACTGGATCAACTTGTGGCTTTTGAGGATTTATCTGATTATGCCTTCCAAACTGAGCCAGAATTATGGAGTGGAGTCGCCAAGAGGTTCGTCCTCCAGTAGAGTCGCTAGATAGATGATTACAACTGGAATAGTGTCCAGACTTTGTCTATCATCAAATCTGGATCTGAATCATCTCCCAAGGAAGCTAAGCTTCAGTCTCCTCTCCCTGATAGCGGCACCATTTATGTTATCGCTGCAGGAAAATCTCCGAGGTTGTAGCTCGGAGATGCCTAGTAACATATAATCTTCAATATTGTTCTAGGAACTATTGGAATATATGAAGGTTTGGATCAAGCCAAATAACCACTTCAAATCTGCTTTCACTCCAGACATGCATGAACACCCTCAGCTTGACAAGGATTTATACCACTAATGCTCAATAGTTTATAGATTCAATGGATAGATGGAGAATACTGACGATACCGATAGATGCATACATAAACATATATGAGTGGCTAGCTACAGAAAGTAAATGAAACTTGAAAATCTAATTTATCAACGTAGAGATAAGATGACAGTTATCTAGCGTTAGACACAAAATAAACTTGAATAACCTATTCAATTGTAAATCCAATTTATCAATGCAGAGATAAGATGATAGTTATCTGGCATTAGACACAGAAGAAATTATGAATAGACCTATACAAGTGCAAGCTTAGAATAGAAGAGAAATGGACATTGAACATGTAACAGCAAAAGAAGCTTATATTACTGGAATGAAGATGAGAAGCTGGAAGGAATAGAGTATCTACAGTCTGCAGAAGTTGAGCCCTTGTTCCATCTAACTTCCAGCCATTTATAGCCTTTTACAATTCTCTCAAGCTCTCTAAGGCTAGAGATGTCTTAACCTATCCCTCTATCTTGTTGATTGTTTGATGCCATAATTAGACAGGCATGAGTACAGGGGCATCATTTCTAACCACCTCAATAATTGATCCTGGTCACTTCGTTACTTTGTTAGGTGACTCAAATGTGCTACGATGTTCCACGATCCTTTTCTATTAATTCGGCTGCATCGTGCTACTGCCTTTTTCCCTTCTCAACCATGCTTTCTATTATTTATTTCAACTTTCCAGCTGCCCCAGACACTGACAGAACCAAGGACTTTCCTCTCTGGGTGACTAATGGGGAGCAGGGTACAAGGCATACGAGCTGCTGGATGAGATGAATCGATGGTCAGGATGGTGATCAGGCGGAGGAAGAAAAACCAAGGTGATCATGGATGAGGGTCATTGGATCGAGCGAAATGGACGGTGGAGATCACACACAGGAGGTTTGAAGTCATGGTGGGAGCGGAATAGGTCCAAGCCATTGGATCTTAGACGAGCAGATCAAACGGCTATCAGGTGGAGGAGGTGCTCGAATGATAGCACTCGGGGGTGGTTTTGTTTGGGTGGTTATGGTCTCTATCGGGCGCTCATCAAGAAATAAGTGGTAAAGAGTGAAGTCCGCCTGATGCCACTCATTGCATGCCACGTAGCGGCAGAGGAGAGAGAAAACCGCCTTTATCGAGTAGGTATTCCTCTCGCTAGTTTCCCGTGCGATATGAGTGATAGCCGTTAGATCTGGCGAGGGTAAACTAACGATGAAGATCGATCGAGCAGGTCTCACCGATCAGGTGAAATGCAGGTCGTCAGATTGGTGGGGGCGGGGAATCAATGGTAGAGGGACACGGAGGTACAGCATGTCCTCGAGAAATGTGTGGAGGGCGTGTATGGGCGGAAAGGTAAGGTGTTCTGGGTTTTGGGTTAATTTACTTAAGGCTAAGGCGAAAGAGGGTTTCGTTATGATGTGAGGGTCAGGTTAGAATATGAGCAGAATAGAATGTAAGTGGAAGAGTGAGGAAAGTGGGGTGATGGCCCATGTGGGGACCTCTCCAAGATAGCGAAGCAAACCATCTCCTTCCTTTAGCCTTCAAAATAGCAGTGTTGCACCTCAAGGCTAATAGTAACACTAGCTAACTATAATGATTACATAAGCTAAAATAATACATATTTCTTTTTTCACATTACAGGAGACCAATTTGCACATTTGCAAGGAATTTACATTAAGACATCACAACTTGTGGAAAGATCATACTTGTGAGAATCATCAAACTCACTCACCTATTTACATGATCAAAATTACGCACATAGGAGCAGTAATACATACTCAACAACATCAATGACGAATATGTCTAACACATATTTCTTTTGACATCAATAAGGAGAATTTGTACCTATGATTCATTCAACTATGGAGTTCATGCATAATTTCATCTGTGGCTTAGACCAACATAGGAAACCATCAACACCCTTTTCCATCAATGACAACTTTTCCAAAAGGGTTTTCATGGAGGACTTGATTAGTTAATTCGTTATTCTTTATCTACGAAGGGTAGGGGGAGAAAATCACAAATTTCTTTAGCCAAATCCAAACCCCGTGAGGAGATGGTTGCAAGAAAAAAACCTCCATAGATGGGGAACTTAGAGCCATGATTTCCCTGCAACGGTTTTCCCACTAAGGGTTATTTCTTTCAATTGTCAAGGGTTGGAAAGTGACGCCAAAAAACTTGCATTGAGGGGACTGGTTCAGATGGAGAATCATGATATTCCTTTTTTTCAAGAAACTCTTAGTGAGGGAGATTGTATATCAAATCTCCTTGATTCTTTCTTTGTTTCTTGGAGACTCATTAATTTGGATGCCTGAGGTAGATCAGGTGGTTTGGTATTGGGCTGGGATTACCATAAGATTTTGGCTCATAACACTTGTAGTATTACCTTTGGTTTGGGTATGGTGTTTTTTTACAGTGAAAGTGGACACAACCTTTAAATTTATCATTCTTTATGGGTCAAATGAATATTGTGTTTCCTTTTGGAATGATATCTTTGGAAATTCTACGCTAGGAGAAGAGAATTTGATTATTTGAGGAGACTCAAATTACTCTATCGGAGTTGTTGAATCATGGGTTCCTCATGGCATAGTTGATTATCTCATTGATTTTTTTCACATAAAATTGACCCAATGAACTTGATTGATCCATAAGATATTAAGTTAAGACCCGCATGGAGGAACCAACATGTAGGTGTAGGGCATTTTTCAAAAATATTGGATAGGTTTCTGGTGGAAAAAACTTTAGTGCGTAAACTCCCCCTTAGTCATCAATGGGTTGGATCTGGAGGATAATTTGATCATAATCCTATATTATTAGAGTTGAAAGAACATAATTATAAGCTTTCTAGTCATTTGAAGATGAATTCTAGATGGTTAAAATATGAGAGTGTTATAGCATTGTGCAGAGACAATTGGTGTTCTTTTGATGCATAGCCTCGTTTTTCTGGTACCAAAAAATTGGAGGCCAATATGAACCGTGTCAAGTATGTGATTATGGAGTGGGCTACAATTAATTGTAGAAAGGAGGAGGAAGATCTGGTTGAGGTGGAACATAAAATTGTGGCTTTTTCAAAATCAGGAGAAGAGGGAGATGAGCAAACTTAAAACTAGAAGGAAGAAGATTCTAGAAAATAAGGAGGATAGTTGGCACTTAAAAAGAACAAAAATATGGTTGGACTGTGGTAATGAGAATACCAAGTTTTTTCATGCCTATGAAAAAGGAAAAAAATGAATAATATAATTTGGAATATGGAGGATCGAGAGGGAATATTTGTGGTGGAGGAATAAAATAGAACTCTTATGGAGGAAGTGTCCGAGGATGAGTTGAAGTCAGTGCTTTCCAACCTTGAAAGAGAAAAACCCTCAGGGCTTGATGGATGGGCAATAAATTTCTTTTAGGATTTTATAATTTGATTGGCACAGAACTCAATGGATTTGTTCAATGAACTTTCTTGCTTTGTCTTATGTCGCTATGACCATCAATAGCAACATATTTTCCAAAAATGAAATGCAAAGGAGATTTAGGAAAGTGTCCCAAACATGCCTCAAATTGTGATGTTTGAGTTGAAGAATTCTTGGATCAGTTGTAGGCATGTTGAATATAGTGTGAATGTTCATCCCACAACTTAGGATGCTTGCTGCAATACCCACGAAGAATTTGTATCATTGTTCTGTTCACCACCTCTATTTCAACATCTATTTGTGGATGAATAGTTGTACTATTTTTTAGTTTTGTGTCCATGAATCCCCACAAGATTGAATAAAAATTCCCAACAAAGAGAGAATCTCGATCACTAACAATGGATGTGGGCAATCCAAAATGCACCCATACATTTTGAAAGAATAACTGAGCAATTTGTTCAGCTATAACTTTCTTTTTACATGGCATAAAAATACACATTTTGTTGAACCTATCCACAACTACATACAAATAATCATCATCTTTTTTTGATAATGGAAGACCTCCTACAAAATCCATAGAAACACTCTCCCATGGTCATGAAGGAACCACAAGTGGTGTGTAAAATCCTAACTTCCTATTGCTAGGCTTACTGATTGGACATAATGAAAATCCTTTAATAAAATGAGGCACACTTTCAAGTAGACGAGGCGAATAACAATACCTTTGTAGTTGTGCCACCATCTTACTTACACCGAAATGACCAGCAATAAGATAAGTATGTGCCTCTCTTATGTTGTTAACTCTTTCTCTCTGTGGAATACAAAGCTTTCCAAGATGGTACAACAAGTTATCATTCAAATGATAATCAAATTCCTCTACTTGATTAAATTGACTCAAGCTTGCATAAACATCTTGAAAGTCATTGTCTAATGCATATTTCTCAATATAACTTTCATGAAAAAAATAATTATGCTTGAGTAAAGTAGTTGCACTAACAATAGGCATATAAAGCATATCAACAACTTTATTGTAGATACCTTTCTTATACCTGATTATCGAGTGGAATTTTTAAAGAAAACCCATCCATCGGAAGTGCCTTGATTGCTGAAAATTTGATTGAGATTGCAAGTATTGCAATGGTTGATGATTAGTGTGAATGATTGTTTCCTTACCCAACAAGTAGTGTTTCCAATTTTTCACACTTTGCACCAATGCATACAATTCCTTGTCATATGTAGGATAGTTAATCATTGCACCATTAAAATTTTCTGAATGAAAATAGATAGGCTTACCATGTTGCATGAGGACTACACCCATGGCATAGTCACTAGCATCTGTCTGAATCTCAAATGAATATCTCAATTCTGGAAGTGAAAGTAAGGGAGTTGAACTGATATTTTCCTTCAATGCATCAAAGGCCTTTTGTTGTTTTCCTCCCCACTGAAAAAACATTTTTCACACTTGTCAACGCGTGCAAAGGAGCTGCTATAAGAGAAAATGTAGCAATGAATTTCCTCCAATATTGTGTTTCTCCCAAAAAATCCTTACTTGAGTAACTGTCTCAGGCCTTGGCCAATTCAAAACGACATCAACCTTGGAGGGATCTATTTTCAACTCACCTCGCCCAACAATATGACCCAGTCCTTAAGTCCAACTTAGTAAAATACTTTGCATCTTTCAATTGATCAAGTAAATTATCTATTCTAGGCAGTGGGTAATGATTCTTTACCGAAACTTTGTTCAATGCACGAAAGTCCACACACATGTGCCATGTTCCATACTTCGTTGGAACCAAGACAATACATGAACCACATGACAAGGAAGATGGCTTGATCATCCCTTTATCTAACAAATCTTGATTTTTTTTCTAAATTTCTGCACTTTCTATCACTGACATCGTGTACATGCCAATGTTAGGAAGAGGACAATCTTGCTGCAACTGTATCTCATGTTGGATTCCTCTCTTGGGAGCTAATCCCTTTGGTTCTTGAAACATCTCATCATATTGGTTAACTACATCAGCCAATTCAGATTTCAATTTTGAATCACAACCTTTAAAAATCTTCATTATCAACATCATTATTGGGTTTAATCATTAGAAGCACAAAATTATTTCTTGAATTTGCTAGTCTTGTCATTTGCCCCAGATTAACAAGTGAAAGACTTAGTTTCTTGCTATGAGCTCTCACAATATATTCTACTCCATCTTTAAACAAATTATATTTTTTTTCATGTCTATGGAAGATATTTTTTCTGTCATAAAGGTATGGGTTGCCCAAAACTATGCCACATATATCTAATGGCAAAAAATCAAGCTCCACTTCATCTATGAAATTTGCAGTTATGGAAAATTTCAGTTTACACTTTCTAGTAACCTGGAATTGTGCATTGTCACACACCCATCCAAGTGGATATGGTTTATGATGTGGAATGGTTTCCAAGTTTAAACTTTCGACAATGTTTTCAGAGATAAGATTGGGTTGAGAGCCACTCCCAAAAAGTGTGTCAATCTTGTTATGTTTTGAGATCACCCTTATCTGAGAACAATTTATCCTCCGCTTTTCATTTGGAGTTTCATTTTGTGAATTTGAAGAACTAGTGATAGCAATGGATTATTTTCCTTTTATACCCATGGTTGTGATTTTAGTTTCATCGCCTGAATCCAATCCCAAATCCTGTTGAGTGGTTGTAGCTGTCTTTTGTTTTCCCTTGTTGTTGAGTTTCTTTTGTTTCATTTTGGGATGAAGATTCCAACAATAATCTTCGTCGTGACCCTCTTTGGAACAACGTTTTCATGTTAATTTATCTCCTTCTCTTTTCATAGAGGCATTTGTCTTTCCCTTCCCCTTGAAACCATTTTATTTTCCTTTACTCTTAAATGGTTTTTTACTGCCTACTTTTGGAGTGTTTTTCCCTCTTTCCTCAAGATGAGTGGCTTGCACACACACATCATCTAGATTATTGGGATTAAACATCTAGATATTATGCCTAAGGAAAATGTGTAAACACCCTATGTACTTCCACAATGTCTTGTGATTACAAATCTACACCTAACATTAAAGACCTTTTTCTGAATTCTTGGGTGTAATATTGAACATTTTGACCTTTAAGTTGTCCAAAGTTCTGCCAACTCATGATGGATTTCGGCATATAATCTAGAGGGTAGAATTGTCTTTTTACTGCAACAATGAAATCAATCCAGGAAATTAAGATCTTACTACGTTTTTTTATCTCCTCTTGTGTCTTTGATTCCACCATACTAGTGTTGCACCCTCCATTCTCAAGGAAGCTAACCCAATCTTTATGTCATCCTCTTGAATGTTTTGAATTCTGCAATAGACCTCCAACTCACGAATCCAATTATCAATATTCTTTACATTCATTTCACCATTATACATGGGCAGCTCAAATTTAGCATCAAGTTTTAAAAAAGTTGATTTACGAGTTCCTTTTGAAGTATGATGATGAGTATGAGTAAGGGTTGTGTTAGTGGAAGAGGGTGAAGATGTTTGTGAAGAAGAAGATGAAGAAAATGGTGGAAAGGGTGGAGGTTTATCTCCATTTCCATTACCTCTTCCTCAAGAACCTTCTCCTTAGGGAGGTTTGGAACTTTCACCTTGCAGCCTGGTATTCCTCTCTTCATAGAGGACCTTCACCATTTCTCTCATATCAAAGAAATACTTCCTAAATACCTTCTAATATTTTCTCATGTTTGTAGGTTCTCCTTCATGAGACATGCTCTCTAGAGTCTCAACTGCAACTTGAGGATGAACTAGTGTTGGAGATTGTGGCAAACTTTCCCTCCTTCCCCTTGACCCAAGTTCAAGGCTTCCAATGAGCTTCCCTTCTCCTCTTTTGAGTTTTAACCTTGTAGGCATGAAACAAACTTGCAAATAGTTAAATCCTTCTTACACAAAGTAAACCTAGTGCTCTGATATCGAAATGATCTGATTAAGAATATTAGATTATTGTGCTAAGATCCTCCTCAGATTAGAAACAAAATGATTTCATTGTGCTTAAGGATTCATGAGTTTTGCAAGTGTAAAATGAGTTTTTATGTTAATTTTATGAGCAATTCTAACATAAATAAGAGACTAAATAGTAGCACAACAATGTACAGAACATCACCAAAAACACATCACAACAGGAACATGATGAAGGAGTTCACCCCTCCTGGGCTACATCTCCTTGGTCCAACTTCCAATGGCTTGGGCCTCTCTATTATGCTCAAAAGTGTAAAAGTATGTGTTTCCAATGCTCAAATGCTTACGAAACCTGTTCCAATTAGTCCAGAATTTTCAACAATGGCTACCTAGCCTCTTTCTGCATCCAATTTGGTTGAGAATTGGAGAAGTTATGATCTCTCTTAGTTTTCCCACTATTCGCTCTACATTTTCCCCAAAATTCAGCATCATCCTACAACTTTGCCCACCAAGTGCTCTAACTAAGCGACATTTTCATCAGAAATTGAGCGAATTTTTCGGAACTTTAAAACATCCTCTAACGGTTAAGTTTTGAAAACTTTGGCAACGTGGGGGGCCACATGATCGGTGGCTAAGGCCAACGGCCTGCCCCCACCGGATGGGCCCTATTGGCTTGAGGAGGCCTAACCCAGGTTTAGAGTTAATTATCCAAACAAATCCCTGTACTACTGGCCCTTTCGGCAACAACCTATGGAGCACGGACTAAGGTCTCACCCGAAGCGATATGCGGGGATGCTGGAACCAAGTTTCCACACCCTTGAGATGTTTGAGGGGTCGGTTTAGTCCAACTGTGAATACCTTTGCGCAAGTTACTTCGCGCACTGTCCTAACCTGTGAGACCTTCGCAATCTATTATAATCGCCTTTGCGTAGCCCTAACCAGGGCCTGAGGTGATTTTGCGCTACTAAAGTAGCAATCTATGCTACTTCCCCAAGTTACACTGTGTATCCTATTTATCTTCTTATATAGCTAGTTATCTTCGCGTAAACAGATACTTTATCTTATATTTACTTTATCCACCCATTCATGTAATTTCACGCATCATATAAACAATAGAAATGCTATTTATATCTGATACATTCAATGCACAAAACAGGGAAAAGATACACAAAAATGATGTAAAACTTCTCTTTATTACTTCTCCAAAGGTTACAGTCTCGACTCGCCCTACGCACTTAGCTGCAGGGGTCTGTGCACTCAGCTACAGGGGTCTATGCACTTAGTTGTGTACTACCTTCTCCTACTCTACAACCCGAAGACTCGACTCTACACTAAGATAAGACTAAATTCTTCATCTATTTTCCATTGATTCTCTTCTTCTCTCTTTTACAACTTAGAGCCTCGCTCTATTTATACAATCCCATGGTCTGTGGACCATGGGTAGATTTCTAAAGCCAACAGTACATTACAAAAATGAGGGCAAACAATCCTATGACTCATTTACAATGTTTGCACTCCGTTCCCACAAAACGCAGTCTTTACATCGGATTTGGTCAAAATCTGGGCTTTAAGCCCCAAAACTTGCCTTGGGGAATCCTGCGCTCAACAGGCCCCCAACACAAACATCGTGACTTGCCCTCAAGTCACTCTGTTAGTGCGGAGATCTTCATGTGAAGACCTCCCAACTCTGCTCGAACTGCTACAAGGCCATCAGCACACTGAGCGGTTGCTTGTTGTATCTCCTATAAGCGTTGTTTAGATATTGTTGCATCTGAACTGCTTCCTTGTATTTTCTCATGTGTTCCCTGCATCTGTTTATAGTCTTGTGCCTACTTTCAGCTATGTGGAGCACTAAGACTGTGCTTTGGTAGGCTAGTCAGATAGCCGGGCCACCCGTGTATGGCTTCAACCAATTGCCATTCACTCTTCCTGGGAAAGGTTCTCCATTTAACTTTACCAACTACACCACACCTCCATCTATGACCTCCTTAATAACATACAGTCCCAGCCAATGCATTCTAAATTTTCCCGAGAATTTATCAAACTTACTATTACACAGTAACACCAAATCGCTCACCTTGAAGGCGCGCAACATAATATGTCGATCGTGCCAGGCCTTTTCGCGCTACTTTTGTACCTGTTGGTGAAAGCCAGCCAGAAATTGTTCTTCCTCAAGTTCCTCCAACTGTGCGAGTCTTTCCTCCAGGGCTCCATGGTCCATCATACTTGTGAGCACTACTATGTGCAGGCTAGGCATGATATACTCCCTCAGCATTACAACATTTTCTCCATACACCAACCTAGAAGGTTCTTGCCTCGTCAGTTTCTTGCACATTGTCCTATAAGCCCATAAAACTGTTGGTACGCACAGGTCCCAATCACTTTGTTGCGCACTACATACCTTGTTCAGTGCTTCGCACACTTCGTTAAATGCTTCTGTGTGGATAACCTTCTATGCACTTGTTCTCTCCATAGTTTGTTGTTCCAATTTGAGGAACCGTTTGTGTATTTTCCCCCCAACACATGCTCATTGACCGTATTTCCAAAAGCATAGTTCATGTGTATATGCGCAGGTTGTTTACCATATGCCTGTACCCACCGAGATAGATGCACATGCAGACCATCCCGTCCATTCTATTTATCTGCCAATCGCACTATAGGTTTCCCAAATTGTGTGCACATCATTCTCCTGCATTCACACCAGTCCTCAAAGCTTCCTCGGTGCATACCCCACCACCTTGCGGGCATAACGTGCAGTACCCAATTGAAGGCCTGGAAACATTGCTTTTCTGACACCTCCCTTTCAAACTTATCTAGGAAAGTATCTACCTCACTTAACCCATCATAAGTAAGTAGATCCCTTACTTCTATCGATACGTAGCGTAGCGACCTTGTCATCATATTATAGTCTAGCGTGGTCACCTCGTGTAACCAGATCTACCATCGCTCTATCTCCTCATCAGAATCTGACGTACATGAGCTTTTGTGCTCCCGTGAGATTCGTTCATCCGCAGTGGGATTTACCTTGTCTTTCTCTCACACGGTTATCTTGTAGATGCAGTCCAAATCGTCGTCACTTTCATAGTCGTGCACCCGCTCTATGTGGCGCAAAGGATCCAAGGGTATAACTACGCGCAGATACTTATTTTCAAAAATCATCTTGCGCTTCTTCAGATTAGTCACCCCGTTCATGTCAGTGGCCCAATCAATTCCTAAAAGTGTGGGGTAGGGATTGTTGTCATCAACAATCTCTATTACTTCAAAGTCTGCTAGCGCACTCGCTCCCTCAATATCCATAGTGATTCCCTGCAATCACCCCATAGGTATTATCTTCTGTTGGTTCGCCATTCATAGCTGAATAGGAGACCATTGTAGTGTAGGCCTCCCCATGCACTCCCATGTCTGCTTCGGCAGAATGTTCGCGTCCGATCCTAAATCCAGAATTACTTAGTCCATCTCATATTCTCCAATTTGCATGGTTAGCCTCATTTATCTCCCTGTTTTAGTGTTGTGTTTTCCAATCTTCCAAACTACGTGCGGTTCTCCTGGCGCGGTCCCAGCGCATCTATTAATGAGTTCCTACAATCCTTTTACAACCTTACTATCATGCAGTAGATTAATGCATGTTTCCAGGAACATCGTAAGCATAGATGGGTCCATTTCTAGATTTGGTCTATCTTTGCTTCCTGAAGTGGAGGCATCAGCAAAGCTCTTCTTAGCTTCCATGAAGGTATCCTTAGCGCGCTCCAAATCAAACTCTGCTTCTTTTGTTGGAGCCTTGTGAACCCAAGTACTATCTTCAGGTTGTTTTCCTTTATCATCTCCCATCACGATTCCACTTCGGAGCACAATGTTCACATTTGGATCTTCCTCGCGCGGCTCAAACCTCATCATCTCCAAGTTCTTAGTCGGGGGAGGTGGTAGCGCTCCCTTGCCGCATATCCTAGTTATCAGTGTAGGACAATCCTCTGTCTCATGATCAAACAGGGTAAAATACAGGCGTTTGGTTCATACAATCACGAGCATAATGTCCTGGCCCTTCGCAATTGTAGCATATGAGCTGTCCGCAACCTCTTCCAGGTCCTCCTCCACCTCGTCCTTGTTTGCACCCCTGAAATCCGGTTCACGCCACTCCTGCATTCTAGTCCAGGGGTCGTGTTTCAGCCTGAAATCTATAAGTGGGAGTTCTATCCATCATCTACTCATAGCTTTTACAAGTGCGCTCATCGTGTCCAACCGATCTACAAAAATTACAGAACAACTGTTGTGAATTCTACGTGTACTTCTGTAACAAATGACAGTTGATAGTAGCATGCTTTCCTCCTATTTGACAAATTGCACACCATAAAGCAGGTGCCATCCTAGGTACTACTTGTGCTTCCGACCTTAACGGCATTGGTCCTCCTCCTGTGAGGTAATTCACGAATGGAGGGCAGTGGTCCTTATCATGACCCTCACCGTTGCATTTTACACACCACACCTCTTCATGCACTTCTAGTGGGGCTATCCTATCCTATTTCAAACTCTGCAACTCAAGGCAAAAGTTTTTCATCTGTGCATGGATCTGCTGAACTCCCAAGTTAGGCTCGTGCATTGGGGTTTCATGCAGCCTCATCATGATCCCCAAGGCCTCTACCTGAGTCATTAACCTCTGTTGCGACAACGTGTTCCTAAAATGCGGCGTTAGTGATGCTACAAACCATTCGCGGTAATGTCCATCTGTCAAAGTCATATTAGCTTCGCAAATCATACACTTCGGTCTCTAATCCATCTCCCAAGGAGTTTCACTTGGTAGCATCGTGATCTCTTTGAATCCAATGATTGATTGTGCTTCTAACTCCGGCCTACTAAATTCTCTAGTTAACGCAATTTGGATATCTACGATTCCCGCATTCGTATTGTCATTAGAATGCTTAATATACCAGGTCAGTGCGTGATCCTCCAAAACAATGAACAACATTGCTTTCTTTATATTATCATCTGTAACTCCCTGTGCTTCCCATACGACTCTTATAATGAACCAAAAGTGGTCTAGATCTTCATTTCCTACTCCCTTGAACACAGGAAACTTTATCGCGCTTGCCATATTTGCTGGCGGTGGTGGCGGAGGTGGTACAGGTGAAGATGGAGGTGAAGGAAGTGAAGGTGGTGGCGATGTGGGTTGGGGTGGTATGTCCAAAATCCTCTGCCTTAACAAATTGATCGCACTTCGCGGTGATACCTTCACGAGCTCTTCCTCACCCCCTCGCAAAGGTGAAATCAGAGGGCTATTCTCTGATCCCTTACTTCCTTCGTTTCCGTAGGATTTTCCACTTTGCGTAGCTCCGGACATCAAGGTAATTTCATAAACCTCTTTTCACACAATAACATTTTAATCCAAGTATTCAAAGACTTTACGTACTTACCTCATTGTTATCAGGAAATCTAGTGTCTATGCAGAGCTGCTAGTCCCACTAAGGCTGGTAGCTACCTTAGAAACAAACAAACTAAAACCACTTTCGTTTTCCTTCATGAGAAGTAGATAATAGGGGAAAGAAGGAGACTAACCTCTGTCTTGCGCTTGATTCCTATCCTTTCACTTTTTACATATCTATCTTGGATTGAGATATACAAAGGCATCAATGGACCCTAATTTTGCAAAATCGCTGGAGTAGAACGCACAAAGAAAGGATGTAGTTAGTGACTGGGATGCCTCATCATCAATTAAGAGTTGCTATCAAATTCGACTCTCTCTTATTTGTCACCATAAATCCATAAAAATAGTGCCAAATAGATTCATTATTTTTGAATGTCCTTTATTTAAGTTCTATTAGTGTAAAACAATTGGAGATATTTGTAAAACCAATCATGATATTTTTTCAAGATATTTCAGTTTAGAATTTGTATAAATAATTCTTCATTTGAAATATTTTGGGGTGGATTAAAATACATTTCTGTAGACATTTCATATCAAGCTAAGGAGCTATTGTATTCAAGACTTGACTGGTTTTGCTAGATTATGAAATAAAGATAAGGACATTTCACTGGATTCTTATGCACAGTTGGAACAAATCAGTATTATCTCTTCGTGTTTAAATATTGTTTTCTCTTCATGTTATAAATATTCACATGTGTCTCTTATGAAATATGAAAAGTAAACAAGGAATGATATCTCAGAATTAGCTTAAATGCTCTCCATTTTAACTGTTTGCTTTCTATATGTTTTCTACTAAACTATCTTGGTCTAGGAATTCTTAATTGCTCCCTTACTTCTGTAGTTTTTCCCCCTTTGGTCCATAGTAAAGGATTTTTCATTGCCCTTTGCTACTGATCATCCTTCCTTTCTTCATCTTAATCCCGGTTAAGGATTATTCATTTCCCTTTGCCATGGTTAGGACTACCGCATCCATTTTAACTTACAGATTTCCTTTTTGCTGTGCTAGCCTGCCTTGTGAGCTCTGATGAGCCCCAATTTTGGTACAATTTGGGCTCATTTTGGCCTATTCTACTTGCTCAAACCATTCATTTTTTATTTCTTATGCATGCATTTCTTAGTTTGTTCATGTTGTTTGTAGGAAGAAGGGTAGGCACTCTATCTACGTGACTAATGCATTATGATTCCAGGTTTTGGCATTAAAAGGGAGCAAAAGACAACGAAAAAGGAGACAAGGAGACAACGAGGTGGCACTGCTGGTTTTTAGGAGAGGATGTCCACGGTCTTGGGGACATTCCTTGTGATTCCCACCAAGAACTCCGAGCTCCAATCCATCTCCCCTCTGAGCTTAGAAGCAGCCAGCTGTTCTACAGGAACAGCAGTTACAATTGTTCTACAGGAACAGCACTTATGACTGTCCTACAGGATCAGCAGTTAAACTCTAGTTGGACAGTCGAGCTCCTAAAATCAAGGATACTTGTTGGATCACTGTTTTGCATAAGTATAGAGGTCGTAGCCTTTGATAGGTTGTTGAAACTTTCGCATTACTATTGTAATTTTTGAGCACAGCTCGGTGTTAGTTCTTGTTGTAAGCCAGTTTGGCATAACATCAGATTATGAATAAAGAAGGCAGATTTTGATCTAGCTCTGAGTTTTCTTAAGGAGACTATAGCTCTCAGGTTAGGTCCCAACCTGAGAGCCATAGATCCCCTCTGCTGTAGTGTTGTTTGCATTTCGTTTCAGCACTCTGAGTTTTCATTTTCACATGCAATTTGAATTACAGGTTGTTGAATTAGTCTTTTTCATGAGCATAGATAGGACTAGTTTATGGTTGAATTGCTTTCGGTTGTTTAGTTAGATTAGCAGGTTGATAATGCATTGGAGCTCCAGCAAAAAAGGTTGAGGAAGTCTCCACTGCCATCTCCGTTTGGAGATTGGAGTGCAGCCTATACCAGCCACAAAAACACGCAGTTCTTCACTTCATACATGCTGCAACATAGTCTCGTTATGATAGATCTTTCCACATGATTCACACCTGCACACACGCCTTCATCACAACTTCATGCACATTCTCCTTCGCGTTTTGGATTGTTGTTCATTGAATTTATACGCACAGGTAGTTTAGGTTGATGCATTTTCGGTTTGGTGAGAGTCATAAGCATTTGTTTCACTTACACTGCTCTCTCGCATTCCAGTACCTCATTCTCCATCTTTATCACGCATGCAAATACATCGTTGACCCCTGCTCCGCTCTGTTATCTCTCAAAGTCTTTCACTCCTCACATAGCTTCACTCTCTAGCCCTTTCGTTGACCTAGTCCTCTATCTTCCAACCTACTCCCTACACTCACTCCCTATCCTATTCTTCCACTTCTGAGCCATCACCAGCCTTATTCCTACCTTACACATCTCCCCCTACCATTCCATCACTCCTCCATCACTTCAAACACTCACGGTAGGTCATCCTGTAGCAATTTGTAGACATCCTGTAGAAATCTCTGCGTATCCTGTAGGATCCCCTGCAGACATCCTGTAGGAGGCCACTCACTCGGTTGCTGAGCATCTGAATGCGAGGAACCTCTGTGGATGGATGCTAAGGATCCCTAGGGACCTCTCCTAGCCTCCCCAACCTGTCCCATGCTTTCCTTCCTTCTCCATCCCATCTGCACAACCAAACCCTAGTTAGCACAAAATCACAATCATTCCATCCACTTAAGGGAAAAATACAAAAACATGTCTTTTATGATGCAAGTAGCTTAGATCCATGCATTTCCACTTATTAGAGGTAACAGCAGCATTGGTAGAGGTTTCATTCACATTCTTTGCATTATAGAGGTTAGACTAGTTAAATTAGGGTTTCCTAGGTTTACATGCTTTGATTTGCTTTCAGTCCATTTTGTCAAGTATAGTAGTTTTCCTTTGAGAATAGCTTTCGTCCATCAATTAGCAAGCTTCTTTTGAGAGCCTATAGAAGTTGGCTTGAGCCCTAGCAGACTTGTGCCAGCTGACCAAGTGACAGCTGCGACAAGAGCTAGTACTTGTGCATATAGCACCGTCGCTTCCAAGTTTGTACGAACTACCGGGTTGATAAAATGAGAGACAGGAAGCCCCAGGAGTTGTAGCATTATTGCTACAATACTGGAGCTCACCATCTTTTTGGCGCCGTTGCCGGGGAAGCGTCAGAGTATTAGTAATTGTTGCTTTTCTTCTACTTTCGTACTCTTACTTCTGCTCAGTAGTTTATCTCATTTCCATTCTGCAAAAGTAGCTTAGAATTTCCTGCTTTCATAGATTAGCATTTCCTGCTTTCATAGATTAGCATTTCCTGCTTTCTTATTTTAGTATTCCCTGCTTTCATAGATTAGTATTTCCTGCGTTCATAGATTAGCATTTCCTGCTTTCATAGATTAGTATTTCTCGCTTTCCTAGATTAGCTTTCCAATTCCGCAATTTCATTTGAGCAAGATAGTTAGTTGTAGATCACTTTGTTTCAGTTTTGCAGGTACCAAAGAAAAAGCAAAAGAAATAAAAAAAAAAAAAAAAGTCTTTTCCATTTCATGCCTCGTAGGAACCGAGATAGATCAGGCAAATTCCTACCAAACACCCCCACCACATCACCGAGTCACCCTTCTCTCTTCTTTGGTGACAGTGACCCAAAGGAACCTATAGGTAAACATCCTGAGATATACCAAGACCCTATAGAAGAAGAAGAGTTAGAGACCACTCCATCTGAAGCCATGGCTGATAATAGAAGAGAAGATGAGAGAATAAAAGGAGCTTTCCCCATCCGAGAGACCAATGGAGAGATGAAAATGAAGAACATTAGCCCCTCCGCCTTGCCTCACTTCCATGGACTGACCACTGAGGATCCTGATACCTTCTTGTTTGAGTTTGCTGTCCTTTGCAGAACCTATGACTATACTGAAGATGAGCAAAAGCTGAAGCTTTTCCCTTCAACCCTTAAGGATGCAGCACTACGCTGGTTTATGGGACTACCTGGGAATAGCATCGCTACTTGGGCTCAAATGCAGCAAGCCTTCAATACCAAGTATAGGGATTACTGTAGGTCTAAGGAAACCAAGGGAGAGATCTTTCGAATGACCATGGGGAATGATGAATCCTTAGAGGATTATGAGGAGAGGTTCCAGCTTAGCTATAAGCGGGCCAGGTGCACACTTGACCCTGAATCCCTCAAGTTGGTTCTACTCCGAGGAGTCCCTGAAGATCTCTTAGACACCCTTCACATGTTAGCTGGGGGGGACATTTACCAACTACCTTATGAGGACATCAAGACTGTGTTTAGAAATCATTCGAGGGCAGCTAGGAAACGAGGTAGAGGAAATCTCCTCTCCACTGGTGTCCCTTTCTCCAAACATGAGTTTACAAACCAATTAGAAGATCTTAAGAGTGAGGTGAGACAGACCATTGCCATGCAGCTGGACACATTCAGGATCCAGCAGAAGAAAGAGGAAGCTGAGAGAGCCTTGGCTGTCTTCTGCCCTAGGTGCACCAGAAGACACCCTAAGAACGAATGCCCATTACATTCGGTTGAAGTGTGTTTCATTTGTGAGGAGGACCACCCAACAAATCAGTGTCCAACCTTACCTGGGTTTAAAGCCATGTACCAAGGGACCGAAGCTCCCACAGAGCCTCTCTATTACCTCAACCAAAGGAGGCCACAAGGATGTAGACCTTATCAGCAGGGGATGCAAGGGGCATCTCAAGCCTATTACAACCCCAACCAGTCAACTCCTATGCCTTCCTGGGGTCCCCCTGCTCATCCTTCATGGTCCATGCCTCCTCCATGGTCTTATGCACCTCAGTACCCCACTCAACCTACTTCTCATCCATATCACTCACATACCCAGCCACAGCCTCAACGGAATTCACCCCAGCCGGGGTGGAGGCCCCAATACAACACTCCTCCTGCCATTTTGCCTCCACCACCAGTTCAACCTCAGCCTTTACCTCCTGCTCCTCCAAGGCAACCTCAGATGCCTGCTCAACCGAACCCGAACCCCAACAATAGACAGGCTCAGCAGGTATATACTGGGGAGACCTCATGCCCTACCTATGCTGTGGAGATCCAGGAGATCAATCTTAGATCTGGAAAGACTCTTCCAGATCGCCAACCTCCTCCCCCAGAGGATGAGGAAGACCATCAAGAGAGTGAACGAAAGCCTATTCCACCCTTTCCTGAGAGACTAACAGCCACCACATAACCTAACCCAGAAGAAGATGAGCTTTTGGGTGAGCTCAAGCAGTTGTGTGTAAAAATCCCACTTCTCCAAGCCATCAAGGATGTGCCAATATATAACAAGCTGGTTAAGGAGAAGTGTTTCAAACACCCAGGCAGATGGAAGAAAGATGCCTCAACTATCAATGTCATAGGACAACTGTCTGACCTTATGCTAGGACAAGTCATCTGCCCAAAGTACCTAGATCCTGGAAGTCCTGTAGTAGATGTTCACATCAATGGCACCATTATCCCCCACACCTTGATTGATCTGGGGGCGGCCATCAATGTGATGACCAGGGATACCATGCTTAAACTCAATCTTCAGGGTTCCTTGAGGAAGACCTTGACAGTACTGCAATTAGCAGACCGCTCCACTGTGACTCCCGAAGGGATTGTGGAGGATGTCATGGTCTCCATCGATTCTTGGGAATACCCTGCAGACTTCCTGGTTCTGCAACCAAAGGCCAAGCTTACTGGATATCCTCTCATCTTGGGAAGGCCTTGGTTAGCTACTGCAGATGCTTACATAAGTTGTCGGGCAGGAAACATGACCATCAAAAATGGTCCCATGTCCAAGCAGCTAGTCCTATACCCTCCTGCCGAACCTTCTTTAGAGCATGTCTTACCACTCTAGTTGGAGGAAGGAGAAGAAGACGAGGTGTATTCAGCACCTCTGTGTACCCTAGATACCACTAAAAGAAACCCCCCAACCGAGGATGACTTGATTGAGACTCTGATCCAAAACCCACCTACCAGTGCGCTACCTTTAGAAAAATTGGTGGGGGATGCCCAAGCTAGCACCTTAGTGGATCTTTGTACAACCAACCCTGTCACTCCCAGAGTTAAGAATGTGGAGTTCGGCTCTGAGAGAGCATTGAAAATCAGCTCCTCCCTATCTCCTTCCCAGGAAAAGGAGCTGTGTAGTCTGTTGGCCAACCACCTAAATGCTTTTGCTTGGAGCTATAAAGAGATGAAAGGAGTCCATCCCTCGGTCTGTACCCATCATATATACATCAAAGAGGATTGTAAACCGGTTAGGCAACATCAGAGGAGAATGAATCCAGCACCTAAAGACATTGTCAAGGAAGAATTGCAGAAACTGTTGGATGCCGGATTCATCTACCCCATCTCAGATAGTGAATGGGTGTCCCCTCTAGTGTTGGTTCCCAAGAAGAATGGGAAGTGGAGAATCTGTGTGGATTACCGTGAGTTGAACAAAGCTACCAAGAAAGACCATTTCCCTCTACCTTTCATAGATCAAGTGTTGGATGGACTGGCAGGAAAGAAGTTCTTCTCTTTCCTGGATGGGTTTAGCAGGTACAATCAAATCCAAATCAGCCCGGAAGACCAAGATAAGACCACCTTCACTTGTCCTTGGGGTACCTTTGCCTACCGAGTCCTTCCCTTTGGACTATGCAATGCTCCTGCTACTTTTCAGAGAGCTGTCTTGAGCATCTTCTCAGAGTTGGTCCATGATGCAGTAGAAATCTATATGGATGACTTTACTCCTTACGGGGCTAACTTCCAGGAAGCATTGTCCAACTTGGGAAAAGTCCTCACCAAGTGCATTGAGATGAACTTGTCCCTTAGCCCTAAAAAATGTGAATTCCTAATGACTGAAGGGACCGTGCTAGGCCATACCATCTCTTGCCAAGGGTTACAGGTGGATCCCAACAAAATTGCTCTCATCAAGAAGGTTCCACCTCCCCAAAAGGTCAGGGATGTTAGGAGTTTCTTGGGATTAGTGGGATACTACAGGAGATTCATTAAGGACTTCAGCAAGTTAGCCTCACCCTTGTTTGGCCTATTGGCAAAAGATGTGGAGTTTAGGTGGACTGACGATTGTCAGAAGAGTTTGAATGAGTTAAAGGACAAGTTGGTGTCAGCACCAATCCTGAGAGGTCCAAACTGGGCCCTACCTTTCCACATCCACACTGATGCCTCGAACAAAGCCATAGGTGCAGCTTTAGGACAAGTTGAGCAGAAACTTCCATATGCCATTTACTTTGTTAGCAAAAACTTGTCCAAAGCTGAGTTGAATTACAATGTAACCGAGAAGGAATTCTTGGCTGTGGTCCATGCATTAAACAAGTTCCGACATTATATTACTGGTTACCAGACCTTTGTACATACTGACCATGCTGCTATTAGATATTTAATGAATAAACCAGATGTGAATGCTCGTATTATTAGATGGTTACTTTTATTGCAGCAGTTTGATTTAACCATTGTTGATAAACTAGGTAGAGAAAATGTTGTTGCTGACTTCTTGTCTAGATTGGATTTGTCTGCAGATGAAGATGGGATGGTGGATGACCAGATGCCTGATGAGCATCTGTTTGCTATCTCAGTACTCTCTCCATGGTTTGCTGATATAGCAAACTACCTTGTTTCAGCTCAGTTCCCTCCGCACCTCTCTTCAAAAGAGAAGAGAAGAATCATCAGAAAAAGTGCCTCATTTACTTGGATCGGGGGCAACCTGTTCAAGCTTGGCCCCAATCAGATCTTAAGGCGTTGTGTAAGGGAAGAGGAAGTCTTTGACATCCTCCTCACCTGTCATGATGGACCTTGTGGAGGACATTTTGCAGCAAAGAGAACTGCCTTCAAGATCCTGCAGGCAGGCTACTATTGGCCCACACTTCATCAAGATGTCAGAAGATATGTCAGCCAGTGTGACCAATGCCAAAGAATGGGGAAACCGACCCAAAGGGATGAGATGCCTCTCCAACCTCAAGTGACTCTTGAGCCATTTGAGAAGTGGGGTATGGACTTTGTGGGTCCAATCAATCCCTCTTCGAGGCAGAGATCCTACATCATTGTGTGTACTGACTACTTGACAAAGTGGGCAGAGACTAAATCAATCAAAGCAGCAACAGAAGAGAAGGTGGTTGAGTTCTTAAGAGAGAACATCTTCTACAAGTTTGGCTACCCAAGAGAGCTGGTGACCGATCAAGGGAGCCAGTTCACATCCAACTTGGTTGAAGATCTACTAGCTCATCACAAGATCAAGCATAGGACTTCCACCCCCTATCATCATCAAGCAAATGGGCAGGTGGAAGTCACCAATAGAGCATTAGAAGGGATCTTGACCAAAGTGGTGAGCAGCAGCAGAAAAGATTGGGCAGATCGCCTGGTTGAGGCCACATGGGCTTACAACACCACTTGGAAGACCACCACTGGCTTCACACCTTATGAGCTGGTCTATGGGAACATAGCTTTGCTGTCCATTGAGTTTGAGTATAACACTTTGAGGATGGCAGCTCAGCTGGACCTAGATCTCAGCCATGCACAGCAAGAAAGGTTATTGCAGCTGAATGGACTGGATGAGCACCGCATGCAGGCCCTCCTTCACTCAGAAGTGGTTCAACTTCAGAGGAAGGTGTGGCATGACCAACATCTCCATGACAAGCAATTCCAGTCGGGAGATTGGGCTTTGTTGTATGATTCCAGATACAAATATTTCAAGGGGAAGTTGAGAACCAGATGGCTAGGACCATATACAGTGGAGAAATGCCATGACAATGGATCTGTCCTCATTCGAACCATTGATGAGGAAGCCATTCCCATGCTTGTCAATGGGCATCGATTGAAGATCTACAGGAGACCTCTCTCAAGACAAGAGTTTATCAAAACTATGGAGAAATCTGTATTGGTCATAGAGAAGGGTTCTGCCTCTGCCTCTGGCACACCCTGAAAGAAGATCTGAAAAAAAAAAGAAAAAAAAAAAATTAAAGATCCTTGGGTGAAAACCTCTCCGAGGCGCCCAAGGCAGGTAGTAGGGGTGAAAACCTCATTGAGGCGCTCCTATTGCTTTTGTTAAAAAAAAAAAAAAGGGGGGGGGGGAAAGTTGAAAAAGATCCTTGAGTGAAAACCTCTCTGAGGCGCTCAGGGCAGATGGCACGGGTGAAAACCTCCTTGAGGCGCCCCTGCTATCTTTCAACAAAAAAAAAAAGAAAAAAGAAAAAAGAAGAAAAAAAGATCCATAAGTTATTTGCATGCAGATTGCAGGTGTTCTATGGAGGAGAGGAAGCCTCTCAACTCAAGGTCAAAGGTCCTTATCATGCAGCCAGGACACCTCACCAGCACCTCCTCCAAGAATGCTTATGTTCTTCCAGGTATATGCACTTTCATTATAGATTGAGTCTCCTACAGGAAGACACAGATTTTCTACAGGAAGGTGCCAGTTTCTACAGGAAGGTGCCAGTTTCTACAGGAAGAGCTGCCTGTCTACAGGAAGCTCTGTATTTCTACAGGAAACTCCCTGTAGAAGCTCAAAACGGCCCAGAATGCGTTTCATGAGCAGATCTGATGACTACGAGTTGGTGTGGATGCATGCAAGCCTCTTTTGGGCCCATGCACGACGCTGTTACCTTGCTCCACCACCCGTGTCGACATGCGGCCAAGTCCCTTCACCCACAAAGAAAATCGATGAGTTCTCGCGGGCAAGCCATTTCCAAAGGTAACAAATGACGAGATCTCATACCATATGCAACAAGAGTGCTGGGATCGTGATCGAGAAACCAGAACCGCCAGCGTGCAGCATGCAACCAAGGAGAAAGGACTGTGACGAGACCCCTCGCGGGGATCCTGTAACAGTTCAACCTGCTCAAGTGAATACCGTCCACAGCACCGCCATCCGAGATGAAACGTGGGCGCATGAAAGCAAAACCATCCACTCCAGCGTCAGCAACCTGTAACCATGAGCCTCCGGGTCTGTGTAAGCCGCGTGCAGCAGGTAGATCCGTCGTCCAAAAAATGAAAATCGTGTGCAGACGCGCGCAGGTAAGTGTCTCAACCTTCTCTCCATCAAATCGCATGAATATTGCTTTGATTTGTTTGCATGGCGTAAGAGTGAATGGTTGAGCAGCCGTATGGCCAGTTGACTGGCCACGTCGGCTAGTTATGGTATAGTCGGATGATCGGGTGGCAGCCACGACAAAGAAAACACGCAGTACGCACGTGAAGATAGTCCCGTCAACCGAGAAACGAGTTTAACTGAAAAGGGCGGCGGCAGATCTGTGGGAATGAATGCGGCAACGAGTGAATATGCAAGCGAATGATTGGTGACGTCGCCCAACGATCCGACGGGGACAGCTCACCCCCCGCGCCACGAGCTGCGCCGATTCAAAATCTAATCGGCTAGATTATGCGCATATATTCATCAACCTCCACTTCAAAACTTGAGTGGCTCTTCTGATTTCCTCAGCACGTTGATACGCCAAGCTTTCGGCTACCAGAACACCGGTGAAGCGCACCTCAACCGTAGTCCAATTGCAGTCCTCCCCGAAGTTTGCACACTGCTCCTACAGGAATAGTTTCTACAGGAAGCAGTCTCTACAGGAACGCAGTCTTCTACAGGAACGCGGGTGTTCACGTAAAAAAAGGTGGCCGAGTAACGAGGTAACCCTGGACTCCTCACGCAATTGATCATTTAAGGTGGTAGGATTTTCAGTTACTGTTTGGGTAAATGAGGAAGTAGACAAATTTGCTGTCTGTGTGCCCATACTGCAATTCTACAGGATTGTTGCGTGGTTAGACTGTGTTGTAAAATTTTTGTGGGTTATACGCATTGTTCTGCACTCTGTCACCGAAACTAAACTCTCTTCCACCATCACCACCTCCGGTTAAGAAAATTGTGCCATCATGCCGGGTGGATTTATCAGGCGAGAGCCCACTGATTCAAATACACTACGAAGAAATCAGGCAGTGGTAGAGCTCTTCACCAGAGCACAATGGATGCCTTTTTGTGATAAGTTGCAGGGGTACGATGAGGAAGTGGCCGAGGAATTCTTGCAGGCCCTGAGGCCAAAATCCAAGGTGCTGGCCACAGTCAATTTCAGAGGCCTAAGCCTCAAGATCACCCCGCAGTCTATCAGTAGAATCACTGAGCTTCCTATGGGTCTCCCGTGGGATAAAGAAGAACGAAAGCTAAGCCAGCAAGCCAAGAAGGAGTTCTTCCCACCTGAAGAAGAATTCACAGAGGATAAAAATGGGGTGAGAAGGACAAGCCTGTTGCCACCATGGAACGAAGCCAGCTTGTACATCATGAAATATATCACCTGTGAGGGTCGTTACAGCATCGTGTATGCATATCATTTCAGAGTGCTCACCAAATTAAGACACCGGATCAATCTTCCTGTAGAGCAGAAATTAAGCATTCCTTATTTCCTGTTACAATCCTTGATCGAGTGCGCTACAAAGCTCAAAGATGGTATACCAGATCAAGTCGCACACCATGGGCTGATCAAATTGCTTGTGGAGGATGCACTGCACTCATATAAAGTTCCCCTCTCCTGGGAGTCATTTAGGAATCTAACATGAGATGGGGACATAAAAATGCTAGTCGAAGCTAGTGGCTCCTCCAGCGGTGAAGAACGAGAAGCAGAGGCCGAGGAAAAGAAGGAAACTAGCCCAAGTACCCCGAATACCATGCAGGAGAAGCAACACGAAGAAAAAGATGCTGAAGAAAAAGCTGACTCCCCCATCCTGTCAGCGAGGGAAATGAGGTCAAAGAGCAGAAGGGACAAAGTTGGGGCAGGCCACGTCAGCTCAATTACCTCTCCAGCACTCACAAGAAAACAAAAAGATAAAACCCCTGCAGCAAAGCGAGCGAAAGTGAAGACACCCGTCACTACAGGAAAGGAGAAGCAGGCTTCTACAGGAAGCCTGAAAACAGCTTCTACAGGAAGCACAACAGCACAGAGACAGGCTTCTACAGGAAGCCATGCAAAATCAAAATCAAAGGAGCAGAGGGTGGATGTTCTGGCCAGGGAGGCAGCGGCTGTATTAGCTGGCCTTAGTACGCCACCTAAGCCAAAAGGAAAGAGGAAGAGGGACCCTCCTCTCTACTTCAAAGCCCGGAGAAGTGTTCGGATAAAAACAGGGAAACCACAGACGCAGTCCAGCAACCCAATTGTCATCGAAGACACCCCTACTTCTCCCAAAGAAAAATCACCCTCAAAGATTACAGTTACCTATGAAAAGGGAAGTCCAAAGAAGAGCACATGGCAAGAAAGGGTAGATCTGTTGGATGAAAAATCCCGGCTACAAGAAGCTGAAAATGTCCTACAGGATACCTTGGCTCGGCTACAGGAAACCGAACAAAGAGAAGGGGAAGGACCCTCGTCACTAAAGGAGGGTGAGCTAGCACCTCCTGGAGAGGAAGAAAGAGAACATATCCCTGAACCTAGCCCTTCACCGAATCTGAACTCCTACTACACCTTCTTGGAGGCGGGAAAGATCATACCGCAAAAATTTACTGTACCTCTATTTTTTGAACTAGAGAAAGAAAGAGTCTGTTCCCACACATGGATGCAGATCGCTAAATCAAAGGGTGTGGCAGACATAGGCCCTTTACAAGATCAACTCAGGGAGGTCAGGAGTGAATTCACCATGGCAAAATATGTGGCTAGCTACCAACATGCACTTCTACAGCAAGAAAACCAGAAGTTGAAATTGCAGCTACAGGAGCTAAGGGCAGGGGTAGGAACCTCCTCCAAGGACACCACAAATGAGCGGCAAGGGAAACAAGAGATGACCACCCATCTTGAGGGGCCAATTACACTTCTACAGGAAACAGGACAGCAGGGCCAAATTGAAACACAAGCTCTGAAAGAGCAGCTGAAACAAAAGGAAACACAACTGGCCTGCATGGCCAGTTGGGCCATGGAAGCCTTGCAGTGCAGACATCCTGCAAAGTCTTATGGGTTGTACTTAAAGGATCAGTGGCTACAGTTCTAGATAAACACATTAGCACAAAGAGGTATTGCACAAGTCCATCACCCACAGCAATTTGCCGAATTATGCAATACTAGCTCAGCAGAAGACAAAGCCAAGCTAGCAGAATTCTACATCCACAATCTGGTTTTGCCTAATGAAGTCTCTTGGGATCCCAATATCGCCTTGGGTGATATGCAGTTGATGGCCTTCGCTTCATGGTTAAATCATGAGGATCAGAGAGCAACCGAAGAAAAATCAGTTATGAGCCGAGAAGTGAGAGAGCCACTGTACATTCGAGCAGAACCAGAGAATCTGGTTGCCCTCATCTCAGCCCGCCAACAGTTGTCTAATGATCCCGCAGCTTCCTTGAGATTTATGGACCAACAGGCCCAAGCAATAGCCCACTTTGAAGATATGGACAGATTATTGGGAGAAACTGCTGCCCACGCATGTGCACGCAGGTGGCATACCTTGGCACATAGTTTGAAGATCCGGGAGTACCATACCCCGACCCGGATGAGGGAAGCATTGGCAAGAGTGGACCTTTACAAGAAATCCATGCTAAGACTTCAGGCCAGCTGGATTGGCCTTAAACTCAGCCCCCCATTGCTGCTAGGATTGGCTGAAGGAAGTACAGAGAAAGATGACAATGCACAATGGGAAAAGGTGGACCAAACAGTCGGGTTTCATATCAACAAAGAGGACATCACCACAGAAGCTTGGGATGTAAGGGGAGCAGTGAAAGCCATGAAGGACGAGGATCTTGACTGAGTTTCTCAAGGATGAGCAAATGGTTCAGCTGGGGGGTGATGATGAGCCCCAATTTTGGTACAATTTGGGCTCATTTTGGCCTATTCTACTTGCTCAAACCATTCATTTTTTATTGCTTATGCATGCATTTCTTAGTTTGTTCATGTTGTTTGTAGGAATAAGGGTAGGCACTCTATCTACGTGACTAATGCATTATGATTCCAGGTTTTGGCATTAAAAGGGAGCAAAAGACAACGAAAAAGGAGACAAGGAGACAACGAGGTGGCACTGCTGGTTTTTAGGAGAGGATGTCCACGGTCTTGGGGACATTCCTCGTGATTCCCACCAAGAACTCTGAGCTCCAATCCATCTCCCCTCCGAGCTTAGAAGCAGCCAGTTGTTCTACAGGAACAGCAGTTACAACTATTCTACAAGAACAGCACTTATGACTGTCCTACAGGATCAGCAGTTAAACTCTAGTTGGACAGCCGAGCTCCTAAAATCAAGGACACTTGTTGGATCATTGTTTTGCATAAGTATAGAGGCCGTAGCCTTTGATAGGTTGTTGAAACTTTCGCATTACTATTGTAATTTTTGAGCACAACTCGGTGTTAGTTCTTGTTGTAAGCCAGTTTGGCATAACATCAGATTATGAATAAAGAAGGCATATTTTGATCTAGCTCTGATTTTTCTTAAGGAGACTATAGCTCTCAGGTTAGGGCCCAACCTGAGAGCCATAGATCCCCTCTGCTGTAGTGTTGTTTGCATTTCGTTTCAGCACTCTGAGTTTTCATTTTCACATGCAATTTGAATTACAGGTTGTTGAATTAGTCTTTTTCATGAGCATAGATAGGACTAGTTTATGGTTGAATTTCTTTCGGTTGTTTAGTTAGATTAGCAGGTTGATAATACATTGGAGCTCCAGCAAAAAAGGTTGAGGAAGTCTCCACTGCCATCTCCGTTTGGAGATTGGAGTGCAGCCTATACCAGCCACAAAAACACGCAGTTCTTCACTTCATACATGCTGCAACATAGTCTCGTTATGATAGATCTTTCCACATGATTCACACCTGCACACACGCCTTCATCACAGCTTCATGCACATTCTCCTTCGCGTTTTGGATTGCTGTTCATTGAATTTATACGCACAGGTAGTTTAGGTTGATGCATTTTCGGTTTGGTGAGAGTCATAAGCATTTGTTTCACTTACACTGCTCTCTCTCGTTCCAGTACCTCATTCTCCATCTTGATCACGCATGCAAATACATCGTTGACCCCTGCTCCACTCTGTTATCTCCCAAAGTCTTTCACTCCTCACATAGCTTCACTCTCTAGCCCTTTCGTTGACCTAGTTCTCTATCTTCCAACCTACTCCCTACACTCACTCCCTATCCTATTCTTCCACTTCTGAGCCATCGCCAGCCTTATTCCTACCTTACACATCTCCCCCTACCATTCCATCACTCCTCCATCACTTCAAACACTCACGGTAGGTCATCCTGTAGCAATTTGTAGACATCCTGTAGAAATCTCTGCGTATCCTGTAGGATCCCCTGCAGACATCCTGTAGGAGGCCACTCACTCAGTTGCTGAGCATCTGAATGCGAGGAACCTCTGTGGATGGATGCTAAGGATCCCTAGGGACCTCTCCTAGCCTCCCCAACCTGTCCCACGCTTTCCTTCCTTCTCCATCCCATCTGCACAACCAAACCCTAGTTAGCACAAAATCACAATCATTCCATCCACTTAAGGGAAAAATACAAAAACATGTCTTTTATGATGCAAGTAGCTTAGATCCATGCATTTCCACTTATTAGAGGTAACAGCAGCATTGGTAGAGGTTTCATTCACATTCTTTGCATTATAGAGGTTAGACTAGTTAAATTAGGGTTTCCTAGGTTTACATGCTTTGATTTGCTTTCAGTCCATTTTGTCAAGTAGAGTAGTTTTCCTTTGAGAATAGCTTTCGTCCATCAATTAGCAAGCTTCTTCTGAGAGCCTATAGAAGTTGGCTTGAGCCCTAGCGGACTTGTGCCAGCTGACCAAGTGACAGCTGCGACAAGAGCTAGTACTTGTGCATATAGCACCGTCGCTTACAAGTTTGTACGAACTACCGGGTTGATAAAATGAGAGACAGGAAGCCCCAGGAGTTGTAGCATTATTGCTACAATACTGGAGCTCACCAAGCTCTTACTTTAGTGATTGATCAGATCCAGTTAATCCACTCTTTGATTTACTCCATAGCCCATTGGCCTGAATACTTGTTCTGCCCATCTGTTTCCTTAATTCCACCACCCAATCAAAACAAAACATCAAGAGCACTAATAACTAGCCTAAAATCCCGCCCAAAACAAAGTTAATTATAAAGAGAGAGCCCTCTCTGGACTTAGGTTGGCTAGAACTTGAGTCTAAAAGATTAGGTTTTTGGTTACCTCGGACTATTCCTTCTTTGATAACTTCTAGGGAAAACATCTGAGTGATAACATAGTGGCGACGATACTGGGGAGAACTAACATTTTCTTCAGAATTGTTTTACAGGTTTAGATCTGATCTATGATGGTGGACAATGATCAAACACACAAAGGTTAAAATCATCCACCTGGCAACTCCAAATCAATTTCACAATTAAGACTCCACTAGAGGAATGAACCTAAAAGAACAATATGAAAATATCAGGCTTTTAACTTGGATTGTTATCCAAGACATTATGTTCTTCCTCATCAAGAAATTTTTCAATGTATATAGTATTTTATAGAACATATTAGATTAGTTTTTAATTATTTTCCTTTCGAAATTGTAAATATAAAATCTCCTTACACATTTGAGCATCATTTTTCTGACAAGCGTGATGTCTGCTGCAGTGCTGATATTAGTGAGTGCCGATGGTTCATCTTTCCTAATAGCATAGTATATGTCCATCCACCCCAAATGAAGGAGAACTCTCTCCTTTCAGACCTTATAGTTATCTCCCTTAAGTTTAGGGATATCACAACAAATATCAAAGAAATTTGCAGGTTGTACAACTACAAAAAATTAAAGATCACACGCTTAAGTTAAATTTGAGGCCTAAATAAAACTTCATGTTTTACCAATGTAAATCATGCTTAAAATTGAATCTAATGACATAAAAATTGTCTGTGGACTAACTTTTCAATTCAAGCACATTCAATTATTCTTTATGATAGAATTTTATCAAATTATTCACTTAATTCATAATTCTAAAGGGTATATTATGATTATAGTTTGATATAAATTCTATCTTAGATTTGAACTTTATGATAAAACTATTAATTCATAATTCCTATGGGTAAGTTATGAATAATCAAATATTTTATCCTAATTAATTATATAGATATAATAAAAATTCATGTGGGATAAAATTTATTATATTTAGTATAATTAATTACAATTAATGTCTAAATATTCTTTATGTGATCCTAATCAATCATAATATATAATATTATTTAATTAGAGATGTTGTGGCTATTCTCTAATCAATTAAAAATTATATGGATCACTAGACATTATTTCTTTTATGCATAAAAATTAACTTGATATAATTATAAATTGCATAAATAAAACTATAATATTCATGCATAACATCCAACGATGGGTCTCATGTACTCATCCAAAATAGCATGTATTAATTAGAGCAGAAATAATCAATTCATGCAAATTAACTACAAGCATAATTAATAAATTTTGCACAACAATTATCCAAATTTCATATAATTAAACTAAATAAATATTATAAGCATAAAATTGAGCAAAAATTTGATATATTTCCAAATAAATGCCTTAATTCAGAAAATTGTAAAAATAACATTTAGCCAAACATGTCTATAAACACCAAGGCAGAGATAAAAATTGATGTGATACCAAATGAAAGCATAAAAACAATTCTATAATGCGGAATAAAAACGTAAATAATTGAAAATTAAATGCCCAAGAAATCATACCTCCAGCCATTGATGCTATTCACACTCTGATGTATTTCGTACACAACTGTGTAGATATTTTACACCACCTCAACAACTGCTCTTAGTTCTGCTGTAGATAATCCAGTTCAAGGGGAAGATAAACCATGGAATTGATGCTTCGTATTACTGAGTCAAAACGGGTAATTCCACAGTAAAAATAATGGGAGGAGCATACCCAATCACATGAAGGTAAGAGACGGGGAAATTCTAAAGGCCGAGGGCTAATATATGTAGCGAAACGTGAAAGAGGATAAACACTAATTCCTAATAACAACGCATGCCAGAGAATTTCAACCAACTTAGAACAATGCAAAATAGAGTCAACGGAGATGTCCACAACAGCAAACGACCTTAAAAAATATAAGTAATCCGTTCGGCTTCAAGACTGATATTTGTTGGTTTCTCTGGCGAAATCCAAGCGCTGGTAACAGTGAAAATAAAGGACAACTAAACAAGTCTCATGAAGCAAAGGGTCAGTAGCAGCATAGATAAAAATTCACCCAAAATCTCTCATATGTGTGGCACTTCCAAGCTTTGCTCACTCTAACTTGATGGTGTAAAGCTAAAGGGGATTGAGTTAGTGAGCTTGGGAACCAAACAGAAGTATTTATAGCCAAGCTTCCATCAAGCTTTTATTGGCTATGTGTCAAGTGTTCCACATATCATGGTAGAGAACTGCAGAGTGAGTAATGGACCACTCCAGGAGCTCCCAACAAGAAATTAATTAACTAAAGATAGTTTTCGTAATTGTAATTTAAGGAAATGACTGTAGTTGATTTCTAGATTATCAGTGGCCATTGGGAGAGGGAGCTTAACATAGTCGTTATAAATGCAAACAAATGGTAGGATTTATGGGGATGTTTGATCGATTGACAGACCTTCCCAGAATTGCTGACATCACAATCTCGAACTCCTGACATCACAATCTCTGAGCTCGGAGATGAACACCTAATGTCTGGGTGGTTTGGGGGTTTTGAAGGGTGTGTCGAAGATGCCAAATGTACCTTCTACGCTGTCGCTATCACTAGAAACATGGTGATGGTATTTGTATTATCACCATGCCGTTATAGCTACGTGGAGGTATCTTGCGGTTTGAAAAGAATTTACGCATGTTACAATGGCGAAGAGGGTCTCGCCATCTTCTACAACCTATGATATATTCCTGTCCCCTACTTTATTTCACTAGGTTGTTGGCTCTCTTATGCTATATCTCTACTTTTATATTTTGCGGTTCTATTACGCTAACTCTCTCTTGGACCTCAACTCTTTGCTCCAAAAATTTACGAGTGGGTTTCATAAAATTGTAGGAAAGAAGAGCTTCTTTTGACTTGTGTGTGAGTCAAAGAAGAAAATTTGAATTCAGTGTCATAGAAATTAGGGTTAGTTGTCAGTTAACATTTATGATGTGGCTTATCACTCATTTATTATTAGTTAATTCGAGTTAAATGGGTTTCAGTGAGTTGTAGACCAGTTGATGTCTAAAATTAGCTAACTAATTGAGTTATCTCTAGTGTCTATTAGTTAACTGGGCTTTAGTTCTAGAATAGAGACAATTATGATTTTAGTTAGGTAGTCAAATTTCTTTTAACTCAACTTACTCTGAGTTAATTAGTTGCAACTACTAAAATTAGCGCTAGTAGGTCATGCAATTTGAATTTCCTATTGAGATTGGATGAAGGCACAATTGTAATCATTATTGCATATAGGTTTTTGTATACAAGCTTGAGGATGAGAGAGTTGATCAGTATTGCAGGGAGCTTCAGGCTTGAAGCAGATTCTTTGTAATAGATCAGATTGCTTAGTTGATTTTATAGAAGAAAGAGACGTTTTTCGGAGTTGGGTTCCCTAGATATATTTTGTGTTCTATGTGTGATTGTGTTCCAATTCATTGTTTACTTTCCGCAAAATTTTGATAGAGAAATATTGTGTCTTTTGCATATCACTTTGCTCTCATTGGATGTTGCAAGGTTTTGGGGATTTTCTACATGGTATAAGAACCTTGGTTACATAAAACCAAGGGAGAGTGAATTAGAAACAGTGTGTGGGAGAGAAACAATTTTTTCTTTGGATTAAAAATATAATGCACCCTGTGAGTGATAGAACATGGTGGTGAGCTATGTTACTTGCAACAAACTTATGCGTAGTTGCATGCACACTAATTGAATGTGTCTAGGGAGCATTACAGCACTAACATGACCCTAGATTGTCCAAAGATCTTTAGCACACAGGCACAATACCCTTCAAACTGTGTTAGCCAAGTCATAGCCCATTGAAGAGGAGATCATTTAGTGCACGAATCATGTATGTCTATGGTTTGAGGACAGAGCATGCCCTAGAAGGGACTTCAAATTTCAATGCATGGAAGGATATGATGGACACTGTAAGACTTCATAGAATAGAATGGTAAATTTAAGTTTAATTTAAATTTTTTAATTTACATAAAATCATCAAATCTATCTCTATATTAGAAAATCTAAAAAATTTAGAAATTTTTTAGTCATGCAAATACAAAAGAGTTGATAATTATATAGATGTACTAACATGCTAATAATAAGAGCTTATAATATCGATATTGTATTACTAAAATATTATATGTATAATTATGATTTTTTTTAATTAAGATATTAAATTTATTTAAATATTTTAAAATAAATTTTAATTTTCATCCATGTAGAGTTAAAGAGAGTAGACCTTTGAATTGATGGTACTATATATATATAGAAAGTTGTTTTAAGTTAAATTTAATTTAAAATTGAATGTATTAAAGAAGTTATAAATGAAGGGATAACCATAATTTTTATTGTATTTTATTTTATTATTAATTAAGTATGAATTAAATTTATTATTATTTAAAAAAATTTAAGTTAAAAAAATATTTTTTAAATAATTATTGATTATTTTAAATCATTTATTAATTTTTTATTTTAAATTATTTATTAATCTTTTTTAAATAATTATTGATGTGAGATACAATAACTATTATAAACAATTGTTAACTAAACTAAGGGTGTAGCCTCTAAACTAAAAACCATAAAAAGTAACTATCCACAACTATAATAAATCCTTGAAAACCATTTTTTTTAAATACTACATAAACACCATGCACATATCCTGGGTTTCATTAAACCTATATTTATAGTTCACCGTAACGAACGATCTAACCTTAACCATAATTATAAAAAAACGTTTTTTTCCAACTTACTATTCCAAAATAGTAAAATTAATACTTGATTTATGGAAAAAACCAGGACACTTGCTAATGCGTTTCTGGTTATAGATTAAAGTCATTTTTAATCAACTTGAAGATAGCTTATAGAATCTGCATCCAGTTCTTTTAAATTTTGTTTTTCATAGTCAATAACAGTGATCTCTTCTTTACTCTCTTTGGAAGCCCCTAAAGTCCACAGGGCTAGAAATAGACTGATATAATCATAGCTTTGATATATTCATTAAAGACACGTTATAGTCTTATAGAATCTGCCTCCAGGCTTTTTAAATTTAAATTTCTTTCTTCACATTTTCTGGAACTCCATAAAGTCAACGTGATTAGCCATAGACTAAGATATTCATTAAATGAATAGCGTGGTATTATCATTTAATTAGTTATAAATTAATCGTTAATCAACGTAAAGATAACTTATAGAATCTGCCTCTAGGCCTTTTAATATTATTTTTCATAGTCAATGACTGTGCTCACTTCACGTCTTCTATAGCCACCTAAAGGCAAATGAATAGTTTAATATCATAGATTAATATATCAACATTTTTTATTATTTCAAATTCATCATCCATTTTGAGAGGCTACACATCACAAAATTGTGAGAGGCTACACATCACAAAATTATCTCTTTTATGACTTAGAGATAGAAAGAGAACCATATTACAAAAGAAATATACAATTAGATAATATTAAGCACATAATCTAAAAAGACAAAGAAAATGAGGAATCTGAAAAACACTCAACTTTTATCACTAATCAGGAAGGAGGGTAGAGGTTGGGACACCTTTCCCAATGGTTAGAGATGGAGGAGGATGGAACATGAGCTTCCATATGCTCCATTATGCCTTCAAGTAGCACTAGAATTTCCTCAATCCTTTTTTGCCCACAATGTAGCGAAGCCAAGCCATCCTGTCCATAATATGCCACTAGTTCTATTAGAGGTCATTCATAAAAAAGATGAACTCGTTGCTATCTCTGTGTGACCTTAAGCCATCTATTTGAAGAGCATTAAAATGTAATGAAGGCGTTGTCCAAAGAATCGAAGGGTGGAGACATCTCTGTTCTAGTGGGTGAGTGCACAACACGTTGATTAACCTCCTCCTCTTTGTCACTATTTGCTCCGGGATGAAACGACCCATGGCCCCATGGACGAATGCAACAAGGAGCTCAAGTGCTTTATCACAACATGGAGCGAGGGAATTCCCAATTGTGCGAGCTACCCAGAAAATGCGGTGCGTAGTGCACCTCCCACATAGTCACAACCACCTTGTCCCAAACATACCGAGAAGCATGTGCACAAAGAAAAAAACTAAAGTCTTTCATCCAATTGAAGCCCTAGTCTCTATATACCACAAGCAATGCCTTAAGGACTCGCACCTTCCTCACACAACAAACACACCAAAACCAACCTTTGACACCCCAATTCTCGCTCGACCAGCTAAACACACTAGGCCCTCCCCATTTCCCAATGTGGTGATTACCAAGTGAAATTCAACTAGCCAACCAAATAGATAAACATTTAAATGAAAAAACATAAAAAAATTATTTTAAATTTAGGATAGTTATAAAATATGAAGGTATAAGAGATTGTTGAAAACCCCTAATTGCTTGACCTTCCTACTTCATCCACCCACCCACCCATCAGTAGTTCACCCACTCTAGTGCACTTCCAAGAGTCTCGCGAAGTCACCACCTTGAGCCCACATCCCACACCTTGTCACATTGTGCTTCAGTGTTGACATCACTAATTAAGCTAGCACCTACTAAAATCCCTTTGTCGTTCTTCACACGAAAGGAAAAAATAGTACATTGAAATCAATACCACCATGAAGTAAACAATGCCCAAACATTACCACCAACATCAATTGCACAACATTCATCAAACAACAAATCACAAAATCAAACACCCACTATGATATAGTCCTCCACATCTCCAGAAACTTACTGTTTTATATTTTAATACTTTTCATGTGTATATATAATATTAATATAGACTCATCAAAATATACAGAAAAATCATATTTAGAAGAATCAAATCTATCCATCTATAATTTTTTTGTTAGGTGTTTTACTTATTAAAATAGTTAATATATTAAGAAATTTGATATCTCTATTTATTAAAATATATTTAATATATTAAAAAAATTTGATCTCTCTACTTCAGCTAGAACCACAATTAAGATGGATGTATTACTGATAAAATTATTTTCCATAAAAAGATTCCATATTTGAAATTAAATAGTCACTTCTATATCCCAACTACCACCCGAGCTGTGCAAAGTTCTTAAGCATTTCTGTTTTCATAATCAGCCACAGTCAAACTAAACTAAGCATTTCTGTTTTCATAATCAGTCACAATCACAATGATGCAACGTTTTGAAATAATTTGTTGGGCCGGAGCACATTCCATCCGAAGATTCGCACGCTTGAATTTGTTTTTGTGTCTGGTCAATGGTAGACTCATTCCACGCCCTCCGACTTGTAAAATGAACGGGCATCTTTATGAGAAGTGCAAATTCAGTTTATCTACGTAAGCTGGAGCAAAGGGTTTGAAAAATAATAAATCACGTAGAGCTTTAAGATCCTAGGTGCAGCTCTCCTCATCAAATTAGAAACAAAAAAATAAATTAGAGATGAAAAAATAAAATAGAGAAGAGAGGGTTGAGGTTATGCATGCCCTGTCCTCAAACACCGATGGAGATGAAAACATTAATTGGCTGCATGTTGCTTATCCTCACTCTATGGACGCAACTGTTACTAGCTCATACAACTTATGTATATCAAACTGCCTGGAATGGCTGTGGGCAAATCGAATATATAAACGGTGGCGATTTCCAATGTAATGTAATCCAAGTTTCGGAATCATTGTCGGGGAACGCTTCTACAAGCGGATTCAAAACCAATGTGAAAGTGCAAAACAACAATAGCACTATTTATGGGTTTATCTAGAGGATATTTAAATTCCTCCGATAGCAAAGCGTGCGCTTTTACGGTGAAAGAAACCCTTTTGAAGGAATGCAACGACACTTCGGTTAGAAAGGCAGAGGAGAGAAAGCGTGAATTCACACATAAATCTACGAGCTGCGGCTCTTTTATTGATCACACAAAAAATGATGATTACAATGAACCCAATGAAGGGTATTTAAACATTTTCCGACTAGCTAACTTATTGATCACACAAAACATGATGATTACAATGAACCCGGTGAAGGGTATTTAAACATTTTCCGACTAGCTAACTGTCTAAAATATCTTGACATGCAAATACATGCAATCACACACTCAAAGTCGTCTATCACTTAACTCGACTTGAATCAACACTCAAATACTCAACCACTCAATCACTCAGTTAACTGACTCTCTATTTTAAGCCAAGTCCACATGCGGGAGTAATTACTATTTCTAACACTCCCCTTTAATTACAACCATATGACTCAACATAACTCAACATGACTTCAGTATCACATAAACATGACTGTTGATCTATGTCTAAGCTAAGCTTACAACAGCCAAGTTTCTTCTATGAAACTCAAACACATCTTGTGCTAATGACTTAGTAAACATATCAGCCAATTGATCACTAGATTTACAAGGCTTCAAGTGAACTTCTCTGTTGCTCACAATTCTCTAATAAAGTGATATCTAGTATCAATATGCCTGCTCTTCTCATGAAACACACTATTTTTGGATAGGGAAATCACTGAGGTGTTGTCACAATATATTGTTGTTGATCCTTATTGTTTTTTCTTGAGTCCATCAAGTACTTTTCTTAATCGCAGTCCTCGACATGCTGCTAATGTTGTTGCTACATATTCTTCTTCTGTCGACGAAAGTGTCACAATGGTTTGCTTCTTAGATGTCCATGAAATCACACCTGAACAGAGGTGGCACACAAAACCAGAAGTGCTTTTCCTATCATCCAAACTTCTTGCAAAATCACTATCTGTGTATCCAATCAAATCTTTCTTTTTTGTGCTTGCATACATTATGCCACAATCTCTAGTTCTTGTTATGTATCTCAAAATTTGTTTTCCCACACTCCGATGTGTGTCTTTTGGAGTCTCCATAAATCTGGAAATCAAACTCACTCCTTGCATGATATCCGATCTTGTAGTTGTGAGATACATGAGGCTACCAACCAATCTTTTGAATAAAGTTGGATTGACATCTGATCCTTCATCATCCTTACTTAACTTTGTACCTATTGCAACTAGTGTAGGGATAGGTTTGCAATTTTCCATCGTGAATCTTTTCAACAAATCTTTGGAATATTTATTTTGACAAATAAAAACTCCTTTTTAAAATTGCTCAAATTCCATTATGAAACCGGCTCAAGAAAACATAGAAAAGATAGATCGATGCCTTAGAATTCAGCCTCTTCGAGGGGGCAACCTCCTTTACATTACATAAATGAACAATTCTTCGATGATACAAATGACAAAACCTCCTTTCTATATATAGGAGTCTAAGGAGTCATAATATAACCCAGCCAACCTAATAATAATAATATAGCGCCACAAAAATAACAATAGAGGGTTTCTATGGGGTACAATAATAACAATATGGGAACAATAGGGGCACAACAATATTAATAAGGGATACAACTACAATAGTAATGAGGTAATCACTAGTATTATAGGGATCTAACATGCCCCTCTCCTTCAAAAAAATGTTGTCCTCAACGCTTGAGTAGTTCTGGATGCTTCTGTATAAAATTATCATCGTCCCATGTGGAATCTTCAATGAATAAGTTCTTCCACTTGATGAGATACTCTGAAATTGATCGATTTCGTAGCTTTCTAGTTCTTGTCTCTATGAATACTTCCAGTTCCACTATAATTTTTCCTTGATCGTCAAGTTCTGGCAATATTGTTTGAACTGGGAGCTTGTTTCCTATAACCTTCTTTAAACATGAAACATGGAAAACTGGGTGCACTCGAGAAGCTGCAGGAAGCTCCAATTTGTATGCCATAGTACCGATCTTCTGCAACACCTTGTATGGACCATAATACTTTGGTGATATTTTATTATCCTTCCTAGCTTGCTTCAGGGACATTTGTTTATATGGTTGTAGCCATAGGAATACCCAATCACCTACATAAAAACTTCTTTCACTGCGATGTTGATCTGTCTGTTGTTTCATTCTATTCTGTGCCAACACGAGGTTATCCTTTAAGAGTTCGAGGACTTGTTGTTGATGTTCGATGTGATGTTCCACTGCTTGAACCTTAGAATTTTCTCTTAAATATGATGTGATGGATGGTGGCTGATATCCATAAAGTGCCATAAATGGGGTCATTTTTGTTGCTCTATGGAAGGATGTGTTATACCACCATTCAGCTAGAGGCAACCATTTGACTCCTTGTTTCTGTTTATCAGAGACAAAGCAACGAAGATATCCTTCCAGACATTTGTTTACTATCTCAGTTTGCCCATCAAATTGAGGATGATAAGATGAACTATGAGCTAATTGAGTACCAAGACAAGAAAATAATTCTATCCAAAAATTTCCAGTGAAGATGGTATCTCTGTCACTTACAATAATCTTTGGATTTCCATGTAGATTTTGAATTGTTTCCATAAATGCATTAGAAACTGTACTGGCTTTAAATGGATGCGATAATGCACAAAAGTGTGCATACTTGGTAAGTCTATCAACTACCACCATGATGACATTCTTTCCTTCAGACTTGGGTAAACCTGTGATAAAATCCATTGAAACCTCCTCCCAAGGTTGGCTTGGAATGGATAAAGGTTGTAATAGACCCGGGGTCTTAATTGTTTCAACTTTATTTTGTTGGCAAACCAACATTATGCCACAAACTTTTGAATATCCGATTTAAGGCCATCCCAAAAAAATTCCTTCTTAACCCTGTGGTAATTTTTTAAAAATCCTGAGTGCCCTCCTAAGGGAGAAGTGTGAAATTCCATATGAATATTTTGTTTGAGTTGGGAATTCTTACAGAGGTATAAGCGATCTTTGTACCATAACGAATCATTTTGCCAGCTAAATTTATCAGATGTAATGGAATCTTGTTGTAACTTTCAAATAAGTGCTCACACTTCTTCATCATTCTTCCATTCCTTCCTTGCTTCATTTATCCAATCGGGTTAGATAATAGAAATGGCGCACAACAATGCTTCCACATCATCATCCTTTCTTGAGAGTGCATCTGCCACCACATTTTGCTTCCCTTTTTTCTGAAATATTTCAAAGTCGTGGCCCAACATCTTTGTGACCCAGTTTTTTTTCTCTTCCAAGGATAATATTTGTTCTAAAAAGTATTTAAGGCTATCATGATCCGTTTTTACCTTGAAGTGTCTTCCCATTAGGTAGGGTCGCCATTTATTAAGTGCATGTAGTATTGCCAACATTTCCTTCTCATAAATAACTTTGTGTAAAAAATTTCCCTTGATTGGATGACTTTCAAAAGCAATGGGTCTTTCATCTTGCATTAAAACAACACCAATTCCATTTCCTGAAGCATCACATTCCACAATAAAGGTTTTTGTGAAGTCCGGTGTAGCTATGACCGGTGCTTGGCACATTGCCTCTTTAAGATGTTCGAAGGCCTTTGTTGCTTCTGGAGTCCATGAAAATGCATCTTTCTTCAATAATGTTGTTAGAGGTGCTGCTATTCTCCCATAATTCTTAACAAACTTGCGATAATACCCTGTCAACCCGAGAAATCCTCGCAAATGCTTTATGGATGTGGTGATTTTCCATTCCTTAATGGCTTTAATTTTGCTAGGGTCTACCTTAACTCCTTCATGAGATACAATATGACCCAGATATTCCACCTCTTGTACTCCAAAGAAACATTTGGATCTTTTTGCATATAATTGTTTCTCCTCCAATAGTTGCAGCACCCTCTCAACATGTTCAACATGATCCTTCCAAGACTTGTTGTAGATTAGTATATCATCAAAAAATACTAACACAAATTTTCTAAGGGTGGGTTTGAAAATGGAATTTATCAAACCTTGAAATGTAGAAGGTGCATTGGTAAGGCCAAAAGGCATGACCAAAAATTCATAATGACCCTCATGAGTTCTAAATGTTGTTTTCGGAATGTCTTCAGTCTTCATTCTAATTTAATGATATCCTGAATGAAGATCCAACTTGGTAAAGTAAATTGATCCATGCAATTCATCCAGTAATTCATCAATGGCAGGAATGGGAAACTTATCTTTAATAGTGAGCTTGTTGAGCTCCCTATAATCCGAACACATGTGCCATGATCCATTCTTATTGTGCACTAATACTACTGGAGCAGAGAAAGAACTTTGACTAGGTTGAATTATACCAGCCTCCAGCATTTCTGCAACCATATGTTCAATTTCACTCTTTTGGGCATAGGGATATTTGTACGGCCTGATGTTTGGAGGAACACTTCCTGGAATCAGATGAATAGCATGACCATGATCATGAATAGATGGGAGACCTTTGGGAGTCTCAAATACCTTGGAATGATTTTCCAAGACTTTTTGGACATCTGGAGAAATATATGATTCTGATGTGGAAACATCTAGCAAACATAATTGTGCAATTACACCTATTTGTTCCTTTTTTAGAAGCTTTGTCATATCGTTAGAGCTAATTATCTTTCTCTGTTTCCCTGCAGCACCCCTTAATTCAACTTCCTTTCCTTCTGCATAAATTTTCATGAAAATTTCTTTAAAATTAAAAGATATTGTAGCCAAGGACTGTAGCCATTGGACTCCTAGTACAACATGAGCACCTCCCATTGGAATGGAAAGCATTGGGCTAGTCAATACATATTCTCCCATGGATAGCTTGATATCATTGCACTTTCCAGAGCAATTTATTGTTCCTCCATTCGCAACCATCACTTGACACTCTGGTGCTGGATATAAGAAGCAATTCAATTCTTTTGCTACCTTACAATGAATAAAATTGTGGGTACTTCCTGAATCAATCAACACTACTAACTTTTTCTTCTTGATTTGTCCTTCTATCTTGATGGTTTGAGGAGTGGTAATTCCCGCCAATGCATTACAAGATATGGTTGGATTCATTTCTTCTTTATCTACGCTTTGTTCCTGGAGTATATCTTCTTGTTTTGACCTTTCTTGCTCCTTTTCTTCTTCCTCTTCACAATCTATGCAGAATAATTTCTTCTCAGCACACTTATAACCTTTAGTGTATTTACTATCACAACTGTAACAAAGCCCTTTAGCTCTTTTTTCTTCCAATTGTTGTGGTGTCTACCTTATAGGTTGTGGAAGACTAGGGGAAACAACACTTCCATCTTTATAGTTGTGAGTGGTATGCTTCCTGGTTGCCATAATTTTGCTTTCCATTTTTCTTGCTAACCTGAATGCCTTCTCTAACGAATCAGGTTCCCAAAGGTGAACATCATGTTGGATATTATCCTTTAATGTCCCTATGAACAAATCAATCCTATGCTCCTCTGGAATATCTTTCACCCTTATGTTCAATTTTTGGAACTCCTCAATGTGCTCCATTATTGAACCCTTTTGTTTGAGACTTATCAATTGGCTAAAAAAAGTGTTTCTTTTTGTATCCTCATAATGTGCTGTCAATTCTTCCGTAAAAATTTCCCAAGTGATAATTTGTTTATGAGAGCAAAGCCATTGATACCATACAAACTGATTTGGTTGCGAAAATAAAGTTTCAATACATACCTTCTGTGTGTTTTGCACATTATTGAGATCGAAAAATTGCTCCATTTGTAATATCCATGTTGCGGGATCCTTGCCGTCAAACTTCCTCATATCGATTTTTGGAATATGGTGGGTCTTCGATCCAACATTAGAGTCTGTCAAATCATGATTAACATTTATTTTGTTCTCGTCATGAGTTTCCTTTACTACCCTTTCACCATTACGAAGCATTTCTTGTAGAAACTTTGTCAAATCTATCTGCAAATCTGTCTATAAATCTTCCATGCTTGTCTTTAAACAATCCATCTTAGCTTCTACGTATTTCTTTAAACCATCCATCTTAGCTTCTACATCTTTCTTTAAACCATCCACCTTAGATTATGTTGCTTTTTGTACACGTGACACTTGTTGCACTTGGTCTCGTAATTTTGATATATCATGTTGCATTTCTTCCTCTTATTCATGAGTCATGCTAGATCTTTCAGGTTGCCTACTAAGTGTTTTCATTTTCTTCCCTCGGGTCATCAATTAACGATAATAACGCTTTTCTATGCCCTTTGAATTCCTTTAAACTAATTTTTCAGACCATGCTTATGCAAAAATTTAAAAAAAATACACACCTTTCTTCACTTTGTAGGAGCTTGATATTGAATCTGATGTATCTTTGCAATTTCAAATCATCTAGTTCTAAAATTGCAACCTGTGATAGCCCTCTGCGTCCTATTTCCAATGCCACTAGTCTGATCCAAATTGGATTCTCCAGGGAAGAGTTATGCCAAATCTCCCACAGTGACATGATTATAGACTAGTTCAGTAGAGCGAACTTGTACGACATGCCACGAGTCATTATTTCAACTTTTGGCTCTAAACAATATATACAAGAAAAATCCTGTCCATCCTCTTTCTGTACCTTCTTACGAAATTTCAATCCGATGTTCAGAGAGAAAGTTATGATTATTTTCCCCAGGTCACCTGTTTGGAATGTAATTCAGGAGTTTGCAAAAAGATCAAATTCCTCAGATCATATCTCTGCAAATATAGCACGAACAGCTCTGAAATTTGGACCCGAGATTCAGAGCGATATCTTCTCAAATGTGTTTTTTTTTAGCTTCTGAAATGTCGCATAAAAAATTTTATAGCGAAAATGCCACGATGACCTGTTTGGGGCAGCGAAACCCTAGAATACAAAGCTCTGATACCAAATGTTATGAAACCAGCATAAGAAAAGATAGAAAATATAGATCAATGCCTTAGAATTCAGCCTCTTCGAGGGGGCAACATCCTTTACATTACATAAATGAACAATTCTTCGATGATACAAATGACAAAACCTCCTTTCTATATATAGGAGTCTAAGGAGTCACAATATAACCCAACCGACCTAATAATAATAATATAAAGCCACCACAATAACAATAGAGGGTTTCTATGGGGCACAATAATAACAATATGGGAAAAATACGGGCACAACAATATTAATAAGGGATACAACTACAATAGTAATGGGGTAATCACTAGTATTATAGGGATCTAACAAATTCTATGCCAAGAAAATATTTCATGAGACCAAGATCTATCATCTCAAATTCTTTCATCATGGCTGCTTTAAATTCATCTTTGTCAAAATCACCTATAAAAATCATGTCATCAACATATAAACAAACAATCAAAATATGTCCATGCTCATTTACCTTTGTATAGAAGGTAGGCTCAATGTTGCTTCTGCAAAATCCATTCTTAATCATGTAGCTGTCGATTATGCTATACCAAGCTCTAGGCGCTGGCTTCAGTCCATAGAGCGCTTTCTTAAACCTATAGAGCGCTTTCTTAAACCTATAAAATTTCTCTTCATTACTTTCAACCTCATATCCTGGAGGTTGCTGCACATAAATTTTTTATTTTAGAATTCCATTCAAAAAGGCTGATTTCACATCCATCTGATATACTTTCCACTTGTTCTGCGCTGCTGTCGCTAGAACTGCTCTTACAGTATCCAATCTGGCTACTAGAGCAAATGTTTCAACCAAATCCCATGTGTCATTCTTTTCAATAGCTTCAATTTCTTCATCCATGTCTTGCACCTTATTTTCATATTTGTTTGCTTCTTCAAATGAAAAAGGTTGGAATGACAACATTGCAAAATTTGAACTAACATTCAAATCATCATAAATATCTTTCAAACTTCTCATCTTTCTCTTACCATTGCTTGATTCATCACTTGATTGATTGCTGGGAGAATCTTGATATGTTGATCTGCTTGAGGATCCATGCTGCTCTGAAAATCTTGGAGTCCTTATTAGTATGTCTCTGTTTGGTGTCTTCACCTGTGATTCTTGCTGCTCCTTTTCTGCTACATCATCTTCTTCCATCGGTGGCACTTGTGTATCAACTGTTTTGTCTGCAGTTCCATTCCACGACTCTTGTTCCTTGAACACAAAATCTCTCCTAGTTATGGTCTTCTTTGTGATAGGGTTATATAATTTGTAAGCTTTTGATTGCTCACTGTAAATAATGGATATGCATTTTTCACTTTTATCATCCAATTTACTCTTCACTCCTTAGGCACATGTGCATAAGCTACACATCCAAATACTCTGAGATGAGATATGCTGCAATACATACCTGACCATGCTTGTTCTGGTACTCTGTTCATCACACTCTTTGTAGGAGATCTGTTGATCACATAAATAGGACATGGAACTGCTTCTGCCCAAATACTCATTAGACAAGTTTCTGCCTTTCAACATGCTTCTTACCATGTTCATAATTGTCCTGTTCTTTCTCTCTGCTACACCATTTTGTTGCGGTGTGTACCTGGTTGTAAATTTTCTTCTGATCCTATGTTGTTTGCAGTAATCATGGAATGTCTTTGAGTCATATTCTCCACCACGATCTGACCTCAATACCTTGATCTGTCGATCACTTTGGTTCTCTGCTAAGGCTTTGAATTCTTTGAAATTTGCAGAAGTTTCAGACTTCTGCTTCAAAAAGTAAACCCAAGTCTTTCTGTTGTAGTCATTAATGAAAGTGAGGAAGTAGCAACTTCCACCAATCGACTGTGTCCTCATAGGTCCACACAAGTTTGTATGCACTATTTCAAGAGGTTGCTTTGCTCTGTATGCAACTCCCTTTTGAAAACTTTCACGGTGTTGTTTTCCGAAGATGCAAAACTCACAAGTACTTGCAAGCTCTTTGATGGGAGGTAATCCTCTGACCATCTGTTTCTACTGCAACAATCTTAAACCAAAAAAGTGCAAGTGTCCAAATCGAAAGTGCCATAACCAATAATCATCAGAACATGCAACTGTAAAAGAACTCGCCTCACCACTGTCATCCAAAATGAGAGGAAAGAGTCTGTTCCTCGTTATCTGCACCTTTGCTTATTAGCTGCTTGTTTGAGGGCTTGTCATATATAAAAACTTCTTGCCCTTGAAAGATAACTATGTATCCTTTCTATGTCAACTGACCAACACTTAACAAATTACGTTTAAGACTTGCAACATAATATACCTCTGAGATTATCTTCAGCTCCCCCTGCTTGGTTAGAATGTTGACCACTCCTTTGCCATCTACTTCCACAGTCTTGTCAGTCCCCAACTTTACCTCTCTTTTCACAGATTGATCGAAATTTGCAACCAAATCCTTGTTGTCTATCATGTGGCTACTGCAACCACTGTCTAACAGCCACACACTAGTAGAAGGTTCATGCATGGCATGGAAACCTAGGAACATAGAGTTAGTACTCTCTGTAGTGACATTAGCTCTGTGGTTCCCTTGATCAGCTATTTTCTTCCTGCAATCACGAGCAAATTAACCAAATTTATTGGAGTAATAACATCTCACCTTTGATTTTTCAACTCTTTGATTATTGTTGAAGCTTTTGTAGTTGCTTCTACTTGCATGTTCATACTCTTTTCGGTCATCTCTTTGACCACCATATCTTCTGCTTCGTCCTCTGACTTTACTTCTGCCTCGACTCTTGTCTCTTGAAATAGAAACCTGACTTTTGAAAGCAGTCTCTAAAGTGGAACCTTTGTTTCTGTCTATCCTTGCCTCATGCGATATAAGTGATCTCATTAGCTCATCAACTGTCAATGATGCCAAATCCTTGGATTCTTCTATGGTTGCTACCACAACATCAAATTTGGTAGACAAAGATCGAAGGACCTTCTCAACCACTCTTTGATCTTTTATACCTTCACCATAAATCTTTAACTGATTTACAACAGTTTTGACCTGATTCATGAAAGAATCGATGTCTTCTATCTCCTTCATCTGCAGACTTTTAAAATCTCTTCTAGTATTTTGCAACTTAACAATATTAACTTTGGCCATACCTTTATAGTTTGTCGCCAAAGTATCCCATGCTACTTTTCTTGAAGACGTGGTGATCACAACCTTTTGGAACACTACTAGGTCCACTCCCTGCTCAATAAACTACAACGCATGTGCATTTTCTTCTTGTCTCTTTCTATTGTTCCCTCTCTGCATTGGTGAGAGCTTGTTCTTCTTCTTCGTTCATAGGTTGTGAAAACCCAAACTTCACATAATCCCAAACATCATGTGCTTGCAACGTGGTCACCATCTTAATGACCCACACATCATAATCATTCCTTGTAAACGATTGGAACTGGGGCTGAAAATTTGAGAAAGCTATTTTAATTGCCCTGGATTTGTCCTAATTTTTTAGTTAACTTTCCATCATTTTTAATTCATGTTAGGCAATCATTGCAGATAGAACAAAATGCCATTTACTTGAGTGGAGTGGTAGGTATGAAATCATAGTTGGAACCGCACGTGGGTTGGTCTATCTTCATAAAGAATCTGAGGTCCGGATCATCCATAGGGATATTAAAGCAAACAATATTTTACTTGATAATAAATATAGAGCCAAAATTGCAGACTTTGGTTTAGTGAAACTCTTTGGGAAAGATCAAAGCCACGTTAAACTAGAATTGCAAGAACTTTGTAAGAATTCTCTTTACATTTCAATATCTTGATGTGCCACCTTTATTCAATAAATTATAGGATATGAAGCAATTACAAGTCACATATCTGAGACGGTGTTATGTAATTTTGAGGGGGTTAAGATATCTAGATTTCAATGCGCAGTGGTTACATGGCGCCTGAGTACACGTGGACAACTTACAGAGAAAGCGGATGCATTCAGTTTTGGATTACTTGTTCTTGAGATTATTAGCGGAAGAAAGAATCAGAGTTTGCCACAGCATCTAGAGTTTCTCCTCGAAGAAGTATGGGTCATGTGAATTTCTTCTTTAAAGTAGAAATTTGGTAGAGAATTATGATTCTTGCTAGCCAATTTTTTATGCTTTGCTAATATTATCAGACATGGAGACTGTATAAGGAAGGTAGAGCATTAAAATTTATGGATCCCACACTGGAGGTGGAGTGATGAGAGTGATTAAAATTGGTCTTCTGTGCACTCAACCAGCTACGTCATTACCGCCTTCAATGTCCCGAGTGGTGTCGATGCTGACAAGCGAGCGAGAACAACTTTCTTCACTGACCAGGCCCATTTTCATAGATGTGTAGTCTCATCACAGCTGACTTTTTAAAGTTAATGATCCTGACAAAACATCTTCAGGTACGACAATTTCTCCTAACATACATTTCGATATCCATTCTGCAGTTGCCGATCCTTCATCGGGGACCCTGCAGCCGAGGTGAAAATCAGCCAACGTTTAGGTAGAAAAATTTATATTTCTCTATGCGCGATGAGTATAGTTATTAATGCTGCTTTCAATAAATGAGATAAGCAAAGTACTCATCATTGAAAGAAAATTAAGTTAGATAGGATTTGGTAACCGGAAATGGTAAATTTTCTCACATACCGATTAAGCTTGCTCTATGCTTATTTCCCTCTATTTGGAAAAAAAAACAAAAAGGAGTTATTTAATAAAATCATTTTAAACAATAATCATTTTAAAGGTTGTATTATGTTCATTTATTATCATAAACAACATTATTTCTTATAGATTACGCACGCTATCATGTGTCACTAGTCAGGTTACAATTAAGTGCTTCAGGCTCTGCGCTTGAACACTTTAAAATTGTTTACTTTGGAATCGACTTCATATCTTTGTTGACAATTAATATTTAACCGCCTGAGTGTCATTGAATGGTGGTTTATAATTGCATAAAAATGTGTTATGGTTGATAACGTGCTTCTAATTATATGAAAAATTGATTATTGTTTATTTATTTCCATTTAAATTTTTTAAATAATGTTTATATGATTACATTTGAAAATGTATATATTTTTATATTTATTTATAATTACTTTCTCGTGCTTAATTTGATTGCAAATAATTATAATTTGTTGTTAATGTGACTTACTCACTTTTTTAAGTCCTATGTATCAAATGAGGTAACACAATTTATTTATTTTTTCTTTTGAAGGTAAAGTAACTTCATTCAAGCACCTGGGTGTTTACCCCCGCGGTCGGGACGGATGGCTTTCCGCCTCCCCACCCGGGTTCAATCCCTCGTTGCATGATTTTGGCTGCTCCACGGCTTATTGTTGATCTTCGCTGCTTCGTAACATATGTTCTGATGATGCTCTGCTGCTCCGCAACATTTGTAAATAAATATCACGCTTCTGTATATGGAAATATTGTAAAAATTGTGAATTTGGGCTACATATAGCTTCTAATTGAGGGACTCATCCCCCCTCTTTTAACAAAAGAAAGTAACTTCATTCATATTGATGAAAAAATTTACATTTTATATATACAATTTAGTGAGTGTATTCTTTAACTAAACTTCCCACTTACTATAATGGTGATTACATCCAAAATATCATGTACTATGGTGTTATTACATAGTTTATATGTATTTTTTTTTGTACATCACAAAATAGAAAGTTTGATATAATGTTGCCATTGCCAATAATCTATAAAACAAATATTATATGTATAATCTCAAACTTGTGTTATAAAGCATCTAAAAACTGATATGGGATGGTTTCTAAAATTTTAACATGTACATCTTTTTTATTCTTGTCCATAAATGGCCTATGGTAGTATTGGTAGTGTTTAGTTCCCAGGTCTTCATCTACCCACCACAACCCCCAAAACATGTGTAGGCCTTCCTTAGAAAGCTTGTCTACAAGTCCATTTTGTTCCCTATAAATATGCATGCATGTAAAGGAATATAAAGGAAATAAAAATTTACTTCGGCCTTAGAATATCCTCCAAAATATGACCAAGGGAAATTTTCCAACATTGTTGAGTCTCATTAACCAAATTCACCACCATCAAAGAGTCACCAAAAATCTGAAGTTGGTCACAACCTTTCTCTTGGGGAAAAGCTATAAGAGATTTGCGAGCTAAAAGTTCTACCCAATTGTTTGAGCCTCTACCCAAACCCATCTTCACATGAAAAGAGTGATGCTTAGATAAATGAACAACAACCACCCCCCCACAAAGCAAATCATCACCTGAGAAACTCCATCATAATAACCCCAAGGAATAGTAACATGAGATTCCTCTTGAAAAATAGTCCTCCCACATGCAGGCACCTCTTGTTGTAGGAAATCTAAAAGCATAGCTAGACATTTAGCAAATAACATTTCCAAATAGGATGATATATTTCAGAAAATATCTTTGTTCCTAACTAACCAGATGTGTAAGATAACAATGAGTGGAAGGGCTATAAAATATTTAATAGTCCTATTCTGGACCCAATACTTTGATATCTCCACAAAATGAAGTCCCTCCCACTTACAATCTAAGCCTAAAATGGCACTACAGTCTGACTAGACTTGTTTGGTAAAGGGAAAATTAACAAATAAGTGTTCAATAGTCTCCTCACTACCTTTGCATAGGGCACACCATCTAGGACCAATCTTGTGTCTTCTTTGCAAAACATCCCATGCAAGAACGTTTTTCTCAATCATACAACAGACTAGTATGCGAGACTTTGAAGGACATTTAAACTTCCAAAGAAATTTCCACCACCAAACGATCTCAACATTTTAAGGTATCACATTTTAGTGGATATATCCCCACTTGGGGGTATAAGAGCCACGGGGAGAGTGAGCCCAGACCAACACATCCTCTCTATTAAATAATATGATGTGAGCTAACATCAAATATTCCAAATAGCTAGATCACTCCTCTCGAAATGCCTCTTGAATATTTAAGTCTGCAACAATAAGTCAACCTTGACACCAAAAAGTTGTTTGTATTAGATTTCCTATATGAGCAATTATGGAAAAGACTTGATCTCTAAGAATATCAATGAGGGCTCCTGACATGTTATGTCTATCCCCACAACTTGGCCAAGGATATGAGCCCAATCTTACCTTATTCCCATCCCCAATCTTTCAGGTTGACCTTGACGAAATCAACTCAAAAGAATTCAGTACATCCTACCAAACAACATAAATATTTTGACGCAATTTTTCCTATAGCCACACCTCGTACACCAAGGAGTAAGGAGCTATGCCTTTATAGAAAATAACCATAGTTTCGAGACTCTGAGTGGATAACAAGCTCCAATCACATCTTGTTGGAAAGGCTTTTGAAAGCAATCTTATATTTTTAAGCCCATATCCACCCAACAACTTTGGAACAATAAGACGATTCCATTTGACCCAAGGAAGGAAAAATTTATCATCAGATCATTCCCACATAATCTTGAAACAATTCCTTTAGGATTTTTCCAAAAAACCCTTCGAAATCCAAGCCAAGGACATCCAATAAATTGGAATAGCTTCAATAATAAATTTTACCAAAACTAGCCTTCCATCTCTAGATAACCACCCATAATTCTAACAAGTGATTCTTCTCTAAATCTTGGTTGTTAGCCAAAGCTATTCTTATTTTTTGTTACAATTTGGCTTCAGATGGAAACCATGATACTTTAAGCCACCCCCCAAATCATTTATCTCAAAAGGAAAAAATGTCCTTCTATTTAGGATGTCTTGTTCCTCCATATTATGAAAAGATATGGTGGAATTTCTTGCATTTATAACTATACTTGTAGCTTTCCCAAACAGATCAAGTATCTCATGCAAATTTTGGACATCTCTTATTGAACCATTACAAAAGATAAGTATATCATTAAAAAACAGAAAATATGTAATTGCAAGATTATGTGAAAGAATCACACCTTGGAATTCACCTCTCCTCTTTACCACCTCCAACATACGACTAACACCCTGAGCTATGAGGAAAAAAAAGGTGGAGATAAAGGATAGGCTTGTCTCAGGCCTCTCTGAGCATGAAAGAATGAAAAAGTAGATCCCTTTATTAAGATGGAAAAGGAGACTGAATTAAAACAACTAATGGTCAAATTAATCAAAGGAACTATAAATTCCACATCAGTTAGAGGAAGTCTGATGAAAAACCAATTCACAATCATATGCGTTTGAGAGGTCTATTTTAATAACAACATCTTTTACCCTCTAATTTTTATGCTATGCATCCCTTCTTGAACAACTTTAATTGCTTCATGTATCTATCTCACCTCAAGAAAACCAAATTGTTCCTTTGAAATGGTTCTTGAAAGTATAGGTTTAATTCTTCTAGTAATCACCTTTGATATGACCTGTTAGCTCTGCTATAAAATTTAGTGCTTAAAGGTCAGATTCAGGTCTAATGGTTGGCTTGTGCTGAAAGGGTGCTTGGAGCAAGTCTTCTCTTCCTTCCTTCTTCCCCTTTTCCTTCATCTTCCTTACACTCCCTTAACCCATCTAACCTTGTTTTTCCTCTTTGCGATGTGATTATATCGCATATCGCATCCATCCCCGCTGCCTCCTTTCGCTCCTTGTCTCCTGCGACTGCGATATTGCGATGTGATCTGATCACCATCGCCTATCACATCCATGTGGGTTTTAAGGTTTCACCCCTTTGTCTTCCGCTGATGCGATTCTGCAATGCCCACAACAAATGCAATGTCAGGGTTTGTGCAGACCTGAGCATACATTAGGCTTCCGACAGTAGAAGCATATGGAATGTTCTTCATTTGTTCCCTTTCAAAGTCATTCTTTGGGAATTGGTCCCAATAACAATGCATGCCAGAGAATTTCAACCAACTCACAACAATGCAAAATAGAGTCAACAGAGATGTCCACAACAATAAACAACCTTTAAAAATATAAGCAATCTGTTCAGTTTCTAAACTGATATTTGTTGGTTTCTCTGGTGAAATCCAAGTGCTGGTAACGGTGAAAATAAAAGACAATTAAACAAGTCCGATGAAGCAAAGGTTCAACAACAGCATAGATAAAAATTCACCCAAAATCTCCCATCTGTGTGGCACTTCCAAGCTCTTCTCACTCTAACTTGATGGTGTAATGCTGAAGGGGATTGAGTTAGTGAGTTTCGGGACCAAACAGAAGTATTTATAGCCAAGCTTCCATCAAGCTTCTCTTGGCCATGTGTCAAGTGTTCCACATATCATGGTAGAGAACTGCAGAGGGAGTAAAGGACCACTCCAGGAGCTCCCAACAAGAAATTAATTAACTGAAGATAGTTTCCGTAATTGAAGGAAATAACTGCAGTTGGTTTCCATAATTTAAGGAAATGACTGCAGTTGATTTCTAGATTATCGGTGGCCATTGGGAGAGAAAGATTAACATTCTCCCACTTGGTCCATACTTCCAATCTTAATGTCTCATCTTAAAACCCATTGATAATCTTTATTAAGTAATAGATACATGAATCATGGCGATAAGTCCTCTAATGACAAGTATTATCTTGCATGTATTGCTATGCATTTATTCTTATTATAATTTATGTGGCAACAATTTCTTAATGAATAAACCTTATGTTTATTCTTGGTCCTACACAGATAAATTTTCTCAAATCAAATTAAGGTGCACATAAATATGAGGAAAACATCACAATAATTAAGAATTTCATTAAAATAACATTGTCCATACAATGAGAAACTACATAATGGAACCAAGTCCCATATTCATTACATGATCCATGAATTTCAATGGTGGCATGCCCTTAGTCAAAGGATCAGTGATCATCAACTCAGTGCTGACGTGCTCAATGACCACTTTATTTTCCTTAACACGTTCCCTTATAGCTAAATACTTAATGTCAATGTGTTTATTTTGACTCCCACTTTTGTTGTTTTTAGCCATAAAAAACAGCAGCTGAATTGTCGCAATACATTCTCAATGGATTAGAGATAGAATCCATAATTCTAAGCCCAAAAATGAAACTCTTAAGCCATACACCATGTAAAGTAGCCTCAAAATAGGAGACGAACTTGGCTTCCATAGTGGAAGTGGCAATCAAGGTCTGCTTGGCACTCCTCCATGATACAACTCCACCAGCCATCATAAAAATGTACCCTGACGTTGATTTGCATGAATCAACACATCCAACAAAGTCAGAATCTAAGTATCCAGTTACTTCCAAATTTTCCGTCTGTCTATACATAAACATGTAGTTTCTGGTTCCTTGAAGGTACCTCATTACTTTCTTTGCAGCTCTCCAGTGGTCTAAACCTAGATCACTCTGATATCATCCCAACATTCCCACAACAAATGCAATGTCAGGTCTTGTGTAGACCTGAGCATACATTAGGCTTCTGATAGTAGAAGCATATGGAATGTTCTTCATTTTTTCCCTTTCAAAGTCGTTCTTTGGGCATTGGTTCAAATTGAACGTATCACTATTCACAGTGGGAGCTACACTTGGTGACAATCCTTCATCTGAAATCTCTCTAAAATTTTATTAATATAGGTTTCTTGAGACAGACCCAAGATGCCTTGAAATCTGTCTCTATGGATCTTAATGCCAATGACATAAGATGCCTCACCCATATCCTTCATATCGAAATTTTTAGAGAGGAATTGTTTCACCTCATGTAGCAAACCCTTATCACTGGTTGCTAGCAAAATGTCATCCACATATAAAACAAGAAAACAAATTTTACTCCCACTCAATTTCAGGTATATACATTGATCCATAATGTTTTCTATAAAACCGAATGAAGAAATTACATTATGGAATTTCAAATACCACTGGTGGGATGCTTGTTTTAAACTGTATAAGGATTTCTTGAGCTTGCAAACCAATTACTCACCATCACTAGAGGGGAATCCTTCAAGTTGTTTCATGTAAACCTCCTCCTCTAGATCTCCATTGTCAAATGTCGTTTTCACATCCACTTGTTGGAACTCCAAGTCAAAATGGTATACTAATGCCATAACAACGCGCAAGGAATCTTACTTAGATACAGGAGAGAAAGTCTCTGTATAATCGATTCCTTCTTTCTGAGTGAATCCCTTAGCAACAAGTCTTGAATTGTATCTCTCAATGTTGCCCAATGAGTCATTCTTTGTCGTAAAGACCCATTTACATGCAATGGCTTTTGCACCATTAGGAAACTCAACAAGATCCCAGACTTCGTTACTCTTTATAGAATTCATCTCTTCCTTCATGGCATCGTACCATAATTTTGATTCTTTGCAACTCATGGCTTGTGAAAATGACTCGGGATCATTTTCGGCTCCAATGTTGTAGTCAGATTCTTGCAGATACACAACATAATCATCAAGAATTTCTGATCTCTTTGGTCTAATAGATCTTCTTAATGTTGTACCATCATCTTCCTGAGAAGTATGTGGTTCAACTCATTGTTCAAAAGTTCTTGGCAACTCTTGAACTACTTGATCTACTAGAATGTTGTTAGTAGCTCGTGGAACTTCAACAATTGGTTGTTCAACACCAGTTTGTACTTGAGGTGTGCTGTGAACAATAATCAATCTATCACTTGAGGTGGAAGGTTGAGATTCTGAATGATCCTTCTCAGAAACTATGTTCCTGGTTTAATCGCTCCCACTAGTCAAGTCATTTTCAAGAAATTTTCCATTTCTTGATTCCACAATCCTAGTGTTGTGAGATGGCCAATAAAATCTGTAACCTTTATACCTTTTAGCCTATCCAATGAAATACCCACTAATGGTCCTTGGGTCCAACTTCTTCTCTTGTGGATTATATATTCTTACTTTAGACGGCCATCCCCAAATGTGCATATGTCTCAAACTCGGTTTCTAACCTTTCCATAATTCAAATGGTGTTTTAGGAACAACCTTGGTTGGAACTCGGTTTAATATATACACTGTCGTCTTAAGTGCTTTAGTCCACAAGGATTTAGGAATCTGCTAAGCATACTCTGCACCATGTCCAATAATGTTCGGTTTCTTCTTTCTGCTACACCATTCTAGTCAGGTGAACCAGGCATGGTATATTGGGCAACAATCCCATGCTCTTGAGAAAATTTTGCAAATGGCCCAAGTGCTTGTCCATTTTCTATGTATCTAGCATAATATTCTCCACCTCTATCTGATCTCACGATCTTAATTTGCTTGCCACATTGTTTCTCTACTTCAGCCTTAAAGATCATAAAGGCATCTAATGCTTCATTCTTTTTATGAAGCATGTAGAGATACATATATTGTGAGTAGTCATCTATAAAAGATATGAAGTATCTTTGACCATGTGAGTGCATATCTCGACTACATATATCAGTATGTATGATCTCTAATATGTCCAAACTCCTATTGGCACATTTCTTAGACTTGTTGGTCTGCATTCCCTGTATGTCGTCCACACAAGTCTCAAGATCAATAACATCCAGAGTATTAAGTACCCCTTCATTTACTAATCTTTTAATTCTTTCTATGGAGATATGACCTAATCTCCGGTGCCATAATTTAGAGGAATCTTCATTAATAACACATATTTTAGTGCCAGTGTGAACATGCATTGAATCATAAGTGACATTGTTTTGTAAATTAATGCAATAAAGACCATTAGACAAAATACCATTCCAAACACAATCATATTTATAAAATAAACTGAAAGATATTTTTAAAATTTGAAGGAATATCCAAAATGTACAAGTCTTGAAACTAAAATCAAGTTTCTAGAAAAAACTTCGAACATAAAGGTCTTTTCTAATTCTAAAACAAAGCCACTACTTGAAGTTAAATAACATGTTCCTATAGCTTCCACATGTGAGCCCATGTTGTTTCCTGATAAGATGCTTTTCTCACTTCCCACTTACCTCCTTAGGTTTTGCAAACCCTGCAAGGAATTCGAAATGTGAATTGTTGATCCAAAATCAATACACTAGGTGTTAATATTGGCATTAACCATATTAGATTCATAACAAACAAACGAGATTGGATTATCGTTGTCTGCAAGCCATTTCTGAAATTTGGCGCATTCCTTCTTCATGTGTCCCTTCTTTTTACAGAAGAAACACTTGGAATCCTTCTTAATATTGGCTTAGGGATGTACTTTACCTTTCCCTTTATGATTGGCTTCAGGTTTTCCCTTTCCACGCATTGCCAGCATTGCACTTTCTCCTAGTTCCATCACCAGTCTCCCTTCCTCTTGAACACACATGGTCATGAGTTCATTAATTGACCATTTATCCTTATGTGTGTTGTATGAGATTTTGAAGGGTCCGTATTTGTGCGAAAGAGTGTTCAGGATGTAATGCTCCAGGAAAGACTCCGATATTTCAACCTCGAGTTTCTTCAATTGAGCCATAGTGTCCCTCGTTTTCATGATGTGCACGCGTACACCTTGCACACTAGTGAACCTTAGGGATGAGAACTTCATGATTAGGGTGCTTTCTAATGCCTTATCTGAAGTAATGAATTGATCATCAATGGCTTTCAGCAATTCTTGGACCTTTTCATGCTGATCAACGGAACCACGAATACCAACTGAAATTTTAGTCTTAATGAACATCATGCTTAGGCGATTAGATCGTTCCCATCATTCATAAAGCGTGATGTCTGCTGCAATGCTGATATTAGTGAGTACCGATGGTTCATCTTTCCTAATAGCATAGTCTATGCCCATCCACCCCAAATGAAGGAGAACTCTCTCCTTCCAGACCTTATAGTTATCTCCCTTAAGTTTAGGGATATCACAACGCATATCAGAGAAATTTGTAGGTTCTACAACTACATAAAATTAAAGATCACATGCTTAAGTTAAATTTGAGGCCTAAATAAAATTTCATGTTTTGCCAATGTAAATCATGCTTAAAATTGAATCTAATGACATAGAAATTGTCCGTGGACTAAATTTTCAATTCAAGCACATTCAATTATTCTTTATGATAGAATTTTATCAAATTATTCACTTAATTCATAATTCTAAAGGGTATATTATGATTATAATTTGATATAAATTCTATCTTAGATTTGAACTTTATGATAAAACTATTAATTCATAATTCCTATGGGTAAGTTATGAATAATCTAATATTTTATCCGAATTAATTATATAAATATAATAAAAATTCATGTGGAATAAAATTTATTATATTTAGTATACTTAATTACAATTAATGTCTAAATATTCTTTATGTGATCCTAATCAATCATAATATATAATATTATTTAATTAGAGATGCTGTGGCTATTCTCTAATCAATTAAAAATTATATGGATCACTAGACATTATTCCTTTTATGCATAAATATTAACTTGATATAATTATAAATTGCATAAATAAAACTATAGTATTCATGCATAACATCCAACGATGGGTCTCGTGTACTCATCCAAAATAGCATGTATTAATTAGAGCAGAATTAATCAATTCATGCAAATTAACTACAAACATAATTAATAAATTTTGTACAACAATTATCCAAATTGCATATAATTAAACTAAATAAATATTATAAGCATAAAATTGAGAAAAAATTAGATATATTTCCAAATAAATGCCTTAATTCAAAAAATTATAAAAATAACATTTAGCCAAACATGTCTATAAACAGCAAGGCAGAGATAAAAATTGCTGTGATACCAAATGAAAGCATAAAAACAATTCTATAATGCGGAATAAACACGTAAAGAATTGAAAACTTAAATGCCCAAGAAATCATACCTCCAGCCATTGATGTTATTCACACTCTGATGTATTTCGTACACAACTGTGTAGATATTTTACACCACCTCAACAACTGCTCTTAGTTCTATTGTAGATAATCCAGTTCAAGGGGAAGATAAACCATGGAATTGAAGCTTCGGATTACTAAGTCAAAACGGGTAATTCCACAGTAAAAATAATGGGAGGAGCGTACCCAATCACATGAAGGTAAGAGACGGGGAAATTCTAAAGGCCGAGGGCTAATATATGTAGTGAAATGTTAAAGAGGATAAACACTACTTCCTAATAACAACGCATGCCAAAGAATTTCAACCAACATAAAACAATGCAAAATAGAGTCAACGGAGATGTCCACAATAGCAAACGACCTTACAAAGTATAAGCAATCCATTCGGCTTCTAGACTGATATTTGTTGGTTTCTCTGGCGAAATCCAAACGCTGGTAACAGTGAAGATAAAAGACAATTAAACAAGTCTGATGAAGCAAAGGGTCAGCAGCAGCATAGATAAAAATTCACCCAAAATCTCTCATCTGTGTGGCACTTCCAAGCTCTGCTCACTCTAACTTGATGGTGTAAAGCTAAAGGGGATTGAGTTAGTGAGCTTGGGGACCAAACAGAAGTATTTATAGCCAAGCTTCCATCAAGCTTCTATTGGCTATGTGTCAAGTGTTCCACATATCATGGTAGAGAACTGCAGAGGGAGTAATGGACCACTCCAGGAGCTCCCAACAAGAAATTAATTAACTAAAGATAGTTTCCGTAATTGTAATTTAAGGAAATGACTATAGTTGATTTCTAGATTATCAGCAGCCCTTGGGAGAGGGAGCTTAACATAGTCGTTATAAATGCAAACAAATGGTAGGATTTATGGGGATGTTTGATCGATTAACAGACCTTCCCAGAACTGTTGACATCACAATCTCTGAGCTCAGAGATGAACACATGATGTCTGGGTGGTTTGGGGGTTTTGAAGGGTGTGTCGAAGATGCCAAATGTCCCTTCTACGATGTCACTATCACTAGAAACATGTTGATGGTATTTGTATTATCACCATGCCATTATAGCTACATGGAGGTCTCTTGCGGTTTGAAAAGCATTTACGCATGTTAGAGTGGCGAAGAGGGTCTCGCCATCTTCTACAACCTATGATATATTCCTGTCCCCTACTTTATTTCACTAGGTTTTTGGCTCTCTTATGCTATATCTCTAGTTTTATATTTTGCGGTTCTGTTACGCTAACTCTCTCTTGGACCTCAACTCTTTGCTCCAAAAATTTACGAGTGGGTTTGTTAGAATTGTAGGAAAGAAGAGCTTCTTTTGACTTGTGTGCGAGTCAAAGAAGCAAATTTGAATTCAGTGTCATATAAATTAGGGTTAGTTGTCAGTTAACATTTATGATGTGGCTTATCACTCATTTATTATTAGTTAATTCGAGTTAAATGGGTTTCAGTGAGTTGTAGAACAGTTGATGTCTAAAATTAGCTAACTAATTAAGTTATCTCTAGTGTCTATTAGTTAACTCGGCCTTAGTTCTACAATAGAGACAATTATGATTTTAGTTAGGTAGTCGAATTTCTTTTAGTTAGGTAGTCGAATTTCTTTCTTCACATTTTCTGGAACTCCATAAAGTCAACGGGGTTATCCATAGACTAACATATTCATTAAATGAATAGCATGGTATTATCATTTAATTAGCTATAAATTAATCGTTAATCAACGTAAAGATAACTTATAGAATCTGCCTCTAGGCCTTTTTAATATTATTTTCCATAGTCAATGATTGTGCTCACTTCACGTCTTCTAGAGCCACCTAAAGGCAAATGGATAGTTTAATATCATAGGTTAATATATCAACATTTTTTATTATTTCAAATTCATCATGCATTGTGAGAGGCTACACATCACAAAATTGTGAGAGGCTACATATCACAAAATTATCTCTTTTATGACTTAGAGATAGAAAGAGAACCATATTACAAAAGAAATATAGAATTAGATAACATTAAGCACATAATCCAAAAAGACAAAGAAAATGAGGAATCTGAAAAACACTCAACTTTTATCACTAATCAGGAAGGAGGGTAGAGGTTGGGACACCTTTCCCAATGGTTAGAGATGGAGGAGGATATTTAAATTCCTCCGATAGCAAAGCGTGCGCTTTTACGGTGAAAGAAACCCTTTTGAAGGAATGCAACGACACTTCAGTTAGAAAGGCATAGGAGAGAAAGTGTGAATTCACACATAAATCTACGAGATGCGGCTCTTTTATTGATCGCACAAAACATGATGATTACAATGAACCCAGTGAAGGGTATTTAGACATTTTCCGACTAGCTAACTCATTGATCACACAAAACATGATGATTACAATGAACCCAGTGAAGGGTATTTAAACATTTTTTGACTAGCTAACTGTCTAAAATAACTTGACATGCAAATACATGCAATCACACACTCAAAGTCGTCTATCACTTAACTCGACTTGACTCAACACTCAAATACTCAACCACTCAATCACTTAGTTAACAGACTCTCTATTTTAAGCTAAGTCCACATGCAGGAGTAATTACTATTTCTAACACTCCCCTTTAATTACAACCATATGACTCAACATAATTCAACATGACTTCACTATCACATAAACATGACTGCTGATCTATGTCTAAGCTAAGCTTACAACAGCCAAGTTTCTTCTATGAAACTGAAACACATCTTGTGCTAATGACTTAGTAAACATATCAGCCAATTGATCACTAGATTTACAAGGCTTCAAGTGAGCTTCTATGTTGCTCACAACTTCTCTAATAAAGTGATGTCTAGTATCAATATGCTTGCTCTTCTCATGAAACACACTATTCTTGGATAGTGCAATCGCTGAGGTGTTGTCACAATATATTGTTGTTGATCCTTATTGTTTTTGCTTGAGTCCATCAAGTACTTTTCTTAACCGCACTCCTTGACATGCTGTTGATGTTGCTGCTACATATTCTGCTTCTGTCGACGAAAGTGTCACAATGGGTTTCTTCTTAGATGTCCATGAAATCACACCTAAACCAAGGTGGAACAAAAAACCAGAAGTGCTTTTCCTATCATCCAAACTTCTTGCAAAATCACTATATGTGTATCCAATCAAATCTTTCTTTTCTGTTCTTGCATACATTATGTCAAAATCTCTAGTTCTTATTATGTATCTCAAAATTCGTTTTCCCACACTCCAATGTGTGTCTTTTGGAGTCTCCATAAATCTGGAAATCAAACTCACTCCTTGCATGATATTCGATCTTGTAGTTGTGAGATACATGAGGCTACCAACGAATCTTTTGAATAAAGTTGGATTGACATCTCATCCTTCATCATCCTTGCTTAAATTTGTACCTGTTGCAACTGGTGTAGGGATAGGTTTGTAATTTTCCATCGTGAATCTTTTCAACAAATCTTTGGAATATTTATTTTGACAAATAAAAATAACTTTTTCAGATTGCTCAAATTCTGTTATGAAACCAGCTCAAGAAATGATAGAAAATATAGATCAACACCTTAGAATCTAGCGTCTTCGAGGGGGCAACCTCCTTTACATTACATAAATGAACAATTCTTCGATGATACAAATGAGAAAACCTCCTTTCTATATATAGGAGTCTAAGCAGTCACAATATAACCCAACCAACCTAATAATAATAATATAAAGCCACAAAAATAACAATAGAGGGTTTCTATGGGGCACAATAATAACAATATGGGAACAATAGGGGCACAACAATATTAATAAGGGATACAACTACAATAGTAATGGTGTAATCACTAGTATTATAGGGATCTAACATGCCCCTCTCCTTCAAAAAAGTGTTGTCCTCAACGCTTGAGTAGTTCTGGATGCTTCTGTATAAAATTCTCATCCTCCCATGTGGAATCTTCAGTGAATAAGTTTTTCCACTTGATGAGATACTCTGAAATTGATCAATTTCGTAGATTTCTAGTTCTTGTCTCTGTGATTACTTCCAATTCTAATATAATTTTTCCTTCCTCGTCAAGTTCTGGCAATATTGTTTGAACTGGGAGCTTGTTGCCTATAACCTTCTTTAAACATGAAACAAGTAAAATTGGGTGCACTCGAGAAGCTGCAGGAAGCTCCAATTTGTATGCCATAGTACCAATCTTTTGCAACACCTTGTATGGACCATAATACTTTGGTGATAATTTATTATCCTTCCTAGCTTGCTTCAGGGACATTTATTTATATGGTTGTATCCATAGGAATACCCAATCACCTACATCAAAACTTCTTTCACTGCGATGTTGATCTCTCTGTTGTTTCCTTCTATTCTGTGCCAACACGAGGTTATCCTTTAAGAGTTGGAGGACTTGTTGTTGATGTTCGATGTGATGTTCCACTGCTTGAACCTTAGAATTTTCTCTTAAATATGATGTGATGGATGGTGGCTGATATCCATAAAGTGCCATAAATGGGGTCATTTTTGTTTCTTTATGGAAGGATGTGTTATACCACCATTCAGCTAGAGGCAACCATTTGACCCCTTGTGCCTGTTTATCAGAGACAAAGCAACGAAGATATCCTTCCAGACATTTGTTTACTATCTCAGTTTGCCAATCAAATTGAGGATGATAAGATGAACTATGAGCTAACTAAGTACCAAGACAAGAAAATAATTCTGTCCAAAAATTTCCAGTGAAGATGGGATTTCTCTCACTTACAATAATCTTTGGATTTCCATGTAGCTTTTCAATTGTTTCTATAAATGTAGTAGAAACTGTACTGGCTTTAAATGGATGTGATAATGCACAAAAGTGTGCATACTTGGTAAGTTTGTCAACTACCACCATGATGACATTCTTTCCCTCAGACTTGGGTAAACCTGTGATAAAATCCATTGAAACCTCCTCCCAACGTTGGCTTGTAATGGATAAAGGTTGTAATAAACCGAGGGTCTTAATTGTTTCAACTTTATTTTGTTGCCAGACCAAACATTACGCCACAAACTTTTGAATATACGATTTAAGGCCATCCCAAAAAAATTCCTTCTTAACCCTGTGGTCAGTTTTTAAAAATCTTGAGTGCCCTCCTAAGGGAGAAGTGTGAAATTCCATAAGAATCTTTTGTTTGAGTTGGAAATTCTTACAGAGGTATAAGCGATCTTTGTAGCATAACGAATCATTTTGCCAGCTAAATGTATCAAATGTAATGGAATCTTGTTGTAACTTTCGAATAAGTGCCCACACATCTTCATCATTCTTCCATTCCTCCCTTGCTTCATTTATCCAATCGGGTTGGATAATAGAAATGGCGCACAACAATGCTTCCACATCCTCATCTTTTCTTGAGAGTGCATCTGCCACCACATTTTGGTTCCCTTTTTTGTGGATCACTTCAAAGTCATAGCCCAACATCTTTGTGACCCACTTTTGTTGCTCTTCCGAGTATAATCTTTGTTCTAAAAAGTATTTAAGGCTATCATGATCCGTTTTTATCTTGAAGTGTCTTCCCATTAGGTAGGGTCAACATTTCTTAAGTGCATGTAGTATTGCCAACATTTCCTTCTCATAAATAGCTTTGTGTAAAAACTTTCCCTTGATTCGACGACTTTCAAAAGCAATGGGTCTTTCGTCTTGCATTAAAACAGCATCACATTTCCTGAAGCATCACATTCCATAATAAAGGTTTTTGTGAAGTCCGGTGTAGCTAAGACCGGTGCTTGGCACAATGCCTCTTTAAGATGTTCGAAGGCCTTTGTTGCTTCTGGAGTCCATGAAAATGCATCTTTCTTCAATAATGTTGTTAGAGGTGCTGCTATTCTCCCATAATTCTTAACAAACTTGTGATAATACCCTATCAACCCGATAAATCCTCGCAGATGCTTTATGGATGTGCGGATTTTCCATTCCTTAATGGCTTTAATTTTGCTAGGGTCTACCTTAACTCCTTCATGAGATACAATATGACCCAGATATTCCACCTCTTGTACTCCAAAGAAACATTTGGATCTTTTTGCATATAATTGTTTCTCCTCCAATATTTGTAGCACCCTATCAACATGATCCTTCCAAGACTTGTTGTAGATTAATATATCATCAAAAAATACTAACAAAAATTTTCTAAGGGTGGGTTTGAAAATGGAATTTATCAAACCTTGAAATGTAGAAGGTACATTGGTAAGGCCAAAAGGCATGAACAAAAATTCATAATGACCCTCATGAGTTCTAAATGTTGTTTCCAGAATGTCTTTAGTCTTCATTCTGATTCGACGACATCCTGAATGAAGATCCAACTTGGTAAAGTAAATTGATCCATTCAACTCATCCAGTAATTCATCAATGACAGGAATGAGAAACTTATCTTTAATAGTGAGCTTGTTGAGCCCCCTATAATCTGAACACATGTGCCATGATCCATTCTCCTTGTGCACCAATACTACTCGAGCAGAGAAAGAACTTTGACTAGGTTGAATTATACCTGCCTCCAGCATTTCTGCAACCATACGTTCAATTTCACTCTTTTGGGCATAGGGATATTTGTACGGCCTAGTGTTTGGAGGAAGGCTTCCTCGAATCATATGAATAGCATGATCATGATCACGTATAGGTGGGAGACCTTTGGGAGTCTCAAATACCTTGGAATGATTGTCCAAGACTTTTTGGAGATCTGGAGAAATATATGATTCCGATGTGGAAACATCTAGCAAACATAATTGTGCAATTACACCTCTTTGTTCCTTTTTTAGAAGCTTTGTCAGATCGTTAGAGCTGATTATCTTTCTCCATTTCCCTGCAATACCCCTTAATTCAACTTCCTTTCCTTCTACATAAAATTTCATGAAAAATTCTTGAAAATTAAAAGATATTGTAGCCAAGGATTGTATCCATTGGACTTCTAGTACAACATTAGCACCTCCCACTGGAATGGAAAGCATTGGGCTAGTCAATACATATTCTCCCATGGATAGCTTGATATTATGGAACTTTCCAGAGCAATTTATTGTTCCTCCATTTACAACTATCACTTGACACTCTGGTGCTGGATAAAAGAAGCAATTCAATTCTTTTGCTACCTTACAATGAATAAAATTGTGGGTACTTCCTGAATCAATCAACACTATTAACTTTTTATTCTTGATTTGTCCTTCTATCTTGATGGTTTGAGGAGTGGTAATTCCCGCCAATGCATTACAATATATGGTCGGATTCATTTCTCCTTTATCTAGGCTTTGTTCCTGGAGTATATCTTCTTCTTTTGACTTTTTTTGATCATTTTCTTCTTCCTCTTCACAATCTATGTAGAATAATTTCTTCTCAGCACACTTATGACCTTTAGTGTATTTGCTATCACAATTGTAACAAAGCCCTTTAGCTCTTTTTTCTTCCAATTGTTGTGGTGTCGACCTTATAGGTTGTGGAAGACTAGGGAAAACAACACTTCCATCTTTATAGTTGTGAGTGGTATGCTTCCTTGTTGCCATAATTTTTCTTTCCATTTTTCTTTCTAACCTGAATGCCTTCTCTAATGAATCAGGTTCCCAAAGGCGAACATCATGTTGGATATTATCCTTTAAAGTCCATATGAACACATCAATCCTATGCTCCTTTGGAATATATTTTACCCTTATGTTCAATTTTTGGAACTCCTCAATGTGCTCCATTATTGAAACCTTTTGTTTGAGACTTATCAATTGGCTAAAAAAAGTGTTGCTTTTTGTATCCTCATAATGTGCTATCAATTCTTCCGTAAAAATTGCCCAAGTGATAATTTGTTTACGAGAGCAAAGCCATTGATACCATACAAACTAATTTGGTTCCAAATATAAAGTTGCAATACATACCTTTTGTGTGTTTTGCACATTATTGAGATCGAAAAATTGCTCTATCTGTAATATCCATGTTGCGGGATCCTTGCCGGCAAACTTCCTCATATAGATTTTTGGAATATGGGGGGTCTTCGATCCAACATTAGAGTCTGTGAAATCATGATTAAAATTTCTTTTTTTCTCCTCATGAGTTTCCTTTACTACCCTTTCACCATTACGAAGCATTTCTTGTAGAAACTTTGTCAAATCTATCTTCAAATCTATCTATAAATCTTCCATGCTTATCTTTAAACAATCCATCTTAGCTTCTACGTCTTTCTTTAAACCATCCATCTTAGCTTCTACATCTTTCTTTAAACCATCCACCTTAGATTCTATTGCTTTTTGTACATGTGACACTTGTTGCACTTGGTCTCATAATTTTGATATATCATGTTGCATTTCTTCCTCTTCTTCATGAGTCATGTAGAGCTTTCAGGTTGCCTACTAGGTGTTTGCATTTTCTTCCCTCGGGTCATCAATTAACAATAATAATGCTTTACTATGCCCTTTGAATTCCTTCAAACTAATTTGTCAGAACAAACTTATGGAAAAATTTAAAAAAAAACTACACACCTTTTTTCACTTTGTAGGAGCTTGATATTGAATCTGATGTATCTCTGTAATTTCAAATCATCTAGTTCTGTAATTGCAACCTATGATAGCCCTCTGCGTCCTCTTTCCAATGCCACCAATCTGATCCAAATTGGATTCTCCAGGGAAGAGTTATGCCAAATCTCCCACAGTGACCTGATTATAGACTTGTTCAGTAGAGCAAAATTGTACGACGTTCCATGAGTCACTGTTTCAACTTTTGGCTCTGAAAAATATATACAAGAAAACTAATTTCCATCCTCTTTCTGTACCTTCTTACGAAATTTCAATCCGATGTCCAGAGAACGTTATGATTATTTTCCCCAGGTCACCTGTTTGGAATGTAATTCAGGAGTCTGCAAAAAGACCAAATTCCTCAGATCATATCTCTACAAATATAGCACGAACAGCTCTGAAATTTGGACCCGAGATTCAGCGCAATATCTTCTCAATTGTGTTTTTTTTTAGCTTCTAAAACGTCGCAGAAAAAAAGTTATAGCGAAAATGCCACGATGACCTGTTTGGAGTAGCGAAACCCTAGAATCCAAAGCTCTAATACCAAATGTAATGAAACCGGCTCAAGAAAAGATTGAAAAGATAGATCAACGCCTTAGAATTCAGCCTCTTCGAGGGGGAAACCTCCTTTACATTACATAAATGAACAATTCTTCGATGATACAAATGACAAAACCTCCTTTCTATATATAGGAGTCTAAGGAGTCACAATATAACCCAACAAACCTAATAATAATAATATAAAGCCACAATAATAACAATATGGGAAAAATAGGGGCACAACAATATTAATAAGGGATACAGCTACAATAGTAATGGGGTAATCACTAGTATTATAGGGATCTAACAATTTCTATGCCAAGAAAATATTTCATGAGACTAAGATCTGTCATCTCAAATTCTTTCATCATGGCTGCTTTAAATTCATCTATGTCAAAATCACCTGTAAAAATCATGTCATCAACATATGAACAAACAATCAAAATATGTCCATGCTCATTTAACTTTTTATACAAGGTAGGCTCAATGTTGCTTCTGCAAAATCCATTCTTAATCATGTAGCTATCGATTTTGCTATGCTAAGCTCTAGGCGCTTGCTTCAGTCCATAGAGCGCTTTCTTTTACCTATAAAATTTCTCTTCATTACTTCAACTTCATATCCTGGAGGTTTCTGCACATAAATTTTTTCGTTTAGAATTCCATTCAAAAAGGTTGATTTCACATCCATCTGATATACTTTCCACTTGTTCTGTGCTGCTATTGCTAGAACTGCTCTTACAGTATCCAATCTAGCTACTAGAGCAAAAGTTTCTCCAAAGTCTATTCCCGGTTTCTGCGAGAATCCTTTTGCTACAAGTCTAACTTTAAATATATCAATTTCACCTTCCTCATTCAACTTTTTCTTGTACACCCACTTCACACCAATGAGATTTTTTTCCTTTGGTAAATCAATCAAATCCCATGTGTCATTCTTTTCAACAGCTTCAATTTCTTCATCCATGGCTTGCACCTTATTTTCATCTTTGATTGCTTCTTCAAATGAAAAAGGTTGGAATGACAACATTGCAAAATTTGAACTAACATTCAAATCATCATAAATATCTTTCAAACTTCTCATCTTTCTCTTACCATTGCTTGATTCATCACTTGATTGATTGCTGGGAGAATCTTGATATGTTGATCTGCTTGAGGATCCATGCTACTCTAAAAATCTTGGAGTCCTTGTTGGTGTGTCTCTGTTTGGTTTCTTCACTTGTGATTCTTGCTACTCCTTTTCTGCTACATCATCTTCTTCCATCAGTGGCACTTGTGTATCAATTGTTTTGTCTACAGTTCCATTCCACGACTCTTGTTCCTTGAACACAACATCTCTGCTAGTCACGGTCTTCTTTGTGATAGGGTTATATAATTTGTAAGCTTTTGATAGCTCACTATAAACAATGGATATGCATTTTTCACTTTTATCATCCAATTTACTCTTCGCTCCTTAGGCACATGTGCATAAGCTACACATCCAAATACTCTGAGATGAGATACACTGCAATACATACCTAACCATGCTTGTTCTGGTACTTTGTTCATCACACTCTTTGTAGGAGATCTGTTGATCACATAAATAGGACATGGAACTGCTTCTACCCAAATACTCATTAGACAAGTTTCTGCCTTTCAACATGCTTCTTACCATGTTCATAATTGTCATGTTCTTTCTCTCTGCTACACTATTTTGTTGCGGTGTGTACCTGGTTGTAAATTTTCTTCTGATCCTATGTTGTTTGCAGTAATCATGGAATGTCTTTGAGTCATATTCTCCACCACGATCTGACCTCATTACCTTGATTTGTCAATCACTTTGGTTCTCTGCTAAGGCTTTGAATTATTTGAACTTTGTAGAAGTTTCAGACTTCTACTTCAAAAAGTAAACCCAAGTCTTTCTGTTGTAGTCATTAATGACAGTGAGGAAGTAGCAACTTCCACCAATCGACTGTGTCCTCATAGGTCCACACAAGTTTGTATGAACTATCTCAAGAGGTTGCTTTGCTCTGTATGCAACTCCCTTTTGAAAACTTTCACAGTGTTGTTTTTTGAAGATGAAACACTCACAAGTACTTGCAAGATCTTTGATGGGAGGTAATCCTCTGACCATCTGTTTCTACTACAACAATCTTAAACCAGAAAAGTGAAAGTGTCCAAATCGAAAGTGCCATAACCAATAATCATCAGAACATGCAACTGTAAAAGAACTCCCCTGACCACTGTCATTCAAAATGAGAGGAAAGAGTTTGTTCCTCGTTATCTGCACCTTTGCTATCAGCTGCTTGTTTGAGGGCTTTTCATATATAACAACTTCTTGACCTTGAAAGATAACTCTATATCCTTTCTGTGTCAATTGACCAACACTTAACAAATTATGTTTAAGACTAGGAACATAATATACGTCTGAGATTATCTTCGGCTCCCCCTACTTGGTTAGAATGTTGACCACTCCTTTGCCATCTACTTCCACAGTCTTGTCAGTCCCCAACTTTATCTCTCTTTTCACAGATTGATCGAAATTTGCAACCAAATCCTTGTTGTCTATCATGTGACTACTGCAACCACTGTCTAACAGCCACACACTAGCAGAAGGTTCATGCATGGTATGGAAACCTAGGAACATAGAGTTAGTACTCTCTGTAGTGACATTAGCTCTGTGGTTCCCTTGATCAGCTATTTTCTTCCTGCAATCATGAGAAAATTGACCAAATTTATTGGAGTAATAACATCTCACCTTTGATTTTTCAACTCTTTGATTATTGTTGAAGCTTTTTTAGTTGCTTCCACTTTCATGTTCATACTCTTTTCGGTCATCTCTTTGACCACCATATCTTCCACTTCGTCCTCTGGCTTTACTTCTGCCTCGACTTTTGTCTCTTGAAATAGAAACCTGACTTTTGAAAGCAGTCTCTAAAGTGGAATCTTTATTTATGTCTATCCTTGCCTCATGCGATAGAAGTGATCTCATTAGCTCATCAACTGTCAATGATGCCAAATCCTTGGCTTCTTCTATGGTTGCTACCACAACATCAAATTTGGTAGACAAAGACCGAATGACCTTCTCAACCACTCTTTGATCTTTTATACCTTCACCATAAATCTTTAACTGATTTACAATAGTTTTGACCCGATTCATGAAAGAATCGATGTCTTCTATCTCCTTCATCTGCAGACTTTTAAAATCTCTTCTAGTATTTTGCAACTTAACAATATTAACTTTGGCCATACCTTTATAGTTTGTCACCAAAGTATCCCATGCTACTTTTGTTGAAGACCTGGTGATCATAATCTTTTGGAACACTGCTAGGTCCACTCCCTGCTCAATAAACTGCAACGCATGTGCATTTTTCTTCTTGTCTTTTTCTATTGTTCCCTCTCTGCATTGGTGAGAGCTTGTTCTTCTTCTTCGTTCATAGGTTGTGAAAGCCCAAACTTCAAATAATCCCAAACATCATGTGCTTGCAATGTGGTCACCATCTTAATGACCCACACATCATAATCATTCCTTGTAAACAGTTGGAACTGGGGCTGAAAATTTGAGAAAGCTATTTTAATTGCCCTAGATTTGTCCTAATTTTTTAGTTAACTTGCCATCGTTTTTAATTCATGTTATGCAATCATTACAAATAGAAAAAAATGCCATTTACTTAAGTGGAGTGCTAGGTATGAAATCATAGTTGGAACTGCACGTGGGTTTGTCTATCTTCATAAAGAATCTGAGGTCCGGATCATCCATAGGGATATTAAAGAAAACAATATTTTACTTGATAATAAATATAGATCCAAAATTGCAGACTTTTGGTTTAGTGAAACTCTTTGGGAAAGATCAGAGCCACACTAACAATAGAATTGTAGGAACTTTGTAAGAATTCTCTTTACATTTCAATATCTTGATGTGTCACCTTTATTGAATAAATTATAGGATATGGAGCAATTACAAGTCACATATTTGAGACGGTGTTATGTAATTTTGAGGGGGTTAAGATATCTAGATTTTAATGCACAATGGTTACATGGCGCCTTAGTACACGTTGACAGCTTATAGAGAAAGTGGATGTATTCAGTTTTTGAGTAGTTGTTCTTGAGATTATTAGCAGAAGAAAGAATCAGAGTTTGCCACAGCATGTAGACTTTCTCCTTGAAGAAGTATGGGTCATGTGAATTTCTTCTCTAAACTAGAAATTTGATAGAGAATTATGATTCCTACTCGCCAATTTTTTATGCTTTGCTAATATTATCAGACATGGAGACTATATAAGGAAGGGAGAGCATTAAAAGTTATGGATTCCACACTGGAGGTGGAGCGATGAGAGTGATTAAAATTGGTCTTCTGTGCACTCAAGCAGATGCGTCATTGTCGCCTTCAATGTCCCGAGTGGTGTCGATGCTGACAAGCGAGCGCGAACAACTTTCTTCACCGACAAGACCCATTTTCATAGATGTGTAGTCTCGTCACAACTCACTTCTTAAAGTTAATGATCCTGATAGAACATCTTCAGGTACGGCAATTTCTCCTAACATACATTTCGATATCCATTCTGTAGCTGCTGATCCTTCATCGGGGACCTTAAAGCCGAGGTGAAAATCAGCCAATGTTTAGGTAGAAAAATTTATATTTCTCTATGGGCGCTGAGTATGGTTATTATTGTTTTTTTCAATAAATGAGATAAGCAGACTGTTCATCATTGAAAGAAAATTAAGTTAGATAGGATTTGGTAACTGGAAATGGTAAATTTCCTCACATACCGATTAAGCTCGCTCTATGCTTATTTCCCTCTATTTGGGAAACAAAACAAAAAAGAGTTATTTATAAAATCGTTTTAAACATTAATCATTTTAAAGGTTATATTATGTTCATTTATTATCATAAACAATGTTATTTCTTATAGATTACGCACACTATCATGTTCCACTAGTCAGGTTACAATTAAGTGCTTCAGGCTCTGTGCTTGAACACTTTAAAATTGTTTACTTTGGAATCGACTTCATATCTTTGTTGTCAATTAATATTTAATCGCCCGAGTGTCATTGAATGGTGGTTTATAATTGCATAAAATTGTGTTACGGATGATAGCGTGATTCTAATTATATGAAAAATTGATTATTGTTTATTTATTTCCATTTAAATTTGTTAAATAATGTTTATATGATTACATTTGAAAATGTTTATATTTTTATATTTATTTATAATTACTTTCTCGTGCTTAATTTGATTGCAAATAATTATAATTTGTTGTTAATGTGACTTACTCACTTTTCTAAGTCCTATGTATCAAACGAGGTAACACAACTTATTTAATTTTTCTTTCAAAGGTAAAGTAACTTCATTCAAGCACCTGGGTGTTTACCACTGCAGTCGGGACGGATGGCTTTCCGCCTCCCCACCCAGGTTCAATCCCTCGGTGCATGATTTTGGGTGCTCCAAGGCTTATTGTTGATCTTCGTTGCTTCGTAGCATACGTTCTAATGATGCTCCGCAACATTTGTAAATAAATATCACGCTTCTGTATATGTAAATATTGTAAAAATTGTGAATTTGGGCTACATATAGCTTCTAGTTGAGGGACTCGCCCCCCGTCTTTAAAAAAAAAGTAACTTCATTCATATTGATGAAAAAATTTGCATTTTATATACAATTTAGTGAGTGTATTCTCTAACTAAACTTCCCACTTACTATAATGGTGATTACATAAAAAATATCATGTACTATGGTGTTATTACATAGTTTATATGTATTTTTTTTTGTACATCACAAAATAGAAAGTTTGCTATAATGTTGCCATTGCCAACAATCTATAAAACAAATATTATATGTATAATATCAAACTTGTGTTATAAATCATCTAAAAACTGATATGGGATGGTTTCTAAAATTTTAACATGTACATCTTTTTTATTCTTGTCCATAAATGGCCTATGGTAGTAGTGGTAGTGATTAGCTCCCAAGTCTTCATCTACCCACCACAACCCCCAAAACATGTGTAGGCCTTCCTTCGAAAGCTTGTCTACAAGTCCATTTTGTTCCTTATAAATATGCATGCATGTAAAGGAATATAAAGGAGTTAAAAATTTACTTCGGCCTTAGAATATCCTCCAAAATATGACCAAGGGAAATTTTCCAACATTTTTGAGTCTCATTAACCAAATTCACCACCATCAAAGAGTCACCAAAACTCTGAAGTTGGTCACAACCTTTCTTTTGGGGAAAAGCTATAAGAGATTTGCGAGCTAAGAGTTCTACCCAATTGTTTGAGCCTCTACCCAAACCCATCTTCACATGAAAAGAGTGATGCTTAGATAAATGAAAAACAACCACCCCCCCATAAAGCAAATCATCACCCGAGAAGCTCCATCATAATAACCCCAAGGAATAGTAACATGAGATTCCTCTTGAAAAACAGTCCTCCCACATGCAGGCACCTTTGGTTGTAGGAAATCTAAAAGCATAGCCAGACATTTAGCAAATAACATTTCCAAATAGGATGATATATTTCAGAAAATATCTTTGTTCCTAACTAACCAGATGTGCAAGCTAACAATGAGTGGAAGGGCTATAAAATATTTAGTAGCCCTATTCTGGACCCAATACTTTGATATCTCCACAAAATGAAGTCCCTCCCACTTACAATCTAAGCCTAACATGGCACTACAGGCCGACCAGACTTGTTTTGTAAAGGGAAAATTAACAAATAAGTGTTCAATAGTCTCCTCACTACCTTTGCATAGGGCACACCATCTGGGACCAATCTTGTGTCTTCTGTGCAAAACATCCCATGCAAAAAAAAAATTCTCAATCATACAAAAAACTAGTATGCGAGACTTTGAAGGACATTTAAACTTCCAAAGAACTTTCCACCGCCAAACAATCTCAACATTTTAGGGTATCACATTTTAGTGGATATATCCCCACTTGGGGGTATAAGAGCCACGGGGAGAGTGAGCCCAGACCAACACATCCTCTCTATTATATAACATGATGTGAGCTAACATCAAATATTCCAAATAGCTAGATCACTCCTCTCGAAATACCTCTTGAAGATTTATGTCTGCAACAATAAGTCAACGTTGACTGCAAAAAGTTGTTTGTATTGGATTTCCTATATGAGCAATTATGGAAAAGACTTGATCTCTAAGAATATCAATGAGGGCTCCTGACATGTTATGTCTATCCCCACAACTTGGCCAAGGATATGAGCCCAATATTACCTTATTCCCATCCCCAATCTTTCAGGTTGACCTTGACAAAACCAACTCAAAACAATTCAGTACATCCTACCAAACAACATAAATATCTTGATGCAATTTTTCCTAAAGCCACACCTCGTACACCAAGGAGTAAGGAGCTATGCCTTTATAGAAAATAACCATACTTTCGAGACTCTCAGTGGATAACAAGCTCCAATCACATCTTTTTGGAAAGGATTTTGAAAGCAATCTTATATTTTTGAGCCCATATACACCCAACAACTTTGGAACAATAAGACTATTCCATTTGACCCAAGGAAGGAAAAATTTATCATGAGATCATTCCCACATAATCTTGAAACAAATCCTTTTGGAGTTTTCCAAAAAACCCTTCGAAATCCAAGCCAAGGACATCCAATAAATTGGAATAGCTTCAATAATAGATTTTACCAAAACTAGCCTTCCAGCTCTAGATAACCACCCATAATTCTAGGAAGTGATTCTTTTCTAAATCTTGGTTGTTAGCCAAAGCTATTCTTATTTTTTGTTACAATTTGGCTTCAGATGGAAACCATGATACTTTAAGCCACCCCCCAAATCATTTATCTCAAAAGGAAAAAATGTCCTTTTATTTAGGATGTCAAGTTCCTCCATATTATGAAAAGATATGGTGGAATTTCTTGCATTTATAACTATACTTGTAGCTTTCCCAAACAGATCAAGTATCTCATGCAAATTTTGGACATCTCTTATTGAACCATTACAAAAGATAAGTATATCACTAAAAAATAGAAAATATGTAATTGCAAGAGTATGTGAAAGAATCACATCTTGGAATTCACCTCTCCTCTTTACCACCTCCAACATACAACTAACACCCTGAGCTATGAGGAAAAAAAAGTGGAGATAAAGGATAGGCTTGTCTCAGGCCTCTCTGAGCATGAAAGAATGACAAAGTAGATCCCTTTATTAAGATGGAAAATGAGACTGAATTAAAACAACTAATGGTCAAATTAATAAAAGGAACTATAAAACCCACATCAGTTAGAGGAAGTCTGATGAAAAACCAATTCACAATCATATGCCTTTGAGAGGTCTATTTTAATAACAACATCTTTTACCCTCTAATTTTTTATGCTATGCATCCCTTCTTGAATAACTTTAATTGCTTCATGTATCTATCTCGCCTCAAGAAAACCAAATTGTTCCTTTGAAATGGTTCTTGAAAGTATAGGTTTAATTATTCTAGTAATCACCTTTGATATGACCTATTAGCTCTGCTATAAACTTCAGTGCTTATAGATCAGATTCAGGTCTAATGGTTGGCTTGTGCTGAGAGGGTGCTTGGAGCAAGTCTTCTCTTCCTTCCTTCTTCCCCCTTTCCTTCATCCTCCTTACACTCCCTTAACCCCTCTACCCTTGTTTTTCCTCTTTGCGATGTGATTATAACGCATATCACATCCATCCCCACTACCTCCTTTCGCTCCTTGTCTCCTGCCGCTGCGATATTGCGATGTGATCTGATCACCATCACATATCGCATCCTTGTGGGTTTTAAGGTTTCGTCCATTTTTCTTCCGCCGATGCGATTCTGCGATGCCCATAACAAATGCAATGTGAGGTCTTGTGCAGACCTGAGCATACATTAGGCTTCCGACAGTAGAAGCATATGGAATGTTCTTAATTTGTTCCCTTTCAAAGTCGTTCTTTGGGAATTGGTCCCAATAACAGCGCATGCCAGAGAATTTCAACCAACACACAAAAATGCAAAATAGAGTCAACAGAGATGTCCACAACAACAAAAAACCTTAAAAAATATAAGAAATGCGTTCGGCTTCTAAACTGATATTTGTTGGTTTCTCTGGTGAAATCCAAGTGCTGGTAATGGTGAAAATAAAATACAATTAAACAAGTCCGATGAAGCAAAGGGTCCACAACAACATAGATAAAAATTCACCCAAAATCTCTCATATGTGTGGCACTTCCAAGCTCTGCTCACTCTAAGTTGATGGTGTAACGTTGAAGGGGATTGAGTTAGTGAGCTTCGGGAACAAACAAAAGTATTTATAGCCAAGCTTCCATCAAGCTTCTGTTGGCTATGTGTCAAGTGTTCCACAAATCATGGTAGAGAACTGCAAAGAGAGTAATGGACCACTCCAGGATCTCCCAACAAGAAATTAATTAACTCAAGATAGTTTCCGTAATTGAAGGAAATAACTGCAGTTGGTTTCCATAATTTAAGGAAATGACTGCAGTTGATTTCTAGATTATCGGTGGCCATTGGGAGAGGGAGATTAACATTCTCCCACTTGGTCCATACTTCCAATCTTAATGTCTCATCTTAAAACCCATTGATAATCTGTATTAAGTAATAGATACATGAATCATGGCGATAAGTCCTCTAATGACGAGTATTATCTTCCATGTATTACTATGTATTTATTCTTATTATAATTTATGTGGCAACAATTTCTTAATGAATAAAAGTTATGTTTATTCTCGGTCCTACACAGATAAATTCTCTCAAATAAAATTAAGGTGCACATAAATATGAGGAAAAATTCACAATAATTAAGAATTTCATTAAAATAACATTGTCCATACAATGAGAAACTACATAATGGAACCAAGTCCCATATTCATTACATGATCCATGAATTTCAATGGTGGCATGCCCTTAGTCAAAGGATCAGTGATCATCAACTAAGTGCTGACATGCTCAATGATGACTTTATTTTCCTTAACGCGTTCCCTTATAGCTAAATACTTAATGTCAATGTGTTTATTTCGACTCCCACTTTTGCTATTTTTAGCCATAAAAAACAGCAGCTGAATCACAATCATATGCCTTTGAGAGGTCTATTTTAATAACAACATCTTTTACCCTCTAATTTTTTATGCTATGCATCCCTTCTTGAATAACTTTAATTGCTTCATGTATCTATCTCGCCTCAAGAAAACCAAATTGTTCCTTTGAAATGGTTCTTGAAAGTATAGGTTTAATTCTTCTAGTAATCACCTTTGATATGACCTATTAGCTCTGCTATAAACTTCAGTGCTTATAGGTTAGATTCAGGTCTAATGGTTAGCTTGTGCTGAGAGGGTGCTTGGAGCAAGTCTTCTCTTCCTTCCTTCTTCCCCCTTTCCTTCATCCTCCTTACACTCCCTTAACCCCTCTACCCTTGTTTTTCCTCTTTGCGATGTGATTATATCGCATATCGCATCCATCCCCACTACCTCCTTTCGCTCCTTGTCTCCTGCCGCTGCGATATTGCGATGTGATCTGATTACCATCACATATCGCATCCTTGTGGGTTTTAAGGTTTCGTCCATTTCTCTTTCGCCGATGCGATTTTGCGATGCCCACAACAAATGCAATGTGAGGTCTTGTGCAGACCTGAGCATACATTAGGCTTTCGACAGTAGAAGCATATGGAATGTTCTTAATTTGTTCCCTTTCAAATTTGTTCTTTGGGAATTGGTCCCAATAACAGCACATGCCAGAGAATTTCAACCAACACACAAAAATGCAAAATAGAGTCAACAGAGATGTCCACAACAACAAATGACCTTAAAAAATATAAGAAATGCGTTCGGCTTCTAAACTAATATTTGTTGGTTTCTCTGGTGAAATCCAAGTTCTGGTAATGGTGAAAATAAAAGATAATTAAACAAGTACGATGAAGCAAAGGGTCCACAACAGCATAGATAAAAATTCACCCAAAACCTCTCATATGTGTGGCACTTCCAAGATCTGCTCACTCTAACTTGATGGTGTAACGTTGAAGGGGATTGAGTTAGTGAGCTTCGGGACCAAACAAAAGTATTTATAGCGAAGCTTCCATCAAGATTCTGTTGGCTATGTGTCAAGTGTTCCACAAATCATGGTAGAGAACTGCAAAGGGAGTAATGGACCACTCCAGGAGCTCCCAACAAGAAATTAATTAACTCAAGATAGTTTCCGTAATTGAAGGAAATAACTGCAGTTGGTTTCCATAATTTAAGGAAATGACTGCAGTTGATTTCTAGATTATTGGTGGCCATTGGGAGAGGGAGATTAACATTCTCCCACTTGGTCCATACTTCCAATCTTAATGTCTCATCTTAAAACCCATTGATAATCTGTATGAAGTAATAGATACATGAATCATGGCGATAAGTCCTCTAATGACGAGTATTATCTTCCATGTATTACTATGTATTTATTCTTATTATAATTTATGTGGCAACAATTTCTTAATGAATAAAAGTTATGCTTATTCTTGGTCCTACACAAATAAATTCTCTCAATTGAAATTAAGGTGCACATAAATATGAGGAAAACATCACAATAATTAAGAATTTCATTAAAATAACATTGTCCATACAATGAGAAACTACATAATGGAACCAAGTCCCATATTCATTACATGATCCATGAATTTCAATGGTGGCATGCCCTTAGTCAAAGGATCAGTGATCATCAACTCAGTGCTGACGTGCTCAATGATGACTTTATTTTCCTTAATGTGTTCCCTTATAGCTAAATACTTAATGTCAATGTGTTTATTTCTACTCCCACTTTTGCTATTTTTAGCCATAAAAAACAGCAGCTGAATTGTCGCAATACATTCTCAATGGCTTAGAGATAGAATCCATAATTCTAAGCCCATAAATGAAACTCTTAAGCAATACACCATGTAAAGTAGCCTCAAAACAGGAGACAAACTCAGCTTCCATAGTGGAAGTGGCAATCAAGCTCTGCTTGGCACTCCTCCATGATACAACTCCACCGGCCATCATAAAAATGTACCCTGATGTTGATTTGCATGAATCAACACATACAACAAAGTCAGAATCTGAGTAGCCAATTACTTCCAAATTGTCCGTCTGTCTATACATAAGCATGTAGTTTCTGGTTCCTTGAAGGTACCTCACTACTTTCTTTGCAGCTCTCCAGTGGTCTAAACCTGGATCGCTCTGATATCGTCCCAACATTCCCACAACAAACACACTGTCAAGTCTTGTGCAGACCTGAGCATACATTAGGCTTCCGACAGTAGAATCATATGGAATGTTCTTCATTTGTTCCCTTTCAAAGTCATTCTTTGGGCATTGGTTCAAATTGAACGTATCACCCTTCACAATGGGAGCTACACTTGGTGACAATATTTCATTTGAAATCTCTCTAAAATTTTATTAATATAGGTTTCTTGAGACAGACCCAAGATGCCTTGAAATCTGTCTCTATGGATCTTAATGCCACTGACATAATATGCCTCACCCATATCCTTCATATCGAAATTTTTAGAGAGGAATTGTTTCACCTCATGCAACAAACCCTTATCACTGGTTTCTAGCAAAATGTCATCCACATATAAAACAAGAAAACAAATTTTACTCCCACTGACTTTCAAGTATATACATTGATCCATAATGTTTTCTACAAAACCGAATGAAGAAATTACATTATGTAATTTCAAATACCACTAGTGGGATGCTTGCTTTAAACCATATAAGTATTTCTTGAGCTTGCAAACCAATTACTCACCATCACTAGAGGGGAATCCTTTAGGTTGTTTCATGTAAACCTCCTCCTCTAGATCTCCATTGAGAAATGTCATTTTCACATCCATTTGTTGCAACTCCAAGTCAAAATGGGATACTAATACCATAATAACGCGCAAGGAATCTTTCTTAGATACATGAGAGAAAGTCTCTGTGCAATTGATTCCTTCTTTCTGGGTGAATCCCTTAGCAACAAGTCTTGCCTTGTATCTCTCAATGTTGCCTAATGAGTCATTCTTTGTCTTAAAGACCCATTTACATCCAATGGGCTTTGCACCATTAGGCAACTCAACAAGATCCCAGACTTCGTTAGTCTTTATAGAATTCATCTCTTCCTTCATGGCATCGTACCATAATTTTGATTATTTGCAACTCATGGCTTGTGAAAATGACTCGAGATCATTTTCAGCTCCAATGTTGTAGTTAGATTCTTGCAGATACACAACATAATCATCAAGAATTGCTGATATCTTTGGTCTAATAGATCTTCTTAATGTTGTACCATCATCTTCCCGAGAGGTATGTGGTTCGAGTTCAAAAGTCCTTGGCCACTCTTGAACTACCTAATCTACTGGAATGTCGTTAGTAGCTCGTGGAACTTCAACAATTGGTTGTTCAACACTAGTTTGTACTTGAGGGGTGCTGTGAACAATAATCAATCTATCACTTGAGGTGGAAGGTTGAGATTCTGAATGATCCTTCTCAGAAACTATGTTCCAGGTGTAATCGCTCCCACCGATCAAGTCATTTTCAAGAAACTTTGCATTTCTTGATTCCACAATCCTAGTGTTGTGAGATGGCCAATAAAATCTGTAACCTTTAGACATTTTAGCATATCCAATGAAATACCCACTAATGGTCCTTGGGTCCAACTTCTTCTCTTGTGGATTATATATTCTTACTTTAGACGGGCATCCCCAAACATGCATATGTCGCAAACTCGGTTTCTAACCTTTCCACAATTCAAATGGCGTTTTGGGAACAACCTTGGTTGGAACTCGGTTTACTATATACATTGTCGTCTTAAGTGCTTTATTCCACAAGGATTTAGGGAGATTGGAGCTGCTAAGCATACTCTGCACCATGTCCAATAATGTTCGGTTTCTTCTTTCTGCTACACCATTCTAGTCAGGTGAACTAGACATGGTATATTGGGCAACAATCCCATGCTCTTGAAGAAATTTTGCAAATGGCACAGGTTCTTGTCCATTTTATGTGTATCTAGCATAATATTCTGCACCTCTATCTGATCTCACGATCTTAATTTACTTGCCGCATTGTTTCTCTACTTCAGCCTTAAAGATCTTAAAGGCATCTAATTCTTCATTCTTTTTATGAAGCATGTAGAGATACATATATTGTGAGTAATCATCTATAAAAGAGATGAAGTATCTCTGACCATGTGAGCCCATATCTGGACTACATATATCAGTATGTATGATCTCTAATATGTCCAAACTCCTATTGGCACCTTTCTTTGACTTGTTGGTATGCTTTCCCTTTATGCAGTCCACACAAGTCTCAAGATCAATAAAATCCAGAGTATTAAGTACCCCTTCATTTACTAATATTTTAATTCTTTCTATGGAGATATGACCTAATCTCCGGTGCCATAATTTAGAGGAATCTTTATTAATAACACATATTTTAGTGCCAGTGTGAACATGCATTGAATCATAAGTGACATTGTTTTGTAAATTAATGCAATAAAGACCATTAGACAAAATACCATTCCCAACACAATCAGATTTCTGAAAGATATTTTTGAAAATTTGAAGGAATATCCAAAATGTACAAGTCTTGAAATTGAAATCAAGTTTCTAGAAAAAACTTCGAACATAAAAGGTCTTTTCTAATTCTAAAACAAAGCCACTACTTGAAGTTAAATAGCATGTTCCTATAGCTTCCACATGCGAGCCCATCTTGTTTCCTGATAAGATGCTTTGCTCACTTCCCACTGACTTCCTTAGGTTTTGCAAACCCTGCAAGGAATTTGAAATGTGAATTGTTGATCCAAAATCAATCCACTAGGTGTTAATATTGACATTAACCATATTTGATTCATAACAAACAAACGATATTGGATTAGGGTTGTCCACAAGCCATTTCTGAAATTTGGTGCATTCCTTCTTCATGTGTCTCTTTTTTTACAGAAAAAACACTTGGAATCCTTCTTGATATCGGCTTGGGGAGGTACTTTACCTTTCCCTTTATGATTGGCTTTAGGTTTCCCCTTTCCACGCATTGCCAGCATTGCACTTTCTCCCAGTTCCATCACTAGTCTCCCTTCCTCTTGAACACACACATGAGTTCATTAATTGACCATTTATCCTTATGTATGTTGTATGAGATTTTGAAGAGTCTGTATTGGTGCAAAAGAGTGTTCAAGATGTAATGCACCAGGAAAGACTCTGAGATTTCAACCTCGAGCTTCTTCAATTGAGCCATAGTGTCCATCGTTTGCATGATGAGCTCGCGTACACCTTGCACACTAGTGAACCTTAGGGATGAGAACTTCATGATTAGGGTGCTTTCTAGTTCCTTGTCTGGAGTAATGAATTGATCATCAATGGCTTTCAGCAATTCTTGGACATTTTCATGCTGATCAACGGAACCACGAATACCAACTGAAATTTTAGTCTTAATGAAAATCATGCTTAGGCGATTAGATCGTTCCCATCATTCATAAAGTGTGATGTTTGCTGCAGTGCTGATATTAGTGAGTGCTGATGGTTCATCTTTCCTAATAGCATAGTCTATGTCCATCCACCCCAAATGAAGGAGAACTCTCTCCTTCCAAACCTTATAGTTATCTCCCTTAAGTTTAGGGATATCACAACGAATATCAGAGAAATTTGCATGTTGTACAACTACATAAAATTAAAGATCACATGCTTAAGTTAAATTTGAGGCCTAAATAAAATTTCATGTTTTGCCAATGTAAATCATGCTTAAAATAGAATCTAATGACATAAAAATTGTTTGTGGACTAAATTTTCAATTCAAGTACATTCAATTATTCTTTATGATAGAATTTTATCAAATTATTCACTTAATTCATAATTTTAAATGGTATATTATGATTATAATTTGATATAAATTATATCTTAGATTTGAACTTTATGATAAAACTATTAATTCATAATTCCTATGGGTAGGTTATGAATGATTTTATATTTTATCCTAATTAATTATATAAATATAATAAAAATTCATGTGGGATAAAATTTATTATATTTAGTATAATTAATTACAATTAATGTCTAAATATTCTTTATGTGATCCTAATCAATCATAATATTTAATATTATTTAATTAGAGATGCTGTGGCTATTCTCTAATCAATTAAAAATTATATGGATCACTAGACATTATTTCTTTTATGCATAAAAATTAACTTGACATAATTATAAATTGCATAAATAAAACTATAATATTCATGCATAACATCCAACGATGGGTCTCGTGTACTCATCCAAAATAGCATGTATTAATTAGAGTAGAAATAATCAATTCGTGCAAATTAACTACAAGAATAATTAATAAATTTTGCACAACAATTATCCAAATTGCATATAATTAAACTAAATAAATATTATAAGCATAAAATTGAGCAAAAATTAGATATATTTCCAAATAAATGCCTTAATTCAGAAAATTCTAAAAATAACATTTAGCCAAACATGTCTATAAACACTAAGGCAGAGATAAAAATTGTTCTAATACCAAATGAAAGCATAAAAACAATTCTATAATGCGGAATAAACACGTAAATAATTGAAAACTTAAATGCCCAAGAAATCATACCTCCAGCCATTGATGCTATTCACACTCTGATGTATTTCATACACAACTGTGTAGATCTTTTACACCACCTCAACAACTGCTCTTAGTTTTGCTGTAGATAATCCAGTTCAAGGGGAAGATAAACCATGGAATTGAAGCTTCAGATTACAGAGTCAAAACGGGTAATTCCACAGTAAAAATAATGGGAGGAGCGTACCCAATCACATGAAGGTAAGAGACGGGGAAATTCTAAAGGCCGAGGGCTAATATATGTAGCGAAACGTGAAAGAGGATAAACACTAATTCCTAATAACAATGCATGCCAGAGAATTTCAACCAACTTACAATAATGCAAAATAGAGTCAACAGAGATGTCAATAATAGCAAACGACCTTAAAAAATATAATCAATCCGTTCGGCTTCTAGACTGATATTTGTTGGTTTCTCTGGTGAAATAAAAGCGCTGGTAATAGTGAAAATAAAAGACAATTAAACAAGTATGATGAAGCAAAGGGTCAGCAGCAGCATAGATAAAAATTCACCCAAAATCTCTCATCCGTGTGGCACTTCCAAGCTCTGCTCTCTCTAACTTGATCGTGTAAAGCTGAAGGGGATTCAGTTAGTGAGCTTGGGGACCAAAAAGAAGTATTTATAACCAAGCTTCCATCAAGCTTCTATTGGCTATGTGTCAAGTGTTTCACATATCATGGTAGAGAACTGCAGAGGGAGTAATGGACCACTCTAGGAGCTCCCAACAAGAAATTAGTTAACTAAAGATAGTTTCCGTAATTGTAATTTAAGGAAATGACTGTAATTGATTTCTAGATTATCAGAGGCCATTGGGAGAGGGTGCTTAACATAGTCATTATAAATGCAAAAAAATGGTAGGATTTATGAGGATGTTTGATCGATTGACAGACCTTCCCAGAACTACTGACATCACAATCTCGAACCCCTGACATCACAATCTCTGAGCTCAGAGATGAACACATGCTGTCTGGGTGGTTTGGGGGTTTTGAAGGGTGTGTTGAAGATGCCAAATGTCCCTTCTACAATGTCACTATCACTAGAAACATGTTGATGGTATTTGTATTATCACCATGCCGTTATAGCTACGTGGAGGTCTCTTGCGGTTTGAAAAGCATTTACGCATGTTACAGTGGCGAAGAGGGTCTTGCCATCTTCTACAACCTATGATATATTCCTGTCCCCTACTTTATTTCACTAGGTTGTTGGCTCTCTTATGCTATATCTCTACTTTTATATTTTGCGGTTTTGTTACGCTAACTCTCTCTTGGATCTCAACTCTTTGCTCCAAAAATTTACGAGTGGGTTTGTTAAAATTGTAGGAAAGAAGAGCTTCTTTTGACTTGTGTGTGAGTCAAAGAAGAAAATTTGAATTCAGTGTCATAGAAATTAGGGTTAGTTGTCAGTTAACATTTATGATGTGGCTTATCACTCATTTATTATGAGTTAATTCGAGTTAAATGGGTTTCAGTGAGTTGTAGACCAGTGGATGTCTAAAATTAGCTAACTAATTGAGTTATATCTAGTGTCTATTAGTTAACTGGGCTTTAGTTTTAGAATAGAGACAATTATGATTTTAGTTAGGTAGTCAAATTTCTTTTAACTCAACTTACTCTGAGTTAATTAGTTGCAACTACTAGAATTAGCGCTAGTAGGTCATGCAATTTGAATTTCCTATTGAGATTGGATGAAGGCACAATTGTAATCATTATTGCATATAGGTTTTTGTATACAAGCTTGAGGATGAGAGAGTTGATTAGTATTGCAGGGAGCTTCAGGCTTGAAGCGGATTCTTTGCAATAGATCAGATTGCTTAGTTGATTTTATACAAGAAAGAGAGGTTTTTCGGAGTTGGGTTCCCTAGATATATTGTGTGTTCTATGTGTGATTGTGTTCCAATTCATTGTTTACTTTCCGCAGAATTTTGGTAGAGAAATATTGTGTCTTTTGCATATCACTTTGCTCTCATTGGAAGTTGCAAGGTTTTGGGGATTTTCTACATGGTATAAGAACCTTGGTTACATAAAACCAAGGGAGAGTGAATTAGAAACAGTATGTGGGAGAGAAACAATTTTTCTTTGGATTAAAAATATAATGCACCCTGTGAGTGATAGAACATGGTGGTGAGCTATGTTACTTGCAACAAACTTATGCATTTTTGCATGCACACTAATTGAATGTGTCTAGGGAGCATTACAACACTAACATGACCCTAGATTGTCCAAAGATCTTTAGCACACAGGCACAATACCCTTCAAACTGTGTTAGCCAAGTCATAGCCCATTGAAGAGGAGATCATTTAGTGCACGAATCATGTATGTCTATGGTTTGAGGAGAGAGCATGCCCTAGAAGGGACTTCAAATTTCAATGCGTGGAAGGGTATGATGGACACTGTAAGACTTCAAAGAATAGAATGGTAAATTTAAGTTTAATTTAAATTTTTTAATTTACATAAAATCATCAAATCTATCGCTATATTAGAAAATCTAAAAAATTTAGAAATTTTTTAGTCATGCAAATAAAAAAGAGCTGATAATTATATAGATGTACTAACATGCTAATAATAAGAGCTTATAATATCGATATTGTATTACTAAAATATTCTATGTATAATTATGATTTTTTTTAATTAAAATATTAAATTTATTTAAATATTTTAAAATAAATATTAATTTTCATCCATGTATGGTTAAAGAGAGTAGACCTTTGAGTTGATGGTAGTATATATATAGAGAAAGCTGTTTTAAGTTAAATTTAATTTAAAATTGAATGTATTAAAGAAGTTATAAATGAAGAGATAACCATAATTTTTATTGTATTTTATTTTATTGTTAATTAAGTATGAATTAAATTTATTATTATTTAAAGAAAATTAAATTAAAAAATAGGTTTTTAAATAATTATTGATTATTTTAAATCATTTATTAATTTTTTATTTTAAATAATTTATTAATCTTTTTTAAATAATTATTGATGTGAGATACAATAACTATTATAAATAATGGTTAACTAAACTAAAACTAAGGGTGTAGCCTGTAAACTAAAAACTATAAAAAGTAACTACCCACAACTATAATAGTCCGTGAAAACCATTTTTTTTTAAAATACTACAGAAACAACATGCAAATATCCTGGGTTTCATTAAACCTATATTTATAGTTCACCGTAACGAACGATCTAACCTTAACCATAATTATAAAAAAACGTTTTTTTCCAACTTACTATTCCAAAATAGTAAAATTAATACTTGATTTATGGAAAAAACCAGGACACTTGCTAATGCGTTTCTGGTTATAGATTAAAGTCATTTTTAATCAACTTGAAGATAGCTTATAGAATCTGCATCCAGTTCTTTTAAATTTTGTTTTTCAGAGTCAATAACAGTGATCTCTTCTTTACTCTCTTTGGAAGCCCCTAAAGTCCACAGGGCTAGAAATAGACTGATATATTCATAGCGTTGATATATTCATTAAAGACACGTTATAGTCTTATAGAATCTGCCTCCAGGCTTTTTAAATTTAAATTTCTTTCTTCACATTTTCTGGAACTCCATAAAGTCAACGGGGTTAGCCATAGACTAACATATTCATTAAATGAATAGCGTGGTATTATCATTTAATTAGTTATAAATTAATCGTTAATCAACGTAAAGATAACTTATAGAATCTGCCTCTAGGCCTTTTTAATATTATTTTTCATAGTCAATGATTGTGCTCACTTCACGTCTAGAGCCACCTAAAGGCAAATGAATAGTTTATGGAGTGGTCTATAATGCGACTTTTTGGAAATTCCGGTGACGGAATCCGGCGGAAGAAATTGAGGTTAAATCTTGATTTGTTGCAGTTAAAATGGTTTTTTAACTGCATATTTGGATTCAGCATCCTGGAAAACCCCTGGGACGCTTTCATTGTGCAGAAACTAGCTATCAAACTTGCGATTCCAATAAATTCCTGCCGGATTTCGACCGGAAAAACCCGCCGGAAAGACTTTCAAAAAGTCGCGTTATAGACAACTGCATAGTTTATTATCAACATTTTTTATTATTTCAAATTCAATTAGTTATAAATTAATCGCTAATCAACGTAAAGATAACTTATAGAATCTGCCTCTAGGCCTTTTTAGTATTATTTTTCATAGTCAATGACTGTGCTCACTTCACGTCTTCTAGAGCCACCTAAAGGCAAATGAATAGTTAGGCAAAAGAATAGTTAATATTATTTTTCATAGTCAATGACTGTGCTCACTTCACGTCTGCTGGAGCCACCTAAAGGCAAATGAATAGTTAGGCAAAAGAATAGTTTAATATCATAGATTAATATATCAACATTTTTTATTATTTCAAATTCATCATGCATTGTGAGAAGCTACACATCACAAAATTATCTCTTTTATGACTTAGAGATAGAAAGAGAACCATATTACAAAAGAAATATAGAATTAGATAATATTAAGCACATAATCCAAAAAGACAAAGAAAATGAGGAATCTGAAAAACACTCAATTTTTATTTCATCTCATGATATAAAAATAATAACAAATAATAAAATCATGTTTTTGTCATACACACTCTTGGAAAGTTAAAATAGCCATGAAATTTCAACCCCAACAAATGGTCTTCCACAGTGAAGCAACACTGTAATGAAGACCCATATAAGGAAGGCACCCTCATACCCATTATAAATTCCTTTTCCAAATAAAGATCACATTTCTTTAAAATCCATGGGACATTACCTTCTTTTAAAGACCAAGAAGGACCAACCTCTCTACTACTTTCTTTTCTTGGCCAATGTTTCTTTTTATTTTTTGAAGAAATAATATCTCTCCTAACAACCAATGTATCACTTTTTTTCGATGATATGTGCCTCCATAAAGAAGATGAAACATTTTTAAATATATGCATGGGATATAGTAAGTGAGTAATCTTAAGATTCTCCAAATATGAGAGCTCATAAATGACAAATTTCCTTTTCATCCCAATGGTCAACAATTTCTCAACACAGGTGTCACAAAATTTTGGATCATCAAACATAGGCTCCCCATTTGAATTGAAGTTTTTTGTAATTTCATTCTACTTCTCTCTCTCATATCCTCTAAGCCATTCAACTAGTGTCATTATTACAAGCCTTTTTGTCCTCTTTGATTTACCATTGAAAGTGGGCGTTGCTCTTCTGTAAGTGTGTTCTTTTGGGAGGAATACCCTGGAGGAGTCATACACTGGCTTTCGTAGTTGGTTGGACTGTTATCACTCAGATTTTTTCCCTAGAAGTTATCAAAAAAGGAATATTTCGAGGTAACCACAAACCTAATCTTTTAGACTCAGGTTCTACCCGACCTAAGTCCAGAGAGGGCTCTCTCTTTATAATTTAACTTTGTTTTGGGCAGGATTTTAGCCTATTTATTAGTGCTCTTGATGTTTCGTTTTGATTGGGTGGTGGAATTAAGAAAACAGATGGGCAGAACAAGTATTCAGGCCATTGGGTTATGGAGTCAATCAAAGAGTGGCTTAACTGGATCTGATCAATCATTAAAGTAAGAGTTCACAGGGTAGGTTAGCACAGTAAAAAGAAAATCTGCAGGTTCAAATGGATGCGGTAGTCCTAACCAAGGCAAAGGGAAATGAAGAATCCTTAAACGAGTTTAAGATGAAGAAAAGAAGGATGATCAGTAGCAAAGGGCAATGAAGAATCCTTTAATATGGACCACAGGGGGGAAAACTATGGAAGTAAGGGAGCAATTGAGAATTCCGAGACGAAGATAGTTTAGTAGAAAACATATAGAAAGTAAACAATTAAAATAGAGAGCATTTAAGCTAATTTTGAGATATCATTCCTTGTTTACATTTCAGATTTCACAAGAAACACATGTGAATATTTATAACATGAAGAGAAAACAATATCTAAACACAAAGAGATAATACTTATTTGTTCCAACTGTGCACAAGAATCCAGTGAAATGTCCTTAGCTTTATTTCATAATCTAGCATAACCAATCCAGTCTTGACTAAAATAGCTCCTTAGCTCGATATGAAATGTCTACAGAAATGTATTTTAATCCACCCCAAAATAATTCAAATGAAGAAGTATTTATACAAATTCTAAACTGAAATATCTTGAAAAAACATCAAGATTGGTTTTACAAATATCTCCAACTGCTTTACACTAATAAAACTTAAATAAAGGACATTCAAAAATAATGAATCTATTTGGCACTATTTTTATGGATTTATGGTGACAAATAAGATAAAGTCAAATTTGATAGCAACTCTTAATTAATGATGAGGCATCCCAGTCACTAACTGCATCCTTTCTTTGTGCATTCTGCTCCAGCAATTCTACAACATTAGGGTCCATGGATGTCTTTGTATATACCAATCCGAGATAGATATATAAAAAGTGAAAGAGGTTATTGTAGATAAGTATGTTTTTGAGATAAACCTCTCTCAATTTCCAAAAATTCAGCTCCAACTGTTCACAATATTCTCTGCGAAAAGATGTCAAAAACAGGACTTTGCATAGTCCAAACACTAGGCTCTGAAGATATGCACTTATCTCCCTTTTGGTAATACCTGTGTAAAACGTGAGATATATTTTTGTAGATTAGCCTTTTAGGAACAAAAACCTCCTCTAGTATCTCAAAATACATCTTTCATTGGTCACAATAGTTTTTGCAAAACTATGCCGTAAACAAGAAATTTCTGAAGAATGTACCATTTCTGCTCTGATTTCATCTTTTAACCTTAAATTTCTTTTAACTGTTTTTCACTTTTAGTTTGGATAAAATTCATTGTTGGTGGTGAAAGTGTTTTCATCTCTGTTTAACCCTTACTTCCTCCATGTTTACTTTTACTGTTTACTTTTACCGCTCTGTTTTTTTATTTTTCTTCACTTTGACATGAATCTGTATGCTCTGTAACTGTCTTCCCTGATGTTTATCTTCATGCTAGCTGATTTACTTGATTTGGTCTTGAATCTGATACTCTTTAACCCTGATACACTTTGACTGTTTTTTACTATGTCCTTTTACCTTTACTGTATATTTTAGGTTTTTTACTGTCTATTTCAATAGTAAATCATTTAATTTCATGTTTCCTCTGCTTGTCCTTTAACTATATGTTTTATTTTCCATATCTGTTTGAATAGATTTGATAACAATATCGGAGTAAACAAGTCTTATGACTATTACTAAGACTATTTATCCAAGGCTACGTTCTTCTGATTGCTTGTAAAATAAAACAAACTATTAGGAAAACATTGGGTTGATAGGGAGGGTCATTAATGGATTTATCGAGATTTATAGGTCTATGGAGTGAGTCCAAAGTGATTTCGGGAGGTAAACCGTGCTTGAATGGGCGAAGGGCGAGAGAACCTGGGTTATTGGGGTTTGAATTTTAACGGACAAACTTTTAAAATATGGCACGAACTGAACAATAGACGGTTTGTCGCGTAGCGGGCCGGTGGTAAGCGGTTTGTTTCGCATAGCTTTTGGGCGCTTGGCTATATTGGGGGAGGCCGCTTGATGCCATTCATTGGGCGCCACGTAGCAGCAGGGTCAATAATGAAACCACCCACATCAAGCAGGTAAAGGTCGCCCTTCGAAGGCCACCCAATATGAGCATTGACCGTTGGATCAAAAGGGATCAGATCGTAAGGTGATCGGGGTGATGATTTGATATGGAGTTTAATGGAGGGGCCCGGTGGGGTTTTAATGTGGCGGGATTTAATTAACGAAGGATTATGGAGGTTTAATGATGTCGGAAGTGATTTTATTGGCGGGGTTGATTATTAATTAACCGCAGATCGGTTAATTAATATTTTTATTTGGTGGTGCGTCTTGGTTATTAATTAGTCACTGATCGACTTAATTAACTCACTAATTATTCACTAATAAAGTTTATGTTTCAAACTTTGGGGTGGGATATTAATATAGGGGTTTTTAATAAAGTATATGGGAAATAGGTATTTTTGGGATTTAATAAATATAATTAAAGTTATGAGTTAATATGAATGAAAACAGAAAAATGGATTTGCGCTAAGTATAATGTGTTTTGAAATATTTACTTTTCACATGGAAACATTATAACTTAGGCTAAGTACATTTTGTGGGTCTTTCGGAAAAAAGGGGTTTTACATGGGGGTGATTACTTTCCCTAGGAAAAAGGGGTTTTTACCTTAGGAAAAGGGATTTTTTAGTGGAAACTGAATGAATTGAAGGGGGTGAATATTGATGAGGGGATTTTAGTACTTAGAACCTATAATTTATTGGGCCAAGGGTTCGTTCCCTCCAGAAGTTAGAGAAATGCTCTGAGCCCCTTTAACTTAAGATTTTTAGGTACTTTAAGACTTTCTTGGGAAATTAGTTAAGTGAAAAATGCAGTGAATGAGGGAGGTTAATCTATTTGACTTTGTGTGCTTTGGTAAATACTCAATTATCATCCATACTTTATAAATTTGATGATGAAAGTAATTGATATGATTTGATCTAATCAATCATCATAATTCTACAACCATTCAACTACTTACCTATCTACTCATCCTACCATTTTTTCTACTCTTTATTAGGGTGCACTTAAGCTGGCAAACCCTTATCAAACCTTTTCCTTTCTTTTTACAAAACTAATCTATCTAAGTCTAACCTTATTACATCCAAGGGCTTAGATTAAAGAGTTGAGCTCCTTTTATTAACTCTACCTATCTACTTATCTGCCAAGATTACATTGTTTGGTCAGATTTTATTTCTCTATCTATAAGCATGAAATTGAAAGCATGAAATAGACAAGTTTTAACATTTTGACTATCCATGGATTGTGGCAAAGGTAACAAGCTGCACACAATCTTCTTATTCTACATCAAATTAAATGGTAGTGACATTTTGACTTGCACACTTTCATGATCTTTTTCTTTTTCCTTGGGGTTCATTTTTTTCATCTTTTTTGATCTTTTTATTCTTTTTGTCCTTTGATTTTTCTTTTAGGACATACCCTCTTTACATTTTTTAATTTTTTTGAGTTTTTTTAATATGGAAAACATTTGTAGAAAGAAAAGGTATGTACATATTATAGTTTTAATCTCAGTCATTCAAAAATTATGACTCCTATTGGTATAGGAACCTAACAGTGGCTCCACTTGGGGATGGCATTTCCTTGTGAAATGTCAAGAACATTGTCAACTAGTAGCCTGATCCATTGGGCCAATCCCACACATGTATATGCTCTGTTGTATAATCTTTGTGACTGAAAATCTTGAACTGAAGTTGTAGCCTTTTTTGCAAACTGAAATCTGATCTATGCTCAGACTATGGAGCTTTATTTGCACTCATCTACCTACTCTAGTCTAATTAAAAAGGCTTCCATATCAAGTAATAACAAATTTCCAATGCAACCAGTCAAGTAAATGGATACTTAATAGAAGTTTGCATTCTACTTTTCTAGGTAGAAAAGTAAATTCAGAAAATGGCATGTTAACTTTTCCACTAGATTTAATAGCTCTATTGATGAACTTGGCAAACTCTTCTTCTATTGATGACTGCAATACATTGATCAAAGGATAATGGTAATCCTTCCATATAAGATCTTTTGGATGATTTGTAACGTGAAAACAAACCTCATTCGAAACTGCTGCTTGATTTAAGTGATTCTCTAAATGTTTCTCCTCCTTGTTATCAGATGTAACCAAGTGCTCTGAATGCTCTTGATCTTCATCAACCATACCATATACAACAGGGAAGTCTTTATCATTATCTTTGTCATGTAGAAGCTTGAAAGGGAGTTTCAAACTCTCATTAATTTCAAATGAAAGATCATCATTATCTTTGTCATGTAGAATCTTGCAAGGGAGTTCAAACTCTCATTAATTTCAGATGAAAGATCATGATCTATTAAAGTATGTTGTCTTATTTTATTTATATCCAAGGAGAGAAAATTTGAGAGATGGTTTTCATCAAATAAATTTGACTGGTCTTTAATTTATGAAGAAACCACTACTTGCTGAAGATGCTCTTATGGATCAATACTTTTAAGCTCAACCACCTCTATCTCCCGATCATCGGTGTGCTGTTGATTTTCATTGTTGTCTTCTACTTGAGCCAATTCAGGGAGCTGAATTTATTCTTTACACTGATCAGTTTGTTGTGCTGCAAGAATTGCTTCCTGTGGGGAAACTTCATGGATATTTAAACAACATACATCATTTTTTTCTTCCTAATGAGAAGATAATTCAAGCAAGGCTTCTACTTTTTGAAAAGGCTTTTCTTCTAAAGCCTCTAATATTTCACAATCCATGAACTGATCATCATCATAGTAATCTTCTAGATATTGAATAAAACTTTCAAAATTGTCACAACAGTCTTGAATTAGCAACAGAGATGAATAACTTTCCTTGTATTTGTCATCAAACACAGTATGAAAATGCTTTAAAGAACATATGCTAGAGGTTGGTAAATTTTCATACCAAGATCTAGCCTTTTCCTCTAAAGTTGCCATCAATATTTTCATAAGATAATCTTCATGGAATTTAACTTTAAACTTTTGGATGTGCATATGAAACCTGAATAAATGTAAAGCAGCATCATTTCCTGTTTCATCTTTAAATAATGGAAGATCTTTTTACCAATCAATGTTGGGCATAGGATTTGGAAAACCTGGAACCTTTGACCTGTCCAAAAGAGCATACCTGCGTTGTATTCCTGAATACATCTTGAAAACACTTTAATTTTAGAATGGAGTCACCATAAGTTCTCAACAACTCTAGATTCTTTTACCAGTGGAGTCTTGATTATTTGAGGCTTCTTGATTGGAAAATGATCATCATAAGATGAATGATGGGAACGATCTAATTGCCTAAGCATGATGTTCATTAAGACTAAAATTTTAGTTGGTATTCGTGGTTCCGTTGATTAGCATGAAAACGTCCAAGAATTGCTAAAAGCCATTGATGATCAATTCATTACTTCAGACAAGGCACTAGAAAGCACCCTAATCACGAAGCTCTCATCCCTAAGGTTCACTAGTGTGCAAGGTGTACGTGAGCACATCATGAAAACAAGGGACACTATGGCTCAATTGAAGAAACTCGAGCTTGAAATATCGGAGTCTTTCCTGGTGCATTACATCCTGAACACTCTTTCGCACCAATACGGACCCTTCAAAATCTGATACAACACACATAAGGATAAATGGTCAATTAATGAACTCATGACCATGTGTGTTCAAGAGGAAGGGAGACTCGTGATGGAACTGGGAGAAAGTGCAATGCTGGCAATGCCTGGAAAGAGAAAACTTGAAGCCAGTCATAAAGGGAAAGGTAAAGTACCTCCCCAAGCCGATATCAAGAAGGATTCCAAGTGTTTCATCTGTAAAAAGAAGGGACACCTGAAGAAGGAATGCGCCAAATTTCAGAAATGGCTTGCGGACAACGGTAATCCAATCTCGTTTGTTTGTTATGAATCTAATATGGTTAATGTCAATATTAACACCTAGTGGATTGATTTTGGATCAACAATTCACATTTCGAATTCCTTGCAGGGTTTGCAAAACCTAAGGAAGTCAGTGGGAAGTGAGCAAAGCATCTTATTAGGAAACAATATGGGCTCACATGTAGAAGCTATAGAAACATGCTATTTAACTTCAAGTAGTGGCTTTGTTTTAGGATTAGAAAAGACCTTTTATGTTCGAAGTTTTTTCTAGAAACTTGATTTCAGTCTCAAGACTTGTACATTTTGGATATTCCTTCAAAATTTCAAAAATATTTTTTAGTTTATTTTATAAATCTAATTGTGTTGGGAATGGTATTTTTTCTAATGGTCTTTATTTCATTAATTTACAAAAAAATGTCACTTATGATTCAATGCATGTTCACACTGGCACTAAAATATGTTTTATTAATGAAGATTTCTTTAAATTATGGCACCGGAGATTAGGTCATATCTCCATAGAAAGAATTAAAAGATTAGTAAATGAAGGGGTACTTAATACTTTGGATTTTATTGATCTTGAGACTTGTGTGGACTGCATAAAGGGAAAGCAGACCAACAAGTCAAAGAAAGGTGCCAATAGGAGTTTGGACATATTAGAGATCATACATACTGATATATGTAGTCCAGATATGGACTGACATGGTCAGAGATACTTCATCTCTTTTATAGATGATTACTCACGATATATGTATCTCTACATGCTTCATAAAAATAATGAAGCATTAGATGCCTTTAAGATCTGTAAGGCTGAAGTAGAGAAACAATGCGGCAAGCAAATTAAGATCGTGAGATCAGATAGAGGTGGAGAATATTATGGTAGATACACAGAAAATGGACAAGCACTAGGGCCATTTGCAAAATTTCTTCAAGAGCATGGGATTGTTGCCCAATATACCATGCCTGGTTCACCTGACTAGAATGGTGTAGTAGAAAGAAGAAACCGAACATTATTGGACATGGTGCAGAGTAATGCTTAGCAGCTCCAATCTTCCTATATCCTTGTGGACTGAAGCACCTAAGACGACAATGTATATATTAAACTGAGTTCCAACCAAGGTTGTTCCTAAAACGCCATTTGAATTATGGAAAGGTTAGAAACCGAGTTTGTGACATATGCACGTTTGGGGATGCCCGTCTAAAGTAAGAATATATAATCCACAAGAGAAGAAGTTGGACTTAAGGACAATTAGTGGTTATTTCATTGGATATGCTAAAAGGTCTAAAGGTTACACATTTTATTGGCCATCTCACAGCACTAGGATTGTGGAATCAAGAAATGCAAAGTTTCTTGAAAATGACTTGATTAGTGGGAGCGATTAAACTAGGAACATAGTTTCTGAGAAGGATCATTCAGAATCTCAACCTTCCACCTCAAGTGATAGATTGATTATTGTTCATAGCACCTCTCAAGTACAAACTGGTGTTGAACAACCAATTGTTGAAGTTCCACCAGCTATTAATGACATTCCAGTAGATCAGGTAGTTCAAGAGTTGCCAAGAACTTTTGAACAACGAGTTGAACCACATACTTCTCGGGAAGATGATGGTACAACATTAAGAAGATCTATTAGACCAAAGAGATCAGCAATTCTTGATGATTATGTTGTGTACCTGCAAGAATCTGACTACAACATTGGAGATGAAAATGATCTCGAGTCATTTTCACAAGCCATGAGTTGCAAAGAATCAAAACTATGGTACGATGCCATGAAGGAAGAGATGAATTCTATAAAGAGTAATGAACTCTGGGATCTTGCTGAGTTGCCTAATGATGCAAAAGACATTAGATGTAAATGGGTCTTTAAGACAAAGAATGACTCATTGGACAACATTGAGAGATACAAGGCAAGACTTGTTGCTAAGGGATTCACTCAGAAAGAAGGAATCGATTACACAGAGACTTTCTCTCCTGTATCTAAGAAAGATTCCTTGTGTGTTATTATGGCATTAGTATCCCATTTTGACTTGGAGTTGCAACAAATGGATGTGAAAACGACATTTCTCAATGGAGATCTAGAGGAGGAGGTTTACATGAAACAACCTGAAGGATTCCCCTCTACTGATGGTGAGTAATTGGTTTGTAAGCTCAAGAAATCCTTATACAGTTTAAAAAAAGCATCCCGCCAGTGGTATTTGAAATTCCATAATGTAATTTATTCATTCGGTTTTGTAGAAAACATTATGGATCAATGTATATACCTGAAAGTCAGTAAGAGTAAAATTTGTTTTAATGTCTTATATGTGGATGACATTTTGCTAGCAACCAGTGATAAGGTTTTGCTGCATGAGGTGAAACAATTCCTCTCTAAAATTTCGATATGAAGGATATGGGTGAGGCATCTTATGTCATTGGCATTAAGATCCATAGAGATAGATTTCAAGGCATCTTGGGTCTATCTCAAGAAACATATATTAATAAAATTTTAGAGAGATTTCAGATGAAGGATTGTCACCAAGTGTAGCTCCCATTGTGAAGGGTGATACGTTCAATTTGAACCAATGCCCCAAGAACGACTTTGAAAGGGAACAAATGAAGAACACTCCATATGCTTCTACTGTCGGAAGCCTAATGTATGCTCAGGTCTGCACAACACCTGACATTGCATTTGTTGTGGGAATGTTGGGACGATATCAGAGTGATCCAGGTTTAGACCACTGGAGAGCTGCAAAGAAAGTAATGAGGTACCTTCAAGGAACCAGACACTACATGCTTATGTATAGACAGATGGACAATTTGGAAGTAATTGGCTACTCAGATTCTGACTTTGTTGGATGTTTTGATTCATGCAAATCAACATCAGGGTATATTTTTATGATGGTCGATGGAGTTGTATCATGGAGGAGTGCCAAGCAGAGCTTGATTGCCACTTCCATTATGGAAGCCGAGTTCTTCTGCTGTTTTGAGGCTACTTTACATGGTGTATGGCTTAAGAGTTTCATTTCTGGGCTTAGAATTATGCATTCTATCTCTAAGCCATTGAGAATGTATTGCGACAATTCAACTGCTGTTCTTTATGGGTAAAAGCAACAAAAGTGGGAGTCGAAATAAACACATTGACATTAAGTATTTAGCTATAAGGGAATGTGTTAATGAAAATAAAGTGGTCATTGAGCACATCAGCACTGAGTTGATGATCACTGATCCTTTGACTAAGGGCATGCCACCGTTGAAATTCATGGATCATGTAATGAATATGGGACTTGGTTCCATTATGTAGTTTCTCATTGTATGGACAATGTTATTTTAATGAAATTATTAATTATTGTGATGTTTTCCTCATATTTATGTGCACCTTAATTTGGTTTAAGAGAATTTATCTATGTCGGACCAAGAATAACATAAGGTTTATTCATTAAGAAATTTTTGCCACTTAGAGGACTTATCACCATGATTCATGTATCTATTACTTAATACAGATTATCAATGGGTTTTAAGATGAGACATTAAGATTGGAAGTATGGACCAGGTGGGAGAATGTTAATCTCCCTCTCCCAATGGCCACCGATAATCTAGAAATCAACTATAGTCATTTCCTTAAATTATGGAAACCAACTGGAGTTATTTCCTTCAATTACAGAAACTATATTCAGTTAATTATTTTCTTGTTGGGAGCTCCTGGAGTGGTCCATTACTCCCTCTGCAATTGTCTACCATGATCTGTGGAACACTTGACACATAGCCAACAGAAGCTTGATGGAAGCTTGGCTATAAATACTTCTGTTTGGTCTCGAAGCTCACTAACTCAATCCCCTTCAGCGTTACACCATCAAGTTAGAGTGAGCAAAGCTTGGAAGTGCCACACAGATGAGATATTTTGGGTGAATTTTTCTCTATGCTGTTGTTGACCCTTTGCTTCATCGGACTTGTTTAATTATCTTTTATTTTCACCATTACCAGCACTTGGATTTCACCAGAGAAACCAACAAATATCAGTTTAGAAGCCGAACGGATTTCTTATATTTTTTAAGGTCGTTTGTTGTTGTGGACATCTCTGTTGACTCTATTTTGCATTGTTGTGAGTTGGTTGAAATTCTCTGGCATGCCCTGTTATTGGGACCAATTCCCAAATAACGACTTTGAAAGGGAACAAATGAAGAACATTCCATATGCTTCTACTGTCGGAAGCCTAATGTATGCTCAGGTCTGCACAAGACCTGACATTGCATTTGTTGCGGGCATCGTAGAATTGCATCGGCGGAAGACAAAGGGGCGAAACCTTAAAACCCACATGGATGCGATATGCGATGGTGATCAGATCGCATCGCAATATCGCAGCGGCAGGAGACAAGGAGCGAAAGGAGGCAGCGGGGATGGATGCGATATGCGATATAATCACATTGCAAAGAGGAAAAACAAGGGTAGAGGGGTTAAGGGAGTGTAAGGATGATGAAGGAAAAGGGGAAGAAGGAAGGAAGAGAAGACTTGCTCCAAGCACCCTTTCAGCACAAGCCAACCATTAGACCTAAATCTGACCTTTAAGCACTGAATTTTATAGCAGAGCTAACAAGTCATATCAAAGGTGATTACTAGAAGAATTAAACCTATACTTTCAAGAACCATTTCAAAGGAACAATTTGGGTTTCTTGAGGCGAGATAGATACATGAAGAAATTAAAGTTGTTCAAGAAGGGATGCATAGTGTAAAAAATTAGAGGGTAAAAGATGTTGTTATTAAAATAGACCTCTCAAAGGCATATGACTGTGAATTTGTTTTTCATCAGACTTCCTCTAACTGATGTGGGTTTTATAGTTCCTTTTATTAATTTGACCATTAGTTGTTTTAATTCAATCTCCTTTTCCATCTTAATAAAGGGATCTACTTTGTGATTCTTTCATGCTCTGAGAGGCCTGAGACAAGCCTATCCTTTATCTCCACTTTTTTTTTCCTCATAGCTCAGGGTGTTAGTCATATGTTGGAGGTGGTAAAGAGGAGAGGTGAATTCCAAGGTGTGATTCTTTCACATACTCTTGCAATTACATATTTTCTGTTTTTTAATGATATACTTATCTTTTGTAATGGTTTAATAAGAGATGTCCAAAATTTTCATGAGATACTTGATCTATTTGGGAAAGCTACAAGTATAGTTATAAATGCAAGAAATTCCACCATATCTTTTCATAATATGGAGGAACATGACATCCTAAATAGAAGGACATTTTTCCCTTTTGAGATAAATGATTTGTGGGGTGGCTTAAAGTATCATGGTTTCCATCTGAAGCCAAATTGTAACAAAAAATAAGAATAACTTTGGCTAACAACCAAGATTTAGAAAAGAATCACTTGCTAGAATTATGGGTGGTTATCTAGAGCTAGAAGGCTAGTTTTGGTAAAATCTATTATTGAAGCTATTCCAATTTATTGGATGTCCTTGGCTTGGATTTCGAAGGGTTTTTTGGAAAAATCCAAAAGGATTTGTTTCAAGATTATGTGGGAATGATCTCATGATAAATTTTTCCTTCCTTGGGTCAAATGGAATTGTCTTATTGTTCCAAAGTTGTTGGGTGGATATAGGCTCAAAAATATAAGATTGCTTTCAAAAGCCTTTGCAACAAGATGTGATTGGAGCTTGTTATCCACTCAGAGTCTCGAAACTATGGTTAATTTCTATAAAGGCATAGCTCCTTATTACTTGCTGTACGAGGTGTGGCTATAGGAAAAATTGCGTCAAAATATTTATGTTTTTTGGTAGGATGTACGGAATTCTTATGAGTTGATTTCGTCAAGGTCAACCTGAAAGATTGGGGATGGGAATAAGGTAAGATTGGGCTCATATCCTTGGCCAAGTTGTGGGGATAGACATAACATGTCAGGAGCCCTCATTGATATTCTTAGAGATCAAGTCTTTTCCATAATTGCTCATATAGGAAATCCAATACAAACAACTTTTTGGCGTCAAGGTTGACTTACTGTTGCAGACTTAAATCTTCAAGAGGCATTTCGAGAAGAGTGATCTAGCTATTTGGAATATTTGATGTTAGCTCACATAATATTATCTAATATAGAGGATTTGTTGGTCCGATACATCTGATACATAGGACTTAAAAAATTGTGTAAGTCACATTAACAACAAATTATAATTATTAGCAATCAAATTAAGCAGGAGAAAGTAATTATAAATAAATATAAAAATATATACATTTTCAAATGTAATCATATAAACATTATTTAACAAATTTAAATGGAAATAAATAAACAATAATCAATTTTTCATATAATTAGAAGCACGTTATCAACCATAACACATTTTTATGCAGTTATAAAACACCATTCAATGACACTCAGGCAGTTAAATATTAATTGTCAACAAAGATATGAAGTCGATTCCAAAGTAAACAATTTTAAAGTGTTCAAGCACAGAGCCTGAAGCACTTAATTATAACCTGACTAGTGACACATGATAGAGTGCGTAATCTATAAGAAATAATGCTGTTTATGATAATAAATGAACATAATATAACCTTTAAAATGATTATTGTTTAAAATGATTTTATTAAATAACTCTTTTTTGTTTTGTTTTCCAAATAGAGGGAAATAAGCATAGAGAGAGCTTAATCGGTATGTGAGGAAATTTACCATTTCCGGTTACCAAATCCTATCTAACCTAATTTTCTTTCAATGATGAACAGTCTGCTTATCTCATTTATTGAAAACAGCAATAATAACTATACTCATTGCCCATAGAGAAATATAAATTTTGCTACCTAAACGTTGGCTGATTTTCACCTCGGCTGCAGGGTCCCCGATGAAGGATCGGCAACTGCAGAATGGATATCAAAATGTATGTTAGGAGAAATTGCCCTACGTGAAGATGTTCTGTCAAGATCATTAACTTTAAGAAGTGAGCTGTGACGAGACTACACATCTATGAAAATTGGTCTGGTCGGTGAAGAAAGTTGTTCTCGCTCGCTTGTCAGCATCGAAACCACTCGGGACATTGAAGGCGGCAATGACACAGCTGCTTGAGTGCACAGAAGACCAATTTTAATCACTCTCATCGCTCCACCTCCAGTGTGGGATCCATAACTTTTAATGCTCTCCCTTCCTTATACAGTCTCCATGTCTGATAATATTAGCAAATCATAAAAAATTGGCCAGCAAGAATCATAATTCTCTATCAAATTTCTACTTTAAAGAAGAAATTCACATGACCCATACTTCTTCGAGGAGAAACTCTATATGCTGTGGCAAACTCTGATTCTTTCTTCCGCTGATAATCTCAAGAACAACTACTCCAAAACTGAATACATCCGCTTTCTCTGTAAGTTGTCCACGTGTACTCAGGCGCCATGTAACCACTGCGCATTGAAATCTAGATATCTTAACCCCCTCAAAATTACATAACGCCATCTCAGATATGTGACTTGTAATTGCTTCATATCCTATAATTTATTGAATAAAGGTGGGACATCAAGATATTGAAATGTAAAGAGAATTCTTACAAAGTTCCTGCAATTCTAGTTTAACGTGGCTCTGATCTTTCCCAAAGAGTTTCACTAAACCAAAGTCGGCAATTTTGGCTCTATATTTATTATCAAGTAAAATATTGCTTGCTTTAATATCCCTATGGATGATCCGGACCTCAGATTATTTATGAAGATAGACCAACCCACGTGCAGTTCCAACTATGATTTCATACCTACCACTCCACTCAAGTAAATGGCGTTTTGTTCTATCTGCAATGATTGCATAACATGAATTAAAAACGATGGCAAGTTAACTAAAAAATTAGGACAAATCCAGGGCAATTAAAATAGCTTTCTCAAATTTTCAGCCCCAGTTCCAACCGTTTACAAGGAATGATTATTATGTGCGGGTCATTAAGATGGTGACCACGTTGCAAGCACATGATGTTTGGGATTATGTGAAGTTTGGGTTTTCACAACCTATGAACGAAGAAGAAGAACAAGCTCTCACCAATGCAGAGAGGGAACAATAGAAAAAGACAAGAAGAAAAATGCACATGCGTTGTAGTTTATTGAGCAAGGAGTGGACCGAGCAGTGTTCCAAAAGATTATGATCACCACATCTTCAACAAAAGTAGCATGGGATACTTTTGCGACAAACTATAAGGGTATGGTCGAAGTTAATATTGTTAAGTTGCAAAATACTAGAAGAGATTTTAAAAGTCTGCAGATGATGGAGACAGAAGACATCGATTCTTTCATGAATCGGGTCAAAACTGTTGTGAATCAGTTAAAGATTTGTGGTGAAGGTATAAAATATCAAAGAGTGGTTGAGAAGGTCCTTCGATCTTTGTCTACCAAATTTGATGTTGTGGTAGCAACCATAGAAGAAGCCAAGGATTTGGCATCATTGACAGTTGATGAGCTAATGACATCACTTCTATCGCATGAGGCAAGAATAGACAGAAATAAAGATTCCACTTTAGAGACTGCTTTCAAAAGTCAAGTTTCTATTTCAAGAGACAAAAGTCGAGGCAGAAGTAAAGGTAGAGGACGAAGCGGAAGATATGGTGGTCAAAGAGATGACCGAAAAGAGTACGAACATGCAAGTGGAAGCAACTACAAAAGCTTCAACAATAATCAAGGAGTTGAAAAATCAAAGGTGAGATGTTATTACTCCAATAAATTTGGTCAATTTTCTCGTGATTTCAGGAAGAAAATAGCTGATCAAGGGAACCACAGAGCTAATGTCACTACAGAGAGTACTAACTCTATGTTCCTAGGTTGCCATACCATGCATGAACCTTCTGCTAGTGTGTGGCTGTTAGACAGTGGTTGTAGTAGCCACATGATAGACAACAAGGATTTGGTTGCAAATTTCGATCAATCTGTGAAAAGAGAGGTAAAGTTGGGGACTGACAAGACTATGGAAGTAGATGGAAAAGGATTGGTCAAAATTCTAACCAAGCAGGGGGAGCCGAAGATAATCTCACAGGTATATTATGTTCCTAGTCTTAAACGTAATTTGTTAAGTGTTGGTCAATTGACACAGAAAGGATACAGAGTTATCTTTCAAGGTTAAGAATTTGTTATATATGACAAGCCCTCAAACAAGCAACTGATAGCAAACGTGCAGATAATGAGGAACAAACTCTTTCCTCTCATTTTGAATGATAGTGTTCAGGTGAGTTCTTTTACAGTTACATGTTCTGATGATTATTGGTTATGGCACTTTCGATTTGGACACTTGCAATTTTCTGGTTTAAGATTGTTGCAGTAGAAATAGATGGTTAGAGGATTACCTCCCATCAAAGAGCTTGCAAGTACTTGTGAGTGTTGCATCTTCAGAAAAAAACACCGTGAAAGTTTTCAAAAGGGAGTTGCATACAGAGCAAAGCAACCTCTTGAGATAGTGCATACAAACTTGTGTGGACCTATGAGGACATAGTAGATTGGTTGTAGTTGCTACTTCCTCACTTTCATTAATGACTACAACAGAAAGACTTGGGTTTACCTTTTGAAGCAGAAGTCTGAAACTTCTGCAAAGTTCAAAGAATTCAAAGCCTTAGCAGAGAACCAAAGTGATCGACAGATCAAGGTATTGAGGTTAGATCGTGGTGGAGAATATGACTCAAAGACATTCCATGATTACTGTAAACAACATAGGATCAGAAGAAAATTTACAACCAGGTACACACTGCAAAAAATGGTGTAGCAAAGAGAAAGAATGGGACAATTATGAACATGGTAAGAAGCAAGTTGAAAGGCAGAAACTTGTCTAATGATTATTTGGGAAGAAGCAGGTCCATGTCCTATTTATTTGATCAACAGATCTCCTACAAAGAGTGTGATGAACAGAGTACTAGAACAAGCATGTTCAGGTATGTATTGTAGCGTATCTCATCTCAGAGTATTTGGATGTGTAGCTTATCCACATGTGCCTAAGGAGCGAAGAGTAAATTGGATGATAAAAGTGAAAAATGCATATCCATTGTTTATAGTGAGCAATCAAAAGCTTACAAATTATATAACCCTATCACAAAGAAGACCATAACTAGCAGAGATGTTGTGTTCAAGGAACAAGAGTTGTGGAATGGAACTGTAGACAAAACAGTTGATACACAAGTGCCACCGATGGAAGAAGATGATGTAACAGAAAAGGAGCAGCAAGAATCACAGGTGAAGACACCAAACAGAGACACACCAACAAGGACTCCAAGATTTTCAGAGCAGCATGGATCCTCAAGCAGATCAACATATCAAGATTCTACCAGCAATCAATCAAGTGATGAATCAGGCAATGGTAAGAGAAAGATGAGAATTTTGAAAGATATTTATGATGATTTGAATGTTAGTTCAAATTTTGCAATGTTTTCATTCCAACCTTTTTCATTTGAAGAAGCAATCAAAGATGAAAATAAGGTGCAAGCCATGGATGAAGAAATTGAAGCTATTGAAAAGAATGACACATGGGATTTGGTTGATTTACCAAAGGAAAAAAATCTCATTGGTGTGAAGTGGGTGTACAAGACAAAGTTGAATGAGAAAGGTGAAATTGAATGATTTAAAGTTAGACTTGTAGCAAAAGGATTCTCGCAAAAACCAGGAATAGAATTTGGAGAAACATTTGCTCTAGTAGCCAGATTGGATACTGTAAGAGAAATTCTAGTGACAGCAGCGCAGAACAAGTGGAAAGTATATCAGATGGATGTGAAATCAGCCTTTTTGAATGGAATTCTAAAAGAAAAAATTTATGTGCAACAACCTCCAGGATATGAAGTTGAAAGTAATGAAGAGAAATTTTATAGGTTGAAGAAAGCACTCTATGGACTGAAGCAAGCGCCTAGAGCTTGGTATAGCAGAATCGACAGCTACATGATTAAGAATGGATTTTGCAGAAGCAACATTGAGCCTACCTTGTATACAAAGGTAAATGAGCATGGACATATTTTGATTGTTTGTTTATATGTTGATGACACGATTTTTACAGGTTATTTTGACATAGATGAATATAAAGTAGCCATGATGAAAGAATTTGAGATGACAGATCTTGGTCTCATGAAATATTTTCTTGGCATAGAATTTGTTAGATCCCTATAATACTAGTGATTACCCCATTACTATTGTAGTTGTATCCCTTATTAATATTGTTGTGCCCCTATTTTTCCCATATTGTTATTATTGTGCCCCATGAAACCCTCTATTGTTATTTTTGTGGCTTTATATTATTATTATTAGGTCGGCTGGGTTATATTGTGACCCCTTAGACTCCTATATATAGAAAGGAGGTTTTGTCATTTGTAACATCGAAGAATTGTTCATTTATGTAATGTAAAGGAGGTTGCCCCCTCGAAGAGGCTGAATTCTAAGGCGTTGATCTATCTTTTCTATCTTTTCTTGAGCTGGTTTCATAACATTTGGTATCAGAGCTTTGGATTCTAGGGTTTCACTGCTCCAAACATGTCATCGTGGCATTTTCGCTATAACTTTTTTTCTGCGATGTTTCAGAAGCTAAAAAAAACACATTTGAGAAGATATCGCGCTGAATCTCGGGTCCAAATTTCAGAGCTGTTCCTACTATATTTGCAGAGATATGATCTGAGGAATTTGGTTTTTTTGCAGACTCCTGAATTACATTTCAAACAGGTGACCTGGGGAAAATAATCATAACTTTCTCTCTAAACATCGGATTGAAATTTTGTAAGAAGGTACAGAAAGAGGACGGACAGTAGTTTTCTTGTATATATTTTTCAGAGCCAAAAGTTGAAACAGTGACTTGTGGCACATTGTACAAGTTCACTCTACTGAACTAGTCTATAATCAGGTCACTGTGGGAGATTTGGCATAACTCTTCCTTGGAGAATCCAATTTGGATCAGACTGGTGGCATTGGAAAGAGGACGCAGAGGGCTATCACAGGTTTCAATTTCAGAACTAGATGATTTGAAATTACAGAGATACATCAGATTCAATATCAAGCTCCTACAAAGTGAAAAAAGGTGTGTAGTTTTTTTAAATTTTTGCATAAGCTTGGTCTGAAAAATTAGTTTGAAGGAATTCAAAGGGCATAGTAAATCATTATTATCATTAATTGATGACCCGAGGGAAGAAAATGCAAACACCTAGTAGGCAACCTGAAAGCTCTAGCATGACTCATATCAAAATAACGAGACCAAGTGCAACAAGTGTCACGTGTACAAAATGCAACAGAATCTAAGGTGGATGGTTTAGAGAAATATGTAGAAGCTAAGATGGATGGTTTAAAGAAAGACATAGAAGCTAAGATGGATTGTTTGAAGACAAGCATGGAAGATTTATAGACAGATTTGAAGATAGATTTGACAAAGTTTCTACAAGAAATGCTTCATAATGGTGAAAGGGTAGTAAAGGAAACTCATGATGAGAACAAAAGAAATGTTAATCATGATTTCACAGACTCTAATGTTGGATTGAAGACCCACCATATTCCAAAAATCGATATGAGGAAGTTTGACGGCAAGGATCCCGCAACATGGATATTACAGATGGAGCAATTTTTCGATCTCAATAATGTGCAAAACACACAAAAGGTATGTATTGCAACTTTATATTTGGAACCAAATCAGTTTGTATGGTATCAATGGCTTTGCTCTCGTAAACAAATTATCACTTGGGCAATTTTTACGGAAGAATTGACAGCACATTATGAGGATACAAAAAGCAACACTTTTTTTAGCCAATTGATAAGTCTCAAACAAAAGGGTTCAATAATGGAGCACATTGAGGAGTTCCAAAAATTGAACATAAGGGTAAAAGATATTCCAGAGGAGCATAGGATTGATGTGTTCATAGGGACTTTAAAGGATAATATCCAACATGATGTTCGCCTTTGGGAACCTGATTCATTAGAGAAGGCATTCAGGTTAGCAAGAAAAATGGAAAGCAAAATTATGGCAACCAGGAAGCATACCACTCACAACTATAAAGATGGAAGTGTTGTTTCCCCTAGTCTTCCACAACCTATAAGGTTGACACCACAACAATTGGAAGAAAAAGAGCTAAAGGGCTTTGTTACAATTGTGATAGCAAATACACTAAAGGTCATAAGTGTGCTGAGAAGAAATTATTCTACATAGATTGTGAAGAGGAAGAAGAAAAGGAGCAAGAAAGGTCAAAAGAAGAAGATATACTCCAGGAACAAAGCCTAGATAAAGAAGAAATGAATCCGACCATATCTTGTAATGCATTGGCGGGAATTACCACTCCTCAAACCATCAAGATAGAAGGACAAATCAAGAAGAAAAAGTAATAGTGTTGATTGATTCAGGAAGTACCCACAATTTTATTCATTGTAAGGTAGCAAAAGAATTGAATTGCTTCTTATATCCAGCACCAGAGTGTCAAGTGATGGTTGCAAATGGAGGAACAATAAATTGCTCTGGAAAGTGCCATAATATCAAGCTATCCATGGGAGAATATGTATTGACTAGCCCAATGCTTTCCATTCCAATGGGAGGTGCTGATGTTGTACTAGGAGTCCAATGGCTACAATCCTTGGGTACAATAGCTTTTAATTTTCAAGAATTTTTCATGAAATTTTATGCAGAAGGAAAGGAAGTTGAATTAAGGGGTATTGCAGGGAAACAGAGAAAGATAATCAGCTCTAACGATATGACAAAGCTTCTAAAAAAAGAACAAAGAGGTGTAATTGCACAATTATGTTCGCTAGATGTTTCCACATCGGAATCATCTATTTCTCCAGATCTCCAAAAAGTCTTGGACAATCATTCCAAGGTATTTGAGACTCCCAAAGGTCTCCCACCTATTCATGATCATGATCATGCTATTCATCTGATTCCAGGAAGTGTTCCTCCAAACATCAGGCCGTACAAATATCCCTATGCCCAAAAGAGTGAAATTGAACATATGGTTGCAGAAATGCTGGAGGCTGGTATAATTCAACCTAGTCAAAGTTCTTTCTCTGCTCCAGTAGTATTGGTGCACAAGAAGAATGGATCATGGCGCATGTGTTCGGATTATAGGGAGCTCAACAAGCTCACTATTAAAGATAAGTTTCCCATTCCTGTCATTGATGAATTACTGGATGAATTGCATGGATCAATTTACTTCACCAAGTTGGATCTTCATTCAGGATATCATCAAATCAGAATGAAGACTGAAGACATTCCGAAAACAACATTTAGAACTCATGAGGGTCATTATGAATTTTTGGTCATGCCTTTTGGCCTTACCAATGCACCTTCTACATTTCAAGGTTTGATGAATTCCATTTTCAAACCCACCCTTAGAAAATTTGTGTTAGTATTTTTTGATGATATACTAATCTACAACAAGTCTTGGAAGGATCATGTTGAACATGTTGACAGGGTGCTACAACTATTGGAGGAGAAACAATTATATGCAAAAAGATCCAAATGTTTCTTTGGAGTACAAGAGAATATCTGGGTCATATTGTATCTCATGAAGGAGTTAAGGTAGACCCTAGCAAAATTAAAGCCATTAAGGAATGGAAAATCCCACATCCATAAAGCATCTGCGAGGATTTCTCGGGTTGACAGGGTATTATCGCAAGTTTGTTAAGAATTATGGGAGAATAGCAGCACCTCTAACAACATTATTGAAGAAAGATGCATTTTCATGGACTCCAGAAGCAACAAAGGCCTTCAAACATCTTAAAGAGGCAATGTGCCAAGCACCGGTCTTAGCTACACCGGACTTCACAAAAACCTTTATTGTGGAATGTGATGCTTCAGGAAATGGAATTGGTGTTGTTTTAATGCAAGATGAAAGACCCATTGCTTTTGAAAGTCATCCAATCAAGGGAAAGTTTTTACACAAAGCTATTTATGAGAAGGAAATGTTGGCAATACTACATGCACTTAAGAAATGGCGACCCTACCTAATGGGAAGACACTTCAAGGTAAAAACGGATCATGATAGCCTTAAATACTTTTTAGAACAAAGATTATCCTCTGAAGAGCAACAAAAGTGGGTCACAAAGATGTTGGGTTATGACTTTGAAATCATCTACAAAAAAGGGAAGCAAAATGTGGTGGCAGATGCACTCTCAAGAAAGGATGAGGATGTGGAAGCATTGTTGTGTGCCATTTCTATTATCCAACCCGATTGGATAAATGAAGCAAGGGAGGAATGGAAGAATGATGAAGAAGTGTGGGCACTTATTCGAAAGTTACAACAAGATTCCATTACATCTGATACATTTAGCTGGCAAAATGATTCGTTATGGTACAAAGATCGCTTATACCTCTGTAAGAATTCCCAACTCAAACAAAAGATTATTATGGAATTTCACACTTCTCCCTTAGGAGGGCACTCAGGATTTTTAAAAACTTACCACAGGGTTAAGAAGGAATTTTTTTGGGATGGCCTTAAATCAGATATTCAAAAGTTTGTGGCGGAATGTTTGGTTTGCCAACAAAATAAAGTTGAAACAATTAAGACCCCGGGTCTATTACAACCTTTATCCATTCCAAGCCAACGTTGGGAGGAGGTTTCAATGGATTTTATCACAGGTTTACCCAAGTCTGAGGGAAAGAATGTCATCATGGTGGTAGTTGATAGACTTACCAAGTATGCACACTTTTGTGCATTATCACATCCATTTAAAGCCAGTACAGTTTCTACTGCATTTATGGAAACAATTCAAAAGCTACATGGAAATCCAAAGATTATTGTAAGTGACAGAGATCCCATCTTCACTGGAAATTTTTGGACAGAATTATTTTCTTGTCTTGGTACTCAGTTAGCTCATAGTTCATCTTATCATCCTCAATTTGATGGGAAAACTGAGATAGTAAACAAATGTCTGGAAGGATATCTTCGTTGCTTTGTCTCTGATAAACAGACACAAGGGGTCAAATGGTTGCCTCTAGCTGAATGGTGGTATAACACATCCTTCCATACAGCAAAAAAAATGACCCCATTTATGGCACTTTATGGATATCAACCACCATCCATCACATCATATTTAAGAGAAAATTCTAAGGTTCAAGCAGTGGAACATCACATCGAACATCAACAACAAGTCCTCCAACTCTTAAAGGATAACCTCGTGTTGGCACAGAATAGAATGAAACAACAGACAGATCAACATCGCAGTGAAAGAAGTTTTGATGTAGGTGATTGGGTATTCCTATGGCTACAACCATATAAACAAATGTCCCTGAAGCAAGCTAGGAAGGATAATAAATTATCACCAAAGTATTATGGTCCATACAAGGTGTTGCAAAAGATTGGTACTATGGCATACAAATTGGAGCTTCCTGCAACTTCTCGAGTGCACCCAGTTTTCCATGTTTCATGTTTAAAGAAGGTTATAGGCAACAAGCTCCCAGTTCAAACAATATTGCCAGAACTTGACGAGGAAGGAAAAATTATATTGGAACCGGAATTAGTCACAGAGACAAGAACTAGAAAGCTACGAAATCGATCAATTTCAGAGTATCTCATCAAGTGGAAGAACTTATTCACTGAAGATTCCACATGGGAGGATGAGAATTTTATACAGAAGCATCCAGAACTACTCAAGCGTTGAGGACAACACTTTTTTGAAGGAGAGGGGCATGTTAGATCCCTATAATACTAGTGATTACCCCATTACTATTGTAGTTGTATCCCTTATTAATATTGTTGTGCCCCTATTGTTCCCATATTGTTATTATTGTGCCCCATATAAACCCTCTATTGTTATTTTTGTGGCTTTATATTATTATTATTAGGTCGGCTGGGTTATATTGTGACTCCTTAGACTCCTATATATAGAAAGGAGGTTTTTTCATTTGTATCATCGAAGAATTGTTCATTTATGTAATGTAAAGGAGGTTGCCCCCTCGAAGAGGCTGAATTCTAAGGCGTTGATCTATCTTTTCTATCTTTTCTTGAGCTGGTTTCATAACAGAATTTGAGCAATCTGAAAAAAGGAATTTTTATTTGTCAAAATAAATATTCCAAAGATTTGTTGAAAAGATTCACGATGGAAAATTGCAAACCTATCCCTACACCAGTTGCAACAGGTACAAAGTTAAGCAAGGATGATGAAGGATCATATGTCAATCCAACTTTATTCAAAATATTGGTTGGTAGCCTCATGTATCTCACAGCTACAAGATCGAATATCATGCAAGGAGTGAGTTTGATTTCCAGATTTATGGAGACTCCAAAACGCACACATTGGAGTGTGGGAAAACGAATTTTGACATACATAACAAGAACTAGAGATTGTGGCATAATGTATGCAAGCACATAAAAGAAAGATTTGATTGGATACACAGATAGTGATTTTGCAAGAAGTTTGGATGATAGGAAAAGCACTTCTGGTTTTGTGTTCCACCTTGGTTAAGGTGTGATTTCATGGACATCTAAAAAGCAACCCATTGTGACACTTTCGTCGACAGATACAGAATATGTAGCAGCAACATCAGCATCATGTCAAGGAGTGTGGTTAAGAAAAGTACTTGATGGACTCAAGCAAAAATAATAAGGATCAACAACAATATATTGTGACAACACCTCAGCGATTGCACTATCCAAGAATAGTGTGTTTTATGAGAAGAGCAAGCATATTGATACTAGATATCACTTTATTAGAGAACTTGTGAAAAACAGAGAAGTTCACTTGAAGCCTTGTAAATCTAGTGATCAATTGGCTGATATGTTTACTAAGTCATTAGCACAAGATGTGTTTGAGTTTCATAGAAGAAACTTGGCTGTTGTAAGCTTAGCTTAGACATAGATCAGCAGTCATGTTTATGTGATAGTGAAGTCATGTTGAGTTATGTTGAGTCATATGGTTGTAATTAAAGGGGAGTGTTAGAAATAGTAATTACTCAGGCATGTGGACTTAGCTTAAAATAGAGAGTCAGTTAACTGAGTGATTGAGTGGTTGAGTATTTGAGTGTTGAGTCAAGTCGAGTTAAGTGATAGATGACTTTGAGTGTGTGATTACATGTCAAGATATTTTAGACAGTTAGCTAGTCGAAAATGTTTAAATACCCTTCACTGGGTTCATTGTAATCATCATGTTTTGTGTGATCAATAAGTTAGCTAGTCGGAAAATGTTTAAATACCCTTCACTGGGTTCATTGTAATCATCATGTTTTGTGTGATCAATAAAAGAGCTGTAGCTCGTATATTTATGTGTGAATTCACAATTTCTCTCCTCTGCCTTTCTAAATGAAGTGTCGTTGAATTCCTTCAAAAGGGTTTCTTTCACCATAAAAGCGCACGGTTTACTATCGGAGGAATTTAAATATCCTCTAGATAAACCCATAAATAGTGCTATTGTTGTTTTTCACTTTAACACTGGTGTTGAATCCGCTTGTAGAAGCGTTCCCCGACAATGATTCCAAAACCTGGATTACATTACGCTGGAAATCGCCACCGTTTATATATTTGATTTGCCCACAGCCATTCCAGGCAGTTTGATATACATAAGTTGTCTGAGCTAGTAACAGTTGCGTCCATAGAGTGAGGATAAGCAACATGCAACCAATTAATGTTTTCATCTTCATCGGCGTCTCAGGACAGGGCATGCATAACCTCAACCCTCTCTTCTCTAATTTATTTTTTCGTTTCTAATTTGATGAGGAGAGCTGCACCTAGGATCTTAAAGCTCTGCGTGATTTATTATTTTTCAAACCCTTTGCTCCAGCTTACGTAGATAAACTGAATTTGCACTTCTGATAAAGATGTCTGTTCATTTTACAAGTCGGAGGGCGTGGAATGAGTCTACCATTCACCAGACACAAAAGCAAATTCAAGCGTGCGAATCTTGGGATGGAATGCGCTCTGGCCCAACAAATTATTTCAAAACGTTGCATCGTTGTGATTGTGGTATTTAAATAAGTTTAGTTTCACTGTGGTTGATTATGAAAACAAAAATGCTTAAGAACTTTGCACAGCTGGGGTGGTAGTTGGGATATAGAAGTGACTATTTAATTTCAAATATGGAATCTTTTTATGGAAAATAATTTTATCAGTAATACATCCATCTTAATTGTGGTTCTAGCTGAAGTAGAGTGATCAAATTTTTTTAATATATTAAATATATTTTAATAAATAGAGATATCAAATTTCTTAATATATTAAATATTTTAATAAGTAAAACACCTAAAAACAAAATTACAGATGGATAGATTTGATTCTTCTAAATTTGATTTTTCTGTATATTTTGATGAGTCTATATTAATATTATATATACACATGAAAAGTATTAAAATATAAAACAATAAAATTACCTTAAATATTTTAAGGTATAAACACTTATTCATGGATGGGGTGACAACTCGCGGTAAGATTAGTTCGGTGGGGTCTTGTCACCCTCACCCATGCGCCACCTGGTTTAATGCAACTTGGTGGAATGAGTCTACAGTTAACCAGACACAAAAACAAATTCAAGCATCCGAATCTTGGGATGGAATGCCCCTCCTGTAAAAAAAATTCAAAATGTTGCATCGTTGTGATTGTGAGATTTAAATTAGTTTAGTTTGACGGTGACCGATTATGAAAACAGAAATGCGTAAGAACGTCGCACAACTGGCGTTAGTTGGGATATTGAAGTGAGTATTTAATTTCAAATATGGATTTTTTTTTTATGGAAAATAATTTTAGCAGTAGTACTTCCATCTTAATTGTGGTTCTTGCGGAAGTAGAGAGATCCAATCTCTTAAACTATACATATATTTTAATAAGTGAAAAACCTAAAAATTATTAAAAAATTAAAAACAAAATTATACAGGGATAGATTTGATTCTTCTATATGTTTTGATGAGTTTATTTTAGTATTATATATACATCTGAAAAGTACTAAAATGTAGAGTAATAAAATTACTTTAAATGTACTTATTCATGGATGGGGTGATAACTCTGGGTAGGATTGGTTTCCTGGGTGTTGTCACCCTCACCCAAGGGCCACTTGGTTTAACGCAACCTTTCACGCACACATCCCTTGGTAAAGAGTCGTCCATGTTTCTGGAGATGTGGAGGGCTATATCACTGTGGGTGTTTGATTTTGTGATTTGTTGTTTGATGAATGTTGTGCAATTGATGTTGGTGGTAATTTTTGGGCATTGTTTACTTCATGGTGGTATTGATTTCAATGTACTATTTTTTCCTTTTGTGTGAAGAACGACAAAGGGATTTTAGTAGGTACTAGCTTAATTAGTGATGTCAACACTGAAGCACAATGTGACAAGGTGTGGGATGTGGGCTCAAGGTGGTGACTTCGCGAGACTCTTGGAAGTGCACTAGAGTGGGTGAACTACTAATGGGTGGGTGGGTGGATGAAGTAGGAAGGTGAAGCAATTAGGGGTTTTCAACAATCTCTTATACCTTCATATTTTATAACTATCCTAAATTTAAAAGATTTTTTTTATGTTTTTTCATTTAAATGTTTATCTATTTGGTTGCCTAGTTGAATTTCACTTTGTAATCACCACATTGGGAAATGGGGAGGGCCTAGTGTGTTTAGTTGGTCGAGCGAGAATTGGGGTGTCAAAGGTTGGTTTTGGTGTGTTTGTTGTGTGAGGAAGGTGCGAGTCCTTAAGGCATTGCTTGTGGTATATAGAGACTAGGGCTTCAATTGGAGGAAAGACTTTAGTTTTTTTCTTTGTGCACATGCTTAGATTTTTTCTTTGTGCACATGCTTCTCGGTATGTTTGGGACAAGGTGGTTGTGGCTATGTGGGAGGTGCACTACGCACCGCATTTTCTGGGTAGCTCACACAATTGGGAATTCCCTCGCTCCATGTTGTGATAAAGCACTTGAGCTCCTTGTTGCATTCGTCCATGGGGCCATGGGTCGTTTCATCCCAGAGCAAATAGTGACAACGAGGAGGAGCTTAATCAACGTGTTGTGCACTCACCCACTAGAACTGAGATGTCGCCACCCTTCGATTCTTTGGACAAATCCTTCATTACATTTTAATGCTATTCAAATAGATGGCTTAAGGTCACACAGAGATAGCAACGAGTTCATCTTTTTTATGAATGACCTCTAATAGAACTAGTGGCATATTATGGACAGGATTGCTTGGCTTCGCTACATTGTGGGCAAAAAAGGATTGAGGAAATTCTAGTGCTACTTGAAGGCATAATGGAGCATATGGAAGTTCATGTTCCATCCTCCTCCATCTCTAACCATTGGGAAAGGTGTCCCAACCCCTACCCTCCTTCCTGATTAGTGATAAAAGTTGAATGTTTTTCAGATTCCTCATTTTCTTTGTCTTTTTGGATTATGTGCTTAATATTATCTAATTCTATATTTCTTTTGTAATATGGTTCTCTTTCCATCTCTAAGTCATAAAAGAGATAATTTTGTGATGTGTAGCCTCTCACAATGCATGATGAATTTGAAATAATAAAAAATGTTAAATATATTAACCTACGATATTAAACTATTCATTTGCCCTTAGGTTGCTCTAGAAGACGTGAAGTGAGCACAGTCATTGACTATGAAAAATAATATTAAAAAGGCCTAAAGGCAGATTCTATAAGTTATCTTTACGTTGATTAACGATTAATTTATAACTAATTAAATGATAATACCACACTATTCATTTAATGAATATGTTAGTCTATGGCTAACCCCGTTGACTTTATGGAGTTCCAGAAAATGTGAAGAAAGAAAATTTAATGAATATATCAACGCTATGATTGTATCAGTCTATTTCTAGCCCTGTGGACTTTAGGGGCTTCCAAAGAGAGTAAAGAAGAGATCACTGTTATTGACTATGAAAAACAAAATTTAAAAGAACTGGATGCAGATTCTATAAGCTATCATCAAGTTGATTGAAAATGACTTTAATCTATAACCAGAAACGTTATAGATTAATTTTACTATTTTGGAATAGTAAGTTGGAAAAAAACGTTTTTTTATAATTATGGTTAAGGTTAGATCGTTCGTTCTGGTGAACTATAAATATAGGTTTAATGAAACCCAGGATATGTGCATGTTGTTTCTGTAGTATTTTAAAAAAAATGGTTTTCAAGGATTTATTATAGCTGTGGGTAGTTACTTTTTATAGTTTTTAGTTTAGAGGCTACACCCTTAGTTTAGTTAACAATTATTTATAATAGTTATTGTATCTCACATCAATAATTATTTAAAAAAGATTAATAAATAATTTTTAAAAAATTAATAAATGATTTAAAATAATCAAAAATTATTTAAAATAATGTTTTTTAACTTAATTTTCTTTAAATAATAATAAATTTAATTCATACTTAATTAATAATAAAATAAAATACAATAAAAATTATGGTTATCCCTTCATTATAACTTCTTTAATACATTCAATTTTAAATTAAATTTAACTTAAAACAACTTTCTATATATATATACTACCATCAATTCAAAGTTCTACTCTCTTTAACTCTACATGGATGAAAATTAAAATTTATTTTAAAATATTTAAATAAATTTAATATCTTAATTAAAAAAAATCATAATTATACATATAATATTTTAGTAATACAATATCGATATTATAAGCTCTTATTGTTAGCATGTTAGTACATCTATATAATTATCAACTCTTTTGTATTTGCATGAGTAAAAAATTTCTAAATTTTTTAGATTTTCTAATATAGAGATAGATTTGATGATTTTATGTAAATTAAAAAATTTAAATTAAACTTAAATTTACCATTCTATTCTATGAAGTCTTACAGTGTCCATCATATCCTTCCATGCATTGAAATTTGAAGTCCCTTCTAGGGCATGCTCTGTCCTCAAACAATAGACATGCATGATTCGTGCACTAAATGATCTCCTTTTCAATGGGCTATGACTTGGCTAACACAGTTTGAAGGGTATTGTGCCTGTGTGCTAAAGATCTGTGGACAATCTAGGGTCATGTTAGTGCTGTAATGCTCCCTAGACACATTCAATTAGTGTGCGTGCAACTACGCATAAGTTTGTTGCAAGTAACATAGCTCACCACCATGTTCTATCACTCACACGGTGCATTATATGTTTAATCCAAAGAAAAAATTGTTTCTCTCCCACATACTGTTTCTAATTCACTCTGCCTTGGTTTTATGTAACCAAGGTTCTTATACCATGTAGAAAATCCCCAAAACCTTGCAACTTCCAATGAGAGCAAATTGATATGCAAAAGACACAATATTTCTCTACCAAAATTCTGCGGAAAGTAAACAATGAATTGGAACACAATCACACATAGAACACAAAATATATCTAGGGAACCCAACTCCGAAAAACCTCTCTTTCTTGTATAAAATCAACTAAGCAATCTGATCTATTACAAAGAATCTGCTTCAAGCCTGAAGCTCCCTGCAATACTGATCAACTCTCTCATCCTCAAGCTTGTATACAAAAACCTATATGCAATAATGATTACAATTGTGCCTTCATCCAATCTCAATAGGAAATTCAAATTGCATGACCTACTAGTGCTAATTTTAGTAGTTGCAACTAATTAACTGAGAGTAAGTTGAGTTAAAAGAAATTCGACTACCTAACTAAAATCATAATTGTCTCTATTCTAGAACTAAAGCCCAGTTAACTAATAGACACTAGAGACAACTTAATTAGTTAGCTAACTTTATACATCAACTGGTCTACAACTCATTGAAACCCATTTAACTCGAATTAACTAATAATAAATGAGTGATAAGCCACATCATAAATGTTAACTGACAACTAACCCTAATTTCTATGACACTGAATTCAAATTTTCTTCTTTGACTCACACACAAGTCAAAAAAAGCTCTTCTTTCCTACAATTTTAACAAACCCACTCATAAATTTTTGGAGCAAAGAGTTGAGATCCAAGAGAGAGTTAGCGTAACAGAACCACAAAATATAAAAGTAGAGATATAGCATAAGAGAGCCAACAACCTAGTGAAATAAAGTATGGTACAGGAATATATCATAGGTTGTAGAAGATGGCGAGACCCTCTTCGCCATTGTAACATGAGTAAATGCTTTTCAAACCGCAAGAGACCTCCACGTAGCTATAACAACATGGTGATAATACAAATACCATCAACATGTTTCTAGTGATAGCGACATCGTAGAAGGGACATTTGGCATCTTCGACACACCCTTCAAAACCCCCAAACCACCCAGACATCATGTGTTCATCTCTGAGCTCAGAGATTGTGATGTCAGGAGTTCGAGATTGTGATGTCAGTAGTTCTAGGAAGGTCTGCAATCGATCAAACATCCCCATAAATCCTACCATTTGTTTGCATTTATAACAACTATGTTAAGCTCCCTCTCCTAATGGCCACTGATAATCTAGAAATCAACTAGAGTCATTTCCTTAAATTACAATTACGGAAACTATATTTAGTTAATTAATTTCTTGTTGGGAGCTCCTGGAGTGGTCCATTACTCCCTCTGCAGTTCTCTACCATGATATGTGGAACGCTTGACACATAGCCAATAGAAGCTTGATGGAAGCTTGGCTATAAATACTTCTATTTGGTCCCCAAGCTCACTAACTCAATCCCCTTTAGCTTTACACCATCAAGTTAGAGTGGGCAGAGCTTGGAAGTGCCACACAGATGAAAGATTTTGGGTGAATTTTTATCTATGCTGCTGCTGACCCTTTGCTTCATCAGACTTGTTTAATTGTCTTTTATTTTCACTGTTACCAGCACTTGGATTTCACTAGAGAAACCCACAAATATCAGTCTAGAAGCCGAACGGATTGCTTATATTTTTTAAGGTCGTTTGCTATTGTGGACATCTCCGTTGACTCTATTTTTCATTGTTGTAAGTTGGTTAAAATTTTCTGGCATGCGTTATTATTAGGAATTAGTGTTCATCCTCTTTCACATTTCGCTACATATATTAGCCCCCGGCCTTTAGAATTTCGCCGTCTCTTAACTTCATGTGATTGGGTACACTCCTCCCATTATTTTTACTGTGGAATTACCCGTTTTGACTCAGTAATCTGAAGCTTCAATTCCATGGTTTATCTTCCCCTTGAACTGGATTATCTACAATAGAACTAAGAGCAGTTGTTGAGGTGGTGTAAAATATCTACACAGTTTTGTACGAAATACATCAGAGTGTGAATAGCATCAATGGCTGGAGGTATGATTTCTTGGGCATTTAAGTTTTCAATTCTTTACGTGTTTATTCCGCATTATAGAATTGTTTTTATGCTTTCATTTGGTATCAGAGCAATTTTTATCTCTGCCTTGGTGTTTATAGACATGTTTGGCTAAATGTTATTTTTAGAATTTTCTGAATTAAGGCATTTATTTGGAAATATATCTAATTTTTGCTCAATTTTATGCTTATAATATTTATTTAGTTTAATTATATGCAATTTGGATAATTGTTGTGCAAAATTTATTAATTATGCTTGTAGTTAATTTGCATGAATTGATTATTTCTACTCTAATTAATACATGCTATTTTGGATGAGTACACGAGACCCATCGTTGGATGTTATGCATGAATATTATAGTTTTATTTATGCAACTTATAATTATATCAAGTTAATTTTTATGCATAAAAGAAATAATGTCTAGTGATCCATATAATTTTTAATTGATTAGAGAATAGCCACAACATCTCTAATTAAATAATATTATATATTATGATTGATTAGGATCACATAAAGAATATTTAGACATTAATTGTAATTAATTATATTAAATATAATAAATTTTATCCGACATGAATTTTTATTATATTTATATAATTAATTAGGATAAATATTAAATTATTCATAACTTACCCATAGGAATTATGAATTAATAGTTTTATCATAAAGTTCAAATCTAAGATATAATTTATATCAAATTATAATCATAATATACCCTTTAGAATTATGAATTAAGGGAATAATTTGATAAAATTCTATCATAAAGAATAATTGAATGTGCTTGAATTGAAAATTTAGTCCACAGACAATTTTTATGTCATTAGATTCAATTTTAAGCATGATTTACATTGGTAAAACATGAAATTTTATTTAGGCCTCAAATTTAACTTAAGCATGTGATCTTTAATTTTATGTAGTTGTACAACCTGCAAATTTCTCTGATATTCGTTGTGATATCCCTAAACTTAAGGGAGATAACTATAAGGTCTGGAAGGAGAGAGTTCTCCTTCATTTGGGGTGGATGGACATAGACTATGCTATTAGGAAAGATGAACCATCGGCACTCACTAATATCAGCACTGCAGCAGGCATCACGCTTTATGAATGATGGAAACGATCTAATCGCCTAAGCATGATGTTCATTAAGACTAAAATTTTAGTTGGTATTCGTGGTTCTGTTGATCAGCATGAAAAGGTCCAAGAATTGATGAAAGCCATTGATGATCAATTCATTACTTCAGACAAGGCACTAGAAAGCACCCTAATCATGAAGTTCTCATCCCTAAGGTTCACTAGTGTGCAAGGTGTACTCGAGCACATCATGCAAACGAGGGACACTATGGCTCAATTGAAGAAACTCAAGGTTGAAATATCGGAGCCTTTCCTGGTGCATTACATCCTGAACACTCTTTCACACCAATACGGACCCTTCAAAATCTCATACAACACACATAAGGATAAATGGTCAATTAATGAACTCATTACCATGTGTGTTCAAGAGGAAGTGAGACCGGTGATGGAACTGGGAGAAAGTGCAATGATGGCAATGCCTGGAAAGAGAAAACCTGAAGCCAATCATAAAGGGAAAGGTAAACTACCTCCCCAAGCCGATATCAAGAAGGATTCCAAGTGTTTCTTCTGTAAAAAGAAGGGACACATGAAGAAGGAATGCGCCAAATTTCAGAAATGGCTTGCAGACAACGGTAATCCAATCTCGTTTCTTTGTTATGAATCTAATATGGTTAATGTCAATATTAACACCTAGTGGACTGATGGATCAACAATTCACATTTCGAATTCCTTGCAGGGTTTGCAAAACCTAAGGAAGTCAGTGGGAAGTGAGCAAAGCATCTTATCAGGAAACAAGATGGGCTCGCATGTGGAAGCTATAGGAACATGCTATTTAACTTCAAGTAGTGGCTTTGTTTTAGAATTAGAAAAGACCTTTTATGTTTGAAGTTTTTTTCTAGAAACTTGATTTCAGTTTCAAGACTTGTACATTTTGGATATTCCTTCAAATTTTCAAAAATATCTTTTAGTTTATTTTATAAATCTGATTGTGTTGGGAATGGTATTTTGTCTAGTGGTCTTTATTGCATTAATTTACAAAACAATGTCACTTATGATTCAATGCATGTTCACACTGGCACTAAAAATATGTGTTATTAAAGAAGATTCCTCTAAATTATGGCACCGGAGATTAGGTTATATCTCCATAGAAAGAATTAAAAGAATAGTAAATGAAGGGGTACTTAATACTCTGGATTTTATTGATCTTGAGACTTGTGTGGACTGCATAAAGGGAAAGCAAACCAACAAGTCAAAGAAAGGTGCCAATAGGAGTTTTGGACATATTAGAGATCATACATACTAATATATGTAGTCTAGATATGGACTCACATGGTCAGAGATACTTCATCTCTTTTATAGATGATTACTCACGATATATGTATCTCTACATGCTTCATAAAAAGAATGAAGCATTAGATGCCTTTAAGATCTTTAAGGCTGAAGTAAAGAAACAATGCGGCAAGCAAATTAAGATCGTGAGATCAGATAGAGGTGGAGAATATTATGGTAGATACACAGAAAATGGACAAGCACCTAGGCCATTTGCAAAACTTCTTCAAGAGCATGGGATTGTTGCCCAATATACCATGCCTGGTTCACCTGACTAGAATGGTGTAGCAGAAAGAAGAAACCGAACATTATTGTACATGGTGTAGAGTAATTCTTAGCAACTCTAATCTTCCAAAATCCTTGTGGACTGAAGCACTTAAGATGACAATGTATATATTAAACTGAGTTCCAACCAAGGTTGTTCCTAAAACGCCATTTGAATTATGGAAAGGTTAGAAACCGAGTTTGCGACATATGCATGTTTGGAGATGCCCGTCTAAAGTAAGAATATATAATCCACAAGAGAAGAAGTTGGACCCAAGGACCATTAGTGGGTATTTCATTGGATATGCTAAAAGGTCTAAAGGTTACAAATTTTATTGGCCATCTCACAGCACTAGGATTGTGGAATCAAGAAATGCAAAGTTTCTTGAAAATGACTTGATCAGTGGGAGCTATTAAACGAGGAACATAGTTTCTGAGAAGGATCATTCAGAATCTCAACCTTCCACCTCAAGTGATAGATTGATTATTTTTCACAGCACCCCTCAAGTACAAACTGGTGTTGAACAACCAATTGTTGAAGTTCCACGAGCTACTAATGACATTCCAGTAGATCAGGTAGTTCAAGAGTTGCCAAGAACTTTTGAACAACGCGTTGAACCACATACTTCTCGGGAAGATGATGGTACAACATTAAGAAGATCTATTAGAGCGAAGAGATCAGAAATTCTTGATGATTATGTTGTGTATCTGCAAGAATCTGACTACAACATTGGAGCCGAAAATGATCCCGAGTCATTTTCACGAGCCATGAGTTGCAAAGAATCAAAATTATGGTACGATGCCATGAAGGAAGAGATGAATTCTATAAAGAGTAATGAATTCTGGGATCTTGTTGAGTTGCCTAATGGTGCAAAATCCATTGGATGTAAATGGGTCTTTAAGACAAAGAATGACTCATTGGGAAACATTGAGAGATACAAGGCAAGACTTGTTGCTAAGGGATTCACTCAGAAAAAAGGAATCGATTACACAGAGACTTTCTCTCCTGTATCTAAGAAATATTCCTTGCGCGTTATTATGGCATTAATATCCCATTTTGACTTGTAGTTGCAACAAATGGATGTGAAAACAACATTTCTCAATGGAGATCTAGAGGAGGAGGTTTGCATGAAACAACTTGAAGGATTCCCCTCTACTGATGGTGAGTAATTGGTTTGCAAGCTCAAGAAATCCTTATACGGTTTAAAACAAGCATCCTGCTAGTGGTATTTGAAATTCCATAATGTAATTTCTTGATTCGGTTTTGTAGAAAACATTATGGATCAATGTATATACCTGAAAGTCAGTGGGAGTAAAATTTGTTTTCTTGTTTTATATGTGGATGACATTTTGCTAGCAACTAGTGATAAGGGTTTGATGCATGAGGTGAAACAATTCCTCTCTAAAAATTTCGATATGAAGGATACGGGTGAGGCATCTTATGTCATTGGCATTAAGATCCATAGAGACAGATTTCAAGGCATCTTGGGTTTGTCTCAAGAAACCTATATGAATAAAATTTTAGAGAGATTCTAGATGAAGGATTGTCACCAAGTGTAGCTCCCATTATGAAGGGTGATACATTGAATTTGAACCAATGCCTGAAGAACGACTTTGAAAGGGAACAAATGAAGAACATTCCATTTGCTTCTACTGTCGGAAGCCTAATGTATGCTCACGTGGGAATGTTGGGATGATATCAGAGTGATCTAGGTTTAGACCACTGGAGAGCTGCAAAGAAAGTAATGAGGTACCTTCAAGGAACCAGAAACTACATGCTTATGTATAGACAGACAGACAATTTGGAAGTAATTGGCTACTCAGATTCTGACTTTGTTGGATGTGTTGATTCATGCAAATCAACATCAGGGTACATTTTTATGATGGCCGATGGAGTTGTATCATGGAGGAGTGCCAAGCAGACCTTGATTGCCACTTCCACTATGGAAGCTGAGTTCGTCTCCTGTTTTGAGGCTACTTTACATGGTGTATGGCTTAAGAGTTTCATTTATGGGCTTAGAATTATGGATTCTATCTCTAAGCCATTGAGAATATATTGCGACAATTCAGCTGCTGTTTTTTATGGCTAAAAACAACAAAAGTGGGAGTCGAAATAAACACATTGACATTAAGTATTTAGCTATAAGGGAACGTGTTAAGGAAAATAAAGTGGTCATTGAGCACATCAGCACTAAGTTGATGATCCCTGATCCTTTGACTAAGGGCATGCCACCGTTGAAATTCATGGATCATGTAATGAATATGGGACTTGTTTCCATTATGTAGTTTCTCATTGTATGGACAATGTTATTCTTAATTATTGTGATGTTTTCCTCATATTTATGTGCACCTTAATTTGATTTGAGAGAATTTATCTGTGTAGGACCAAGAATAAACATAAGGTTTATTCATTAAGAAATTGTTGCCACATAAATTATAATAAGAATAAATACATAGTAATACATGGAAGATAATACTTGTCATTAGAGGACTTATCGCCATGATTCATGTATCTATTACTTAATACAGATTATCAATGGGTTTTAAGATGAGACATTAAGATTGGAAGTATGGACCAAGTGGGAGAATGTTAATCTCCCTCTCCCAATGGCCATCGATAATCTAGAAATCAACCGCAGTCATTTCCTTAAATTATGGAAACCAACTGCAGTTATTTCTTTCAATTACGGAAACTATCTTCAGTTAATTAATTTCTTGTTGGGAACTCTTGGAGTGGTCCATTACTCCCTCTACAGTTCTCTATCATGATCTGTGGAACACTTGACACATAGCCAACAGAAGCTTGATGGAAGCTTGGCTATAAATACTTTTGTTTGGTCCCGAAGCTCACTAACTCAATCCCCTTCAGTGTTACACCATTAAGTTAGAGTGAGCAGAGCTTGGAAGTGCCACACAGATGAGAGATTTTGGGTGAATTTTTATCTATACTGTTGTTGACCCTTTGCTTCATCGGACTTGTTTAATTTTCTTTTATTTTCACCTTTACCAGCACTTGGATTTCACTAGAGAAACCAACAAATATCAGTTTAGAAGCCGAACGGATTGATTATATTTTTTAATGTCAGTTGTTGTTGTGGACATCTCTGTTGACTCTATTTTGCATTGTTGTGAGTTGGTTGAAATTCTCTGGCATGCGCTGTTATTGGGACCAATTCCTAAAAAACGACTTTGAAAGGGAACAAATGAAGAACATTCCATATGCTTCTACTGTCGGAAGCCTAATGTATGCTCAGGTCTGCACAAGACCTGACATTGCATTTGTTGTGGGCATGTTGGGATGATATCAGAGTGATCCAGGTTTAGACCACTGGAGAGCTACAAAGAAAGTAATGAGGTACCTTCAAGGAACCAGAAACTACATGCTTATGTATAGACGGACAGACAATTTGGAAGTAATTGGCTACTCAGATTCTGACTTTGCTGGATGTGTTGATTCACACAAATCAACATCAGGATATATTTTTATGATGGCCGGTGGAACTGTATCATGGAGGAGTGCCAAGGAGACCTTGATTGCCACTTCCACTATGGAAGCCGAGTTCGTCTCCTGTTTTGAGGCTACTTTACATGGTGTATGGCTTAAGAGTTTCATTTCTGGGCTTAGAATTATGGATTCTATCTCTAAGCCATTGAGAATGTATTGCAACAATTCAACTGCTGTTTTTATGGCTAAAAACAACAAAAGTGGGAGTCGAAATAAACACATCGACATTAAGTATTTAGCTATAAGGGAACGTCTTAAAGAAAAGAAAGTGGTCATTGAGGACGTCAGCACTAAGTTGATGATCGCTGATCCTTTGATAAAGGGCATGCCACCGTTGAAATTCAAGGATCATGAAATGAATATGGGACTTGGTTCCATTATGTAGTTTCTCATTGTATGGACAATGTTATTTTAATGAAATTCTTAATTATTGTGATGTTTTCCTCATATTTATGTGCACCTTAATTTGATTTGAGAGAATTTATCTGTGTAGGACCAAGAATAAACATAAGGTTTATTCATTAAGAAATTGTTGCCACATAAATTATAATAAGAATAAATACATAGTAATACATGGAAGATAATACTCGTCATTAGAGGACTTATCGCCATGATTCATGTATCTATTACTTAATACAGATTATCAATGGGTTTTAAGATGAGACATTAAGATTGGAAGTATGGACCAAGTGGGAGAATGTTAATATCCCTCTCCTAATGGCCACCGATAATCTGGAAATCAACTGTAGTCATTTCCTTAAATTATGGAAACCAACTGCGATTATTTCCTTCAATTGCGGAAGCTATCTTTTTATTAATTTCTTGTTGGGAGTTCCTGGAGTAGTCCATTACTCCCTCTGCAGTTCTCTACCACGATCTGTGGAACACTTGACACATAGCCAACAGAAGCTTGATGGAAGCTTGGCTATAAATACTTATGTTTTGTCCCCAAGTTCACTAACTCAATCCCCTTCACCTTTACACCATCAAGTTAGAGTGAGAAGAGCTTGGAAGTGCCACACAGATGAGAGATTTTGGGTGAATTTTTATCTATGTTGTTGTTGACCCTTTGCTTCATTTGACTTGTTTAATTGTCTTTTATTTTCACTGTTACCAGCACTTGGATTTTGCCAGAGAAAACAACAAATATCAGTCTAGAAGCCGAACAGATTGCTTATATTTTTTAAGGTTGTTTGTTGTTGTGGACATCTCCGTTGACTCTATTTTGCATTGTTGTGAGTTGGTTGAAATTCTCTGGCATGCGCTATTATTGGGAATTAATGTTTATCCTCTTTCACGTTTTGCTACATATATTAGCCCTCGACCTTTAGAATTTCCCCGTCTCTTACCTTCATGTGATTGGGTATGCTCCTCCCATTCTTTTTACTATGGAATTACCCGTTTTGACTCAGTAATCTGAAGCTTCAATTCCATGGTTTATCTTCCCCTTGAACTGGATTATCTACAGCAGAACTAAGAGCAGTTGTTGAGGTGGCGTAAAAGATCTATGCAGTTGTGTATGAAATACATCGAAGTGTGAATAGCATCAATGGCTGGAGGCATGATTTCTTGGGCATTCAAGATTTCAATTCTTTACGTGTTTATTCTGCATTATAGAATTGTTTTTATGCTTTCAGATGAGACCCATTTGAGAGGCCCAGAAATTTGGTTTCTGACAGCCGCCATGCGAGAGTCTTAATGGGCCAGGTGGCAAGAATAGACTTGTTGTCTATGAGCGCCAATCCTCACACCAGTCTTCGACTTGGAATAGCAATCATTCCCTCTGTTAGTAACATATTTTTAAGGTTCACCCACATTGGGAATAAAGTTGATATATATAATTAAAAAAATAAAATACTAACAATAAAATAATAAAAACCAGTGTGGATTATAAATATTCATTGGTAAATATGCTTCACATTATGTTTAGCCGTTGAGTAACATGTATCAATCATAATAAATAATTAAAAATAATTTTGTTTATTAATTTAAAATTTTATATATAATTTTGATTTTATTAAAAATAAATTTAAATTCAATTTTTAAATTAATAATAAGAATAGATATCATGACTATTATTCAGAAATACAAGTTAAAGTAATTAATGTAATAAATTTTCATTTTTTATTGTTTAAAATAATTAAAATCAAAATTTAATACTTTTATATAAAAAAACATTGTAATATTAACTGATATCGTTGCATACTTTGAATTTCTCAACTATGAAAGTGAACACGGTACCAACAAATATTAACAGTGTTCCATTTCTTACGGTAATTGAACATGGTGTCCTTTGATAATGAAACAATCAAGTGAACAATTCAATATTGTTGTGGCGAGTACAACAGTTTATGGGATGGTGGGAATACATCAGTGAACCAGATACTCCCGTATGTATAATTGTTTTACTGATTCGAAAAATGTTTCATTGATTCAAATAAATACTATTAGAAAAAATAGAAGAGAAAGCATAGAGCCATTACACACAACATAAATCTCATTTCATATCTATAAATCTCACTTCATATCTTTATTTATCATTGTTTGGTCAATTTAGTGTGATCTAAATTGCTATTTATAATGCCAATCCAGGGTTTGTAAATTGACGAAGTGAAGTGTACTATATGTACTAGATAACCATTTCCTTAATCTTTTGTCGTTTTTGAGTTTTTTAGTTTATTTTTGGATTTATCTTTCCCTAATGTGTGATTGTGAGAGTGAAAGTGAAGTATGAAGTATGGATGGTGATGGTGGTTTCTACGGTGATTTTCTCAAACTTGAAAGTGCTCAAGAAGAAAGCTTTAAAACAACTAAACTGAAATCAATTCTTAAGAGAAAGTAAATGCATCAAAAAGTGAACTAATGACAATGGCCCAGTATCCTTGCTGATGAATGAAAAGAAAGTAAAAACTGAACTTAAAGCAACTCAAACCAAAAGCAAAGCAACTAATTCACACTACTTAAACTCTTCAGATCCTTTACCCTTCAGCTCAATCTACCTTGTGGGAAGTAATCATGAATAAGTCAAGCAATATGCTATCTAAATGGCAAGAAATTAAATTGCATAAAAGAAACTAGTCACACTACTTTAACTCTTCTGGTCCTTTACCCTTCAGCTCAATCTACCTTGTGGGAAGCAACCATGAATATGTTTAAGCAATATGATAACTAAATTGCAAGAAATTAAATTGCAGAAAGGAAACTAATCACACTACTTCAACTCTTCTGATCCTTTACCCTTCAACTCAATCTACCTTGTGGAAAGCAATCATGAATAAGTTTAAGCAATATGATAACTAAATCACACTACATTTAGTGATATTCTGATTTCTTGCTAATAGAGTCACTTCACTATAGAAAGAAACCATAAATTGATGAGCAGTATGATATCCAAATAACAAAAAAATATGTAAGCAAATCACAACTTGGAAAAGACAGTGCTGAAATTAAACTTCAGAAAATGAAAGTTAGCAGGAAGGACAAGATGATCTCATATGCCAATAGTTATCAAAAAGATGGAAATTTGCCCGGGCTGCCTAAGAAAACTTGCAGAAAAGCACTGATCAGTTGACAGTTATAAGAAAACAGAGGTGAAAATCTAAGCAGCAGTGAGTTAAGAAACATCAAACAGTGTGTTATGTACAAGCTAATGATACAAGAACATAATAAAACCAAATGAAAACTTTACAAGGCTTCAGCGCGCAGGGGCCCTCTGCCACTTCAACCGATCAACAAGTAATCACACAAATAAGCTCAGAAAAGTCTTCTCATATATTAAAATAGCAATATGTATAAACAGTGGGGTGACAACACAACAGTTCAGAATTTACATCTCAAGGAAAAAACTCTTTTACAGCGTTCATCGACGCGTTATTTATAATGACAAAATGCTGAGACTAGCTAACTAAATCCTAAGCTATCGACTGTGTTGCTAAAGACACGTAGATCCCTTCAGTCGAGATCTAGCGTAACTGTCATCATGTCTATTAAATCTCTGGAGTGGTTGTTGTTAGATTCCGGTTACAGAAGTGATATCTAGGTGTGCTGGTGTCTTCGTGAGCTGAGGACTGTGCCACGTAACGTTCACGTGCTCAAAACAGAGACGTGCCACCGTTGAACTCTTTGGTTGGCTCTACCTTTGACCTTCGTTGACCGTGACCTTCCATGGATGATTTGGCTGCTTCGAAGGGACACGTTCCATGTATCCGTCACCTGGAGCTTGCCCATGTGGCTCGTTTCTTCATAGGACACCTGTAGCACAGCTTTTAACAAAATTGTTGCGGAATCTTGTGCTGGCTGCGGAAATTGACAAGTTTCCGCAGCAGCATGAACAAAAAAAACTAAACCAAACAACAGTCATAAGTATAGTCAGAAAACCATGTAAAGAGCTCTTTTTAAACTACAATGCAATGATTTAGCAGCTGGGTGGATGCAATAAGTGGAAAAGGAAGGCTGAGAGGGTGTATAGGAAGGTGCAGGTTTGAGGCTCAACATACCCCCACTATGAAGGTGTTGCATGTCCTCATGGAACCAAAATTGAGTTATTTCCCTCTAATCCATGTGTTCTGATGCTTCTGCAAGGACATCTAGCCCTCTTTTCTTCTTCCTTGATGCTAACATCATCCTTGGCTTCCTCACTAGGCATTTGAACTTGAGGTTAGTCAATGCTCTACTTAACTTTTTGCACTTCTTCTTCAGTTTTCTGTTTTTCTTTTGCCACAGTCCTAAATGGAGCATAGTATTATCATGGACAATCTTGTCTACTTTACTCTGCTCTTTGAGTGCTTCATTTTCTTGTATGATATGCCTATTTAGGACTTCTAACTCAAATATTTCCTGTTTCAAAGACTGAACTTGTGCATCAGGTGGCAGAGAGGTACTTGGTCCTGCAGCTGATTGTTCTAAGGTTTCCAGGTAATTGTATGCTTCTTGCTGATTAGAATCTACCTCAGGTGTCTTTCTCGGCCTAAACTCAAATTCTGGTGAAGGAGGACTGCTCTCTCTTTCCGGCCGAAAAGGGCTTTCCTCACGTGGAGGACTTGACTCAATGCTTGGCTGAGTTGGAGATTTCTCAAGTGTCTCTTTATCTAAATCAATAAAGTGAGACTGTTTTTCTTTGGTTTTATTCCCCTTCCCTTTTAGCCTAGTGATCCTTCTTAAGTATAAACTAGTACTCTTCTCTTGTGCACTCCGTTTTCCTTTTTGCTTTTTCTTGGCTATGGCAACAGCTTGAAGATCTATTAATCTTTCTGACAGAGGTTGATAATCCTCTTCTATGGATTGCTCAGGGGATGGATAGACTTCTTGGATAGTCCTTTTTCCTTTTTCCTTTTTCTGTTCCTTACTTCTAGCTCTATCTTCTTTTCCTTTTTGGACTGTTTCTTGAATTTCTATTGTAGGGGAGTCTTGGATTGTAATGTTTTTTTCTTTCCTCCTACTTTTCCTTGGAATTTTTGGTGGACTGCTTCCAGAGGCCTCAGACGGCTCTTGGAAGTAGTTTCTTGTTAAGAATTGCTCCCATGTATCCTTAGTTTTCTTCAACTAATCCTCAATAAGGATTTTGATGAGTCCATGGTGGTAAAGATGAGGTTCAATATTGCCTACATGTTTTTGAACTGTAAAACTCATCTTTTTCAAACTTGATAGCAGAAAATGAGGCAAATTAAGAGTGTGACCATCTATGAAATTCATCATCAGTCTAACATGATACATATACATAGAGCCAAAACGACCTTCACACGTGATAAATTTCTGAATGACTAACAATAGACTAGACCATTCATCTTTTAATACATTAACAGGGATGCCTCTTGTGAATACAGTGGTATCCATACCTTGGTTTTGTAGCATGGTTCTCCATATTTGATCTTCCACACTTCTATTTTTAAACCACCTTTCACCCTCTTGAGGTAGGCCTGTGGCAGCTGCTACTGTGGCCTCGGTCACTGTGAATTTTAAATCTCCAACCTCCACTGTTTGTCCATTAAACGACCTTGCAAAAGCTTTGGTCACCTCCTTGTTATAGCCTTTAAACTTTTGGATAAATCGTAGCCATCTCACTTTCTTTAGTAATTCCTTAACTTGAGGATAACCCTCCAAGTATTTCGGTCCTTCCGGCTCAGCTCTCAGTAATTTTCACATCTTCTGTTTTAAATTCCACTGAGAGCTCTTCTACGTGTGAGGGTTAAGAGAAAAAAATAGCTCTATTCAGGGTTTTGGATAGACTGTAATGACGATAGTCAGGGTTTAGAGCAAACTGTAGTGACGAAAGTTGGAAATAGAGAACAATGAGTGAGCAACGATAAACGAGTTCATAAAATGAAATGTGGACGCATGCAAGGAGTATGATATAAGTGGAGTATGAGTGGAGTGATAAGCGGTGGAGTAACGGCAGGATTCTTTCGATTTGGATGACTGTGTATGAGATTTTACACGTCTCAACAGATGGATGCGGAAATTACAACTGGGAAGAGCCGTAGCACAATAGGTCATGTCTCAAGAATACGGGTAATAATTAGAAGTGCAATCACATTTGAGTTCAAACTCGGAGTAATCATGAGACCGTTAGGGAGATAAATGCGAGGTGTGTGGAGTGACATCGCGGAATAAGAGTGATAGTGGGCTAATATATCAAATCATTGCACATAGGAGAGCCTGTTATGGTTTAATAACTATACATAATTATGACTTGAATTGTCATTTGATAAAGATTTTTGATCCTACCTTTGGAAACTTTGTCAATTCTTGCTCAAGGCTTCTAACCAGTTGCTCTTCTTTGATATCTTGGAGATGCCCCATGTCTTTAGCTCAATTACACCTGCATTTCATGATTATGGCACTAACAGTTGATTGTATTTTTAAAAACAGAGTGATGCTGGCTGCGGAAATCGTTTCTGGCTGCGGAAACTGCTTCTGGCTGCGGAAACTGAGACAACACCCCTTTAACTGCACAAAGATAGTTAGAGAAGAACTAACTGAATGAAAATAGTCATGAATGGGGTTTTTATTAATTAAATGAGATGGAATGAAGTGAAAATGAAGTGGAATGAAGTGAAATGGAGATGAAAATGAGATGGAGGTGAAGTGAAATGACAAGTGAGATGAAGTGAAGATGGAAAGAGAAAGAGAGGAGATTTTTTTTTTTTGGAAAATATAGAGTGTCAAGTGTTCCTGATTTTCACCCTATATTTTCTGCATAAGACCGCCAATCTGGGATTGGTTTTCAGGATTATACACATTTTTTATTTTATTTTTTTTTTCAAAAACTGAAAGAAACAAGATTAGGCTGGTGGGAGAGAAGGATTCTTCTTCACCAGCCTTATTGCAGAATTCTCTTGGAACATTTTGACAAACTCCTCTTTTGAAAGTGGCTTATGATAAATTTTCAATCGGTGGCCATTCACAATAAGAGGAGTCTGAAATTCATCAATGGTCTTGATTCTTACTGCTCCATTGTTAAAGACTTTATCAATCTCATATTGCCCAAGCCAATGAGTCTGAAACTTCCCTTTGAAGTCTTTAAACTTGGAATCAAACATTAAAGCCCAATCTCCCTCTTGAAACTTTCTCTCTTTAATATATCTGTCATGCCACTTAGCTCTTTGATGTTGAACTAGATCAGTCCTTAAAATTGCATCTTGTCTGATCTCTTCTAGCTCATTCAGTTGCTTCATTCTGTGCTTTTGGGCTTCTGATAGATTCATCCCCAACTGAACTGCCATCTTGAAAGTCTTGACTTGAAACTCAATGGGGAGCAGGACTTCTTTCCCATAAACAAGTTCATAGGGAGAATGTCCTGTTTTGTTCCTCCATGTAGTTCTGTAGGCCCATAAGGCTTCAGGGAGCCTTTCTGCCCAATCTCTTCTGTGGAGATGAACAATTTTGGTGATGATGCTCTCAAGAACTTTGTTTGTAGGTTCCACTTGACCATTTGCTTGAGGATGGTAAGGAGTAGATTTTCTGTGCTTGATTTTGTATTCTTCCATCAGCTTCTCCATCAAGTTAGATGTGAATTGACTTCCCTGATCTGTCACAATTTCTCTTGGGACACCAAAACGAGTAAAAATATCCTAAAAAAAAAATTGAACAACTGAATTTTTAGTGGCAGAAGGCAATGCCTTGGCTTCTACCCAATTTAGTGACATAATCAGTGCAAACCAATATATATTTCTTTTGTCTAGATGGTGGATTAATGGGTCTAATGAAATCTAAAGCCCATTTTCAAAGGGTTCGATGAGTACCTGTGGCTTTAATGGCATTTCATTTGAAAGAGTCGGTCTCCCAACTCTCTGGCAGCTGTCACACCTTCTGACATATTGTTTTGCATCTTTGAAGAGAGAAGGCCAATAATATCCTAAAGAAAGGATTTTATAGGCCATCCTCTTGTCAGCAAAGTGTCCACCACATGGTTCATCATGACATGCCTTGAGGATGTCAGGTATTTCATCTTCCCGAACACATCTTCTGATCACACAATCTAGCCCTGTCTTAAACAATTCATTAGAAATCCATGAATAATTTGAACTCTCCTGAATAATTTTCCTTTTCTCATTAGGAAATAAGTGTGGAGGTAGCTTCCCTGTAACCAAATAGTTAGCAATATCTGCATACCAAGGAGTCTTAGTAGTTACTGCAAACAAATATTCATCTGGAAACTTATCCTCTACAGGAGAATCTTCGTTAGTATTTTGGATTCTAGAAAAGAAATCAGCTACTGTATTTTGTTTCCCTGGTCTATCTAACATAGTAATATTGAATTCTTGTAAAAGTAAAAGTCATCTTGTAACTCTACCATTAGTAACAGGTTTGTTCATGAGATATCTAATTGCAGAATGATCAGTATGGACAAAAGTTTCATAACCTGTTATATAATGTCTAAACTTGTTGATTGCATGAACAACAGCTAAGAACTCTTTCTCAGTCACAGTATAATTTAACTCTGTGGGAGTCAAATTTTTACTGGTGTAGTAAATGGCATAAGGAACTAAATCCTTTTGACCCAACACAACTCCTAGAGCTGTATCTGAAGCATCTGTAGAAATATGGAAAGGAAGTTTTCAATTTGGCCCTCTTAAAATGGGTGCTTCAGATATTCTTGTTTTCAAAGTTTCAAATGCAGATTGACAATCAGGATCCCATTTGAATTCACAGTCTTTTGTAAGTAATTTGAAGAGTGGAGATGCTATTTTGGTGAAGTTTTCAATAAATCTTCTATAATATCCAATAAATCCAAGAAAACTTCTAACATCTTTTTGACAATTTGGAATAGGCAACTTGGAGATGACTTCAACTTTTGATTTATCAACTTTAATCCCATCTCCTGAAATATGATGTCCTAAAAAAATCCCTTCAGTAAACATCATAAAGCATTTCTCATGACTTAATGAAAGGTTTGTTTCTTTACATCTTATAAGGACTTTTTCCAAATTCTCTAATGCCTCTTCAAATGAATTACCATAAATTGTAAAATCATCCATATAAACCTCTACACAATCATGAATTAGATCAGAAAAGATTCCTAGTACTGCCCTTTGAAATGTTGCGGGTGCATTACATAATCCAAAAGGAAGTACTCGGTAAGCAAAAGTTCCCCATGGACAAGTAAATGTGGTCTTGTCCTGATCTTCAGGTGCTACCTGAATCTGATTGTAACCACTAAAACCATCCAAAAATGAGAAATACTTTTTGCCTGCTAAAGTATCTAATACATGATCAATAAAGGGTAAAGGAAAGTGATCCTTCAAAGTTGCTTTGTTCAATTCTCTGTAATCAATGCAAACCCTCCATTTACCATTCTTTTTAGGTACTGTTACACAGTAATTTGTCACTGTCTCCCTGTCAGTCACCCTACTGTGTCAGGAATTCACAATAATCAAGTTCATGCCTTCTGAACTGGCCAAAAACCCACTTTTCCAAAGTTTTTGCTATCAGCGCGACTTTTGTCCAAATAACCGCGCTGATGGGCGCTCCATAACAGACCAAATGCGCTGCCAGCGCGGAAGTACACCTGTTTTCCGCGCTGATCGAATTTCATGAGCCAGCGCGTCTTGCCTTTGTATTGAGTCGCGCTGACATGGCCTTCTCAGTTATTGAGGTGCGACGTCAGCGCGCCAGTCCTGTTATAATCCGCGCTGATCCTGTTTGGGCGAATTTGTTCCAACAGCCAGCCTTCCAGATGACTCCAGGCTTGGTTGTTGGCTTTGTGAGTATCGACTCCCTTCTATGGCATGTCTGTTCGACCCTTTGCAACCACTTCCCTTGAAGATAAGCTCATCCTTCCACCCTTTTAGGAGGCTCCTTCTCCTATATAAACTTCCACCATTACCATGAGCAGCTAGTTTGGAATAGCTTGGATTGTATAGAGCTTATAGTGCTCAGATTGCTGCTACTATAGGTATTTGGTGTGCTAGGTGTGGAAGTGATTGATTGCTTAGGGAAGGTTGTTTTGTGTTGCTTGTGTGAGAGAGAGAGTTGCTTGTCTTGGGAGAATCATTTCCAAAGGTGAATGCTTGAGACACTTGCTGACTGGCCCCTCCTGAGAAGGTTATCGACGTCAGAACATTTGGTTGTACTCTTCTCTGTTTGATTAATAATAGATGACTGCTATTATTGTTCCATTCTCATTTGTCTATGCAATGGTTAAATGTGAATTACATCTTTTCTGACTGATGTATGGTTGCTTTTACTAGATTTCACGCTTGTGTTTGTTTCCTCTTCGTATGTGCAGGTATCTATTCACGGAGATCGCGGAGGATCGTGACCAGCCAAAGCGAAGGAGCGAAGGCGGCATTTCTTCGTCAAACGACAGTGCTGGAATCCAAGTAGGTGCTCTTTACCTCTTGTTTAATTGGAACTAGGAACATGCATAACAGCATTGTTTGATTGTTGCTAGACCCTTGCTGGGCTAGTAGGGATCGCCTCTATCCATAGAGGGGATTTACCTCTCCAACAATTTGGCGACTCCGCTGGGGAACCCAACCTTTTGTCTCTTGTGTCCATTTTTGTGTTTGGATTTGATTGTTCTCTCTTTTTGAAATTTTGGGGATTAATTATCAGTCTTTTGCGTTTCCTGGGTTGATCTGGGAAATGCCCCTGTTTGATTGAAAGATTGGCTGTTTTGATTTGGGAGTTTTGATTTGCCTGTCACTATTTTTGAGCTCCATCGCGGATTTAATTTTAACAGTCATGCTGACATCGCGCTCACCCTTTTGCAACATCTTGTTCATCGCGTAAATACGCCTAACAGTCGCGACGATCCTGGAAAATCGGATCAGCGCGGAAAAGACGTGTATAGTCGCGACGTCAGCGCCACTTGCTAGCTTTCTACCCGCGCTGACCTTGGGTTTCTAGCTTACTTCCCGCGACGACTGTGTTTTCTGAGATCAGCTCGGTTTTTGGGGCAAAAGTCGCGCTGACAGCGCGGGTGGTCTGTGTAAAAATTGCGCTGACATGGGTTTTTAGTGTAAAACTTGCGCTGATTCCTGAAAAGTTGTTTTTATAACTTTATCTCCTGAATTCATCAATCTTTCTTATCCCCTGTTGTTTCTTGTCCCTCATTAGCTTGTTTTGATTGCTTTTGGTTAAGGGACGCTCTCTCTTTGATTTCATTCGAGTGAGTCTTGTGTTTTTTGACCATGTGACCTAGCCCTTTAGAAGTTTCATCGAGAAACCATTTGCTTGGGTTACTTGTCTATTCAAGGTTCATCCACAACCCTCTTATTGATTTGCTTGAGGCTTTTTCACTGCTTGTTGCTCGTTGATTTTTAGTGTCGATTATTGAACCACTTTTTTATGTTGATTCGATTTCTTCACTACCAAGCATAGATTACGATTGTTTGGATCGATCAGTTCACACTTGCTTCCTTCTTGCTTGAATTCCTTTTTGCCTTGTTGGGCTTAGATCACATAGCTCGTACAAGCCTTTGTTTTTCCTTTGATTTGGAGAAACTGTTTTGGTGTCTTGGGAACTTTGTGTGCTTTCATTAAGTGATTTTATCCTTTTTTGCTTGGTGTTCCTGTTCCTCAAAATTTCATTTTTAGGTGCTTTGTGCCATTGAAAAAAAAATCAAACCAGTATCTTTTTATTCAATAATTGAAAAGGAAAAGAAGATTTCGTTGATTTGCATTCTCAAAAGAAAAGTTTCGTTTCCTTGCCTTTAGCTGCATTAGATTGTTTGATTGCTTGCGTTCATTTTGTTTGATCGAAAACTCTTAACCTTCTCATAGCTAGAATTCATCGAACGAAATGGTATTCTTTGGCATGTAGTTTGCATCTAAGTAATTGTGAGAGAACATACGATAGGGCCTGAAATCGAAACTTAATTTCAAGATCAACTATAAAATGAGCCGAATGAATCTAAAAACGCATTGGAACTAAACGCAAACATCTAGAGGTCTAGGTTAGAGACGTGTTCCGGCGTCTTTAAACATAGTCACTATTGTTTCACATTACGGTTGGGTGATTCCTCCTTCTGTGACTCGATAGTGGTCTAACACGGACTGCGCTCCCATGTACCGTCGCGTATATAGGGAGACCCCACTAGGCTTTTATCCTTTATCCATAGGAAGCCGAGTCTGCCGCCTTGTGAACCGTAACGCACCGAACACAGCATTCGGGAAGATTGACTGCAGTACGGAAAGTCCTTGGCTCTCATACGATTGCTGAGGTGTATAAGCAGTTTTACGGGTTGCTTGGTAAACCTTATACCTAGAGTCTCCAGAGCAGTCACTTTTGATCCTTTTCGGACTCCCTAAATGAAAAGGTGCCTATGAGCGTCTTGTCACTTCGTGCTCATTAAACATTCGAAGGAGACTGGAGTCGTCTTTTTCTCCTTTTCTCGACTCTTGAAACATGAAAAGGTCAAGTTTGGTTCCTGTGTCTTAAAATTTATTCGGCCACGATAATATTACCTGGTTAGATCTTGTGTGCGTTAGCTTGAGTAGGTTTCGTTTTCGTTTGTCATGGAAACTTTTCCGGGGTTCACTGACCCAGGTTCCCCTCCTGATGGGAATCCAGGTCACTTCCCTCCTCTTGGGAATGTTGGTGCTCCGTATATGGCAACGTTGTCCCTGCCAGGGTTAACTGTTGGGTTGCCTGTTTGGTTGTTTTCAACCTCTTTGGTCCCTACCGTATCGGCTGTTAGTTCATCAGTCCCCCCACCTGAACAACATCATGTTGATCCTAAGGTGGATCTCCCCCCTTCGACGCTTACTTCTACGTCATCCTCTTATACTTCGCCTGGTGAAAGTCTCGATTCGCATAACCAGGTGGCTAAGAAGAAGAAGAAGAAGACCAAGAAGAAGAAGTCTCCTAAGGGAGAGCTTACACACACAGTCCCCCCCTCAATTCCAGCTATCCACTCCAGTATACCTGAAGTTGGGTCACCTTCTGCTCCTCCGCGGAAGGTTAAGTTTCCCTGTCGATTATGCAGGGAGGACCATCTGCTTCGTGATTGTCCTGGCATTCCTAGGGTATTAGAAGTTTGGTCTCACGATCCGGCCCGCCCTTCATCGTCCACTGATGATCATGGCGATGCTACCTCATCAGTTGGGAATGGCAAGGAGAAAGGGAAGCTTCGAATCCCCTGTCGACTCTGTGAAGGCAAACATCCCCTTCACCTTTGTCCACTCATGGATAAAGCCTCTGCTGTGTTGGAAAGTCTTGCTGCTCCTCCGAATCCATTTCCCGCTGGTTATCAACGTCTTTCTACAGCTGTAGATCGCGCCCCTGTTGACAAAGAGATCGCTTCAGATTCCCCTTTTGTCCAGGCCCCTCTTCCCGAACCTGGTTGTTCCCAGCCTGTTCCAGACCCGTCGTTGGTCGGAAAGGGTGTTGATTCGAGTTCACCTCCTCTCGAGCACTCTATTTCGGAAGAGCAAAATTCTCATGTTCTCCTCGTCTCCTCAGATTCTCCTGAGCTTGATAAAGGTTCTCCTATTGCCACCGCTTCGGAGAATTCAGATTCGGTTCTTCCCGAGCAGGGGGGCAACCATATGGTTCCCCCACCAAGTAGTTCAGTCATTTCCTTTGATTGGAGTCGTTTGACTACCCCTCCCCTTCCATCCCACGTGCCTTTCTGGGTCACCGCCTATGCTTGCAATAAGGCGCTGCCTGGCACTGTGTTAGAAGAAGGAGCATCGGTTAGTCTTATGCCCGTTACTACTTGGCGAGCTTTGGGTTCCCCATCACTTGTACCTGTCGCGCCGCATCTCACCGCATTTGACGGAGGAACGAGTCAACCATTAGGGATCCTTCCACAGTTTCCTATTACTTTGGGAGGCAAGACCGTCTATATAGACGTCTCGGTTACCCAAGGTTCTTTAGACTTCAGTCTTCTCCTTGGTCGTGACTATGTGTATGCCATGGGAGCCCTTGTTTCTTCACTTTTCCGTGTGGTTTGCTTTCCACACGATGGAAGAATAGTGACGATCGATCAATTATCGTTCGTTCGTCCACAAGCCCCTCCGGCACAATTGTCCTTCCCTCCTGGTTTTCATCCACCTGTTGCATCTGTCTCACCCCAGATCAACTACGTGGCCACCTCCCCCGTGCCTATATCCAGCAATGTCGTCGTCGTGCATAGTGTCCTGGGGGCATTGGGTCCTGACTTTCGAGATATTGACCTCCCACCGGGAGCGCCACTCTTGGAAGCCCCGACTTCCTGTTCATTATGATGAAGTTCGGGCGGAGCATAGTTAACTTTCCTATGTCCAGCTCCCTAAAAAATGAAATTAGGTCTGGTTGGAGCATAGTTCCTTTCCGGTGTCAAGCTCCTTAAAACATGAAACTAGGCTTAGTCCGAGGATAGTTCTGATCTTGTGTCGACCTCGTTAAAAAACGGAACAAGGAGATGAGCATAGTTCCTGATCTTGTGTCAAGCTCATTAAAAAATGAAACACGGGTTATGAGGATAGTTCTTTTACTGTGTCAACCTCATTAAAAAATGAAACACCTCCCTTTCCAGATCGAGTCTTTTGATTAAGATCTCGTAAAATACAAGTCGAGTCTTTCATAGATCTCGAGAGTGAACCTTCATTCCATCCACTTTGTTGAATGCAATGAAGCTTGGGGGGCATGTACCTTGATTTGCGTCATTATGCTGGGGGCATGCGAGCTTATAACAAGCATAGTTTTTCGTTTCAAGCTTGTGTAAACATGAAACCGAATCCAAGAAAAGTTCTCCACGGTTCAAGCTTGTGTAAAAATGAACCCATACCCGATTTACATCTCGTGATTGCCATTTTTATCCGCTGAATCCTGCTAGATGAGCCTTGGTTGTTTCATTCCATTGCTACCATCTCCTTGGCCGATCATATGCTCTCACTCGGTTGTTTATCCTTTCCTGAGGAACCGCAACGATGAGTGGTTTTATTAGCCAGCCTCTTGACCATTACATGTTTTGAGCAGTTCCACCATTGCCGGAACCAGTTGCTACCTTTGATACCACTCGTTCCTCTAGGACGAGTCACCTTTAAGCTCTTTTCTGACTCGTAAAATATGAAAAGATTGCCGAGTATTTTTCCCTTTTTGACTCATTAAAGAGAATAAAAATGGAGGTCTGCTTTCAGCTCTTTTCTGACCGTTTAAAGATGGAAATATTCCCGAGTTATCCCTCTTGACTCGTTAAAAGTAAAAAAGAGGCGGTCGTCTTTAAACCCTTTTCCGACCGTGTAAAAACGAAAAGATTGTCGGACCCTTGTCATTTCCGGTTCGTTAATGGTTACGAAACGACGTGATACCGATTACTTTTTTACTTTTTCAGATCGATATCACTACTCATGAAAAGTACTCCTCGATCGTAATGATCGAGCGGTTCTTTCGAGCATAGTTTTATACTTTTTCGGGCTCGCGAGACACAACTTTACGAAAAAGGACCCCCCTGCAGTTTCCTTTTCCGCTGTCTTTTTAGACTCTCTAAACAAGAAAAGACGCTGAGTTTTTCCTTTGTCAGGCTCGTTAAACACTTGATGACATTGGGCGTTGTTGAAATGACACTCTTCAAGCATATGCTATCCCCGTCAAGCTTGCCATCCAAAAATAACCGGGGTACCTGCCAGAAATGGTGGGGAAAATGGAACTGCAATTGTTGCGTCGGCAGTATGTCGCTCTTGAACATGGCACTCCTCTGCTTCGTGTCTGGGTGGGACCATCTCATCTTGTTTTTCATCGGCCTCCGTGGGTTTGGGTTATCCTATTTGGCCTCTCATCTGCTCATTGCCATCATCACCATACCCTCTGCTCATTTGATGTCAAATACTGCCAAACCCGCTGTAGTGCCGCCGATATGTTCAAGAGAAGTTGACCTCTGCAATAATACAACCTCATCTGCTATCTCACACAAATCATTTTTTCCTCTGTCTCGCGTCGATGATGTGGGAAACATTATGGCCCACCTTTGATCAAGGTTACCTCCTGTCGACTTCAGCTAATTATCCAGGACGGTGACTTAGAGACCCCTTCCAGGTGCCTTAGAGCCTGCATGCCTCAATGGCAAGTTCTTCGTGTTCGACGCGAGGTTTTCATCATTGGCCTCCGATCGGATGATTCTGTGGGTGTTCGACACCAGCTCATTGATTCACACGCCACGGATTGTACCTATAGTACCTTGAGGGCCATTGTCATTATTGGTGGTACCTCTCGCATCTGTTAATAGTTTTCATTATTGACTGGTAATCAGACGATGTTCATGCATGTTCGACTTCAGCTCATGTATTCACATGCTTGGACTTGTACTTTGTTCGGGTCGGGACGGAGCGCAAGACCCTGGATCCCTGTCTGTTATGGTCCAGGTTGCGATTTTGTGGATGATCTTTACATGACTCATTGATGGATGGCTGCGCCCATACCTGAGTCTTCATGGATGGCTGCGACCATACCTTATCATTATTCTGGTCTCTTTAGCTGGGTGGCTGCGTCCATTCCACAGACCTTTTCGCATGTCTTTCGGATGGCTGCGCCCATGCCTAGACTGCATGTACTTGATTATCAGAGATATTCGGTCCTTCCTGGTGGTGTTCCAGTTCGGCGAGTGTTGTAAAGCATTTCACCCCTCCCACTCTCTCGGTCTTCATGCTTTAGGGGGCATCTGTTACACAGTAATTTGTCACTGTCTCCCTGTCAGTCACCCTACTGTGTCAGGAATTCACAATAATCAAGTTCATGCCTTCTGAACTGGCCAAAAACCCAATTTTCCAAAGTTTTTGCTATCAGCGCGACTTTTGTCCAAATAACCGCGCTGATGGGCGCTTCATAACAGACCAAATGCGCTTCCAGCGCGGAAGTACACCTGTTTTCCGCACTGATCGAATTTCATGAGCTAGCGCGTCTTGCCTTTGTATTGAGTCGCACTGACATGGCCTTCTCAGTTATTGAGGTGCGACGTCAGCGCGCCAGCCCTGTTATAATCCGCGCTGATCTTGTTTGGGCGAATTTGTTCCAACAGCCAGCCTTCCATATGACTCCAGGCTTGGTTGTTGGCTTTGTGAGTATCGACTCCCTTCTATGGCATGTCTGTTCGACCCTTTGCAACCACTTCCCTTGAAGATAATCTCATCCTTCCACCCTTTTAGGAGGCTCCTTCTCCTATATAAACTTCCACCATTACCATGAGCAGCTAGTTTGGAATAGCTTGGATTGTATAGAGCTTATAGTGCTCAGATTGCTGCTACTATAGGTATTTGGTGTGCTAGGTGTGGAAGTGATTGATTGCTTAGGGAAGGTTGTTTTGTGTTGCTTGTGTGAGAGAGAGAGTTGCTTGTCTTGGGAGAATCATTTCCAAAGGTGAATGCTTGAGACACTTGCTGACTGGCCCCTCCTGAGAAGGTTATCGACGTCAGAACATTTGGTTGTACTCTTCTCTGTTTGATTAATAATAGATGACTGCTATTATTGTTCCATTCTCATTTGTCTATGCAATGGTTAAATGTGAATTACATCTTTTCTGACTGATGTATGGTTTCTTTTACTAGATTTCACGCTTGTGTTTGTTTCCTCTTCGTGTGTGCAGGTATCTATTCACAGAGATCGCGGAGGATCGTGACCAGCCAAAGTGAAGGAGCGAAGGCGGCATTTCTTCGTCAAACGACAGCGCTGGAATCCAAGTAGGTGCTCTTTACCTCTTGTTTAATTGGAACTAGGAACATGCATAGCAGCATTGTTTGATTGTTGCTAGACCCTTGCTGGGCTAGTAGGGATCGCCTCTATCCGTAGAGGGGATTTACCTCTCCAACAGGTACTATAACCAAAGGAGAAACCCACCGGCTATCTGAAATTGGGTAAATGAAGTTTACATTAAGTAACTTTTGGAGCTCTTCTTTCACTATCTCCCTAAGGTTTGGATTCATTCTTCTTTGACGTTGTCTGATTGGTCTACTGTTTTCCTCAATGTAGATGTGATGAATGCAAGTCTTAGGGTCAATACCTTTCATATCGGTATACTCCCATGCAAATGCAGTAGAATGTTTTTGCAAGATTTTGGTTAGCTCTTCCTGTTGTGATTTTTCCAAGTTTTTGTTGATATTCAATGTTTTTCCTAGAAAAATCTCAATGGTGGAACTACCAAACTCTTCCATAGAGAAAAGAGACATTTGTCTAGATGATAGACACTCAATGTCAGAATCCAACTGAATTTGTGTGTGGTCATATTCTGAAGATGGTTCAAAGTTTTCTAATGTGTTCAAAATTTGACTATCTTCACTGATCTCAGAAATGGTAAAGATAGGTTGTATAGTATCTTCATCATCAACCCACTCATTATCTCCTATTTTTGTAATTGCTTTTGCTGGAGGATACAGATTGAACTTCTTTGTCGAATTACCATAAGAAATATACATATCTCCAGACCTACAACTGATAAAAGCATCAGCTGTGGCTAGCCAAGGTCTTCCTAAGATGAGAGGATGACCTCCTAAATTACTCTTGGGAGTTAAAATCATGAAATCTACTGGATATTCCCAAGAGTCTAAGGAGATTGAGATGTCTTCTAATACACCATCTGGTTTAATAATTGATCGATCTGCAAGTTGCAATAAAGTAGGTGTAAAAAGAAGATTAGGAAGTTTTAGCTGTTCCATAGTCTGTCTACTCATGATGTTGATAGCAGCCCCTAAATCAATCAAAGTATTTGGTATTTCTACCCCATTGATATGTGTTTTGACAATTGGACTACCGGGATCTACATGCTTCTGCATAGTAATTTTTCCCATCATGATATCTACAATTTTTCCTACCAGGTGGATTCTTCTTGAATCTCTTGGTTTCCTTCCTGGTCTTTTAAGACTCAATTCCTTTATTTTTTTCACTAGAATAGGAATCTCTTTAATGGCTTGTAACAAGGGAATCTTGATACAGACATTCTTCAATTCATCTAGAAAATCATAGTCAGGCAACAAGATTTGTTTTTCTACCCCTTTGTAAATTTGTAATCTTTCAGGAAAAGGAGGTGTGGATGAAGATGCAGGTTGCTCAACTATAGGAGTTGTGGGGGTTAACTCTTTTTCTTTTCCTTTTTGAGTGCTTGGGTTTTGAAGAGATGCTTTAGAACCCTTATTGGCTTCAAGAGAATCTTCCTCAGAAATGCTTTGCTTTTGAGCATCTATAGAAGGCTTATCTAGGACTCTACCTGATCTGAGTTGTACATCACTGAGAGGAACAATCATATAGGCAGGAAATTGTTGACTTCCATCATGTAAGCATTTTGAGGGTTTTTGTTATTGGGGTTTGGCAATGGCTGAGAAAGAAGTTGATTTGACTTTTGTTGGAATGGAAGCAAGAGTTGAGAATTTTGATTTTGTTGAGAAGGTTGTTGTTGTTTTGGAAATGGCAATGATAGTTGTGGGTTTTGATTTGGAAGTTGTGGAGCTTGTTGGTTTTGAAAAGATTGAGGATATTGATAAAATTGAGCAAATCTCCCATAAGGATTTTGCATGCCTTGTACCCATGATTGAAAAGGATTTTGAGGTTGGGACCAAGGTTGTTGCCAGGGATTCCAATTTGGTGGGGGTTGAAAATTCATAGAGTTGTTAAACCCTTGATTTTGTTGCCCCTGCCAAGGTCTCCTTGCAACAAAACAGAGAGACTCGATTGTATTTGGATCTTCTTGAAAGACAGCTTTGAGCCCAGGAATTAAAGGACAATCCTTGGTCTCATGATTCTCTGAACAAATTACACATGTTTTTACAACTTTTTCATCCAAGGGACATTCCCTTAGAGCATGTTTCTTTCTACACTTTGGGAAAAATATGGCTAAAGCCTCAGCTTCTGCTTTCTGCTTATTGTGAATCTTAAGAGTGTCTAGTTGCTCACTAAGACTCCCTAAGATGTCAGTCTTGAATTCATCAAGCATGTTGCCAATCTCATCCCTACTTACTGATCCAGTTGCAGATTTGTTTGCTCTGATGAGAGAAGGATCTCTAGGCCCTTTTTGAGTTTTAGATTTCCCCCTTGAGAGATGGACACATAGTTCTGCTATATCATGAAGTGGAAGTTGAGATATGTCTCCTTTCCCCATCATGTTCAAAATATCTATCCATTCATCTCTAATGGCTTTTAATAGAAGGGCTTTCAAGGTCTCCTCATCTAAGTTACTCATCTTTTCTCTTTTCAGGTTGTATTGAAATCTTTCAAGTAAATCCTCCAAGTTTTCATCTTCTCTTTGCACCATTTTGAATACCTCATCCTTGTGATTGGTGGGCATACAATAGTCCAGGTACCTATCCAAAAATGTTTGTTTCATATCATTCCAAGTCCTAATGGATTGAGTGAGTAATCCTATGAACCATTTCAAGGCTGCTCCTTTCAATGTTGAAGGAAACAGTTTGAGTTTTTTAGAGTCTTCCAGATAATCATAAGTTCGACAAACGACCTCAAACTCAAATAGAAATGTTTCAGGGTCCTCATTTCTTAACCCATGAAAGTTTGGGAGGACAGATGGTGAGATGTTTTTCATTGTGGCTCGGGAGTCCTCATCGACTATAGGAAATCCAAATGAAATATCTCCATCCCTATTTCCCCCAATGTTACCTCTACCTCCTCCATTATTTCCTCCTCCTCCTCTACCTCTACCAAATCCACTTGCTCCTTCCTCTGTCATGGTAGTTTCCCTGGAGACTTCAGAGTCCTCTGGTTCCTCTACTAAGGGTGAACGAGAAGGAATTTCTCCCTCTTCTTCTTCAGATGATTCTACTTCATCAATTACAATTTGTCTCTCTGTAGAAGGAAGGAAAGGATCTCTTTCTAGTTCAGATTCGATGGAAGGTGTGGGAGAGTCAACTACTTCCTCTTGAATTCCAAGAATCCTAGGGCTAGGAGTATAAGTTGGAGATGATGGAGGTGTCTCTTGTCTATTCCTTGAAGTAGATGGAGTTGTAAAAATCGAACTCTTGGCTCTAGCTAAAAACCTTCCCCTAGAATCTCTTGCTCTATGCATGTCATTTTTTATTTTTCTTCAAGTCGGGCTAATAATTCTCTTTCTGATCTTCCAGGTCACTCTAGGTGCAAGAAGAGAGCATACTCAAGAAACTATTAAACCAATAACTTTCTCTTTTCTGATCCTCCAGATCACACTAAGTGCAAGAGGAGAGCATACTTTGAGAGGTTATCAATTTTCCTTCCTTGAAATTTTCTTGGTTTTTTTTAGAAATTGGCTACCTAATTTCACTTCCCTGGCAACGGCGCCAAAATGTTTGGTCAATTTAGTGTGATCCAAATTGCTATTTATAATGTCAATCCGGGGTAAATAAACTGACGAAGTGAAGTGTACTATATGTACTAGATAACCATTTCCTTAATCTTTTGTCGTTTTTTAGTTTTTTAGTTTATTTTTGGATTTATCTTTCCCTAATGTGTGATGGTGAGAGTGAAAGTGAAGTATGAAGTATGGATGGTGATGGTGGTTTCTACGGTGATTTTCTCAAACTTGAAAGTGCTCAAGAAGAAAGCTTTAAAACAACTAAACTGAAATCAATTCTTAAGATAAAGTAAATGCATCAAAAAGTGAACTAATGACAATGACCCAGTATCCTTGCTGCTGAATGAAACGAAAGTAAAAACTGAACTTAAAGCAACTCAAACCAAAAGCAAAGCAACTAATTCACACTACTTAAACTCTTCAGATCCTTTACCCTTCAGCTCAATCTACCTTGTGGGAAGTAATCATGAATAAGTCAAGCAATATGCTATCTAAATGGCAAGAAATTAAATTGCATAAAAGAAACTAGTCACACTACTTTAACTCTTCTAGTCCTTTACCCTTCAGCTCAATCTACCTTGTGGGAAGCAACCATGAATAAGTTTAAGCAATATGATAACTAAATTGCAAGAAATTAAATTGCATAAAAGAAACTAGTCACACTACTTCAACTCTTCTGATCCTTTACCCTTCAGCTCAATCTACCTTGTGGGAAGAAATCATGAATAAGTTTAAGCAATATGATAACTAAATCACACTACAGTTAGTGATATTCTGATTTCTTGCTAATAGAGTCACTTCACTATAGAAAGAAACCATAAATTGATGAGCAGTATGATATCCAAATAACAAAAAAATAAGTAAGCAAATCACAACTTCGAAAAGACAGTGCTGAAATTAAACTTCAGAAAATGAAAGTTAGCAGGAAGGACAAGATGATCTCATATGCCAATAGTTATCAAAAAGATGAAAATTTTCCCGGGCTGCCTAAGAAAACCTGCAGAAAAGCACTGATCAGTTGATAGTTATAAGAAAATAGAGGTGAAAATCTAAACAGCAGTGAGTTAAGAAACATCAAACAGTGTGTTATGTACAAGCTAATGATACAAGAACATAATAAAACCAAATGAAAACTTTACAAGGCTTCAGCGCGCAGGGGCCCTCTGCCACTTCAGCCGGTCAACAATTAATCACACGAATAAGCTCAGAAAAGTCTTCTCATATATTAAAACAACAATATGTATAAACAGTGGGGTGACAACACAACAGTTCAGAATTTACATCTCAAGGAAAAAACTCTTTTACAGCGTTCATTGACGCGTTATTTATAATGACAAAATGCTGAGACTAGCTAACTAACTCCTACACTATTGACTATGTTGCTAAAGACACGTAGATCCCTTCAGCCGAGATCTAGCATAACTGTCATCATGTCTATTAAATCTCTGGAGTGGTTGTTGTTAGATTCCGGTTACAGAAGTGATCTCCAGGTGTGCTGGTGCCTTCGTGAGCTGAGGACTATGCCATGTAACGTTCACGTGCTCAAAACATAGACATGCCACCGCTAAACTCTTTGGTTGGCTCTACCTTTGACCTTCGTTGACCGTGACCTTCCATGGATGATTTGGCTGCTTCGAAGGGACACGTTCCATGTATCCGTCACCTGGAGCTTGCCCATGTGGCTCGTTTCTTCATAGGACACCTGTAGCACAGCTTTTAACAAAATAGCTGCGGAATCCTGTGCTGGCTGCAGAAACCTGTGTTGGCTGCGGAAATTGACAAGTTTCCGCAGCTGCATGAACAAAAAAACTAAACCAAACAACAGTCATAAGTATAGTTAGAAAACCATGTAAAGAGCTCTTTTTAAACTACAATGCAATGATTTAGTAGCTGGGTGGATGCAATAAGTGGAAAAGGAAGGCTGAGAGGGTGTATAGGAAGGTGTAGGTTTGAGGCTCAACAATCATCACACATACAAATATATAAAACACAAATTACTGACTTCGACACAAATAGATTACCATTACAACTCACACATTGGAAACAAGACTACTCATCGTAACTCCTAATGACAACTACACATGAGATTGAAGTATTACTTCCAACCCCCTCCCTTAATGCTTTCTTGGAAGACATATTACAATAATAAATAAATATACATCTGACTAGTCTTCATCAGCACCCACATCCACTCTAGAATCTCGCAAACGCTCCTCTTTCACCTCCAAATATTCGAGTTGTCACTTGACCTCCATTTAAAACATAACCGCCTCTGACCATCATTGATGAGTTTTGCAGGATCAAAAATATTGACAATTAGACTCATTGAGGCTTTCGCGATAAGAGCCATCAAGTAATGAGTCATCTTATGGACCAACCACCATCTGTCGGATATTTCACTTTCGACTATCCATCAGTTGATAGGATGGAGGTCTGGATACTGAATGATCTCAAGAACTAATCAAACAACTTGACCTTACACAAGAATTGATGTTTCCGACACTAGGGCTTTCAATCTAAGAACCACCAATCTTTTTTATATTAAAAAACACACAAACACCATCACAATCTCTCATATATATATATATATATCTCATATATATATATATATATATCCCTTTACACAACACCCAAACCCAAAAGAAAAGAAGCAAATATACCAATCAACCTTCAACAAGATGACAACGTCAATGTTTTCTAAATCACGATTCATAATTAACAGTCTCACTCCTAATGGTTGCGGGCCTTGTTGATGCGGAGAAAGTTGTGCTGTAAGGTATTCCTTAGGTGGCAACATCTGGCTGTGGCAGTCCGAAAGTTAGCCAGATCTGGCTTTGGCAACGGAACTATAGACTCGTTGTGTGTTGTTGGTCGTCATGCTAAAGGAGAGAAATTGAGAAATTGCCAGAGAATTTAATGCAGGAAGAAAACGATGCTTGAAAGAGCTGCTGATCCAGATTTCTCTCTTTTTCTTCTTTGAGATCTGAGATATGTAAATCTAATTTTTCTCCCACGCTATCAACAACAGCTTGACTCGCACTGCAATTTAGCTTGCATCACAAGGACACACTGTCTCTTACGCCTCCAGGCTGTCTGTTGCTCGTCAAATACCCATTGGATGGTACAAATCTTCACGAGGCACATTCACAGCAACTTTCTGTCTTGCTTTCGTGTATCTCAAAAATAGGCACTTTTTCCAGCGACTTTTATAGGCCGAGAATTTCTCACTGAATCACCATTCATCGCATTGCTTCCGAGCAGAGATGGGAAAACTCAACTCATACTCTTGTTCTCAGATTTCAACGGATCTGTTGTTGAAAACAAATTCACAACATAGATTTGTTTCTCCAGAGTCTTGAACTGAGATCTGTATTCCACGCTACAGAACTTTACGCCACATAGATTGCAGATCTGAGAAATTTAACAACATTCTTTCACTCGGATGGCGCCGCTATGAAGCACATATCTACCCAACAAAGAACTTCATGCACCTGGATCTCACACCCAACGGCTTATGCAGCGTTGGAGATAATTCATACAGCCGGATCTCACACTCACGGCTTGTGCAGCGTTGGAAATAATTCATACGCTCGTATCTCATACTCACGACTTATGGAGCATTGGAAATAATGGAATTCGAGTGTATAGAAAAATCACTCACGCTCGAATTTCAAATTACACGATGAGCATTATACACAATGACCAAAATGTGAGATACACCATGCCACACTAGTCGGCATTCATGGTAATAGAAATGAGATATTAATGGGAAAACAAATTTGTAAAATTAATTAAGTTTTACTAATCTCAGCTTTACAAATTTCAGTTTGGCTCCAATACTACTTTAGAAAAAAATAAAAGAGAGAGCAGAGAGCGATTATACACAACATAAATCTCATTTCATATTTTTATTGATCATCATAGGTAGAAATATATAAAATACAAATTACTCACTTCGACACAAACAAATCATCATTACAACTCACACATTGGAAACAAGACTTACTCACCGTAATTCCTAATGACAATCACACATAACATGGAAGCATTACTTCCAACAAAACATAAATTTTAAACTAAAATAAATAGGCCCTTTGAATTTTTCTATGTTCTCTCTCCTCCTCGGAGATATTCTTACTAATTCGATGAATCAGCTCCTCGATCCTCTGATTACCATTCGACCTTGTACCTCCCACATAACTCTTATTCCTCCCTCTTATATCATATCGAAACATTTTTGTATCGAATTTATCTGCTCCGATGGCCCAACATTCTAATTCATCGATGCCCGATGTGAATCCTCAAAGCATTAAGACTTCGAAGCTCATTTAAAATGAACCTCCGATAAAACAAGGCTCCGACGGGCTTGTTATAAAATTCGATGGGTTTGTTAAACAATTTTTCATAATTAGAGTTATTACATGAGAGTTATTGTATGAGGTTTGGTGTAATTCATTTTTAATATCATTTGTTTAATATTAGTTTTAATTTAATTAAATTTAATTTTAATTAATAAGGTTTATATATAATCTAATTTTGGTCTATAATTTGTAAATTAATTAATCTATAATGGAGTGTAGTTTAGTTTAAGTTAATTAATTGTAATTATATGGTTTAAATTAATAATTGGAATATTTAAATGAATAAATTAATTACTAGTTAATCATAATTTTCTAATTTTAATTGTAAAATTAATTATGATTAGACTTTTTAATTAAATTTTCTGAACTCTAGGCTCGGCAAGTTTTTTTCAAGAATTCTAATATTTCTGGCACTTCAACTTCAAAGAGGCATATCTCAAGATTTATTCAACCAAATGAAGCTTGAAATAGCTAGATGGAATGATAAGACAAAACAGAATAATCTAGAAAAACTAATTTTAGTAGATTCTATCATTTAATTACCAAGAATTCCAGCGGAAGACACAGTGATGAATTTGCAACAAAAATTATTTTTTTACCAAATTTTGATTTGAGCAAATTGGGTTGGCCTTGGAAAAATGTTGTCACGAATTCATTCCCAGAAATCCTCAAAGGATGTTCTGATCTATGTGAAACAATCATTTTTTTTTGTTTTTAATTTATTTTTAATTTATCAATTTCTTGAGAAGTGGTTTGATTTCTATTTTGTGCTCCAAATTTGTTTTGAATTTTGAATTTTGATTGGTTTTTGGGAGATGAGTTGTTTAGGAGATGAGGAAGACAAGACTTGGAACAATGGAATTGCACCAGCAAGAGAGAAAGAAGGATTTTGGCCAATTAAAATTCCTTGGAGCAAATTTATTCTCCAACAACTCTCTTATTTTAATTTTATGTTGTAATTATAAATATGACTTTTGTAGAATGGACAAAGGGGGTTCCAGATCTGAAACTTGGGGACGAAATTCTCCGTAAAGAGAGGGCCTGTTTTTGCACTATTGTAGGGAGCGTGATCTTTGTAGAGAATTATCTACTTTGGATCAGTATTATGGAGATCAAAAGATTTGTATTTCAGCTTTAAAAATTTCATTTTATCATGAAATTTTCTGAGAATTTCATGTACTCAAAGGCTTTGATAAGATGTTTAATTGATGCACACTATTGTTAGAGATAGAGGCTTATTGGTGGTCTACATTTAATAAATTTGATGCAATTCTTGATTGAGATAAGTATTTTTTGTTTGAATTTTTTCACTATTGTTAATTAATTTAATATATGCTTGTCTAAATCATTTGAAAGCTATCTTTTAATGATGGATCTAATTTCTATCAAGTTAAATTATGAATTCAAATAGACAAACAAGATATACTTGTTAACTATTTTGTAAATTCATGTTAAGTTTATATGGGTTTTAATAATGATTGTTTTATGAGAACTATTTGCTTAATGTAGTCATAGATGTTTTAGTTTGAATTCATTTTATTTGAATTTGGATGTATGTGCATCAACGATATGATGACTATTCATCAGAAAGCTTAATATATATACTTTCTTGAACTAGTAATAAGTCTTGGAACTATTTCCTTCGCTTATTGACTTTATTTTTATTCCAAATTCAAAATTGGTCAAAGTCCCCATTTTACCATGCTCTTGGTTGATAGATGGATTAATCTTGCTTTAAATCAAGATAAATTTATGATTTATTTTCTATTAATTAGAGTAGATTTGCATTTAGATTGAAATATTGCATTCTAGAAGTCCTCCTACACAAGGGGCAGACTTTAGAGTGGCTTGGCTGAGCCATTAATTCAGCTTAAGGATCACTTTCTTGTGAGATCTGCAAGAGGGCATATTTTATGTCTCTTTCTTATTGGTAAGTAATAGACATATTTTAAGCCAGTGAAGAAAGAGAAAGGGTAACTGGACCCAATTGAACGAGTGGGAACCACCATTCCAAACGGAAAGGAAGTTCATTTAAGGTCCTGACCAGGTGGTCTCCTTTACATGTTCATAAGGTCATTTTGGACCATCAACATTTTTTGGCGCTGAAAGGAGGTCTTGACGACTTGTTGTCTTTTGGAGTTTTTGTATTTTTAAGTTTTATTTTAATCATAATGGCTCCTCTTGAACTTCTCATTTGGAGTTGTATTGTTGCACGTGCATCTGCCAATACTCCACTAAAAATAGTAAGACACTTGTAAAAGGTAAAATTTAATGGTAAGAGGAATGTTTCTGCAATATTTGATCATGGCTTGAAATTTATTCAAAAAAATTCAAATTCTACTTTTTATGACATTGATGAAGGTATTTTATGCAAAATTTTTACTCTTACATTCTCGAAAAAAGCCAGAAGATGGTGTCAATCTCTTCTAGTTGCCTTCATTCACGGTGGGGATCAATTTATCACAAATTTTTTTTTTGAGTTTGACAATTATGATTATGGACACGTATGTGATGAATTTGAAGATTTACGAATGTTTGAAAATGAATCTCTTATATATTTTACTCTTAGATTTCAATTAAATTGCTTAAGATTCAAAGTTGAAGATAAACCTTCAGATATTGAACTGATGGAATGATTTGAATATGTTTGTTCCCTTCCTTGTATTCCTAATCCATATGAAACAATTTCAACTTCGATGAATCTTCCTTATCTTGTATTAACATGATCAAAAATTTTGATATGGAGGTGCATACTAATCATGATGAAGTTGTCTCTACCATGTATGAAAAGTTCCTTCATTTAGTGAACACCTTCTACAACATTGATTATCACTTTGATGCACTCCCATATGTTAATGAAACACAATCACAAAGCTTAGAAAATTTTGATAATCAACTGCAAGAAGATACCAACAACAAACTTTAAGAACCAACTCACTTAAAATCTAAAAATAAGCATGAAATGAAATAAAAAAAACATCTAACCAATCAACAAGAATGGGTAGAAATTGAAGATTACGACAGTGTGAAATTCACTACAGAAAATTCTGAATTTGTTCATGTTGATACAAAATTTATGGCAGTCGAGCGATGATCTTCAAGAAAATTTAAGTAGACAAATGAATAATCAAGAGTCAGAAATTTGTAATGGAGAAAATACACAAGAGTCTGCAAATAGAGATATTTTCAGGTTCATTGCTTATGACTCCCACTTTTCCCTTTACCTTGATATTTCTGTTGGTCGCAATTCATCTTTGTTTTGCATTAATGATGTTCCAGAAAATACAAAGGCTGAATTTCCAATTAGTTTTTATCAAAATAAAGAGACAATAATTGATCATTCTTCCAAAATCGATGAGCATGTGCTCAATACTCCTTGCTTTGATACACCATATTGGAAAGAAGAGAATTCTTGTGATTGTCATGAAGTCATTTATGATGATTGATTTGAAATTGAGGATGGTGATTTATCTTACTCTCCATTAAATCCTCCCGATAAAAGTCAAATCATATTTGAAAATGGAGAAAACTCTATTTAAAATTTTTTCCAATAAATTCTCATTTTCAAACAATTAATCATTTTTGTGATTTCAGCATTCAAGAATCCATCCAAGTTTACGATTCCTATGGTATTCAAGGTCTCACACCTATTCGTGGTCCTGGATCTTTGCCTCTTCCATAAGTTGATGTCGATGACCATTCTAATTGTATTATCTTGGCCAATTCTTGTGACAAGGAAATTGTTTCAAATTGGCCCCATTTGTGTTGTAACAATAATGTGAATTATCAGTTAATTTCATTGTTTTTCCTTCATGTGGTTTTTTTTTTTAATGTTGGTTTTATGTTTGCATTTTTCAATTTTTAGATACAATTTCTTGGCATATTAAGCAATTAAGTGTTGAAAATTTGCAATGTGCATTACTAGAATGTGAAGAAGAAACACAAGATTCAGATCATGACCACCTAGACCATTTGATCTTCCAAATCCATTTGATGGTCATATTTTATCATATTACTTTTCCTTGTAGAGTACATATTCAATATGAATCAACGCTTGTGAATGAATTTATCCAATATGACCAACTATCTAACCCAATTGAAGATTTTCTAACATATGCACTAAGCCTCCATCCACACTTCATTGATCCATTTCAAAGTTGTTTGGAAGCTTCATTTTCATAGAAGATTGCTAATAGTTTGTATAATCACTTATTTCATGGTTGTTCAACTTCTCTTTCGTGTAATCTCTTCCATTCTCTATCAACTATTCATCCTTGTTTTTATAATCCCATAGAGATTTGGTTGGAGGAAACTTTTCAAGAGAGGGCGATTGTCAATAAGTTATTTTTTATAAATATGTTAGCAATTAGTGTACATACTACTTTCAGATTTAGTTCTGTAGGTTTTATTGTAATTGTGTTTTTATTACTGACGCGTAACTTGTAAATACATGCAGGAGATAGAATGTTTGAATGGTTACATTGGAAGTATGACTATACCTAATCATGTTTTCTTTCATGTTGTTAGGATTAGGAATAGATTAATTTAGATTTAGATTCCTTTCTTGTTTGTATTTATTTCATTATTACAGGATTTTAATAAGCATGTAATGAGCCTATGATGCAAAGAGTGTTCGAAAAATATGATTGCTTAAGTTACTCTTATGCAGAATTTGTTTATTCTTCTTAATGAAGCTTCATCACATTACTAAAATTTGGAAATAAAATCAGGAAGAGTGAAGTTCCAGAGAATCTTTACAATCAAGTGCTCTTCAAAAATTAAATTTTTAATTCACAATCATTTCCATATGATCTCTTTTCCCTGCCTCTCAATGTTATTATGAAGTAAATGAAAATCAATAGCTCATTACTTAATGGTTAATTTAGATTAAATAAGTAAATGATTTTGAACATATGCAAAATTGAAGATAATTCATGGGAGAATGTCAAGATCTATAAGGTACCCTTAGAATGAGACTCTTCTAGGTACACACAGTTATGTTCATCTTCATTTGTTGTTAGTATTCTCTTTTTCGTAGTTTACTTCTTATTTTTGTTTTGTTTCTTTTGTAGGTATTCATTATCTTGATTTCGAGGCTTTATTAGCTTTATAATAAAGTGAGAAGTCAACCCTTTCCATATTATTAACATGTTCTGGGAGGTATTTTATTTCTCATCAGAAATAGTTCTCCGTTGTGCTCTGAATACTTCTATGCATATTTCCTTTCTTTAAAAATTTGGTGATATGAGTCAATAAATATATTGTGCCTCTTGCTGTTACAAGAAAAGGAAAATTGTTATAGGAAAAGGAAAATTGCACAAAAATCTTGCAGCAGTTGTAAAAGTGCTCCATCCACCTTTACCCATTCCAAATATTACATCAACTGAAGTTGATTTGAGTCTCTGCACTATACTCATTTATTTAACTCTTTCATATGTTTATGTTGAAAAATATATTTTTAAATTTCCTCCCAAGATCCATGAGGTCTATTTAAATTTCTCCCCTTGAATTCATCAATTTTGGAATCTCATAAAGACATATTCAGTTGTGATTTTTTAATACCATGTTTTTGTTCCAATAGTAATCTCAGGTTTCCTTTAAAGGGTTTACGAGAAATCTTTCCGATACCAGATTGTTATTGTGAGGATGGTGATTTATCTTACTCTCCATTAAATCCTCCCGATGAAAGTCAAATCATATTTGAAAATGGAGAAAACTCTATTTAAAAATTGTTCCAATAAATTCTCATTTTCAAACAATTAATCATTTTTGTGATTTCAGCATTCAAGAATCCATCCAAGTTTACGATTCCTATGGTATTCAAGGTCTCACACCTATTCGTGGTCCTGGATCTTTGCCTCTTCCATAAGTTGATGTCGATGACCATTCTAATTGTATTATCTTGGCCAATTCTTGTGACAAGGAAATTGTTTCAAATTGGCCCCATTTGTGTTGTAACAATAATGTGAATTATGAGTTAATTTCATTGTTTTTCCTTCATGTGGTTTTTCTTTTTTAATATTGGTTTTATGTTTGCATTTTTCAATTTTTAGATACAATTTCTTGGCATATTAAGCAATTAAGTGTTGAAAATTTGCAATGTGCATTACTTGAATGTGAAGAAGAAACACAAGATTCAGATCATGACCACCTAGACCATTTGATCTTCCAAATCCATTTGATGGTCATATTTTATCATATTACTTTTCCTTGTAGAGTACATATTCAATATGAATCAACGCTTGTGAATGAATTTATCCAATATGACCAACTATCTAACCCAATTGAAGATTTTCTAACATATGCACTGAGCCTCCATCCACACTTCATTGATCCATTTCAAAGTTGTTTGGAAGCTTCATTTTCATAGAAGATTGCTAATTGTTTGTATAATCACTTATTTCATGGTTGTTCAACTTCTCTTTCATGTAATCTCTTCCATTCTCTATCAACTATTCATCCTTATTTTTATGATCCCATAGAGATTTGGTTGGAGGAAACTTTTCAAGAGAGGGTGATTGTAAATAAGTTATTTTTTATAAATATGTTAGCAATTAGTGTACATACTACATTCAGATTTAGTTCTGTAGGTTTTATTGTAATTGTATTTTTATTACTGACACGTAACTTGTAAATACATGCAGGAGATAGAATGTTTGAATGGTTACATTGGAAGTATGACTATACCTAATCATGTTTTCTTTCATGTTGTTAGGATTAGGAATAGATTAATTTAGATTTAGATTCCTTTCTTGTTTGTATTTATTTCATTATTACAGGATTTTAATAAGCATGTAATGAGCCTATGATGCAAAGAGTGTTCGAAAAATATGATTGCTTAAGTTACTCTTATGCAGAATTTGTTTATTCTTCTTAATGAAGCTTCATCACATTACTAAAATTTGGAAATAAAATTAGGAAGAGTGAAGTTCCAGAGAATCTTTACAATCAAGGGCTCTTCAAAAATTAAATTTTGAATTCGCAATCATTTCCATATGATCTCTTTTCCCTGCCTCTCAATGTTATTATGAAGTAAATGAAAATCAATAGCTCATAACTTAATGGTTAATTTAGATTAAATAAGTAGATGATTTTGAACATATGCAAAATTGAAGATAATTCATGGGAGAATGTCAAGATCTATAAGGTACCCTTAGAATGAGACTCTTCTAGGTACACACAGTTATGTTCATCTTCATTTGTTGTTAGTATTCTCTTTTTCGTAGTTTACTTCTTATTTTTGTTTTGTTTCCTTTGTAGGTATTCATTATCTTGATTTCGAGGCTTTATTAGCTTTATAATAAAGTGAGAAGTCAACCCTTTCCATATTGTTAACATGTTCTGGGAGGTATTTTATTTCTCATCGGAAATAGTTCTCCGTTGTGCTCTGAATACTTCTATGCATATTTCCTTTCTTTAAAAATTTGGTGATATGAGTCAATAAATATATTGTGCCTCTTGTTGTTACAAGAAAAGGAAAATTGTTATAGGAAAAGGAAAATTGCACAAAAATCTTGCAGCAGTCGTAAAAGTGCTCCATCCACCTTTACCCATTCCAAATCTTACATCAACTGAAGTTGATTTGAGTCTCTGCACTATACTCATTTATTTAACTCTTTCATATGTTTATGTTGAAAAATATATTTTGAAAATTTCCTCCCAAGATCCATGAGGTCTATTTAAATTTCTCCCCTTGAATTCATCAATTTTGGAATCTCATAAAGACATATTCAGTTGTGATTTTTTAAAACCATGTTTTTGGTCCAATAGTAATCTCAGGTTTCCTTTAAAGGGTTTACGAGAAATCTTTCCGATACCAGATTGTTATTATGAACCAATGTAATTTTCTACCCGAGTTTTCCTTTTTCACCTCTTTCCATCTCAGACTCCTTTTCTTGGAAGGTTATTTTTATAGACAAATCAAAGTACTCTTGAAATCAGTTTCACAAAACTTTAAGTTATTTTGTTATCGAAACGAAAGCTATCAGAGTCATTATCATGTAATAAATTAAAAAGCATTCACTATCGAGCACATTTGATGTCGTAAGTTTTATTTATAAAAAGTTACAAAAAAAATATTCCTAGATCTTGCGTCCCTTTAATATTCTATATATTGGGACTTTTTATATTAGAGGTGTAATTCAATTAAACTTCCAAAATGTAATTTTACTAAAAACCATTATTAAGAAAATACTTTGTTTATCGGAGTTTTGTTCATCAAGAAAAATTTGGAAATCTTGTTTAAGAGAGCATTTACTTTTGGCACATCATTTATCAACACCTTCTATATCAATATCGCCTTTAAAATTGTTACTAGATGTTACCTTGCCGAATTTAGTTTCCTGATAGATCTTTTCTTTTGTATTTAAATATTTCTATCAGAACATATTATGTCGGAGCCTTTGTAACTCGTAATATCTATAGCATTCCTCTCCATTTCGGAGCATTGGAGTATTGTAACGTTATTTCAAATCTATTCCCGATATCTCCACTCAAAAATATAGCGTGGAAAGTCTCTCATGGTCTGACATATTTTCATTTAAAGTGACATAAGAGGTGTTCAAGTCCCCAACATATCTAAGAAATGAAGAAGGTTAACAAGGCAAAGAAAAACGTGCTCTTAAGAAGCTAGCTGGTAAGTAAATTTGGAACACACAAAGGTAATGGATCATGGAAAATTTATGTTTGAATGTGTTTGCTACCTATATCAATAGGTTTCATATTTCATGATTGGTTATAAAAAGTCCAAATATGCTCTGCTTTGCTAATGCAAAGATCACATATTTCCAAGGAAGTACAAGGTGTGTAAATAGATTAATGCATCCCAATTTTGATGGATGGTCCAACAGCTTAATCTGGATCATGCCATGTTTTAAATTTCCAGTTGTAGATTAGAGAAAGAAGTCTGTCCAAATTGTTTAATCTTGGCAGACAAGTAGTTCAGGTAGAGAAAAAAGGCTCCCAACAGCTTAATCTGGAACCTTGGAAGAAATAAGGGTAGAAGTAGATAGAAAAAACAAAAGAAAAGCCAAAGAAAAGAAAAGGCAAGTAAGGGTCTGCAAGTCCAAGTGCACCCACCAAGAAGAAACAAAAAATGCTAGGCAAGGTAGCTAGGTAAGTAGATGGGGTTGCAGAAGTGATGATCATATCAAATTTGACTTTGGTGGTCAAGATAAGGAAAAGCAAAACAAAGAAGCATGTCTAACCCCCCTTCTTCCCCTTTTTCATTTGATTTCTAACATCCCCTCATGAGTTGAAATGCATGGAAAGACTTATGGTTTCATGGAGGCTCTCCATCCTTTATAAGCCACATTTCTTGTCTAAAACTCTTTTCATTTTGATGTACTCCCTAAACTAAGTAAGTTTCAAATAAACTTAGTGTTTTTTCCCTCCATTCACTCCCCCCATCCATATTAACTCTAACTTTACTATATAAATCCCCTATATCACCCTTCCCCTACTAGTATTAACACCATGGTGTATAAACCCCAAATTTTTATAAATATCCCTCCCCTTGGCATTATAGCCATATGGTCTCTAAAAAAGGAATCAAAATGACACCTGGTCATTATGGTGAACCTCCACTTCATCTCTCTCCCTATTCCAAATCATTTCACTCATTAAACCTTCATCTGCAAAGAAAGACCCTACAAAAACCCTTTCCTACCCATAACCCCTTTGAAATTATGCAAAACCCAAGAAATCCCGAAAAACCCATAAAAACCCACTATTCCAAGGTTCCCCGCCCGAAATATTTAAGCGAATATTTTAATCGGCCGGCGGGTCCCCCCCAACCTGCACGATCCGTCGGAGGACCCGCCAGCCGTCCGATCTCCGCCGCCCAGATCTTACGGTGGGCGGTCATTTTCGCCCCCCGACCTGCCGACCTTTAGCGTCCGGGGAAAGCGGTTTTTGCCGCCCCGTACAGGGGACGCGTGGCAGGCGGTGGGGTTGTTCGGAGCCCCCCTCCCCGATACCGCCTTTGCCCAAAGGTGGTGCGGGGAACCCGCTTACCGCCATCCCTATTACCACCCTCCCTCCTACGTCATGGGCACGTCATCCTGACGTCATCTCACCGATGCCCGCCCCCGCGTCCCGTGGCCCTCCACGCGGACCTGCCACCGCATCTACCCGCCACCATGTCCTGCCACCCTGGCGGACACCTCAGCAGACACGTCACCTCCGTACCCGGGCCCCGCCGTGACGTCATGCTGACGTCATCGGCAGAAAAGCGCCAAATGCATACTTTTTCTAAATTTGACGTTATAAACGACCAAATGAGCCGTTTTCGGTCATTTTCACGCGCAAGAGAAGTAGTCGTTGCCAACCAGCTGCCGCGAAATTTCTCCGCCAGCCATCAAATTCAACATTTCAACCGCTACAAGTTCAGAATTCGACGGCATTAAGCCTCCACAGCCCGGCCCGCGAGCTTTCAAGCCAGTTTTTCCAGGTATTTCGCCAGTTTTCCCACTTTTGCCCATGCATTCCAATTCTCTGTAAAATTCACCATTAAAAGACTGGTAAAACTCCTGAATTCAGCTCTGCCTGTTACCCAAAGTAAGCCCAAGCAACCTGCACCATCCCTGAACTATAATTTGACATTGGAGCGGTCATTCCACGGGCTGAAACCGTAAAATTGCCCCCGAGGTGCTCGGCATTGTTCCCTTTTGCCAAGTACAGGCCACCTGCATTCTTACCAAAGAAACATCACTATCTCTGCAACTTGCCATTTAGCAATTCACATCCCTGTGAATTTGCAGCAAACTACAAAAGCCAGCTTACATTTTCCACTAAAAGGAGGACACCAAACTGTGTTTACAGTTGACCTGTTGCTTAAGTCTTTAAGGACTTGTCAAACCATTACCTCTACCTGTACAGATTCAGATTATATCATGGCAGCCTCTGCATCCTCTTCCCTCAGTGTTGCTCCACTAAATCAAACAAATAAGGAGCTGGAGGCCTTGCCATTTATTGACAAGGATTGTCTCATTGAAGACTTTGAGGGAAACAGGGACTTCTTGCAGACCTTCACTCAACTGAGGGAAGACTATAAGGATGGGCATGGTACACATGGGATATGGGAGTCAAACCTGCCCTATTACTGTCTCCCAGCTGTGAATGTTTTCCCTGAAATCATTCACCTATGTGCTGAAACACTATGATGTGCAGCACAGAGCTGTCAATACTCCATCAGGGAGGATCCTCTTCTATATAAATGCTGAGTCCATCAACAAGATGTTGCAGTTTGATCAGACAGAGTTGTTGATCCCATTATCCATGAGTTATTTGCTGGAAGCCGGTGACAACATGACCAGTGAGGAGCTGCAGAAGGTCACCAGGACCTTCATGAGACTTGAGTGCCAGCCTACAGGGCCACCTCCTTATCTGAGTGTACATTTCAATGATATAGGCACGCTGTTACTAGACATGATAGCCTATGTGTTGGGATACCAAAACAGTGAGCATGTGGATAAAGCCATGCTAGTGTTGCTGTCTGTTTACAGCCCACGCCAACCCCCTGCCTGAAAGTATAACTTTGCTAAGTTCATAGCCAATAAGATTCATGATCAGTTGAGCAAAGTGCACAGACAGGGGGTCTTCAGATACTCAGCTTACATCTACCACCTGTTCATGTTTCATCATTCGGAAGCCTTCCCATGCTACATCAGAAGGCTGGATCATAGAGGGGAGAGACGATCTGTCATCTTCTGGACCTCAGTTTATCACAAGGTCACAAATTCACCCTATACCTACTGTGAATTTGTTGACCAATTTGTGTACCCAATCTCTTGCATGCTGATGAAGTCCCCTCCTCCCAGAATATCTAATGAGATCAAGAAAGCTCTGCAGCTCTCTAAGAAATATAAAATAGGTGACTGGTACCTATATGAACACCATACTGTATTCAGAGTCTATGGTTGTGAGCTCTGTCCATACAGGCTCCCCAAGTATGTACCTATGAGGTTGTTTGCCTTGGAGTATTACAGGCAATTAATTCAGTCAGACCTCACCCATTTCCACAGCTCCAAGAAAAAGGCCCACCTTAATTTCAAAAATGAGTTGGGCCCCTTCATTATGAACAAGAAGGAAGGATGGGAAGCTGCAGACTTGATCCTCAAGGACAAATATAAGTTGTCCTATAGTTTTCGATGGGTCCATTATGACCCTCAAGGTTTCATCACTGCTAGGAGAAATAAGTACAGGCTCCTAGGTATTAAGCACTGCCACTACCCACACATAGAAAAATATGCCAACTTACAAGAATGGCAGCTGGACACTCTAGTTGAGAGCTTAACTGAAGAAGAAAGAATGCTTAAAAATAGGAAAGAGCTTGAGAAGACTATTGACCTGGATTATGTGCAGCAGGTACCTTTCAGACCGCCTCACTCAGTAGGAGAAGGGACCTCAGTTACAAGGACTGCACCACAGGCACCTTCTACATCAGCAGCAGCAATAGATAAAGGCAAAGGCATAATGGATGCAGAGGATGAAGCAGGAAAGGAACAGTCAGAGCAGCTAAAAGAGCAGCAAACAGAGTCAGCAAACAAAGCAGCAACAAGGACAAATTGTTCTGCCACAGACTGGGCTGCCAGAGACCCCCATAATGCAAACACCGCCACCTCAAACTGAGCCATTGACTGCCCCAATTTTGCAGACCCCAGCACATGAAGAGAGGGGAATCAAAAGAGAAAGAGAAGAGTCCACTCCTCTCAGTGGATCCTCCCACCAGCCAGAAGCCAAAAGGCAAAGGGCAGACTCCCCAGAGGTGGAAGACATTACTGAAGATGTCTTGAACAGCACAGCAAGAGACAAGGAGGGCAGCCAGCACACAGGGACAAGCTCCTTTCTGCAGGAGCAAACTTTACAGCTTGGCTTGGAGGTATCCTCTCCTTCACAACAAAGCAAGAAGCCCAAGAGCACCAAGGCTTCTTTCAAGAAAATAAAGGCTCAGAATGAGCTATTGAGGGCTGAGGTATACAAACAGTTCATAGATGCTACACCAGCCCAGCAAGAGAGACTGATGTCTGTTTATGACATCCAAGAAGAAAAGATAATATTCAGCCATTTCAAGCCCAAAGGGCCGTAGCCTAAGACAGCTGCAGATTTCGTAAAAACAAGGGTAGAGGTCCTAGCTAAAGATATACATCCCATGGACCAGATTGAACTCCACAAGCAGATTGGGGAGATGGTCTATGCCACCTTGGTAGAGAAGGCTACATTGGCCCATGAGCTGAAAGAGTCCTTAAAGAACACCAACACTCAGCTAGATTTTGACAGGATGTCCTCTAAGGCCAAGGACAATAGAATAAAGTCTCTTGAGGAGATCATTATTGATCTAGGGCATGATCCTAGTGATCCAACAGGTGTAAAGGCCCTCATGAAGAAGAAGGATGATGATCTCAATGCATTGAGGAAGAGGTTGAAGCTGCAGCCCACAGAGCACCCTCAAACAGCTGAGCTTCAAAAGCAAAAACAGGCTAAAGACCAACTAGACCTCTTATTGCAGCAGGACAAGAGGATCCGTGAATTAGAGAAAGAACTGGAAGAAGCATTACAAGATAAACAGGGAGAATCTACTGCCCAAGCTCCTCCAACTACTTCCACGACAGCAGCAACTTCAGGGGCAGTAGGGGCCACCACAACAGAAGCAGCAGACACAACAGCAGCCCAAGATGCCAGCCCAAGCATAGAGGAATTGACCAAGGCTGTCAAAGAGATGGAACTCCAGGCCAATGAAATAAAGAAAGCCAAGGAGAAATTGGCAGAGCTGGATTCCAAATATGACAAGTCTAAGGCAACTGTGGCAGAGCAGGGTAGAGAAATAAAGGCCCTCAAGGACAAGATAAAGGCCTTAGAAAAAGAATTGAACCTAGAAACAGCTTTGGCCGAAATAAAAAGGATCTTATGGGCCAAAATAGGCCAATCTATTACCCACCAATGGAAATCAATAAAAATGATACATCAGCAGATGGAATTGTTGGGCCAAGCACATATAGAAATCAATAAGGCCAAAACACTGCTGGGAAACAGACCAGAACAGGCCAACAGAATGATAGACTTCCTCAACAGGCAGGAACGGGAGGAACTGGCAGCCATAGGTATCCCCAACAGAACAGAAGCCGTTCTCACTGCCAAGAAAGTGCTCACTCTCAGGAACTATGTACAAGCTGTGGAGAGGAAGTGCAATGAGATCAGAGCAGATGTGGAGGAATTCGGGATCAAGTTGGCAGAACTGCAAGCAAAAGGCCTGCCCAGCCTCCTAACTGGTGCAGGAAAATTAGTCTCCCAGGATCAATTTGCCAACAGAATGGCAACATACATTGACAACCAGATTACTGCATCTAGCAGTACATATGAACAGACAGGGCCTCCCTCAGGACATAGTTTATATGATAAACTGGGAGGCCTATTCTTTATTGAGAATGAAGTGAACCACCTTTTTGAGACTCCTCCTAATTTTTACAGGTATACAGAGGCCGATGAGACCTTAATAAAGATTAGGAGGGATCAGATGCCAAAGGAAGATTGGTGGCAAGCAATGCTTCAAATTCTTCCACGGTAGCTCCAGTTGTTTGGTCACTGCCAGCCCCAGGTCACTATCAGACAAACAGAAGGATAAAGTTAGCATTAAAAGCAGCTGAATGCTAACTCAGCATACAGACTATGACGGCTAGCCAAAAGATAAAGAAATGCACAAATTTTGGCGGTGTACCCTTAGCCGACTCCAAGAGCCACCAAGACAGCAGTCTCTGACAATTTTCTGACAGCTAAGGGACTAAAAGTGATTACAGCATTTACTCTCTCAGCGGCTGCACTCTAGCAGTTGGCCGAGCATTTATGGAACATTTACTTTCCATTTAGATATTTTCTAATGTAAATTTGTATATATACCCCCCTTAGTAACGCATAAGGGGTTGGTAATTTTTACTCTGAGGCATGTATACTCTGTACTTTCAGAAAATTTTAATACAAAGAGCAATTTCAGCTCAGTGATTTCCTGGAACTCTGGTGTCTGGCTGATAATCTAAGTGCTGTTGCAGAATCCCTGTGTTGTCTGGTGGAATGATATGTTTTCTTTAAACTCTGTTCTGTTTCCCTATGTTATTTCATTTTCACGTTTTCATCATATCTAGCAATAAAGAAAAAGAATAGTTCAGGACATGTTTCTTCACACCCTGTGCTCAATCTTATATTGCTGCAAATGTTTTCTTCAGGATTAAAACAGACATGAATTCTTAAATGCTCATGTTATATTTAATTCCATGTTGTGAATGTTATCTAGAAATTCTTCAATGCTTCCAGGTAACAATTGCTTTCTTTCATATCAGTTTACAGAAAGATCCTTAATTGCCTTTCTTATCCTGAACATATCACACCCAAACTCAATTTCAAAGCATTGTTCCCCAGACAATTATCCTGCTCTGCAGTTTTCATTACAGTATCAACACAGCACACCAAACCAAAGGACCACTGACTCCATTGCCCAATGTTATATAAGATTTTGGTAAGAGCATACAAGTTTTGACTGAACCTTTTCCAACCAAACAATTAAACCAAAGTTGAACTTCACAGCTAGCCTAAAACACCAATAGAACAGAGACAAATCATTAAGAGAGAGCCCTCTCTGATTACAGCTTGGCTAGAAGCTGTAATCCAAAGATTGGTTAGTGGTTACCCCGGCCGTATTCCCTTGGGAGTCATAGGGAACAACCTGGGTGTTAACAGAATGCTCTTGTGTTTTTCTTATTTTTTCTATATTGCTCCATATTTAGCATAAAAAATTCAAGTCCTTTCCATCTACACATAAGTATTTCATTAGTTTGTTAGGATATTCCGACACATAGGAAATAGTTAAGTATAACTTGGTCTAGTACAGAGTTAGGTAAAGTGTGTTTCTTTACTATATACATTTTGTAACTTACAATCCGACGGTCACAATATGTAGTGATCCGACGGTTCATTCTCTCCTCGGTATTATTGACACTTGATCCGTGGCTTAACACCCAATTGGTCCATGATCTCTATTTAAAGAGCATGGAGGGTCATTTGTAGGTTAACCGTGCATGAGAGAAGCTTATGTAAATTTTCATTCTTTTATTAATAAATTTCCTGAAGTGGCCACGTTGGCTCAGGTCGTGGACTGTTTCCCTCTTTGAGGGTTTTAACCACGTCAAAAGTACTGGTGTATTGATCTGTGATCTGTTTGTGAGCGGTGTCCTTTGGTGTTCTATCTGAGGAACTTACCCTGTAAATTCCTACATGGTATCAGAGCTTGGACCCAGGTTCAATTCCCCCAAGTTGCGTTTGAGGGGGGGTGTTGGAACAATCACCGCACCTCTATAGAATATGTAATTTCCACCATGGGGATCTTAGTTACTAGGTTGTAACGTTTACCACAACCTGCGGGTTTTGTTGTGATCTCGGAAAATCAGAAACATTGAGGAAAATGTTTAGTTTCCGGCTAAAGCTAACTTCGAGCCGTAAGGTTCGTTTTTTTTGTATGTCCGTGTTGGGTTTTGTGTTTTTGTTTTGTAGGGAAAAAAATCTTTCTCAAAGAAAGCACGCAACCCAAAGCTTCAACCCCTCTCTCTCTCTCTCTCTCTCTCTCTCTCTCTCTCAAACGTTTTGTATAGCTCAATTGGTCCAAAGCTAATTTATGAGAGTAGAGGTCTTGAGTTCAAGTCTCCTTTTTGTGGGGGCGGATTTTTCATTTCCGCACATTCCTGCACTTCGTCGGCGACTTCATCAAATTTTCTTCAAAAAGCCATAACGTCTTCATCCGGAAGTCGTTTTCAGAACCGTTTTTTTTTAAACAGCCTATTTTTTCGAGATCTTTCCATTGGAACACTTAGTTTTAGCATCTATAGCTTTAGTTTCTATTAAAATGGAAAGTCCATGCCAAGTTATTCTTGACAGCACCAACTACTTCCAATGGTGGTCCTACATTATCGATTTACTTAGAAGTAAAGGTCTCTACAGAATAGCCACAGGCCAATAAACTAAACCTAAAGATGAAGATAAGGTAGCTAAATGGGAAAATAGGCAAGATCAAGCACGTGGGTTGATAGGGATGTCTATTTCTCTATATCTTAGATTCCATATTCCAGAACTTGATACTCCTGATGAAGCATTGAAACAGATTACTAAAGTTTTTGGAATAAAAAATGAACTTAGAGCCCATTAACTTGAAAATGAGTTGCTTACATTGGACCCCAATAATTTTTCTTGCATTGAAGATTTTTTGTCCAAGTTCAAGACCCTTAGACTTCTCTTGGAAGGTGTTAAGGTTAAGAAAGAAGATAGTAACCTTATCTATTCCATTCTTACTAAGTTGGGACCAGCCTACTCTGTGTTTGTTTCCACCTTCCATTTTACAAGAGAAGCCTTCATTTCTCAAGGACAAGACTACAAGTCCCCTTCCTTTGATTCTTTTTGTGATTCTTTAATAAGAGAATAAGAAAAACTCTTACACCTTGGTCTTCTTAATCTTGGAAACTCTTCTAAGAAAGCGTTAGCCGCCCAGCAGCAACCAAATCCAAAGAATCCAAAGAAGTTGTATCCTAAAAGGAATGGTCCTAAACCAAACAAGGGTCCTAAGCAATCTCAGCCTCAAAATGAAAAATCATTTCCACAAAATGATAAGACAAATAAAAACAAAGGGAAGAAGACTGATAGACATTGCAACTTTTGTAATCGAGATGGCCACTTAGAATCCAAATGCTTTAAGAAGATGGAAGGCTTGGAAGCAACAATGAAGAAGCATCACATCCATTTGGAGCACTCTTCAACTTCAACTTCATCTTCATGAATGGCACTTTCTGCATGTGGTTTTCAAGCATCTCGGTCTAGCTATGCACTAAATGTATCTTCTTCTTCTCATTCTCATGAGTGGCTCATTGATTTTGGAGCTTCTTATCACATGGCCAAAAACAAAGCCATGTTTTCTTCTTTAAATGATTGTAACACAAAAAATATATATGTTGGTGATGATAGATCTCTTAGTGTTGTAGGGATTGGAACTGTTCATATAGAAAATGGTCAGTTTAATGATGTGTTATGTGTTCCAACCTTATCCTGCAATCTTCTATCTGTATATCAGATAACCCATTCAGGTGAAGGTAAAATTGTTGAATTTTCACCTCATGATTTTGTAATTAAGGACCTAAGAGATCCTAGACAGATTTTAGCTACTAGCATTGCTGATGATTCTACAAGGTTGTATAAGTTTCACAACATTGGGTCATCAAATCTTCCCTCAGTATTTGTTGCTCATAATGATGAAGTGAGCAAACTTTGGCATGAGCGATTTGGTCACTTAAACTATCGCTCTCTTCAGAATCTATGTAAAGAAAATATGGTGACAGGTCTTCCAATGGTATCTTGCAGAGATGGTGTTTGTTCCGGATGTGTACTCGGAAAACATCATCGGGACAGTTTTGAAAAACGTGCCTCTTGGCACGCCTCAGCTCCTTTACATCTCGTGCATAGTGATTTATGTGGTCCACTTCAAGTTGTTTCATTCTCTGGCTACAAGTATTTCTTAACTTTCATTGATGATTTCTCCAGACGCACTTGGGTATACTTCTTAAAACTCAAGAGTGAAGTATTTAACATGTTCTTGGCCTTTAAGGACTTTGTTGAAAAATAATCTGGACATCAAATTCTTAAGCTAAGATCTGATAATGGCGGAGAATATGTTAACAACAAATTCATCAACTTTTGCACTGAGAATGGAATTCAAATGCAACATACTGTTCCATATACTCCACAACAAAATGGTGTAGCTGAAAGGAAGAATCGCACCTTAAAGGAAATGGCTAATTGTATGCTTCAATCTAAAGGACTTAGTCTTAATTATTGGGCAGAAACAATTAACTGTGCAAATTACATAATAAATCGCACTCCTACTAAGGTTTTAAAGAATATCACTCCAGAAGAAGCATGGAGCTCAATCAAACTAGATGTAAGTCATTTTCGTGTTTTTGGAGTGAAGCATGGGCCCATATTCTAGATGAGAAACACAAAGCTTTAGAACCTAAGAGTGAAAAATGTATTTTTGTTGGATATTCTGAAGATGTCAAAGGATATAGACCTATTCCACTTAAGTCCAAAAATGTTATCATTAGAAGAGATGTAAAGTTTGCTGAAAATATATCGGCCTACGAGCCTAGTTCGGTGGATGTGCCACCTCTCCCTATCTCTTCTACTTTTGAAAATATTTCTTCTTTAGATGATGAAAGCGAGGATGAAAATCTTCCCCACCTTCTCAGGATTCTCCTTCAACTCCTCATCTTCCAAAATGGGTCCGTGCTACTCAGGATGCAGCAGGTGGTCTTGCCGGTGATCCTACAGATCAGCGACGTACACATTCTCAGTTTGATAGAGCCTCTTCTTTACTGGCTCAAGCTTCAGTGAATTATGATCCTGACACCTTTGCAGAAGCTTCTGGCCATCCAGATTGGGAAGCAGCTATGAATGAATAATATCATTCATTATTGGCAAATGATACATGGGATCTTGTTCCTCTACCAAAGGGACGAAAACTTGTTAGATGCAAACGGGTTTACAGAACCAAGTATGGACCAGATGGGAAAGTTGATAAACATAAAGCTCATCTTGTTGCTAAGGGTTTTTCACAAGTCGAAGGCATTGACTATTTTGAAACCTTCTCTCTTGTTGCCAAAATGAACTCTATCCGCCTTGTTCTTTCCCTTGCTGCCTCTTTCAAATGGGAAGTCCATCAGATGGATTTTAAATCTGCCTTCTTGCATGGGGACTTGCATGAAGAAATCTATATGGAACAACCTATTGGCTTTATACAAATAGACTCCAGCCTTGTATGTCGGCTTAAGAAATCCCTTTATGGTCTCAAGCAAGCTCCTCGAGCTTGATATGCCAAAATGGATAACTTTCTTTTAGAAAATGGTTTTCTAGGTGCCATTCTGACAATACTGTCTACACCAAGAAAGTGGGCAAGTCACTTATCATTCTTGTTCTTTATGTTGATGATCTTATCCTGACTGGTACTTATCCTAACCTTATAAACCATGTGAAGTATAGCCTTAAAAGGAAGTTTGAAATGACAAACTTAGGTCACTTACATTATTTTCTTGGTCTTCAAGTCTTGTAATCCAAGGAAGGTATTTCCCTTTCCCAGTCCAAGTATGCCTGTGATATTCTACGCCATTTTCACATGGAAGACTATAAGCCAGCCCCTTGTCCCTTTCAGTCTGGAGTCAAACTTTCAGTCACTTGTACTTCTCCTGAAGTTGATGCTACCTTATACCGTCAACTTGTAAGAAAACTTTTGTATCTAACCCATACTCCTCCTGACCTTTCCTTTGCCGTTGGCCTTGTTGCTGGTTTATGAAAAACCCATGTGAAAGTCATTGGAAAGCAGCTAAAAGAATACTTCGTTATGTTCGAGGTACAGTTCAGTTTTGGATTCATTACAGTGCTGAAGCATCTCCTCTATTGGTTGGTTTCACTGATTCCGATTGGGCTGGTGACCCTGATGATCGGAAGTCTACTGTAGGTTATGTGTTCACTCTTGGTTCAGGACCTATTACATGGGCTTGCAAGAAACAAGGTGCCATTTATCTTTCTTCAGCAGAAGCAGAGTATTGTGGTGCCGTAGAAGCGAGTAAGGAAGCCTTGTGGCTTCGTCAGATCCTGTCAGAGTTTGGCTTTCAACAGCAACATCCGACTACACTTTGGTGTGATAATCAAAGTGCCATTCAACTATGCAAAGATCCAGTCCAGCTTCAGCGCAGCAAACACATTGAACTGCACATGCACTTCATCAAAAAGCTCATCCACGACCATGTTCTTGAAGTGCAATATTATTCAACAGATGATCAAGTTGCAGATATCTTTAGAAAGGCTCTCACAGAGGCGAAGTTCACTAAACTTCGATTTATGGTTGGAGTTCAGGAAGTTGTCACTAAGGGGGGATAGGCTCTAGTGCCACCTTCCTTCTCCTATTGTGTCATATTTGTAAATCCTTCAATCCTATCCCAAGTTGTTCTTAAGGGGGGATGTTAGGATATTCCGACACATAGTAAATAGTTAAGTATAACTTGGTCTAGTATAGAGTTAGGTAAAGTGTGTTTCTTTACTATATACATTTTGTAACTTACAATCCAACGGTCACGATATGTAGTGATCTGACGGTTCATTCTCTCCTCGGTATTATCGACACTTGATCCGTGGCTTAACACCCGATTGGTCCATGATCTCTATTTAAAGACCATGGAGGGTCATTTGTAGGTTAACCATGCATGAGAGAAGCTTATGTAAATTTTCATTCTTTTATTAATAAATTGCCTGAAATGGCCGCGTTGGCTCAGGCCGTGGACTGTTTCCCTCTTTGAGGGTTTTAACCACGTCAAAAGTACTGGTGCATTGATCTGTGATCTGTTTGTGAGCGGTGTCCTTTGGTGTTTTGTCTGAGGAACTTACCCTGTAAATTCCTACATAGTTGGGACTTGATCTTGATCTTTGAGATTTTATGAAAATCTTGGAGTTGATATGAAATTTGAAAAAAAGAAAAAGAAAAAAATTACCACTGCAATTTATAGAGAAGCACACCTTTATTTTTATTTTTGATGCATTTTATTTACTTCAAATTCCTTGAACATGAATCATTATTTTTCCTAGCTTTGTTTCTTTCTTTGATTATCTTTAATAAGTTATGATTTTGGGCCAATGAAAACCACATTGTAATCCACTTCTTCATGTGTGTAATTCCAATTAGAAGAAGAGGTTATCTTTTGCTGGAGAAAACGATATCTCTCAGGTAGAATTTTAATGAAATTATCCAATGGTAAGTTTAATATGCCCACTTTAATCTTTTTATATTTCTTTAAATTTTTGTTTTATTTTTAGTTTTAATTTTGCTGATATATATCTTTGTTTTACAGGACTCATGGAATTATTTTTCGCTTCTCTCAGCTTACATTGGGAACTCATTCTTCTTGTTGTTTTCTTTTTAGTTTGGGACGAGAAGTTACAATGTTTATCAACTCAACTGAATTGGGGAGTTCCTGAACTTTGAATTTGTATCATAAGCACTACTTTATTAGAAAATTATTCAAATATTCTCATGCAGACTTTGCTTTGAAACCATAAAACATGCAAAAGATAAAATCTTCTCATTTGGTTTTAGTTTAACTCCGACTACTATTTCCCTTACGGTTTGGAAGCCTAATTTCTTATAGCTCTACAAGATAAAAATTGTTAAAATCTCAACATAAGATGAAAACACACATTCTTGTCTTATTTTACTCTTTTGTTGAGACATTTTATAATTAGTCTTCTTGTCGTTTGGCTTTTAAATCTGGGATTTTCTTTCAGCTTCTTTTTTCCTCATTTTTATATTTTTGGAGTTTGTTGGTTTCTTATTTCACTTCACTTTGGATTTATTTTTCCTTTTTTCTATTGGTTATGGTTTTATTTTGGTGAAATTGTCAAGAATTATGTGGAAGGAATTTACTTTTCTCACCCAAGATTGGTTGGCATAGATGGGAAATTACTACTTTGTCAATTTAATGAGTTTCATTTACCTTAAAGGTATATTTTTATGGAATCCTAAAGCCCTCTTGTCTTTAATATTTTCCATGCAGCAACATGCATCCTTTCTAAGTAACATAGCTCATCTTTGTAAGGAAATAATTGACTTGAGTTTAATTCAATGGATCCCTCCCATCCCTCAATTTTTTAAAATCTATGATTCAAAGTTGGGGGGAAAGATTTGGAGCCTACATTGTGGAAGTATTATATCCATTTTCTTAAGTCTCTTTTACCATACCACCTCTTTCACTGAGGTACATCATAAACATAGCTCGCAAATGTTCTTATCAAAAGGGTGATCAAATTAAGATGCATGGTGTTATCACTCAGAATTTTTACCTAGAAGTTATCAGAAGAAGGAAAAGACCGAGGTAACCACAAACCAATATTTTAAGTATAGGATCTAGCCAACCTATGACTCAGAGAGGGCTCTCTCTATATGATTTAGCTTTGTTTGCTGAGATTTTAGGCTAGTTCTTAAATTTCGGGGGGTTTTGATTTGTATTGAAGGTTGGATGGTGGAATCCTTAAAATAGATGGATAGAATGATGTCTCTGGACTATTGGGCTATGGAGTCAAAGAAGGGCAGCAAAACTAGAATTAATTCATTAAAGGGAGTGTTCAAAGGGCAAGCTAGCAGAGTAAAGTGCAGGTCTTTGGGCTGAATGGGTGAAATGATCTTAACTAGGGTGAGAGAGAATTTAAGAATTCTCAAACCGGGATTAAAATGAGGAACAATGGATAATAATGAGCAAAGGGCAATTAAGAATCCTTTACTTAGATAATTAGCAGAAAACCTTAAAATGCTTAATAGTTAAAACATAATGCAATGAAGCAAATTTTGAGATACCATTCCATATTATAACATTCAGATTTCAGATACATTAAAGATTATGGAAAAACTTTTAAAGAAAGATAACAACACAACAGGAAATACTTGTTTGTACTTCGCACTGCACATGAATCCTGTGAAATGTCTTGGATTTATTCATTAATCTAGCTTGCTGGTCCCAATAGTGACACAATAGCTTACAATATTTGATCAAGAAAGTCTATAGAAATGTCTAAGAATCCACCCTACATACTTCGAATTATGAAGTATTTATACAAAAAATTATTACAAAATATCTCAAACAAACTTGAGATTTAATTTAGGAAATACAAATATATTCTTGCAAGAAGATAGAGACATCTATTGAACTATTTCATGTTGTCCCTTTTTATTTGGCACTGTTGGCTTTTATGGTTGGATTTGTAGCCCTTTATGCTGGCTTGCAGTTGTGGTCTTTCACACTGGAACCTTCTTCAACTTTTATCTTTCACCTGATACTCTTTGACCATGATACTCTTTGACTATGCTGTCATGTTTTCATTTGTTTACTTGGCTGCTCTCATTTTTACTGTGCAGTAACTTTTTGTTGTAAATTTATCACAGTAAATCAGCCATTGTCTACCATCATTCTGCATTAGGTAATTTTACATTCATCATCCTCCTATAGATCTCATCAACTTCAGTATACTTCGAAAAATTGGGCTTGGTGAGGAATAAGTGTTTTATCTCATGGTCAAGAAAAAACAAGTTCTCAAATGTGTTGTACAAAAATTTACTTGTTGGCCGTGTTTTTATGGATGAAGTGCTAGCTTGCTCCTTAGCCAACTTTCTGAGTCTATTACCATAGTCCAACTGTATCATGAGCTTATCATTAATAAATAATGGACTAGGCAATCCTTTCTCCCTCAAAATCTGGAATTTAGCCATGAACATATCAATGGCTACCTACATGTTATGGCACTTTTCTTCTAAGTTTAGCATTTGGTTTCTCTTGGAAAGGACCTTCCCTATTTCCAAGATCGTTTAAGTCCTATCTTCTATATTGAGTTCATGGAGCTCATACCTATTCTTGTTGTTGAGGAAGTGGATGAGTCTATTGACGTCCTCAGGCTTATCTCGCAACTCCTCCTTAACTTTCTGGATAGATTTTGTAGCTATCTTTATTAATTCCGTTTGTTCAAAAATAACTTGAATTGATGGCCAAATATCATTGACAGAGTCAATGATATTGGCCCACAACATTTGCTTAGTTTTCCCAAGGAGTTTCTCCAGTGTTAAATCTTTCTCTAAGACTTTGATTCTTTCACTCATTCTTTGTGCCTTTTGTGTCTCTTCCTTCTGCTTAAGTTGGGCAAGTTTGTAGTCAATTTCCAAACTTTCCACCTTTTCTCTCAGCCTGTTCATTTCTGTAGCCTGGATATACATCTCTTCCATGGCTTTAACTAGTTTTGCTGCTTTCTCTCCTGATGCACCTGTTGTTGTAGATTCTGTGGTAACTGGCAATGTTGTGGCAAGTGGAGCTATAGGTGCCAGTGAAGCTGCCAGTGTAGAAGGGACTATTGTAGATACTATAGGGATGACATCTTTAGAAGTTTTGGCTATGTCACTTTGCTTCAATTGAATTAAAGCGTCCAACCCCTTTTCTGTCTCCTTTAATTGATCATTAAGCTTTAGGACCAAGTCCATCAACTACTCATGTTTGGTTTGGCTCTCTAAGACTTCTAGAGAGCAGTAATATCATTGTTTTTCTTCTTTATAAGCTGCTCTATAGCTTTAATATCCTTGGGATTGTGTCCCAATTCATTCACTAAGTCCTCTAAGGACTTGATCCTGGTATCCTTGGTATGCGAGGAGGCCTTCTCTAACTGAAATTGTGCTGAAATGTTGTTCAAAGAGTTTTGTATCTAATGAGAAGCTATGGCTTTAATTGTTAGGGTGGAGTATATAATCTCTCCAACCTATTTATGTAGTTCAATCTGGTCTATGGGATGAATATCCCTTTCCAACACTTCAAAGTCAACCCTTTTGAAATCAGATGTTGTCTTGGGCTGCTGTGTTGTAGGTTTGATGAAAGACATCTGCAGATTTCCCTATTTAATGTTAAAGGCTGACATTAGTCTTGTTTGATTTATGGGAGTCTACTTTAGGTACTGAGCATATGTTTGGGCCTTAAGCTTCTCATTTCTCACTTTGATTTTCTTGTACCTGTCTTTTGTTTCTTGGTCTTTATCAGCAGGCCTACTCAAGGATGACACTTCCACACTAAGCTTCCTTTCCAACATCTGAGTCTGTGATGTGGAAGGATCTTGTATATCTTCAGATGGAGTAGTGGGCTTACTTCTTTCTACCTCTGTGTTGGTAACCTATGCTGATCCTTCTGTGTATTCCTGTTTAGAGGCTGGATTGAACCTTTGCCTTTTGCTATGACTTGTTTTCTGCTATAGATTAGAAGTGCCCATTCCTGAGGTGGAAGCTCCGTCTCTGTTTCTTTTTGGAATCTTCTCCTCATTCTAAGGAGTTTGCATGACTAGAGGGGTGCGCATGACTCTTTCTTGTTCTTCTGGTACCTACAGGAAAGTACTCTCATCAAGTTGCTTTTCCAAATCAATCAGAGCATTTTCTACATCTACCCTCGTGCTGTCTCTGTCTACTAAAGTATTTTCCACCCATTCTATTTGATTTGCATATGCCTCTATTTTTGGTATGGGGTAGTGGATGAAAGGTCCTAGCTTGACCTTTTGCCTTTTCTTGGTAATAAATTCCAAAGGGTCATATCTCCATACAAAACTCCTTTGGAATTTCATTCTTTGCAGGATTAGGTCTGCCTCTTTCCCTGCCTCTCTGGAATTTCATATGAAGGGATCTAATTGGTCTTTTATTTTGAAATAGGTCTTCTTCTTGGCATTGACAAAGTTGACTTCATCTGCATTGATGATCTATCTGTAATATTCTAAGGCAAACAACCTCATAGGGAGGTATCTTGGCAACTTATATGGTGCAAGTAGGCAACCATATATTTTGATTTCTGTGTGGTTTTGGTAAAGGTACCAATCACCCACTTTGGTTTGCTTAGAAAGATGGAGGACCCTTTTTATCTCTGGACTTATACTAGGTGGAGGATTTCTAGTGAGCATAGTCATGATTGGATACACAAAAGAATCTATGAAGTCTGAGTATGTATATGGTGATCCAAACTCATGGAAAAGTGGGGTCCAAAAAATGACAGATCTGGGCTGGCCCCTGGTGTCAAGCTTCTGGAGAGTGAAAGGGAACTTATCTGACTGATAGTACAAAAATAGATGGTACAATACAGAAGAGTATTTGAATCCCTCTCATTGCCCATTATTGTGAACTTCTCATGCATTCTATCAACTATGAAACTGGCAAAGTCATATATGATTGCACAAGGCTGCCTTGGGGTATAGATAGACATGAAAACTAGAATGAGTTCATCAATGTCTTCACTCGTAGAGTAACCCAAGGCATAGGATACCATGGTTACAATGTTCTACCCCCATTTAGATAAAATAGTTTCTACATATGGAGGGGTATCATTAAGGATGTGTTTCTCCTCTCTAATGAAGGTTTGGAACAATTGGGTCAATATTGAGGTGCTCAGTTTGGGATACTCGTCCAATAGGTCTCCTTGAGAGTGGGGTTAGGTTTGGCCCTGGTTGGAACTACAAAATTTCATTAATGGACTCGGCTATGATAGTGAAAAGGACCTTTTGGTCATGAGACATGATGGCTCTATGGCTAGGGACGTAGCATGCATAGCACATATGAACAACTTCTGGAAAGATATGAAATTGGGGGAATTGGTACCTAGGAAAATTGGACTCCCAGAGGCTAATGTCATCTATGTGGTTCAAGTAGTTGTCTCTGCTCAGGCAATGAATTTTGATCAGAAGCTCTATGGTAGTGGTATCTTTGATTTGGAAATCGCTATCAGCGAGGGGAAGGTGGTCCAGGTCTAGGTGTGGCGTAGTAATGGTTCTAACGTCCATTATGACAGGGGCAGCCATAATTTAGGTCTTGTGGATTTGAATTATGTTCTAAGGGGTTTTTATCCATGGTTTTGGGATTTTTCAAAGGGTTTAGGCAAGCAATTTCTTTAATTGACAGTATTTTTACTCAATTTCTTAATTTAAAATACTACATAGGCCATAGGTTCTAAGATTTTGCAGTGATAAGTGGTATTTCGTGGTGAAATACCTAGAATTGGGCGATTTGGATCTGAAATTGCTGGTTCACGGTAGTTGCAATGGTTGGCGTAGTCCTGGTATGGTCTGAAAATGTTGGTTGGCTATCTGCAATGTCTTCAGGGGCAGAATTGGAAGTCTGTGACTAAATTCGGCGTTTGCAGTGGTTGGCAATGGTTTTTTATAATTTACACAAAGAATGCATGAAAAAGGGTAAAAGAGGGCTTCGTGGTCTTTTATACAGAAAACGGTTAATTTTTTGGTGGGTTCACTTTCGGATGAATAGTTTTTCGGTTAAATGGGGGACGCAATTTTGGAGGTCCATCCCACCGCTTTTGTGGTGTGGGTGGTATTCGAGAGGGGTCGCCAGATGCGATACATCTTTTGACACGTAGCATCGGGGGTCGGGAGGAAAAGCACTTTATCAGGCGGTTATTGTTCAGTGATCGAGCGCAGCCGATATTATTGTGCGTCATTGGATGTGGGGGATGAATGATCAACTGTAGTTGGGAGGTGAAGCTGCACGGGGGAAAATGATGGGGGTTTGATGGGGGGCCTAGGGATTTAGTTATGGTGGTTTGGGATTAGTTTAGGGGCTAATCAAGGGTTAAGTAATCGGGTCAGGCTTTAATGAGGGATTAGGGAGTCGGGTGAAGCCGATGTAGGATTAACTTAATTTTTACCGGGGTTAGGTAAATTAAGTGAAATTATATTAGGATAAGGGGTAGATTATATTAGTTTTTATTTAAAACTAAGGGTTTGGGATATTCTATATAGGGTTTTAATTTAAAACGGGCTTAATGGGCTTTTAGGGAATTTAAATCATAAAGATAGTTTAATTAATATGAAAGTGATGGCAAAGTGGATTTTCTTAAGGAAAAGGGGTCAAGTGTATGCGATTGCGTGTTTTGATTTACATTTAGGATCAAAACTTTTGGTGGGTTTTTGTGTGAAATGGTTTTACAAGGGGGTTCCCACTTTTCCTATAGGGAAATGAGGGGAAATCAAGGGGGAATGTCTTTTTATGCAGGGAGTTCTGGTACTTTTCCCCCCTCAGTCATTAAGCCGAGGGTCCAGTCCCTCTAAAAGTCAGAGAAATGCTCTGAGCCTTTTTGACTTGTAGGTTTTAAGTACTAGAACTTATTTATGGGCAGTTAGTGAAGTAAAGTTGTGAAATGAATGAAGGGGTGTTAAATAAACCATATTGTGAACTATTGCTTTTGCTTTGTTTACTACTTATGTTTGAAAATTTCATTTGAGAAAATGACATAAGTGCTTTTGTACAATCACTTGATATTTCTACAACCTTTCTACTACTTACCCATTTACTCATCCTACCATTTTTTCTTCACTTTATTAGGGTGCATTTAGACTAGCAAACCCTTATAAATCTTTTCCTTTTCTTTACAAAGTAAACTATCTAATTCTAACCTTATATCATCAAAGGGATCAGATTAAACTGATGAGCTCCTCTTATTCACTCTACCTATCTAGTGATCTGCCAAGATTACACTGTTTGTTCAGATTTTATTCTCTAATTGTAAATGTAAAATTCAAAACATGAAATAGCCAAGTTTGAACATTTTTACTCTTATGGATTGTGGGATGAGTAACAAGTTGCACACAATCATTTATTATGCACAAAGTAAATAGTAGTGGCATTTTGACTTGCTCACTTTCATGGTCTCCTTTTGTCTTTTGGGGTTCATATATTTTCATTTTTATATTTTTCCTTGACCTTTTCTTATTCTTTTTGTCCTTTGTTTATTCTTTTAGGACATACCCTATTTAAATTTTTTTATTTTTTAATATGGAAAACATTTGCAAAAAGAAAAGGTATGTAGAATATTACAAGGCTTAATCTTAGTCATTCAAAATTACGACTCCTATTGGTATAGGAACTTAATAGTGGCTCCACTTGGGGATGGCATTTTCTAGTGAAATGTCAAGAACTTTGTAGATCAGTAGCCTTTGAATTGTTGTTGATGTTACCTTGCAAAATTTTCCTATATGCCTTTGCATTATTAATACTTATGACAGTGAATATTTCAAAGCTTAGGGCCTTCTCTTCAGGCTTCAACTTCAAAAATCACCATCCAATCCAATCTAGACCTTTGAAAATAAAATATGATCTAATGCAAAATGAAAATTAGTAACCAGGTTCAAAATAGTGTTTCAGCATTCGACCATTCACTGGCCCACCTTCTGCTTATGCTCCATCCATTTCTCTTAGGAAGAAAGCATTATTACCTTTGAAAGCATAAATGACATATGGGCCTTTCCATAGGAAATCAAATTCCCATGTTTACCTTTGTCTTCCATTCTTGAATCCCACTTGAGTACTTTGTCACCAAGGTAGAAATCTTCAGCCTTTGTTCTCTTATCAAAAATCTTTTTAATCCTTTCCTACACAACTTAAGACCTGATCTAGACTTATTCCTTGGTTTTTTGAAGATGAATTGTTTTGTTGATTCTTCTTTTGATACTATTTGGTTCAACCTGCATTTGTTGAAGCAACTTCATCACTAGTGTTTCCAAGAAAGATGGAAAAACAACTTCCATCCCATAAACTAGTTGATAGGGAGAAGTACCAATTGATTTCTTAGTGATTAGTCTGCCTGCCCATAAGGCATTGACTAGATTTTTATTCCATGTTTTCTTATTGTCCTCTAACAAATTTTTGATGATGTTTACCAGGATTTTGTTTGAGGATTCTGCTAGTCCATTTCCTTGAGGATAATAGGTTGTGGAATGGCCTAGGGTTATATGGTACTTGTTGCAAAAATCTATCATTCTTTTGGATTTAAACGCTGCTGCATTATTAGTAATGAGTTTAGTTGGACATCCAAATATTGACAAAATATTTGTTTCAAGGAAGGTTATGATAATAGTGTCAGTGGCTTGCCTTGAAGGTATGGCCTCTATCCATTTTGTGAAGTAGTCTGTGGCTGTGAGGATCCATTTGTGTTGGGCAAAGGAGGGTGGGTGAATTTCGCCAATGAAGTCTAAACCCCATTGTTGAAAAGGTATTTCAGCAGAGATTGGCTTGAGGGGTAAAGGTAAAATCTTTTTCTTTCCCTAAAAAATTTGACATTTGTGATAGGAGGTCACATATTTCTTGACATCAGAAAACAAAGTAGGCCAGTAGAAACCAGCTTTAAGAATTTTATCTGTAGTGGTCTTCCACTAAAGGTGTCCTCCATAGTCACCTGTATGAAATTCTTGCGATACCTTGTTAGATTCATCTTTTAATAGGCAATTGAGAAGAATGCCTTCATGATCTCTCCAAAACAAAGCATTGTCTAATATACAAAATTTTAAGGATTTCATCTTTAAAAACGTTCTTTTAGTCATAGATAATTCAAGAGGAGCTTGTAAATTTAGTAAAATGTAAATAACATCAGCATACCATGGTGATTCAATAAAGGCCTGGCTGACTAGTGGAGTTGCCATCTCCTCTCCATCATCTATTTTTGCAATAAAGCTTATATCAAGGCCCGACAATTCGACTCAGCCATGAGCTTGGCTAAACCTTGGCCCTTGATTAACTTAGTTTGTTTGATTTATATGTGATATTCTAGAATAGTAGCAATCCACTTTCCCCTCTTTCCATCTAGACCTTCCTAAGTTAGGATGTCTTTGACTACTGAATTAGGAACGTAGGCCACTATATGAGAATATAAGATGTATACCCTAAAATCCTTGATGGCTTTGACGAAATCAAAGGCTTGTTTTTCCATTATGTTATATTTCAAAGGGGAATCTCTCAGGGCTTTTCTAAAGAAAGCAATCAGTTGTTCATAGCCCTAGTCATTTTTCTGCAGTAGGATTGCAGCAATTGTGTGCTTAGAAGCAAAGGAAAATAAAATGAAATCTTTGTCAAATTTTGGACTCATTAACACTGATGTTTTAGTTAAGGCCAGTTTAATGTCTTCAAAGGGTTTCTTAGCCTCAACAGTCCATTTTATGGTCAAATCTTTTTTCAGCATATTGTTCAGTGATGTAATTAACTCTGCTAAATTAGAAATAAATCTTCTAAGAAAATTATTTTTTCCTAAGAAATCTTGCAATTCTCTAAAGTTCCTTGGATTTTATATATGTAAGCTAGCTTCTATTCTTGCAGGGTCTATTCAGATACCATCTTTTGAAATTATATGACCTGATAACTTTCCTTCTTCTAACCCAAACAAAGACTTGTTGGGGTTCGAGGAAATTCCATATTTCTTGCATTTAACAAAGACTTGCCTTAGATGATCAAGATGTTGATTGTCAGATTTTGAAAATACAGTAATCATATAGATATATCACAAGAAAATCATGAATTTCTTTTGCAAAGGCTATATTCATAGCCCCTTGGAAAGTGGCTCCTGCATTCATTAGTCCAAAAGGAATTTTCACATACATGAATGTGCCCCAAGGAGTAGTAAAGGTAGTTTTGGCTTGGTCATCAGGATGAACTAAGATCTGATTGTAACCAGAAAACCCATCCAATAATGAGATTCTGGTTGCTCCAACTACTCTCTGTAAAATGTGGTCCATTTTGGGGAGAGGGTAATTGTCTTTTAGTGACACTTTGTTGAGGTTTCTGAGATCCACACAGAGTCTGATCTCACCAGTTTTCTTCCTAGTTGGCACCAAGTTTGAGACCCAATCAGAAAATCTGATTGGTGCAATTATTTTAGCATCATACATCCTTTGAATTTCCTTTTCAATTGCAGGTAATAAGACAGGATTAATCCTTCTAAGTTTTTGTTTGAAAGGCTTTTGATTTTCTTTTATAGGAATGGTGTGTTGTATGATGTTGGTGTCATAGGATTTGAGGTCCTCATAACTCCAAGCGAAGACATCTTGAAATTCTTTTAATAATTCAATGTATTTCACTTTTTCAGTTGGAGGTAATGATTTCGAAAGTTTGATCAATTTTGGATTTTCATCAGTGCCTATATTACACTCCTCTATATCATATTTCAAAGGTTCCATTTTAGGTTTCCTAGGAACATCATTCGAATCAAACAAATATTCCAAAGGGGTTAATCCCTTAGGTAAGAAATTATCTTTGAGATTAATTACTTTAGTGTCTTCGTTAATTATTTCATCAATCTCAACTTGCTCTAGGTTTTCTACATCTAACTTAGTAAATTTAGTAGGATGAAATCTATCTATTTCTTCACCTTCTATCTGATTTAGTTCTATCTCATCTTTAATGTTAGGATCTATTGATGTGTTAGTATCTATATTGCTATTTACAAACTCTTCTTCCGAGATTAAAAAGTTATTTATTTGCTTGTCATCAGAGAATATTTTCCAGTTCTTTAAATTATCTAGAATTGTAGGTTTGTGCCTAAATTTAGTAGTGTACTAATGGTTAGGTTGAAAGGGTATCTTGCAGGTGCTCGCAAACATTGCTAAACTATGAGCATGCATATTTTGTTTTCTAGGAATTACTACAAGCTTGGTTTCTAAGAAAGTGTTAAGTATTTCTACAATGGTTCCTCTATAACAACTGAATCTAGGGTCCTTTTTCATATATACAACATCAATCTATTTTATAACTAGTTCAGAGTCTCCCATGACAGAAACTCTTTTAGCTCCTAAATTCATAACTAATTTAATACCTAAAATTAGTGCTTCATACTCAGCCATATTGTTAGTACATTTGAAATACAGTCTGTATGCATGGCCTTCTGAGTGATTATTCTCCAGCTTGTATATCCATACTCCTGCTCCTGCTCCAAACTTATTGACTGGCCCATTAAACTCAAGATGCCATAATATCTCATGCTCATAATTTTCATCATCTGGTGCAACAAACTTTTCCTTATTTATATCAATTTGGCTACCTTGTTTATTGGAAAGTTCTCAAGTTTGGTTAGTTTCATTTTGAATAGAAATTGCAATTTCTTTTCATTGTGTATCAATACTATCTAAAATAGTTTCTTGTGTTTGATCATCATTATACAAGATAAAGGAATCAATGCCTGAATGTATGGAGTAGATAAGAAAGTTTTGAGGCCGATCCTAGCTACTTACCATGTATTTCATTAAGGTTTCTCGGTACAACATCTTAGGTTGTCCAAAAACATAGATTGTTGCATATGACATATCAAGTTGTAAAGGTCCTTGAATTTTGGCTCCCGATGATCTGGATAACAGCATGCCATACTTTGGTGGGATGTTAACAACCAAAATATCCATAAGGATGATCTTGCCAGGATATTGAACTAAGGTACCACACAGGTCTTTAATCAATCCTAGACACTTTACTTGACTTGAGTCAAATGAGAATAAGTCCTTGTAAGGCCTTGTAATGTCTAGGTTTAATTTATCCATTACTGATTTGGGCATTAAGTTGTGGGAGGCCCCAGAATCCAACATTGCATTGTGTAGAATTTTGTCATGGATGCTAAGGCTAATGTAGAAAGGTGGTACTCCTCCTTCTAGTGGTTTGCCATTAACATCTGGACCAAATATAAGTTCTGGTTGGTCATCAAACAGGTTGACTGAATCCTCATTTTCAACAATGTTTAAAGTTTGGTTTATCTGTGACTTGTAGGTTTCATTCTTGATTAGTTCTGTTAAAGGGACTAAAATCTTTAGCTTAGCTACCTCTGCTCCTAGATTGAATGGCAAAGGGGCTTTTTCTGTTTGAGGGTTTTGAATTTTCACAGCAGGGATTTGAGTAGGATGGTCTTCTTTTCCTTTATTGGGGACCTCTTTTTGTGGGTTTTCAAATCTGGTGTTTTGAGGTTTGTCCACTTGTTCTTTAGGGGGAATTGAAGTGGATGGATGATCATCAAAAGGATGATTAGGGGTTATATCTATTGTTGACACGTAATCGTTAGGATTGTGTGATTAAGTGTAATTGATGTAAATAAATAATAAGAAATATGAATAGTCACCAAGAGATGAAGTGAACAGTCTCTACCTCATGTATATAATAAAGACCAACCTGAATGAAGAAATGTGAATTGATTTGGAGGAGTTACTGTCTGGTCTGACATGGTATCAGAGCCAGCTCCCAAAATTAGTTTTTGTGTAACTCCTAGTGTCAGTTTCATGCTTATATTTTTCCTGGTTGCCTGAAGCCTGCTCCAGGTAGTATCATATATGTTTTTGAACATATGTGTTTTGATATTTCCTCTTAACAGTCGCCTACTTCGCTGGAATCATAGTGACTTCTGTGGGATATGAAGCCATGCACCTGACATGGCTTTAATATTGTATGTTGCTGGCCCATTGTCATATGCGTTTTAAAATATGCGCCCTCTGTCATATGCGTTTTAAAATCTGGCGCCTTAGACCAACTTGGGAATCTGTGTAGCTCTGTTGATGTTTCCGTTGTAGTGGTATATGAATCGACCTTGGCCCCTCCGCCTCCCTCCATACGCTGCTACTCCAACATATGCTGTTTCTCCCTCCATATGTTGCTGCTCCCTCCATACGCTTGGTGACAGTCGTGGTATATATACGTTTCTCCCTTCAATGTGTATAAATGCTGGTGTAAATGTTGCTCCCTTCAAGGTGTATAAACGCTGGTTTAAACACTTTTCCCTTCAAGGTATATAAATTCTCATGTAAACGCTGGTATATATATATTTCTCCCTTCAAGGTATATAAATGCTGGTGTAAACACTGGTGTACTGTTTCATATATATGATGTTCACATAAGTCCGCTTGCTAGACCTCCACTATGATATATAACATTACTTTCACATAAATCCGTTGCCTCTTGATTTGCGTCCCCAGAAGACTTGCTCGAAAGTCCAGATGCTGAGTTTGAAGACTTATTTAATTTCTCTTATCAAGCGATGCCTTACCAAGCATCAGGGATCACTGAAGACTGAGAGACAGAAAAAGAAAGAGATGTATTTTTCCAATGAGAAAGTATGCAGTCAAGGTATAAAGCATACGATTTGAGCATAGGGACTTATATTTCTGTCCAAGTGTTTGGAAAATTTTGATTTGCATCAAAATTCCGATTCGCTTTTGAGCAGTTGATATTATTTCTCGTGAATTACAACCATATTGTAATGCAAAAAAAAAAATAAAAAAATGTTGATATTCTATATGCATAGAATAGAGTTTTGATCTTTGTATATTAAAACACGAAGGAAAAATAAGGCGGTAATATTTTGAAGCACATTTTTCCAGTAGAAGTATTTTTACAGTACGCAGATTTTTTTTTCTAGCATAAGTTTTTTTTATAGTATGCATTCAATCATATCTATTGTGGGAATAGTTCTTACTGGCAAGGAGAACTATCCTGAATGGTCCTGTATGATAAAACAAACCCTCATTTTCAATGAGTTGTGGAAAGGAGTGTAAATTGGAGACAGAGACAAAGAGCCAGAACAACCTACCTTAGACAAAGAGTTCACCATTTGGGAAAATAAAAACAGCAAAGCCTATGCATTAATTGCAGCATCTGTAAGTGAAGAGGTTAGTCGCCATATTTCACCATTTTCAACTGCTTTCGAAGCCTTACAAAAGCTGAAAGAAATCTATGACTCACATTCTGCACTTGAAGTTGTTCAACTCATGATTAAACTCTTCACTCTTGAATTGAAAAATAATGATCCTCTTGCTCTTGCATCCGAAGTAAAATCTATAATGCATGATATCAAAGCCACTAACTTTGAATTGGATATTCCTCTTATCGCTTTTCTCAAGGCACTTTATCCTACTTACTCCAATTATCTTGATTCATTACAAGAAAATGGAAATCTCAAAGATATTACCTTTAACTCTCTTGTGAAAAAAATTGTTGAAAGAGAGAAAGATTTTGGAAAGAAGATAGCCCCTGAATCTTCTGAATAGGTTGTGTGCCTTGCTCATAAAGAAAAGAATATTTCTCAAGATTCTTCCAAAGGAAGAGGTGGCCGAAGAGGAAGAGGAAGATATTTCAGAGGCAGGGGGGCAAACACTCTTAAGGAGAAAAGTCAGATTTTCACTGCATATGTTGCAAAAGAAATGGATCACATGATGCCTGCACATGCAAGTTACCATGGGACAAAATTGAGAAGCAAAGAAACCAACAAAAAGGTAAAACTAATGACAAAAAAAAAGGTAAAGCACCTAAATCTGCTCATTTTGTCGTGGCACAATGTAATATTGGAGTAAATGAAGACTTATTTAATGCTTCACTTGCTTCTTGGAAAAATGATTGGTTTGCTTGATTCAGGAGCAACTTGCCACATGACTAATAGAAAATATTTTTTTGAAGAATTTACTAACAATGTTGATGGAGCAGTATACTTTGTAGACCAATCAAAAATCAAGCCATCGGGGCTTGGCACAATCAGGATCAAACTACCTGGTCTTCGAGACTTCCTTCTGCATCATGTTCTATATCTCTCACAGCTGAAGAGAAACTTGTTGTCCTTGGTCCACATCTGCCATCAAGGTCACTCTATTCATATGTTTGATGGCAAGCTTGAGGTGAGAAAAGCATCTGACCACTCACCTGTCATGAGGGGAATAAAAGAAGAAAGGCTTCTCAAACTACAAGGTACCTCTGCTCGTGCACAACATTTCTCATACAATTCTCATTATAAAGAAGGTACACTTCCATCAATTTTATTATGGCATGCTAGATTTGGACATTTGAACTATGACAACCTCCGCTTGTTGAAGAAAAATGGTGTTGCTAGTTTGCCTACAATTCCTAGGAAACTTAAGCAATGTGATGCTTGCATTATAGGAAAGCATGGCAAACAATCTTTTCATGATTCACATTCAAGAGCACATAGAAATCTTGAACTCATTCATTTAGATTTATGTGGTCCAATTCTTGTTCCTTCTGCAAATGGAAATAAATATATGATGACATTTATTGATGACTACACCAGAATGTGTTGGGTTTATTTATTAAAGAGCAAATCTAATGCTTTTCAAACATTCAAGAACTTTCAGACATGGATTGAAAATGATGCACAATCTCATATTGGCTCTATTTGCACTAATAATGGAAAAGAATACACTTCAAATGAATTTGAAAACTATCTTTGCCAACATGGGATCAAACATCAAACAATTGTGCCCTATAATCCCCAAAAGAACGGTGTATCTGAAAGAATGAATAGGACAATCTTAAATATGGTGCGCTCCATGATGTTTTGGGCTGATGTAGTTCTATGAGCTGTATATATAAAGAATAGATGTCCATCTAATGCTATTAGAAACAAGACTCCATATGAAATGTGGTATGGGCACATTCCTTCAATAAAGCATCTTAGGGTCTTTGGTTCCACCTGTTATGCCTTGATACAAAAGGTACATAGAAACAAACTTGGTGCAAGAAGTCATAAGTGTATCTTCCTGGGGTATTCAGGCACCCCCAAAGCATGCCATCTCTATGATGAAGTCAATAAAAAGTTTGTTGTATCTAGAGATGTAATCTTTCTTGAATCATCCAAAACTGACAATGTTGTTGAGCGACAACTTGATCGCTTGGATAGATTCGCAAATGCAAAATCATTTCAAGAATTTGATAATCAGATTCCACATCTTGAAGGGGGGGTTCCTATACTATATCAACATGTGGAATCTTCTTCTGAAGAACTCTCTCCCTCGCATGAAACTCCAACAACGGATGATGATTTAAGTGATGTGATTGATAGAATTGGGAGACTCAATCTTGATTCAGTCCCAACTCAATCAACGGAGCAGCCTCGACCATCTGAGAAAGGTCCTCCAAAGTGGCTGATAAAGACACTTGAAATTATTCATCTTGATGAGGTTGGAAGACAGGAACTAGAAATTCAAACCATCAAAATGGAGTTGATGTAGGTGACTCTGATTCACTTGTTGATATCGATGTTTCTTATGATTGTGAATTGAATGTGTCTACAGATTTCGAACCAACTTCCTTCAAATAAGCTACTTCTCATGGTGAATGGAAAGAAGCGATGCAAAATGAGTATGATGCCCTGATAAAGAATGGCACTTGGAAGCTGGTTGATCCTCCATTAGGAACCAAACCAATTGGCTACAAATGGGTCTAAAAGAACAAGTATAAAGTTGATGGCTCACTTGACAAGCACAAAGCCAGGCTTGTGGCATAAGGTTTTGCACAGAAGCAAGGGGTCGATTATGAGGAGACTTTTTCCCCCACAACAAAATGGGCTACCATCCAGACACTCTTTTCCCTAACAACTCAGAATGGTTGGAATGTCCATCAAATGGATGTAAAAACTACTTTCTTGAATGGAGATATAAAAGAAAATGTTTTTATGTCCCAACCTAAAGGATTTGCTGTGAAAGGACATGAACATAAAGTATGCAAACTTGTGAAATCCTTGTATGGCCTCAAACAAGCACTGCGAGCCTGGTATGAAAAACTAATTGAGCATCTTCTGAAACTCAATTTCAAACATTATGATCTTGATGATGCAAATTTATTTGTCAAGAAAGTTGGCAAAACAGTTGTATATCTTGTGGTATATGTAGATGATCTTTTGATGATAGGGAACAATGAAAGCTACATTGCATCCATAAGGAAGGAGTTGAGGAAAGGTTTTGAAATGACTGATTTGGGTTATGTTCATTACTATCTTGGTATTGAAGTAACTCAACATCCAAAGTCCATATTCCTTTCTCAAAAGAAGTATATTGGAGATCTGTTGAATAGGTTTGGCATGACAGAATGCAATCCGCTTACTACTCCAATGGAACAAAACATAAAGCTCACAACCATTGAAGGAAAAGAATTTGAGGATGCAACAAAGTATAGACAACTTGTAGGAAGTCTCAACTACCTAAGCACTACCAGAACATACATTTTGTTTGCTGTTGGAATCCTCTCCAGGTTTATGCAAAAGCCTTGTGAGGGACATTGGTCTGCTGCAAAAAGAGTTCTAAGGTACTTGAAGGGAACTCAAGACTTTGGAATCAAGTATACATAGGTGGACTACTTCAGCTTGATTGGCTACTCTGATTTAGACTTCGTTGGAGACAAAGAAACTGGGGTATCTACTTCAGTTTATGCTATGAGTCTTGGATCAGGAGCTGTCTCCTAGAGATCACGCAAACAATCAGTTCCAGCAGATTCACAATAGAAGCAGAATATGTGGCACCAGCTGAGGTAACAAAAGAAATTGTGTGGCTTAGGAAAGTTCTTGAAGATTTGCAGGTAAAGCAAGAACAATCGACTCCACTCATGATTGACAATACCTTGGCAATAAAGTTGGCCAAGAACCCAAAGTTCCATGATCGAATGAAGCATAACAATACTAAATATCATCTGATTCGACATCATGTTGAGGCCAAAACAATCCATCTCCGCCATTTTTCCACTAATGAGCAAATTGCAGACATCTTCACCAAAGCACTTGGAGGAGAAAATCTTGAACAATTTAGAACGATGCTTGGACTCACCAACATCCCTTCAGATTAAGGGAGGGAATGTTGACACCTAATCATGAGGATTGGGTGAATAAGTGTAACCGATGTAAATAAATAATAAGAAATATGAATAGTCACCGGCAGATGAAGTGAACAGTGTCTCCCTCATGTATATAATAAAGACCAACCTAAATGAAGAAATGTGAATTGATTTGGACGAGTAATTGCCTGGTCTGACATCTACAATGGTGGGGCCAGAAGGATTTTGGTTCTGTCTAGGGAGAATATGGAGCATTTTAGAAACTGAGGCTTCTTTAATTTTCTTAGGTCGATTTGGCACTGTTTTCTTGGTTTGGTCAGGGATATCAGAGTTCTTTTTACTCCTTAGGTTATAATGTTTAGGCACTTCAAAGATGGAAGAATCATATCCTTGTTTATAATTAAATGACTCTTTGGACTAGATTTGCAATTGTTGTAGCATATGCAGTTCCTGCTCATATTGGGTTAGAAAAACATTATCCTCATCATCTAATCCCATCAGGTTAATTTGTGTATCTTGTTTTGGATCTTCTGACTGGGATGTTTCTGCATAATTTTCTTGAAAAGGAGGCCTAATATTCTGATTAGGTCCATTTCTTCCATTGTTTTGGTTTTGGTTTTTTCTAAAATTTGGGTTTCTAAATGGAGGTGCTTGTTGGTTATTGCATTGAGGTTTCCTCTCCATATTGTCTATCCTATCCATTAGTTTCTCCATACTTTTGGCTAAACCATCTATTCTGAGTTCAGATGGTGAAGCTTCATCTTTTAAAGTTCCTCTCCTTTCATTCCTAACTCTGGCTCTTTTAGCTAACAAATTAGCTTCTAGACTAACTGCTACACTTTGCATTTCCTCTAAGGTTGGGGGGTTTCTTTCCCTAAGTTGGTATGCCATGTTAGTGTCAAAACCATCATGAAACTTTATTAATACCAAATTAGGTGGGGGTTATAAGGTTAACTGGAATTGCATTGTATATATTATTGAATCTAGTGCAGTAATCTTGTACAGTTTCATTGGGTCCTCTTCTAATATTTTCATACTCTGAAAGGATCTGTAAGGGGTTCTTTTTCTTTTCCCATCTATTTAAAAATTGTTGGTAAAACATATCTAAATTATCAATACTATTAGCAGGTAACCCTCTAAACCATTTCCTAACATCATTAGCTAAAGTCTGAGAAAATAGTCTCATTTGAACATCACCAATATCAATTTCATGTAGTTCAAAGTAATTTGTCATCTTATTGACATGGTGTTGTGCAATGTAGGGTCCTATGCCATCAAATTGAACAATTTTGCTTTGGTAGTCCGGTGGCATAGCACCAAGTGGGGCAGGTAAAACAAGAGGAGCATATCTATTAGCCATGGCTATAAGTTGGGAGTGGCTAAGATGTGGGGTTGAGGTACTGGAAGATGATGTAGTAGTGGAGGATGAACCAGAACTAGTAGATGGTGAATGAGAAATGCTAGTTTGGTGAGGGAGTGAAGGTATAAATGGCGGTGGAGAATGGATCTCAGAAGTTGAAGGGAACAACGGTGAACTAAGAGTGGTGGACAATTGTTCAGAAAGCTCAGGGATCTTGGCAGTACTAAGGGATGATTGTGGAGAATTCAGAATGTATTCATCAATTGACTTGTTGGCCTTTTGGACTTCAAGGTCTGCAATGAAATCAGGGTCTAGAATAGTATCGTATATTTCACTTTCAGACTTTGCTTTAAATAATGACAAATCAAATTGCTCATCAAAGGGAAGATCTTCTAAAAATAACCACTTATGAGGACATCAATTAGCTTTAACTAAGGGTGTGTGACTAGCTGAAATTTCTTCTTTTTTGGATTTTCTTGAAATTAGGTTGGGATTATCAACTACTAGCGAAGGGTTTGTATCTGGGTTAGCTTTAGTATAATGAGTTCTCCTTGAAGCTAGAATTTCAAAAAAAATTCTAATTGTTTTCTTTTTGTGAGATTTTAAAATAACTTCTAATAAATTACTTTAAGAGGCTCAAAATACAAATTTAAAAATTTCTTAAAGATTTATTAGGACTGGGGGTTTGAGTCCCCAGTATGGTCACCACAATGCTATCACTTAGAATTTTCCAAAGAAGTTATTAGAAGAAGGAAGAGACCGAGGTAACCACAAACGAATCTTTTAAGTATAGGATCTAGCCAACCTATGACTCAGAGAGGGCTCTCTATATGATTTATCTTTTTTTGTTGAGATTTTAGGCTAGTTCTTAAAGTTCGAGGGGTTTTGATTTGTATTGAAGGTTGGATGGTGGAATCCTTAAAACAGATGGATAGAATTATGTCTCTAGACTATTGGGCTATGGAGTCAAAGAAGGGCAGTAGAACTAGAATTAATTCATTAAAGGGAGTGTTCAAAGGGCAAGCTAGCAGAGTAAAGTGCAGGTCTTTGGGCTGAATGGGTGAAACGATCTTAACCGGGGTGAGAGCATTTAAGAATTCTCAAACCGGGATTAAAATTAGGAATAGAGGATAATCATGAGAAAAGCGCAATTAAGAATCCTTTACTATAGATTAGAGGGAAACTACCTAAACTAAGGAGCAATCAAGAATTCCTTAACTTAGATAATTAGCAGAAAACATTAAAATGCATAATAGTTAAAACATAGTGCAATGAAGCAAATTCTAAGACATCATTCCATATTATAGCATTCATATTTCAGATACATTAAATATTATGGAAAAAACTTTTAAAGAAAGATAACAACACAACAGGAAATACTTGTCTGTACAACGCACTACACATGAATCCTGTGAAATTTCTTGGCAAATAGTTCATTAATCCAACTTGCTGGTCCAAACAGTGATACAATAGCTTACAGTATTTGATCAAGAAAGTCTATAGAAAATTCTAAGAATCCACCCCACATACTTCGAATTATCAAGTATCTATACAAAAAATTATTACAAAATATCTCAAACTAACTTGAGATTTAATTTAGGAAATACAAATATCTTCTTGCAAGAAGATAGAGACAGCTATTGAACTGTTTCATGTTGTCCCTTTTTATTTGGCACTATTGGCTTTTATGGTTGGATTTGTAGCCCTTTATGCTGGCTTTCAGTTGTGGTGTTTCATGCTGGAATCTTCTTCAACTTTTATCTTTCACCTGATACTCTTTGACTATGCTGCCCTGTTTTCATCTGTTTACCTGGTTGCTCTCATTTTTACTGTGCAATAACTTTTTTCTATAAATTCATCATAGTAAATCAGTCATTTTCTCCCACCATTTTGCATCAAGTAATTTTACATTCATCATCCTCCTATAGATCTCATCAACTTCAGTATACTTGGAAAAATTGGGCTTGGTGAGGAATAAGTGTTTTATCTTATGCTCAAGAAAAAACAAGTTCTCAAATGTGTTGTACAAAACTTTGCCCGTTGGCAGTGCTTTTATCGATGAAGTGCTAGCTTTCTCCTTATCCAACTGTCTAAGTCTATTAATATAGTCCAACTGTGTCAAGAGTTTATCATTAATAACTAATGGACTAGGAAATCCTTTCTCCCTTAAAATTTGGAATTTAGCCATGAACCTATCAATGGCTACCTACATGTTATGGCACTTTTCTTCTAAGTTCAGTGGTGAGCTCCAGTATTGTAGCAATAATGCTACAACTCCTGGGGCTTCCTGTCTCTTAATTTTATCAACCCGGTAGTTCGTACAAACTTGGAAGCGACGGTGCTGTATGCACAAGTACTAGCTCTTGTCGCAGCTGTCACTTGGTCAGCTGGCACAAGTCCGCTAGGGCTCAAGCCAACTTCTATAGGCTCACAGAAGAAGCTTTATGAATGATGGACGAAAGCTAACTTAAAGAAGACTAATCTAGTTGTAGAAAGAAACTGAAAGCCAATAAAGCATGAAAACCCTAGTAAACCCTAATTTGAATAGTCTAACCTCTATGATGCAAAAATGTAAATGAAACTTCTACCAATGATGCCATTACTTCTAATAAGTGGAAATGCATGAATCTAAGCTGCTTGCATCTTAAAAGACATGTTTTTGTATTTTTTCTTTAAGTGGATGGAGTGATGGCGATTTTGTTCTTATTAGGGTTTGGTTGTGCAGATGTGGTGCAGAAGGAAGGAAAGCGTGGGAAAGGTTGGGGAGGCTAGGAGAGGTCCCCAGGGATCCTTAGCATCCGTCCATAGAGGTTCCTCACACTCAGAAGCTCAGCAACCGTGTGAGTGGCCTCCTACAGGACGTCTGCAGGGGATCCTACAGGAAACTCAAGGGTTTCTACAAGAAGTCTACAAATTGCTATAGGATGACCTACCGTGGGTGTTTGAAGTGACGGTGGAGTGATGGAATGGTAGGGGGAGATGTGTAAGGTAGGGATAAAGCTGGTGATGGCTCAGGAGTGGAGAAGTAGGATGGAGAACGAGTGTACGAAGTTGGTTGATGGATGGAGGGCTATAACAACGAAATGGCTAAAGAATGAAGTTACGTGAGGAGTGGAGGAGTTTGGGAGATAACAGAGTGGAGCAGAGGTCAAGGATGTGGTTGTATGCGTGATCAAGACGAAGAAGAAGGTAATGGAATGATGAAGAGCAGTGTAAATAAAACAAATGGCCTATGACTGTTACCAAAACGAAAGTTCATTAACCTAAGCTACTTGTGATATAAACTCGGTGAACAGCAATGTAAAGCATGAAGAGAAATGTGCATGAAGCTGTGATGAAGGTGTATGGTGCAAGAGTGAAGTGCATGGAAGAATCTATCATAACCGAGACTATGTTGCAGCATGTATAAAGTGAAGGACTGCGTATTTTTGGTGGTTGGTGTAGACTGCACTCCAATCTCCAAACAGAGATGGCAGTGGAGGCTTTCTCAACCTTTTTCCTTGGAGCTCCAATGTATTATCAACCTGCTAGTCTAACTAAACAACTGAAAGCAATTCAACCATAAGCTAAACTCATTCAATCTCATAAAAACTAACTCAGCAAACTGTAAATTCGAATTGCATGTCAAAGTAAAGAACGAAGTGCTGGAACGAAAGGCAAATAACATTACACACAGAGGAGATCTATTGCTCTCTGGTTGGGCCCTAACCTGAGAGCTATAGCTCCCTTAGAAATTCAGAATGAGATCAAAATCTGCCTTCTTCATTCATAACCAAAAATCTGATGTCATGCCAAAACTGGCTTACAACAAGAACTAACACCGAGCTGTAGCTCATACTTCCAAATTACAAGAGCAATACAAAAGTTCAAAAAGCCCCTATCCAAGGCTACGGCCTCAGTATTTATGAAAAATGATCATCCAACAGGTGTCCTTGATTTGTGGAGCTTGGCTGTCCAACTGAAGTTTAAACTGGTGATCCTGTAGGACAGTTATAACTGTTGTTCCTGTAGAACAGTTATAACTGTTGTTCCTGTAGAACAGTTGGCTGCCTCTAAGCTCAGTGGGGAGATAGATTGGAGCTCGGAGCTATGGTGGGAATTACGAGGAAGGTCCCCAAGACCGTGGACATCCTCTCCTAAAAACCAACAGTGCCACCTCATTGTCTCCTTGTCCCCTTTTTCGTGGTCTTTGCTCCCTTTTAATGCCAAAACCTGAAAGCGTCATGCATTAGTCACGTAGATAGAATGCCTACCCCTCTTCCTACAAACAACACGAATAAACCAAGAAATGAATGCATAAGCAATAAAAAATGAATGGTTTGAGCAGAGCAAGTAGGCCAAATGAGCCCAAATTGTACCAAAAATTGGGGCTCATCATCACCCCCCAGCTAAACTATTTGCTCATCCTTGAGCAACTTTTCCCTGGCTTCTTGTCTTTGACCGAGAACTAGAGCCCGGAGCATGCTTTTCCTTCCCTGTTTTTGGTGGCCTTGCCTTTTCTACCGAGGGTGGCGTTTCTTCCTTTCCCGTTTTTGGCGGCCCTGCCTTTGCTGCCCCTGGTGGTGACGACGGTGATGCTTCTTCCCGCTTTCCTATTTCCTTGAGCCGGGCTTCGGAAGGCGATTGGCCTATTTTCCGTGTCCAGGAAGTTATTTTTGGGCTCCCCTTCTCGGGGGTGGCTGATGTTTTAGAAGGGGTTCTTGCACTGGGTGAAGTAGGGACATCGCCTAAAGTGGTTTGGCTGCCGGGTGGAGGCTGTGGCTTGCCTGTGGTTATCCGCTTGCTTCTCTTGGCCTCAGATGGTAGCGGGGTCTCCCTCTCTCTCTTCTCCTTCGGCTTTGGAGGTGTACTGAGGGCGGCCAGCGCCGCTGCTGCCTCCTTTTCTAGAATACCAGCCTTCTCTTTCTTGCGTTTTGCTCTCTTAGAGCTCCTTGTAGAGGCCCCCCCTTTTTTAGATTTCGGGCTCCCTGTAGAAGACCCTGCTTTGCCCACTTCCGGGCCTCCTGTAGAAGATTCTTTCTTTCCCACTTTTGGGCTTCCTGTAGAAGACCCGGCTTTAGCCACTCCCGGGCTTCCTGTAGAAGGCCCTCTCTCTGTCTTCAGGCTTTCTGTAGGATGCTGTTTCTCGATGACTTTCGGGCTTCTTTTAGAAACCCCTTTTTCCAATTTCGGGCTTCCTGTAGAAGCCCTTGTCTCTGTCTTCGGGCTTCCTGTAGGAGCCTGTTTCTCTGTTTTCGGGCTTCCTGTAGAAGCCTTTTTCTCAATGATTTTTGGGCTTCCTGTAGAAGCCTTTGTCTTTGTTTTTGGGCTTCCTGTAGAAGCCTGTTTTTGCTTTCCTGTAGACACAGGTGTCTCCACCTCCGCTTGCTTGCCTGCCTGAGTTTTGCTTTTTGCTTTGGTTGCAGGTGCTGTTGAGGTACTTGGGCTGACGTGGACCACCTCAGCTTTGTCCATTCTTCTCTTCATCCTCTTTTCTCTTGCTGACAAGATTGGTGTGCCACCTTTTTCTTTGTCCTCCTTTTCCTCATGCCTCTTCCTTTGTTCTTTCTCATGTACTGTTGTCAGGGGGTCTCCTGGCCTTCTTCTCTCTGTCCCTCGGCCACTGCTTCTTGTTCCTCATTGCTGGAGGAACCCGTTTCTTCGATCAAAATTTTAATGTCCCCATCTTTTGTCAAATTCCGAAAGGATTCCCATGAGAGGGGAACCTTATATGAATGCAATGCATCCTCCACAAGAAGCTTGATCAACCCATGGTGGGCTATCTGATCTGGTATTCCCTCTTTCAGCTTTGTAGCACACTCCATTAGAGACTGCAGGAGGTAATAAGGGATGCTCAGTTTTTGTTCTACAGGAAGGTCAATTCGGTGCCTCAACTCAGTGAGCAGCCGAAAGTGATATGCATACACGATGCTGAAACGGCCTTCACAAGTGATATATTTCATGATTTGCAAACTGACTTCATTCCAAGGTGGCAACAGGCTCGTTCTTCGTACCCCATGTTTGTCCTCCGAGAATTCTTCCTCAGGTGGAAAGAATTCTTTCTTTGCCTACTGGCTCAACTTTCGTTCTTCCTTATCCCACGGCAAACCCATAGGAAGTTCTGTGATCCGAATGATATGTTCTGGGGTGAGATTGAGGCTTAGACCTCTGAAGTTCACTGTGGCCAGTGCCTGCGATTTAGGCTTCAGAGCCTGCAAGAATTCTTCGGCCACTTCATCATCGTAACCCTGCAGCTTATCACAAAAAGGCATCCATTGTGCTCTGGTGAAGAGCTCTACTACGGCCGGGTTTTCCCTTAATTTGGTTGAATCAGTGGGTTCTCGTCTTATAAATCCACCCGGCATGATGAACACGGTCGTTTTAATTGAAGGTGGCAATTGCAAAAGAGATTTGGTCTATTAAGACAGAGCATGCATATAATCCACAAAATTCAACACAGTCTACTTCACATCCTGTAGAACGACAGTACAGGCACAACAAACAACAATTCCACCAATATTTTTATGACCCGACTGTGGACGATGGTCTTGCCACTTTTACTAACCAGTTGCATGAAGAGTTCAGGGTTACCTCTTTAATTGGCCACCTTTTTTCGTGAGGCACCCGCTTCCCTGTAGAAGACTGCGTTCCTGTAGACTGTGTTCCTATAGAACTGTGTTCCTGTAGAACTGGGTTCCTGTAGAAGTAGTGCGCAATTCTCGGGGAGGACTGTAGTTGGCCCGCACTCAAGGTGTGCTTTACCGGCGTTCTGGTAGCCAACAGCTCGGCGTATCAAAGTGCAGAGGAGATCGGAATAGCCACCCGAGTTTGAAGTGTTGGATGATAAATGCATGCGCATGATCTAGCCGATTAGATTTTGAATCGGCGCAATCCATGGCGCGGGGGATGAGCTGTCCCCGCCGGACCGTTGGGCGATGTCATCCATCATCCTCCTACGTATTCACTTGCTGCCGCATCCATTCCCACAGATTTGTCGTCGCCTTTTCCTGTTAAACTCATGCTTCTGACGAGAGTGTTCTCACGTGCGTGCCGTTCATTCTCTTTGTCGTGGCCGCCACCCAAACATCCAATTACACTTTAACTAGCCGACGTGGCCAATCGACGGGCCATACGGCCGCTCAACCATTCAATTTTACGCTATGCAAACAATTTCAAAGTAAAATTCATGCGATTTGATGGAAGGAAGGGTTGAGACACTTACCTACGTGGTTGCACACGATTTTTCCAGTTCTTGGACGATGGTGAGTGGATCTACCTGCTGTATGCGACTTACACAGATCCGGAGGCTCGTGGTTACAGGCTGCCAATGATGGAGTGGATGTTTTGCTTGCATGCGCCCGCATTTCCTTTCAGATGGCGGTGCTGTGAATGGTATCCACTCGAGCAGGTTGAACTGTTACAGGATTCCCGTGAGGTGTCTCGTAACAGTCTTTTCTCCTTGGGTGCATGCTGCACGACGGAGGTTCTGGCCTTTCAATCACGTTCCCGGAGCTCTTGATGCCTGCGGTATGAGATCCCAGCATTTGTTTAACTTTAAAAATGGCTTTCCCGCGAGAACTCATCGATTTTCTTTGTTGGTGCAGGGAACTTGGTCGCATGTCGACAAGGATGGTGGAGCAAGGTGACAGCAACATGCAAGGGTTTCAACAGAGGCTTGCATGCATCCAAACCAATCCATAGTCGCTAAATCTCCTTTTAAGATGAATTCTGGGCCGTCCAAAACTCTTATAGGAAGTTTCCTGTAGAACACAGAGCTTCCTGTAGAAAGTTCGGCCTTCCTGTAGAAAGTCAGTACTTTCCTGTAGAAAATCTGCGCCTTCCTATAGAAAGACTGCATCTTCCTGTAGAAAGACAGCATCTTCCTGTAGAAGATTCAAACCATGATAAAATTGCACATACCTTGAAAAAACATGGGTACCCTTGGAGGAGGTGCTGGTGAGGTTCCTTGACAGCAACATAAGGACCCTTGGCTTTGAGTTGAAGGCTTCCTCTCCTCCATAGAACATCTGCAACCTGCATGCAATTTTACCATATTTTGCTTATTGTTTTTTCTTTTTCATTTTTTTTTTTTTTTTTTTTTTTTGAAAGATAACAGGGGCGCCTCAAAGAGGTTTTCACCCTTGCCATCTGCCCTGAGCGCCTCAGAGAGGTTTTCACTCAAGGATCTTTTCAAACCTTTTCCTCTTTTTTTTGAAAGACAATAGGGGCGCCTCAATGAGTTTTTCACCCCTACCACCTGCCTTGGGCGCCTCAGAGAGGTTTTCACCCAAGGATCTTTATTATTTTTTTCTTTTCTTTCTTTTTTCCCTTTTTTTTTTTTTTCATATCCCTCAGGGTATGCCAAAAGCAGAGGCAGAACCCCTCTCTATGACCAATACAGATTTCTCCACAGTTTTGATGAACTCTTGTCTTGAGAGAGGTCTCCTGTAGATCTTCAATCGATGCCCATTGACAAGCATGGGAATGGCTTCCTCATCAATGGTTCGAATGAGCACAGATCCATTGTCATGGCATTTCTCCACTGCATATGGTCCTAGCCATCTGGTTCTCAGCTTCCCCTTGAAATCTTTGTATCTGGAGTCATACAACAAAGCCCAATCTCCCGGCTGAAATTGCTTGTCATGGAGATGTTGGTCATGCCACACCTTTCTCTGAAGTTGAACCACTTCTGAGTGAAGGAGGGCCTGCATTCGGTGCTCATCTAGGCCATTCAGCTGCAGTAGCCTTTCTTGTTGTGCATGGCTGAGATCTAGGTCCAGCTGAGCTGCCATCCTCAAAGTGTTGTACTCAAACTCAATGGACAGCAAAGCTTTCTTCCCATAGACCAGCTCATACGGTGTGAAGCCGGTGGTGGTCTTCCAAGTGGTGTTGTAAGCCCATGTGGCTTCAACCAGGCGATCTTCCCAGTCCTTTCTGCTGCTGCTCACCACCTTAGTCAAGATCCCTACTAATGCTCTATTGGTGACTTCCACCTGCCCATTTGCTTGAGGGTGATAAGGGGTGGAAGTCCTATGCTTGATCTTGTGATGGGCTAGGAGATCTTCAACCAGGTTGGAGGTGAACTGGCTCCCTTGATCGGTGACCAGCTCTCTTGGATAGCCAAACTTATAGAAGATGTTCTCTCTGAGGAACTCGGCCACCTTTTCTTCTGTTGCTGCTTTGACTGCTTTGGTCTCTGCCCACTTTTTCAAATAGTCAATACACATAATGATGTAAGTCCTTTGCCTCGAAGAGGGGTTGATTGGGCCCACAAAGTCCATGCCCCACTTCTCAAATGGCTCAAGAGTCACTTGAGGTTGGAGAGGCATCTCATCCCTTTGGGTCGGTTTCCCCATTCTTTGGCATTGGTCACACTGACTGACATATCTTCTGACATCTTGATGAAGTGTGGGCCAATAGTAGCCTGCCTGCAGGATTTTGAAGGCAGTTCTCTTTGCTGCAAAATGTCCTCCACAAGGCCCATCATGACAAGTGAGGAGGATGTCAAAGACTTCCTCCTCCCTTACACAACGCCTTAAGATCTGATCGGGGCCAAGCTTGAACAGATTGCCCCCGATCCAAGTAAATGAGGCACTTTTTCTGATGATTCTGCTCTTCTCTCTGGAAGAGAGGTGTGGAGGGAACTGTGCTAAAACAAGATAGTTTGCTATATCAGCAAACCATGGAGAGAGTACTGAAATAGCAAACAGATGTTCATCGGGCATCTGGTCATCCACTGTTCCATCCTCATCTGCAGACAAATCCAATCTAGATAAAAAGTCAGCAACAACATTTTCTCTACCTGGTTTGTCAACAATGGTCAAATCAAACTGCTGCAATAAAAGTAACCATCTAATAATACGAGCATTCACATCTGGTTTATTCATTAAATATTTAATAGCAGCATGGTCAGTATGTACAAAGGTCTGGTAACCAGTAATATAATGGCGGAACTTGTTCAATGCATGGACTGTTATCACCCAGGTTGTTCCCTATGACTCCCAAGGGAATACGGCCGGGGTAACCACTAACCAATCTTTGGATTACAGTTTCTAGCCAAACTGTAATCAGAGAGGGCTCTCTCTTTATGATTTGTCTCTGTTCTGATAGTATCTTAGGCTAGATGTGAAGTTTTGATTTTGGTTTAAATTTGTTTGGTTGGAAAAGGTTCAGTCAAACGTGTATGCTCTTACCAGTATCTTATATAACATTGGGCAATGGAGTTAGTGGTCCTTTGGTTTGGTGTGCTATGTTGATATAATAAGGAAAGCTGCAGAGCAGGATAATTGTCCGAGGAACAATGCTTTGAAATTGAGTTTGTGTATAACATGTTCAGGATAAGAAAGGCAATTAAGGATCTTTCTATAAACTGATACGAAAGAAAAGCAATTGTTACCTGGAAGCATTTAAGAATTTCTAGATAACATTCACAACATGGAATTAAATGTAACATGAGCATTTAAGAATTCATGTCTGTTTTAATCCTGAAGAAAACATTTACAGCAATATAAGATTGAGCACAGGGTGTTAAGAAACATGTCCTGAGCTATTCTTTTTCTTTGTTGCTAGATATGATAAGAATATGAAAATGAAATAACATAGGGAAACAGAACATAGTTTAAAGGAAACATATCATTCCACCAGACAACGCAAGGATTCTGCAACAGCACTTAAATTATCAACAAGACACCATAGCTTTAGGAAATCACTGAGCTGAAATTGCTCTTTGTATTAAACTTTTCTGTAAATACAGAGTATACATGCCTCAGAGTAAAAATTACCAACCCCTTATGCGTTACTAAGGGGAGTATATATACAAATTTACATAAGGAAATATCAGAAAGGAGAGTGAATGTTCCATAAATGCTCAGTTAATTGCTGGAGTGTAGCCGCTGAGAGAGTAAATGCTGTGATCACTTTTAGTCCCTTAGCTGTCAGAAAAAGGTCAGAGACTGCTGACTTGGTGGCTCTTGGAGTTGGTTAGGGGTGTACCGCCAAAATTTACGCATTTCTTTATCTTTTTGGCTAGCCGACATAGTCTAAATGCTGAGTCTGCATTCAGCTGCTTTTAATGCTCACTTTATCCTTCTGTTTGTTTGATAGTGACCTGGAGCTGGCAGTGACTGAACAGCTGGAGCTACCGTGGCAGAATTTGAAGCATTGCTTGCCACCAATCTTCCTTTGGCATCTGATGTCTCCGAATTTTTATTAGAATCTCATCGGCCTCTGTATACCGCCAAAAGTTAGGAGGAGTTTCAAACAAATGATTTGCCTCACTTTCAATGAAAAATAGGCCTTCAAGTTTAGTGTAAAAGCTCTGTGCTGTTGGAGGCCCTGTTTCCTCAGGAGTACTGCCAGATGCTGTGATTTGATTTTCAATGTAAGTAGCCATTCTGTTGGTGAATTGATCTCTGGTAATCAATTTCCCTGTGCTGTTCAGCAGGCCAGGCAATCCCCTTGCTTGCAGCATTCCCATTTTGAGTTTATACTCCTCCACCTCAGCCTGTATTTCATAGCATTTTCTTTCTACAGTCTATACATAACTTCTGAGAGTTAGCACCTTTTTAGCTGTGAGGATGGCCTCTGTTCTGTTGACGATGCCAATGGCTGCCAGCTCCTCTTTGTCTTGCCTGTTCAAAAAATCTATCAATTGGTTTGCCTGCTCAGGTCTGTTTCCTAGCACTGTTTTGGCCCTCTGGATTTCTGTCTGTGCTTGGCCAACTAAATCCATGTACTCATGGATTGTTTTGATGGATTTCCATTGTTTGGTGACAGCTTGGGTAATCTTACCCCACAAAATTCTTTTTATGTCGGCCATGGTACTTTCCAGATTGAGCTCTTTTTCCAGGGCCTTTATTTTATCCTTTAGGGCCTTAATTTCTCTGCCCTGTTCTGCTATAGTTACCTTTGATTTGTCATACTTGGCATCTATCTCTCCCAATTTGTCCTTTTCTTTCTTTATCTCATCTGCCTGGAGCTCCATTGCTTTGACAGCCTTGGTCAATTCTTCTACACTTGGGTGGGCATCTGGAGCTGCTGTTGTGCCTCCTGCTTCTGTTGTAGGGGCCACTGTTGCCCCTGAAGTTGTTGCTGTTGCTGAAGCTGTTGGAGGAGCCTAGAGTGTAGATTCTCCCTGTTTTTCTTGTAGCGTTCCTTCCAGTTCTTTCTCCAATTCTTTGATCCTCTGATCTTGCTGTAGAAGGAGGTCAAGTTGTTCATCAAGCTGTTTTTCTTTTTGTAGTTCTGCTGTCTGGGGGTGTTCTGTAGGTAACAACCCCAACCTCTTCTTCATGGCATTCAGATCATCATCTTTCTTCTTTATGAGGGCCTTTACACCTGTTGGATCACTAGGATCATGCCCTAGATCAATAATAATCTCCTCCAGAGACTTTATTCTATTGTCCTTGGCCTCAGAGGACATCCTCTCAAAATCAAGCTGAGTGTTTGTGTTCTTCAAGGAATCTTTCAGCTCATGGGCCAGTGTGGCCTTCTCAACCAATGTGGCATAGACCATCTCCCCAGTCTGCTTGTGGAGTTCAATCTGGTCCATAGGATGTATTTCTTTAGCTAGGACCTCCACCCTTGTTTTGATAAAATCTGCAGTTGTCATTGGCTGTGGCCCCTTGGGTTTGAAATGGATGAATATCATTTTTTCTTCCTTGAAGTCATAGACCGACATCAATCTTTCCTGCTGGGCTGGTGTAGCATCTATGAACTGTTTGTAAACCTCAGCCCTTAATAACTCATTTGCTGCCTTGATCTTTTTAAAAGAAGCCTTAGTGCTTTTAGGCTTCTGGCTTTGGTGAGATGAGGATGACACCTCCAAACCAAGCTGTAAAGTCTGCTCCTGCTGAAAGGAGCTTGTCCCTGTATGTTGGCTTCCCTCCCTGTCCTTTCCTGTGCTGTTTAAGACATCTTCAGTAATGTCTTCCACCTCAGGGGAATCTGCCCTTTGTCTTTTGGCCTCTGGCTGATGGGAAGGTCCACTAATAGGAGTGGACTCTTCTCTCTCTCTTTTAGAACCCCTCTCCTCATGGGCTGGGGTTTGCAGAATAGGTGCTGTAGGAGTCTGAGTTTGTGGAGGAGGAGTTTGATCTTTCAGCTGCTCTGTTTGTTCCTCCCTCTGCAGCTCATTTTGCTGCTTAGTTTGTTGTTCAGTTGAAGGGGCTGCCTTCTCTTTCAGTGTTTCATGTTCTGCATCCATTATGTCTTTTCCTTTATCCACTGTTGCTGCCGATGTAGAGGGTGCCTGTGGTGTTGTCCTTGTCACTGAGGTCCCTTCTCCTACTGAGTGAGGCGGCCTGAAAGGTACCTGCTGCACATAGTCCAGGTCAATAGTCTTCTCAAGCTCTTTCATGTTTTTAAGCATTCTTTCTTCTTCAGTTAAACTCTCCACTAGGGTGTCCAGCTGCCATTCTTGCAAATTGGCATACTTTTCTATGTGTGGGTAGTGACAGTGCTTAATACCTAGGAGTCTGTACTTATTTCTCCTACAAGTGATGAAACCTTGAGGGTCATAAGGGACCCATCGAAAACTATAGGACAACTTATATTTGTCTTTGAGGATCAAGTCTGTAGATTCCCATCCTTCCTTCTTGTTCATAATGAAGGGGCCCAACTCATTTTTGAAACTAAGGTGGGCCTTTTTCTTGGAGCTGTGGAAATGGGTGAGGTCTGACTGAATTAATTGCCTGTAATACTCCAAGGCAAACAACCTCATACGTACATACTTGGGGAGCCTGTATGGACAGAGCTCACAACCATAAACTCTGAATACAGTATGGTGTTCATATAGGTACCAGTCACCTATTTTATATTTTTTAGAGAGCTGCAGAGCTTTCTTGATTTCATTAGATATTCTAGGTGGAGGGGAGCTCATCAGCATGCAAGAGACTGGGTACACAAACTGGTCAACAAATTCGCAGTAGGTATAGGGTGAATTTGTGACTTTATGATAAACTGAGGTCCAGAAGATGACAGATCTTCTCTCCCCTTTATTATCCAGCCTTCTGATGTAACATGGGAAGGCTTCAGAATGATGAAACATGAACAGATGGTAGATGTAAGCTGAGTATCTGAAGACCCCCTGTCTGTCCACCTTGCTTAATTGATCATGAATCTTATTGGCTATAAACTTAGCAAAGTTATACTTTCGGGCAGGGGGTTGACGCGGGCTGTAAGCAGACAGCAACACTAGCATGGATTTATCCACATCCTCACTGTTTTGGTATCCCAATACATAGGCTATCATGTCTAGTAATAGCCTGCCTATATCATCGAAATGCTCCCTCAGATAGGGAGGTGGCCCTGTAGGCTGGTATTCAGGTCTCATGAAGTTCCGGGTGACCTTTTGCAGCTCCTCACTGGTCATCTTATCACCAGTTTCCAGCAAATAAGTTGTGGAGAACGGGACCAGCAACTCTGTCTGATCAAACTGTAACATCTTGTTGATGGAGTCAACATTTATATAGAAGAGGATCCTCCCTGATGGAGTATTGACAGCTCTGTGCTGGACATCATAGTGTTGAGCACATAGGTGGATGATTTCAGGGAAAACATTCACAGCTGGGAGACAGTAATAGGGCAGGTTTGACTCCCATATCCCATGTGTACCATGCCCCTCCTTATAATCTTCCCTTAGTTGAGTGAATGTCTTCAAGAAGTCCCTGTCTCCCTCAAATTCCCCAATGAGACAATCCTTGTCAATGAATGGCAAGGCCTCCAGCTCCTTGTTGGTTTGATTTAATGGAGCTACACTGAGGGAAGAGGATGCAGAGGCTGCCATGCTATAATCTGAATTTGTGCAGGTGGAAGTACTGGCTTAACAAGTCTATAAGGACTTAAGTAGTAGGTGAACTGTAAACATAGGCTAGTGTCTTCCTTTTAATGAAAAAATGCAAGCTGGCTTTTGTGGTTTACTGCAAATTCACAGGGATGTGAATTGCTAATGGCAAGCTTTAGAGACAGTGATGTTTCTTTGGTAAGAATGCAGGTGGCCTGTACTCGGCAAAAGGGAACAATGCCGAGCACCTCGGGGGCCATTTTACAGTTTTAGCCCGCGGACTGATCGCTCCAGGGTCGAATTGTGGTTTAGGGATGGTGCAGATTGTTTGGGTTCACTTCAGATGGCAGGTAGAGCTGAACTTAGGAGTTTTAGCAGTCTTTTAATGGTGAATTTTACAGAGAATTGGAATGCATGGGCAAAGTAGGAAAACTGGCGAAATACCTGGAAAAACTGGCTTGAAAGCTTGCGGGCCGGCCTGTGGAGGCTTAATGCCATCGAATCCTGAATTTGCAGCGGTTGAAATGTCGAATTTGATGGCTGGAGGACAGATTTCGCGGCAGCTGGTCGACAACAGCTACTTCTTTTGTGCGTGATAATGACCGAAAACGACTCATTTAGTCGTTTATAACGTTAATTTTGGAAAAAATGTGCATTTGGCGCTTTTCCGCCGATGACGTCAGCATGACGTCATGGCGGGGCCCGGGTACGGAGGTGACGTGTCTGCTGAGGTGTCCGCCAGGGTGGCAGGACACGGTGGCGGGTGGATGCGGTGGCAGGACTGCGTGGAGGGCCACGGGACGCGGGGGCGGGCATAGGTGAGGTGACGTCAGGATGACGTGCGCATGACGCAGGGGGAAGGGTGGTAACAGGGAGGGTGGTAAGCGGGTTCCCCGCACCGCTTTTGCTGGCAAGTGGTATTGGGGAGGGGGGCTCCGAACAACCCCGGCGATTGACACGCGTCCAGGGTACGGAGGTGTTAAAACCGCTTTCCCCGGACGCTAAAAGTCGGCAGGTCGGGGAACAGCAATGACCGCCCACCGTAGGATCTGGGTGCCTCGAGATTGGACGGCTGGCGGGTCCTCCGACGGATCGTGCAGGTTGGGGGGGACCCGCCGGCCGATTAAAATATTCTTTTTAAATATTTCGGGCGGGGACCTTAGAATAGTGAGTTTTTATGGGTTTTTTCGGGATTTCTTGGGTTTTTTCAATAATCTGAATGGGGTTTATGGTTAGAAAGGGTTTTTATAGGCTTTTCTTTGCAAATGAAGGGTTAAATGAGTGGATTGAGCTGTAGCAAGGGAGAGAGAGACAGTGGAGGCTCATCAAAGTGACCAGATGTCATTTTGATTCCTTTTCAGAGAACATACGGCTATAATGCCAAGGGGAGGGATATTTATACAAAATCTTGGGGTTTATACACCATGGTGTTAATACTAGTAGGGGAAAGGTAATGTAGGGAGGTTTACATAGTAGTGTTAGAGTTAATATGGATGAAGGGGTAAATGGAGGGGAAACCACTAAGCTTATTTGAAACTTGCTTAGTTTAGAGAGTAGATCAAAATGAAAAGATTTTTAGACAAGAAATGTGGCTTCTGAATGAACAAGAACCACCATGAAACCATGATGTTCTTCCCTGAATCTCAGCTGATGAGGGGATGTTAGTAATGAAATGGAAGGGGGAAGGAGGGGGGTTAGTCATGCTCCTTGCTGTAACTTGGTGAAGATGAACACCTTGTCAATTGATTGATTTTACTCTGGTAAACACAGTTAACATATCTGCAATGGTAAAGATAACCTTTCTGCAACCCCAACTACTTACCCAGCTTCTTACCTAGCATTTTTATTACTTCTTGGAGGGTGCACTTGGACTTGCAGACCCTTTACTTGCCTTTTCTTTTCTTTGGCCTTTTCTTTTGTTTTTCTATCTATTTCTACCCTTATTGCTTCCAAGGCCCCAGATTAAACAGTTGGGAACCTTAATTCTCTACCTAGCTACTTGTCCGCCAAGATTAGACTGTTTGGACAGACTTCTTTCTCTATTCTACAACTGAAAATTTAAAGCATGACATGGTCCAGATTAGGCTGTTGGACCATCCATCAAAATTGAATCCTTATCAAGATATATACATACCTTGTCTCCTTATGAAAAATATGGGATCTTTGCATCATCAAAGCAGAGCATATTTGGATTTTCTATAACCAATCATGAAACATGAAACCTATTGATATAGGTAGCAAACAGTGGCTCCACATGGGGATGGTTTTTCATTTGAAAGACCAAGAACAGCAGGTCAGATTGCCTTGGTCCATGGCTGCCCAAATCATTCTTGAAGTTTGCTGCTTTGAAGTGCCAAATTGTGTGCTTCTCTTCTTGGTAGACCTCTGATTCTATTTACCTTCTGCTGGTCAGTCAATAAACTTGGAAAACTGCATTTTTACAATCTAAACAGAAAATAATATGTACATCTGCATATATACAAGGGAGAATCGGGTTGCACTCATGGATGATATTCAAAATAGTGCTTCAGCATCCTGCCATTCACAGGTCCTTCGTCCAAATCAGTTTCAGTGAGACTTTTTAGGAAGTAAGTGTTGTTACCTTGCACTGCTTGGACAGCAAATGGTCCTCTCCATAAAGAATCAAATTTTCCATGTTTTCCTTTCTCTTATCTTCTTGCATCCCACTTGAGGACTTTATCACCAACATTAAAATCTTCTGCTTTGGTTCTTCTGTCAAAGGCTTTCTTTAGTTTTTCTTGTAACACTTGAACCCGGCTGAAAACTTGGTCTCTGGTTTGCTGCAAGCATATGATTTGATTTATTCTTCTCTGCATATCATTTGGTTCAGCTTGGCTTTCTTTAAGAAGCTTCATGACAGGTATCCCTAGTGATGAGGGAAATCTGGCCTCTAGTCCATAAACCAATTCATAGGGGCTGGTCCCAATTGATCTCTTGGTTGTTAGTCTATCTGCCCATAAGGCATTGACTAGTTTCTTGTGCCAGTTCTTTTTGTTCTCTTCAAGTACCTTCTTTATAATGTTTACAAGGCTTTTGTTTGATGATTCAGCAAGGCCATTTCCTTGGGGATAGTATGCAGTAGAATGGCCCAAAGTAATATGAAATTTATGGCAAAAGTTCACCATTTTCTTGGATCTGAAAGCAGCAGCATTATCTGTAATAATTTTATCAGGGCAGCCAAATCTAGCTAGTATGTTGTTCTCCAAGAACTGAATGATAGTGGAATCATTTGCTTGTCTGCATGGAACAGCTTCAATCCACTTGGTGAAGTAGTCTGTGGCTGTCAAGATCCATCTATGTTGGCCTGAAGATGAGGGATGAATTTCCCCAATGAAGTCCAATCCCCATTGTTGAAAAGGTCTCTCTGTTGCAATAGGCCTTAAGGGAAGTGGCAACAGTTGTCTCCTTCCTTCAAACACTTGGCATTTATGACATGATGTGATAAATTTCTTGACATCAGAGAACATGGTGGGCCAGTAGTATCCAGCCCTTAGTATTTTATCCACAGTGGACTTCCAGTACAAGTGTCCACCACAGTCTCCTGCATGAAACTCTTGCATGATATTGTTAGTTTCATTTTCAATTAAACAGTGCAGCAATATCCCTTCATGGTTTTTCCAAAGTAAATTGCTATCCATCACACAAAATCTTGATGTTTTCATTTTTAGGAACCTACACTTAGTTTTGGACAGTCCTGGGGGAGCACACAGGTTTTGTAACACATAACAGATATCAAAGTACCAGGGGGATTGTTCAAAGGCTACATTGATCTTTGGAGTCGCCAGCTCTGTTTCACTGTCCAGCTGATTGATGTCTAAGGCTTGAAAATTTGTTTCTGTCATTAATTTGGCCAAGCCTTGCCCTTTTATTAGTTTTGTAGGTTTTATCTCAATGTCAAATTCCAAGATACTGGCAATCCATTTTCCTCTTCTGCCTTCTAAGTTTTCTTGGGTGAGAATGTCTTTGACAATAGGACTTGGCACATATGCTTTGACATGGGAATAAAGGATATAAATCCTAAAGTCTTTGATTGCTTTGACTAAAGCATAAGCTTGTTTTTCCATGATTTGATATTTTAAAGGCACATCTCTAAGAGCTTTGCTAAAGAAAGCAATTGGCTTCTCATTTCCTTGGTCATCCTTTTGTAGTAAAACAGCTGCAATAGTATGTTGGGAAGCAAAAGAGAAAATGATAAATTCTCTGTCAAACTGAGGATTGGTCAAGACTGGGGTTTGGGTAAGGGCCAATTTTATACCTTCAAATGCTTGATTGGCTTCAACAGTCCACTTGACCTTTGAATCCTTTTTCAGCATGTTGTTTAATAATCTGCTTAGTTCTGCTAAGTTTGGAATAAACCTTCTCAAGAAATTGATTTTTCCCAAGAATCCTTGTAATTCCTTGACATTTCTTGGGTTGGGCATTTGTAAGATGGCTTGGATTCGGTCTGGGTCTATTCTAATGCCATCTTTTGAGATGATGTGTCCTAAGAGCTTGCCTTCTTCTAAACCAAACAGGGATTTCTTGGGATTCAGAGAAATTCCATATTTTCTGCATTTTAGGAAGATCTGTCTCAAATGTTTTAGATGCTCTTGGTCTGATTTTGAGAAAGGTGTAAGGTCATCTAAATAAATGACTAAAAAGTCATGAATTTCCTTGGCAAAGGCAATATCCATTGCTCTTTGAAATGTTGCCCCTGCATTCTTCAATCCAAAAGGCATCTTTACATATTTGAAAGTTCCCCATGGGGTTGTAAATGCTGTTTTGTCCTGATCATCAGGGTGAACTAAGATCTGGTTAAAACCTGAAAATCCATCCAGTAATGAGATCCTTGTGGCCCCCACTACTCTCTGCAAAATGTGATCCATCTTGGGCAAGGGGTAATTGTCTTTGAGGGATACCTGGTTTAGATTCCTTAAGTCCACACACAGCCTGATCTCACCTGTCTTCTTTCTTGTAGGGACTAAGTTGGAAATCCATTCAGAGAATCTGATTGGTGCTATGATGCCTGCTTTGAACATTTTATGTACCTCTTGTTCCATTGCTGGGAGAAGCATAGGATTGATTCTCCTCAGTTTTTGTTTAAAGGGCCTTTGGTCAGGCTTGAGAGGGATGGTATGCTGGATAACAGAGGTATCATAGGACTTCAGGTCCTCATAACTCCATGCAAAAACATCCTGGAACTCTTTGAAGAGGTCAATGTATTTTTGCTTTTGGTCAGGAGGTAAGGACGCTGATAATTTGATTATCTTGGGTTTGTCAATTGTACCTATGTTACATTCTTCAATGGCTGCATTTAGGGGCTGCATTTTTGGTTTTCTGGGAATATCATTTGAGTCAAAGATGTCCTCTAGTGGGGTTAGGCCTGTTGGTAGAAAATTGTCCTTTAGTTCAATGACTTCAGTTTCAGCGTTGGATACTCCCTCTTCCCAGTCAATTTGTTGAATTTGCTGGATGTTTTCTATATTGAAAATAGTTGGATTCAGCATTTGTTTTGCAGTCCTAGGTGATATTGGCTGAGCAGTCTGTTGGAACTGTATTTGTGATGGACTTGCTCCATTGAATATTTGTGATTGACTTGTTGTCTTAAGTATTTGTGATTGACTTGCTGTCTTAAGTATTTGTGATTGACTTGCTGTCTCATTGTCAATATTTAATCCTGCAAATTCTTGCTGCAGAGTTAAAAACAGGTTTATTTGCTTGTCATCCTCAAATACTTGCCAATCATTGATGTTGTTTGGAATGGAGGGTCTGTGTTTTACTTCAGCTATGAAACGATGGTGGGGTTCAAAGGGCAACTTGCAGGTACTTGCAAATGTAGCCAAGCTATGGGCATGAAGGTTCTGGGTCCTAGGGATTTTCATAATCTGAAATTCAGTAAATGAATTTAATAGTTCAGCAGCAGCAGACCTATAGGATCTCAGCCTTTTGTCATTGGTAACAAAATTACCCTTAACCTGTTGAATAACTAAGTCTGAATCACCCATGATTGAAACCTTGGCCGCTTGTAAGAATTTTACTAACTTGAGGCCTAGAAGAAGAGCCTCATATTCTGCCATATTATTAGTACACCTGAAATTTAATCTGTAAGCTCTGCCCTCTGCATGGCTATTTTCTTTATTGTGTACCCAAACTCCGGCCCCTGCCCCTAATTTGTTGACTGAGCCATCAAATTCAAGGAACCATAGAATATCTTGTTGGGAAGGAGATTTTATGATCTGTTCATGGGCTGGTAATGTAAGTAGCAGTTGTGGTTTTTTCTCTAGCTTGTCTTCTAGGACAGTCTCATCATTCAATTGGCTGTTTTTGACAATTAAGGCAGCAGCACTATCTAATGTTAGATTGACTGTTGTTTTATGAGTGATACTACTCTCATTTGCGTCTTCCTCTTGTATGAACATCTTGGTTTCAACTTCACCTTTTGAGGGAGTAGTTGCATTATTGAAGAGAATGTATGAGTCCATGTCTGAATGAACAGCATATATAGGAAAATTTTGAGGTTTTTCTTCACTGCTGACCATATACTTCATTAGTGTTTCTCTATACAGTCTTTTTGGTTGCCCAAACACAGAGATGGTGGCATATGACATGTCTAATTGTAGGGAACCTTGGAGTTTGGCTCCCCATGATCTTGATAACAGCATTCCATACTTAGGTGGGATATCAGCAACTACCACATCCATTAGGATTGTCTTGTTTGGGTATTGAACTAGAGAGACACATAAATCTTTTATGAGACCTAGGCACTTGACTTGGCTGGAGTCAAAGGAAAACAGATCCTTGTATGGTCTTGTTATGTCCAAATTCAATCTTTCCATGACTGCTTTTGGCATAAGGTTGTGAGAGGCACCTGAATCAAACATTGCATTATGTAATATTTTATCATGAACATGTAAACTGACATAGAAAGGCAGTACCCCTATGACTACTGTTTTTCCATCCACTTCTGGCCCAAAAAGGAGTTCTGGGGTGTCATCCAGTACATTGACATCATCTTTGTTGCTAGTGAGTTGTAGGGACCTTTTGATTTGTAATTTATAGCCGTCATGCTTGGCTAATTCCGAGAGAGGGATAGCTATTTTTATTTTGCTAATTTATGTTTCGAGATCAAAAGGTTTTTCAGAATGGGTTTTGGGGTTATAGGTGACAGTTCTCTCCTTGTTCATTACATCTTCTTCTTGATTTTTATTTTGTCTTTGGGATTTATCCTTGTTAGTCAGTTCTTGAGGAGTAATATTTGAATTAGGATGAGAGGATGAAGTGTCCAAGGACTGCTGTCTTGAGGACAGTGGTTCAGTGATTTCTTCAACAATCACTTCTTTGGTAGGTAAGTTTAGTTGGTCACTAGGTTCTGTGACTATAACTTTTTCAGGCTGCTGATTAACCTCTTTCTTTTCAGGCTGGTTGATATTCACAGTTCTGCTCCTCAGCTTGTATTGTTTATGGACTTCATAAACAACAGTGTCATAGCCTTGTTTAAAGTCAAAGGATTCACCTGATTTAGTTTGGAACAATTTTATTTCCTCATCCTCATGATCTTCTTGTGTTAAGAAAACTTGACTTTCACCGTCTAGCCCTATCAAATTTATCTCAGGATCTTCATTTGGCTCAGTCAATGTGGAAGTTTCAGCATAGTTTTCCTGAAATGGAGGTCTGATTTCAGGATCAGCATTGGCCCTGCCATTGTTTGTGTTTGGGTTCCTCCTAAAATTTGGATTTCTAGGAGGGTTATTTTGTGGTGCTTCCCATGATGCTTTTCTTTCCACTGATTCCACCCTATCACCCAATCTTTTCATGCTATTGAGTATGGCATCAAGCTTTTGGTCAAAGGCTGTGGGTTCTTCTTTGTATATGCTTCTCTTTTCTAACCTTGCCCTGTTTCTTTTGGCAATCAAGTTTGCTTCTACTGTGACAGCAGCCTTTTGAGCGTCTTCAAGGGTTTCAGGTTCTCTTTCCCTCAACTGAAATGCTATGTCAGAATCAAATCCATCAGGGAATTTGTACAAGGCCAAATCAGGGGGGGGTCTCAAGTTTTGTGGTATTGCATTGTACACATTGTTGAATCTAGCACAATACTCTAGAACAGTCTCTTGAGGGCCTCTCTTGATTGTTTCATATTCACCAAGTATGTGCAAGGGATCTTTCTTCTTCTCCCATCTGGTAGTAAAGGCCTGATAAAGCTCATCAGGGGTTGTGATAGTGTTTGCAGCAATTGACCTGAACCAGGTTCTAACATCACCGGTCAGGCTTTGGACAAAAATTCTCATCCTCACACTGTCATCATCTATCTCATAGTTTTCAAAGTGATCTTGCATCCTCTTAGCATGTTGAATAGCAGAGTAATGGCCAGTGGAGTCAAAATATGTGATTTTGGTTTGGTAATCCTGGGGTAGAGCTGGTGGATTAGCAGGTAGCCGCAAGGGTGCATATCTATTTGCCATATTTGGTGGGTTGGGTGTATTTATAGGGACTGCTGGGATAATAGGAACAGTGGGTACCACAGGGGTAACAGGTGAAGCTGAACCTGAATGATGGTTGAAGGGGATATGTGTAGTGAATGAGGATGAGGGAGGAGGACTTTGAGATGTGGATGGTGAACTAGGAGAACTTGGAACAGACCTAAAGAGGACTTTAAGTGGAGTAGAAAGGTTGGGAAAATCTGCAACTGAGGTCAAAATAGCAGGCTGGTCCTGCTTTTGTTTCTTCCTGATGTTTCTTGGAATAGTGTTTGGATTATCAACAATGATGGGTGGATTAGGGTCAGGATTAGCCCTAGTATGTCGAGGATTTTTCTTAGGAGCCAGTTTCTAACTGTTTTTTAGGTCTTTTATAGGAAGTTTTTATATATGCAAGGACTGGATGAAGATTTTGGAATGGCTATATACGTTTCAAAGCTAAGATGAAGATTCCCTAACAAGCTCTTCCCTAAAGCTGTCACTGTGGTACAAAAACAGTTCTAAGGCCTCTTGGCTGGTTTCAGGCTTGATGGTAGCTTTGGAAGATAGATAGTAATTGAAAAATCCTAAGGAGTTCCCCAGTGTTGTTGTTCCCTATGACTCCCAAGGGAATACGGCCGGGGTAACCACTAACCAATCTTTGGATTACAGTTTCTAGCCAAACTGTAATCAGAGATTGGTTAGTGGTTACCCCGGCCGTATTCCCTTGGGAGTCATAGGGAAAAACCTGGGTGATAACATGGACCACAGCCAAGAATTCTTTTTCGGTTACAGTGTAATTCAGCTCAGCTTTGGACAAGTTTTTGCTAACAAAGTAAATGGCATATGGACGTTTCTGCTCAATTTGTCCTAAAGCTGCACCTATGGCTTTGTTCGAGGCATCAGTGTGGATGTGGAAAGGTAGGGCCCAGTTTGGACCTCTCAGGATTGGGGCTGACACCAACTTGTCCTTTAATTTGTTTAAAGCCCTCTGACAATCGTCAGTCCAATTAAACTCCACATCTTTTGCCAACAGGCCAAACAATGGCGAGGCTAGCTTGCTGAAATCTTTAATGAATCTCCGGTAGTATCCTGCTAATCCCAAGAAACTCCGGACATCCCTGACCTTTTGAGGAGGTGGAACCCTCTTGATGAGAGCAATTTTGTTAGGATCCACCTGCAATCCTTGGCGAGAAATGGTATGGCCAAGCACGGTCCCTTCAGTCATTAGGAATTCACATTTTTCAGGACTAAGGGACAAGTTCATCTCGGTGCATTTGGTTAGGACTTTTCCCAGGTTGGACAATGCTTCCTGGAAGTTGGCCCCATAAGGAGTAAAGTCATCCATATAGATTTCTACTACATCATGGACCAGTTCCGAGAAGATGCTCAAGACAGCTCTCTGAAAGGTAGCAGGAGCATTGCATAGCCCAAAGGGAAGGACTCGATAGGCAAAGGTACCCCAAGGACAAGTGAAGGTGGTCTTATCTTGGTCTTCCGGGCTGATTTGGATTTGGTTGTACCCGCTAAACCCATCCAGGAAAGAGAAGAACTTCTTTCCTGCCAGTCCATCCAACACTTGATCTATGAAAGGTAGAGGGAAATGGTCCTTCTTGGTAGCTTTGTTCAGTTCTCGGTAGTCCACACAGATTCTCCATTTCCCATTTTTCTTGGGAACCAACACTAGAGGGGACACCCATTCACTATCTGAGATGGGGTAGATGAATCCGGCATCTAACAATTTTTGCAATTCTTCCTTGACAATGTCCTTAAGGGCTGGATTCATTCTCCTCTGAGGTTGCCTAACCGGTTTACAATCCTCTTTGATGTATATATGATGGGTACAGACCGAAGGATGGACTCCTTTCATTTCCTTATAGCTCCAAGCAAAAGCATCTAAGTGATTGGCCAACTGACTACACAGCTCCTTTTCCTGGGAAGGAGATAGGGAGGAGCTGATCTTCAATGCTTTCTCAGGGCCGAAATCCACATTCTTGACTCTGGGAATAACAAGGTTAGTTGTACAAAGATCCACTAAGGTGCTGGCTTGGGCATCCTCCACCAATTTCTCTAAGGGTAGTGCACTGGAAGGTGGATTCTGGATCAAGGTCTCGATCAAGTCATCCTCGGTTGGGGGATCTCTTCTAGTGGTATCTAAGGTGCACAGAGGTGTTGAGTACACCTCGTCTTCCTCTCCTTCCTCCAACCAGAGTAGTAAGTCATGCTCTAAGGAGGGTTGGGTAGGAGGGTATAGGACTAGCTGCTTGGACATCGGACCATTTTTGATGGTCATGTTTCCTGCACGACAACTTATGTAAGCATCTGCAGTAGCTAACCAAGGCCTTCCCAAAATGAGAGGATATCCAGTAAGCTTGGCCTTTGGTTGCAGAACCAGGAAGTCTGCAGTGTATTCCCAAGAGTCAATAGAGACCAAGACATCCTCCACAATCCCTTCGGGAGTCACGGTGGAGCGATCTGCTAATTGCAGTACTGTCGAGGTCTTCCTCAAGGAACACTGAAGATTAAGCTTAAGCATGGTATCCTTGGTCATCACATTAATGGCAGCCCCCAGATCAATCAAGGTATGAGGTATAATGGTGCCATTGATGTGAACATCTACTACAGGACTTCCAGGATCTAGGTACTTTGGGCAGATGACTTGTCCTAACATAAGGTCAGACAGTTGTCCTATGAAATTGATAGTTGAGGCATCCTTCTTCCGTCTGCCTGGATGTTTGAAACACTTCTCCTTAACCAGTTTGTTGTATATTGGCACATCCTTGATGGCTTGGAGAAGTGGTATTTTTACACACAACTGCTTGAGCTCACCCAGAAGCTCATCCTCCTCTGGGTTGGGTTGTGTGGTGGCTGTTAGTCTCTCAGGAAAGGGTGGAATAGCCTTTGGTTCACTTTCCTATTTATCTTCCTCATCCTCTGGGGGAGGAGGTTGGTGATCTGGTAGAGTCTTTCCAGATCGAAGATTGATCTCCTGGATCTCCACAGCATAGGTAGGGCATGAGGTTTCCCCAGTGTATACCTGCTGGGCCTGTCTATTGTTGGGGTTCGGGTTCGGTTGAGCAGGCATCTGAGGTTGCCTTGGAGGAGCAGGAGGTAAGGGCTGAGGTTGAACTGGTGGTGGAGCCAAGATGGCAGGAGGAGTGTTGTATTGGGGCCTCCACCCCGACTGAGGTGCATTCCATTGAGGTTGCGGCTAGGCATGTGAGTGATATGAATGAGAAGTAGGTTGAGTGGGGTACTGAGGTGGATAAGACCATGGAGGAGGCATGGACCAAGAAGGATGAGCAGGGGGGCCCCAGGAAGGCATAGGAGTCGATTGGTTGGGGCTGTAATAAGCTTGAGATGCCCCTTGCATCCCCTGCTGATAAGGTCTAGATCCCTGTGGCCTCCTTTGGTTAAGGTAGTAGAGAGGCTCTGTGGGAGCTTCTGTCCCTTAGTACATGGCTTTAAACCCAGGTAAGGTTGGACACTGATTTGTTGGATGGTCCTCCTCACAAACGAAACACACTTCAACCGAATGCAATGGGCATTCGTTCTTAGGGTGTCTTCTGGTGCACCTAGGGCAGAAGACAGCCAAGGCTCTCTCAGCTTCTTCTTTCTTCTGTTGGATCCTGAATGTGTCCAGCTGCATGGCGATGGTCTGTCTCACCTCACTCTTAAGATCTTCTAATTGATTTGTAAACTCATGTTTGGAGAAAGGGACACCAGTGGAGAGGAGATTTCCTCTTCCTCGTTTCCTAGCTGCCCTGGAGTGATTTCTAAACATAGTCTTGATGTCCTCATAAGGCAGTTGGTAAATGTCCCCCCCAGCTAACATGTGAAGGGTATCTAAGAGATCTTCAGGGACTCCTCGGAGTAGGACCAACTTGAGGGATTCAGGGTCAAGTGTGCACCTGGCCCGCTTATAGCTTAGTTGGAACCTCTCATCATAATCCTCTAAGGACTCATCATTTCCCATGGACATCCGAAAGATTTCCCCCTTTGTTTCCTTGGTCCTACAGTAATCCCGGTATTTGGTGTTGAAAGCTTGCTGCATCTGAGCCCAAGTGGTGATACTATTCCCAGGTAAGCCCATGAATCAGCGTAGTGCTGCATCCTTAAGAGTGGAAGGGAAAAGTTTCAACTTTTGCTCATCTTCAGTATAGTCATAGGTTCTACAAAGGACAGCAAACTCAAACAGGAAGGTACCTGGATCTTCAGTAGTCAGCCCATGGAAGTGAGGTAAGGCGGAGGGGCTAATGTTCTTCATCTTCATCTCTCCATTGGTCTCTCGGATGGGGAAGGAACCTTCTATTCTCTCATCTTCTCTTCTATTGTCAGCCATAGCTTCAGATGGAGTGGTCTCTAACTCTTCTTCTACTATAGGGTCTTTGGATATCTCAGGATGTTCACCTATAGGTTCTTCTGGGTCACTGTCACCAAAGAAGAGAGAAGGGTGACTCAGTGATGTGGTGGGGGTGTTTGGTAGGAATTTGCCTGATCTATCTCGGTTCCTACGAGGCATGAAATGGAAAAGACTTTCTTTTTCTTTTGATTTCTTTTGCTTTGCTTTTCTTTTTGGTACCTGCAAAACTGAGACAGATTGATCCACAACTAACTATGAAAGATGCAGAACTAAACTGAAAGCAGGAAAGAACTAATCTACTTTGCTCAAATGAAATTGCAGAAAGGAAATGCTAATCTATGAAAGCAGGAAATGCTAATCTATGAAAGCAGGAAATGCTAATCTATGAAAGCAGGAAATGCTATGCTACTTTTGCAGAATGGAAATGAAATAAACTACTGAGCAGAAGCAAGAGTAAGAAAATAGAAGAAAAGCAACAATTACTAATACTCTGACGCTTCCCAGGCAACGGCGCCAAAAAGATGGTGAGCTCCAGTATTGTAGCAATAATGCTACAACTCCTGGGGCTTCCTGTCTCTTAATTTTATCAACCCGGTAGTTCGTACAAACTTGGAAGCGACGGTGCTGTATGCACAAGTACTAGCTCTTGTAGCAGCTGTCACTCGGTCAGTTGGCACAAGTCCGCTAGGGCTCAAGCCAACTTCTATACGCTCACAGAAGAAGCTTTATGAATGATGGACGAAAGCTAACTTAAAGAAGACTAATCTAGTTGCAGAAAGAAACTGAAAGCCAATAAAGCATGAAAACCCTAGTAAACCCTAATTTGACTAGTCTAACCTCTATGATGCAAAAATATAAATGAAACTTCTACCAATGATGCCATTACTTCTAATAAGTGGAAATGCATGAATCTAAGCTGCTTGCATCTTAAAAGACATGTTTTTGTATTTTTTCTTTAAGTGGATGGAGTGATGGTGATTTTGTTCTTATTAGGGTTTGGTTATGCAGATGTGGTGCAGAAGGAAGGAAAGCGTGGGAAAGGTTGGGGAGGCTAGGAGAGGTCCCCAGGGATCCTTAGCATCCATCCATAGAGGTTCCTCACACTCAGAAGGTCAGCAACCGTGTGAGTGGCCTCCTACAGGACGTCTGCAGGGGATCCTACAGGAAACTCAGGGGTTTCTACAGGAAGTCTACAAATTGCTACAGGATGACCTACCGTGGGTGTTTGAAGTGACGGTGGAGTGATGGAATGGTAGGGGGAGATGTGTAAGGTAGGGATAAAGCTGGTGATGGCTCAGGAGTGGAGAAGTAGGATGGAGAACGAGTGTACGAAGTTGGTTGATGGATGGAGGGCTATAACAACGAAATGGCTAAAGAATGAAGTTACGTGAGGAGTGGAGGAGTTTGGGAGATAACAGAGCGGAGCAGAGGTCAAGGATGTGGTTGTATGCGTGATCAAGACGAAGAAGAAGGTAATGGAATGATGAAGAGCAACGTAAATAAAACAAATGGCCTATGACTGTTACCAAAACGAAAGTTCATTAACCTAAGCTACTTGTGATATAAACTCGGTGAACAGTAATGTAAAGCATGAAGAGAAATGTGCATGAAGCTGTGATGAAGGTGTATGGTGCAAGAGTGAAGTGCACGGAAGAATCTATCATAACCGAGACTATGTTGCAGCATGTATAGAGTGAAGGACTGCGTATTTTTGGTGGTTGGTGTAGACTGCACTCCAATCTCCAAACAGAGATGGCAGTGGAGGCTTTCTCAACCTTTTTCCTTGGAGCTCCAATGTATTATCAACCTGCTAGTCTAACTAAACAACTGAAAGCAATTCAACCATAAGCTAAACTCATTCAATCTCATAAAAACTAACTCAGCAAACTGTAAATTCGAATTGCATGTCAAAGTAAAGAACGAAGTGCTGGAACGAAAGGCAAATAACATTACACACAGAGGATATCTATTGCTCTCAGGTTGGGCCCTAACCTGAGAGCTATAGCTCCCTTAGAAATTCAGAATGAGATCAAAATCTGCCTTCTTCATTCATAACCAAAAATCTGATGTCATGCCAAAACTGGCTTACAACAAGAACTAACACCGAGCTGTAGCTCGTACTTCCAAATTACAAGAGCAATACAAAAGTTCAAAAATCCCCTATCGAAGGCTACGGCCTCAGTATTTATGCAAAATGATCATCCAACAGGTGTCCTTGATTTGTGGAGCTCGACTGTCCAACTGAAGTTTAAACTGGTGATCCTGTAGGACAGTTATAACTGTTGTTCCTGTAGAACAGTTATAACTGCTGTTCCTTTAGAACAATTGGCTGCCTCTAAGCTCGGTGGGGAGATGGATTGGAGCTCGGAGCTATGGTGGGAATTACGAGGAAGGTCCCCAAGACCGTGGACATCCTCTCCTAAAAACCAGCAGTGCCACCTCATTGTCTCCTTGTCCCCTTTTTCGTGGTCTTTGCTCCCTTTTAATGCCAAAACCTGAAAGCATCATGCATTAGTCACGTAGATAGAATGCCTACCCTTCTTCCTACAAACAACACGAATAAACCAAGAAATGAATGCATAAGCAATAAAAAATGAATGGTTTGAGCAGAGCAAGTAGGCCAAATGAGCCCAAATTGTACCAAAAATTGGGGCTCATCATTCAGCATTAGGTTTCTCTTGGAAAGGACCTTCCTTATTTCGAAGATGGTTTCAGCCCTGTCTTCTATATTGAGTTCATGGAGCTCATACCTATTCTCATTATTGAGGAAGTGGATGAGTCTATTGGTGTCCTTAGGCTTATCTCCCAACTCCTCCTTTACTTTCTGGATAAATTTTGTGGCTATCTTTATTAATTCTTCTTGTTCAAAAATAACTTGAATTGATGGCCAAATATCATTGACAGAGTCAATGATATTGGCCAACAACATTTCCTTGGTTTACCGAAGGGGTTTCTCCAGTTTTAAGTCTTTCTCTAAGACTTTGATTCTTTCACTCATTCTTTGGGCCTTTTGTGTCTCTTCATTTTGCTTAAGTTGGGCAAGTTTGTAGTCAGTTTCCAAACTTGCCACCTTTTCTCTCAACCTATTCATTTATGTAGCCTAGATAGACATCTCTTCCATGGCTTTAACTACTTCTACTACTTTCTCTCCTGGCGCACCTGTTGTTGTAAATTCTGTGGTAACTCGCAATGATGTGGCAGATGGAGATGTAGGTGCCAGTGAAGTTGCCAGTGTAGAAGGAACTCTTGTAGATATTGTAGGGATGAAATCTTTAGAAGTTGTCGCCAAGTCGCTTTGCTTCAATGAAATTAAATCATCCAACTCCTTTTCTGTCTCCTTTAATTGATCATTAAGCTTTAGGACCAATTCCATCAACTCCTCATGTTTGGTTTGGCGCTATAAGACTTCTAAAGTTTGAGGATGTTGCAACTGGGGTATTTTTAATTGCCTCTTAAGTGCAACAATATCATTGTTTTTCTTCTTTATAAGCTTCTATGTAGCTTTAATATCCTTGGGATCGTGTCCCAATTCAATCACTAAGTCCTCTAAGGACTTGATCCTGATATCCTTGGCCTGTGAGGAGGCCTTCTCTAATTGAAATTGTGCCGAAATGTTGTTTAAAGAGTTTTGTAGCTGATGAGCAACTATGGCTTTACCTGTTAGGGTGGAGTATATAATTTCTCCAACCTATTTATGCAGTTCAATATTCTCTATGGGATTAATATCCCTTGCCAACACTTCAAAGTCAACCCTTTTGAAATCAGATGTTGTCTTGGGCTGTTGTTCTATAGGTTTGATGAAAGACATCTACAACATTCCCTCTTTAATGTCGAAGGCTGACATTAGTCTTGTTTGATTTGTGGGAGTCAACTTTAGGTACTGAGCATATGTTTGGGCCTTAAGCCTCTCATTTCTCACTTTGATTTCCCTGTACTTGTCTTTTATGTCCTTGTCCTTATCAGAAGGCCTACTGAAGGATGACACTTCCACACTAAGCTACCTTTCCAACATCTGAGTCTGTGATGTGGTAGGCTCCTCTATATCTTCTGATGGAGTAGTGGGCCTACTTCTTTCTACCTTTGTGTTGGTAACCTGTGCTTATCCTTCCGTGTATTCCTGTTGAGAGGTTGGATTGAGCCTTTGCCTTTTATTGTGACCTGTTTCCTATTGTATATCAGAGGTGCCCATTCCTGAAGTGGAATCTCCCTCTCTGTTTCTTTTTGGAATCTTCTCCTCATTCTAAGGAGTCTGCATGACTAGAGGGGTGCTCATGACTCTTTCTTGTTCTTCTAGTACCTGCAGGAAAGTGCTCTCATCAAGTTGCTTTTCCAAATCAATCAGAGCATTTTCTACATCTACCCTCATGCTGTCTCTGTCCACTAAAGTATTTTCCACCAATTCCGTTTGATTTACATATGCCTCTATTTTTGGTATGGGGTGGTGGATGAAAGGTCCTAGCTTGACCTTTTTCCTTTTCTTGGTAATGAATTCCAAAGTTTCATATATCCATACAAACTCATTTGCAATTCCATTCTCTGCAGGATTAGGTCTGCCTCTTTCCCTGCCTCTCTGGAATTGCATATGCCTAATTGGTCTTTGATTTTGAAGTAGGCCTTCTTCTTGGCATTGATAAAGTTGACTTCATCTGCATTGATGATATGTTTGTAATATTCTAAGGCAAACAACCTCATAGGGAGGTATCTTGGCAACTTATATGGTGCAAGCAGGCATTCATATATTCTGATTTCTGTGTGGTTTTGTTAAAGGTACCAATCACCCACTTTGGTTTGCTTGGAAAGTTGGAGCACTCTTTTTATATCTGGACTTATCCTAGGTGGAGGATTTCCAGTGAGCATAGTCATGATTGGATACACAAAAGAATCTATGAAGTCTGAGTATGTATATGGTGATCCAAACTCATGGAAAGATGGGGTCCAAAAAATGACATATCTGGGCTGGCCCCTGGTGTCAAGCTTCTGGAGAGTGAAAGGGAACTTATCTGACTGATAGTACAATAATAGATGGTACAATACAGAAGAGTATTTGAATACCCTCTCATTGCCCATTCTTGTGAACTGCTCATGCATTCTATCAGCTATGAAACTGGAAAAGTCATATATGATTGTAGGAGGCTGCCCTGGGGTATAGATGGACATGAAAGCTAGAATGAGTTCATCAAAGTATTCACTGGTAGAGTAACCCAAGACATAAGATATCACAGTTACAATGTTCTACCCCCATTTAGATAAAATAGGTGCTACATATGGAGGGGGATAATTAGGGATGTGTTTCTCCTCTCTAATGAGGGTTTGGAACAATTGGGCCAATCTTGAGGTGCTCAGTTTGGGATATTGGTCCAACGAGTGTCCAATTGAGAGTGGGGTTAGGTTTGGACCTGGTTGGAACTGGAACATTTCATTAATGGACTCAGCTGTGATAGTGAAAAGGACCTTTTGGTCATGAGACATGATGGCTCTATGGCTAGGGACGTAGCATGCATAACACATATGAACAAATTCTAGACAGGTATGAACTTGGGGGAATAGGTACCTGGGTAAATTGGACTCCTAGAGACCAATATCATCTGTTTGGTTCAAGCAGCTATCTCTGCTCAGGCAATGAATTTTCAACAGAAGTTCTATGATAGTGGTATCTTTGATTTGGAAATCCCTATCGGCCAGGGGAAAGTGGTCTAGGTCTAGGTGTGGAGTACTAATGGATCTAATGTCCATGGCAACAGGGGAAACCATAATTCAGTTCTTGTGGATTTTAATTATGTTCTAAGGGGTTTTTATCCACGGTTTTGGGATTTTTCAAAGGGTTTAGGCAAGCAATTTCTTTAATTAACAGTATTTTTACTCAATTTCTTAATTTAAAATATTGCACAGGCCATAGGTTTTAAGATTTTGAAGGGGTAAGCAGTATTTCATGGTGAAATACTTGGAATTGGGCGATTTGGCTTTGAAATTGCTGGTTCACAGTAGCTGCAGCGGTTGGCGTAGTCCTGGTACAGTATGAAAAGGTTGGATGGCTATCTACAACGTCTTCTAGGGCGGAATTGGAAGTTTGTGGGTAAATTTGGCATTTGCAGTGGTTAGCTATGGTTTCTTAGAATTTACATAGAGAATGAGCGAAAAAGGGAAAAAGAGGGCTTCGTGGTCTTTTATAGAGAAAACGGTTAATTTTTTGTTGGGTTCACTTTCGAATGAATAGTGACGGTTTTTCGTTTAAATGGGGGAAGCGGTTTTGGAGGGCCATCATACCACTTTTGTGGTGTAGGCAGTATTCGAGAGGGGTCGCCCAATGCCATACATCATATGACACGTAGAATCGGGGGTCGGGAGGAAAACCAATTTATCGAATGGCTATTGTTCATTCATTAGGCACGGCCGATATGATTGTGTGTCATTGGATGTGGGGGAGGAATGATCAACGATAGTCAAGAGGTGAAGCCGCACGGGGGAAAATGACAGGGGTTTGATGGGGGGCCCAGGGATTTAGTTATGGTAGTTTGGGATAAGTTTAGGGACTAATCAAGGGTTAATTAATCAGGTCGGGCTGTAATGACAGATTAGGGAGTTGGGTGAAGCCGATGCGGGATTAATTTAATTTTTACCGGTGTTAGATAAATTAAGTGAAATTATATTGGGATAAGGGGTAGCTTATATTACTTTTTATTTAAAACTAAGGGGTTGGCATATTCTATATAGGGTATTAATTTAATATGCTCTTAATGGGTTTTCGAGGTATTTACATAATAAAGTTAGTTTACTTAATATGAAAGTGATGACAGAGTGGATTTTCTTAAGGAAAAGGGGTTAAGTGTATGCGATTGCACATATTGATTTACACTTAGGATAAAAACTTTTGGTGGGTTTTTTTGTGAAAGGGTTTTACAAGGGGGTTCCCACTTTTCCTAGGCAAATGATGTCAACCATAGGAAAGTGTGATTTTATTAGGGAAATGAGGGGAAATGAAGGGGGAATGTGTTTTTATGAAGGGGGTTCTGGTACTTGTCCCCCCTAAGTCATTACACTGAGGTTACAGTCCCTACAAAAGTCAGATAAATGCTCTGAGCCTTTTTGACTTGTAGGTTTTAAGTACTAGAAATTATTTATGGGCAGTTAGTGAAGTAAAGGGGTGAAATGAATGAGGGGGTGTTAAAGAAACCATATTGTGAACCATTATTTTTATTTGTTTACTACTTATGCATATTTTAAATTTGCATTTGAGACAATGACGTAAGTGGTATTTGAATTTAAGCTTTTGTGATCCATAATCTAAGTTTATAGAAATATTTTTTCTGAAAAATCACAATAGAAAATTTTTGTCGACGTGTTTCGAACCAACGAGTGTGGTTCATCATCAGGACAAGTTGAAAGACCAAATCATGGCTACATGTTAGATAGGGATGGTAGATCTTCCAACGATTACCTAGAAAACGACTATAATAGACTATATTGGTCAAAGGCTATAATTGATTAAGAAATGGCAAGATTTGACTCGTCAAATTATTTAATTATAATAATAATATTAATGTATTAGTGTTTAATATTAATATTTTATAATGTCATTTAATATTGACCATATTTGAGTTAAAAATAATAAATTTACGGACTATAATAATGAGTCATATGTTATATATTAGTAGCTATACAGATTATAATTCTCAGAAACAGTATGGATTTAATATTATCCTTAATAACTAAAATAATAATACTAAATATTATTAAACTATTGTTATAATATTATAGTAATATATTTATCATTAATGGTTTTGGGAAACTTCTTAACATAAATTTATTATTTAAGCTATCTAAAGAGAACTTAAACTTACTATCTAAATCTAAATAATAATCTTATAATAGGTATTATTCACCCATTTAATTTGCCAAGACAAGGGCAATCCTATAAAGATAAGGAAAAGAAAAAGAGGGGGATTTCCAAAGAGAACCATTTTTTTTAAGAAATAAGGAGAAAGAAGATAGGTTAGTTAAAAGCTTCACTGTAGGATAATTGGGAAAAAATTAGTTCAGGTCATTAATAGAGGGCAGGGGGTGGAGCCAGGGGGGAGAGATGACTAAGAAGATAGGGCAAGGATCCAGCAACTACTGATCTTCCAACCATCTTCCCTATTGAGATTGCTTGGAATTTTTTAAATATCAATGGCTTCTCTAAATTTTCGGTGATGAAACTGCGTAACCATAGCAATAACTCGAACCTCCTCGATACAAACATGATGTTTAGTCTTCTTCGCATGCTCCGCCAGTGCAGAAGACTTGGTTCTCCCATGTTTTAGGTCAGATGCATGCTCATTAATCCTTTGATTAATAGAGCGTCCAGTCTCACCAATGTAGGGGGTCCTGCAGGGAAAAGGAATAATATAGACACCCTTCATGTCTTTAGGGTTGACAAGATCTTTCACTGATCGAAGGAATTGTGAATGGTTTTAAGGGGTCTAAAGGTCGAGGGAACATTATGCTTCTTAAGAATCCTAGCAATATTATCAGTGGTCCCTTGGATAAAAGGTAGATGGACCCTTGGGATTCGATTTTTAGGTTCTTTTTTAATCACCAAATTCTTGTAGGCCTTAAGGAAAGCTTTCTCACCAAGGTGTCTTCTATAACCATTTTCAACGAAGGACATTAAGGAGATTGGATTTCTCTTTATCGAAGCTCTTTTCATCAGAGATTCTCAGGGAATGAGTAGTGAGGGTGTTGAGAATGCCGAACTTTTGAGCAGGGAAATGATGGGAATTGGCATGAAGATACTGCTCAGTATGAGTTTTCTTCCGAAAAATTTTCTCTTGTGATTTTTCCGAAAAATATTTCTATAAAAATGACATAAGTGCTTTTGCATAATCACATGATATTTCTGCAAAATTTTTGTTGGCTTATTGGGCCCTGACCCAGGTTTGGAAGAGTTATTAGCCAAACAAATCCCACAGCTACCAACCCTTTCAGCAACATCCAACGGAGCACGGGCTGAGGTCTCACTCGACGTAGCAATGGAGGGTGCTGGAACTAGGTTTCCATACCCTTCGGATGTCTGGATGTCGTCTCGAGGGGTTTTGCACCGTTCTGTGGCCCCGCACCACTCTGTGATATTACTGGCCTTCCACATAGATCCACGTGGGTGTACGTTCTTATTAATGAAATTATTATAGCTCTGATCTTCTCGTTATAGTCTTTAAGAAAACATTTAACAATAAAACCTAGTACGCATAATCATTAAAAGATATAAACTCATATAACAGATGCATAAACCAGAACACAATAGATCCGCGATACTTCAGAAACCACTTATCTTTATTAAAATCTCCATTAATACAACCAGATATGTCCTGCGCATTTAGCTCCAAGTGTCCACGCACACAGCTGCAGACTCTACCAAGCCTCTGTGCACATAGCTGTAGAGCCTCTATCTATCTACCAACATCGTTGACTCGGAATTACAGATGCAGATAATACTGTCTTCAAAAACCCATAACACCAAGATCCAATACAAAAGACTTCTCCAAAACTAACTTCTATCCATAGAGCCTTGCTCTATTTATACATTCCCATGTTCTGCAGACCATGGGTAGGCCGACTCTCTTCCTATTATTTTACATTATTCTTGGGTGGATAGCCCTTTAATTTTACTCATTACAATTCGCGCTCTGTGCATTTCGTGGAGTCTTTACAATACTTTTTCCCAAAATTGTGGACTTTGAGTCCCAAAACTATTACGTGGGGCCTCTGCTACCCAACAAGCCCCCAACACAATCAACATGACTCGTCCCGAGTCACTCGGCTGGTGTCGCAATCTTTGCCCGGAGGTCATTCAACAACTTCTACGCTTCGCTTACCCTCGCAACAAAATCATCCACCATTTGCTTTACTTGTTCTACGCAAGCCACCAATGTATCAATATCCAATTCCGTTGCTTGCCTGGGTTCAAATGCTACCTGCATGTGTGCTAACTTTCCCTCGATGTTAGAAGAGACTGTGAATGCCTCATCCAGCCAGGGCTGGATGCGTTCTTTAAGCACGGCTTCTTTCTGTCAAGTTGTGTCAACATGTGCCTTGAGAGCTTGGGCCTCCCTCATTCTTGCCAGTCGTTGTGTGATGACGATTGTTTGTATAGTCCCCTGGACAGCCTCATAGGCCTGTTGTAACTCTCGTGCTTCTGCTTCTACCTGTTGTAGCATTGGGTCATCCTGTAGAGATGTGAGCGTAAGTAGGGACTGATCCAACAATCCCGAGCAATCTTGGACTGCGCGCTTTATGGCTTCCAACCCTGCTTGAATTTCACCACAGCGCTGCTCTCAAACTTCCAGGGGTGTGGGTGGTTGCGCCTTCAGTCTTAGCTCTGCGATTTTCAAATTTAATTCCCACTAAGCCTTTGCGGCCTCCTCTTTGACCGTACAGAATCCGACGACCATGTAATGGATCTTGTCCATTATTGGAAGTTCCGCTGGGACAACCAACTCTGGTACCTTGCTGCAAGCCACTGCCACTGCCTATTCCACTTTCTATTTATGGGTGACCAAGTCATCATGCTATAGTCTGATCTGCTCTAGACTTGCCTTATGCTCCATTAATATTTGGAGTGCACGACCTTCCCTAGAACGCAGCTCAGCGATTACTCCATCCTGCAATTGGTAGAGGGTTTCTCAAGGCAGAGCAATCAAATTCAACCCCTAAATTTACATGTCACCCTTAGCTTCCGTTAAGACAACACCTTCTGGAAACACTGAAGTGCTTATTGTGTGACTACGCACCATCTGCTCAGCTGGGGCTGTATCATCTGCTAGGTTTAGTATCATCCCTCTCGAGGGTTGCACTTGTAATGCCTACAACTGCATTCTGAGCCCCCCCAACACAGTTTTCTGCTCTATCATCATCTCCTCCAGTGCACCGGTAACAACATTGCATGTTGGTTCGCTATTGTCAAGAAATTCTTTTTTCAACGTCTTAGCTGCTTTGGACTTCTTGCGTTGATGTGGCGATGCATGTGGTGATTCCTTGTTGCTCTGCCTTTTTCCTTGGGTGATCTTGTGGTAAAGCTAGTGCGATCCTGTGTCTCTGATTCCTTCTGCCTCTCCTGTTCCGAGGACATTTCCTGATCCTCTGGGTTTCTTTGGCAATTACTTCCTGGGTCGTCTCCTGTAGCGAAGCAGCCTTTTGTCCCTGATGTGTCCTTTCTGCCAGTTTAGTGAGTCGCTGCTGGATTTCCTTCTTTTTCCACTGTGTTGCCATCCTTTCTAATGCGACCTTGTCTGGGGCGTGCCATTCCGGAGGCCATGCTACCAATACTTCGTAAATATCATCGTCTGTTGCAATGAATGGGAGCGTGACCGATGTTCACTTTGGATCCTTCCATGCCCATATATATCGGTTGTGCATGTTTGCTTTGAACTCAATTGTGATTTGCAAGTTGTTGTAGACTGTTGGGGACATCCGTGGTCTACGAGTGATCCATGTCCAAACTTGCTTCTATGAATATCCAAAATAACTTGATCTCCCGGACCCTTGTGGCGTCCTTTGTAGCCCAGATCAAGGTAAACTGTACTGCTCCAGGTAGGTTGTGCTCAATGTTGGGAAGCTGGCTACCCTGTGGCAATTCTCCTTCAACCAGAAGGATTGAGAGTAGCAACCATGCATAATGGAAAGTCTCACCTTTGTCCTGTGCTTCCTTACAATTTGTCAGAAATTCATCACATAAGAACTGCGCCCAGTTGAATTGGACTCCTTCTACACACTACTCCGCAAGCGCAATAACAGGGGCTGGCACCTCATCTGCATGGCATTTCCTCGTGATTTTACTGGCTAGTAGCTGGGTGGAAACTCGCACCCCTCGATCATTGATGCTCGCTATGACATACCCACGCTTTCCTTTTTCCAATGTATATTTAGCCTTCATTGTTTCTGCAAGACCCACATCGCTACTTGTTCTGGCTATGTTTGTGAGGTCATTCCCTTTAATCAGTAGGTGAGTAATCCGGTGTACTAAATCGGTTGTGATCAAAATCGGCTCTTCCAACTAGAGATACCCATCATGTACCAGATAGAGTAACTGTCGGATCACAAAAATGGTGATGGCTGCACGGTGATAGTGGGGTATCCACCTCAGATTAAGTAAGCCCACCTTTTCCACACCCAGTAACCATTTCCGTGGTAATAATTTGTCTGCGGCCAATTGGGGGAACTTGTTGTTGTCTGCTAGATCTTAATCTTCGAACTTGATACTCGGTACTCAGCCTAGCGGCAAACCATCAAACCTTATCTCATCTGGAAGGAGCGGGGTCTGTAGCATACTCTTTGCAGCGTCCAGGTCCTTCGGTATCTTGGCCATGCCATTCCATGGGGAGACATATGGGGGTAATGAAGGTATTTGGAACGCAGCTTCTTCATCCTCATCCTGTGCTTCAATTTGAGCGATCAGGGCTTGCAAATCTTTGTTGTCCTCATTGGGTTCGGTGGTGATTGTTTTTCCCTTCCTGGCTACTGACCTTTTACTGAATCTCGGTGATACCCTAACTGGCCCCATCATCTGCTTGTTTTTGTGGGTTGCGGTGTGCATGGGGACTTTGGAACCTCGAGGGCTGCCACCCCTTCATCTGGCTCCTCTTGGGTTGGATGCAGCTCTTCCGCAAACTATGCCCAGGTTCTTGCCATGGTACTCATGGGATGCCTGGTAGCAGGGTGTTTGTTGGTCTTCACTGGTTTAGATCTCACATATATCCTAGCGTTGTCCAGAGGATGTTATAGATGCACGTAGATTTGAATATATCCCTTCCCTCCACTTTTAGTTCATTAATATCTTCTTGGTGGCAGATCTTTTCGTATCTATCTTGTAACTTCTGTCTTAATGGTCCTTCGCCCATTCCCCTATGCCGTAATTGGAGCCTCTTGTCATGAATAGTAGTGTTAACGGTCACCTGCTAGCCTTTCCACGTGGCAGCACAGCCCATTTGGCGCAGCCGCAATCATGCTATCTAACTGACCCTACACATAACCTTCTTTCCGCCTCGAACTTCCACAGAATTTTTCATAGTCTCGCGCCGTGTTTCAACTGTGGGGGCTGCTGAGACTGTGCTTTCCATAGCTAGTCAGGTGGTCTCACCCCAGGTGCGATGTCTTAGTATCCTTGCTAGCCCGGGCTGTGGGTACCTTTTGAGTGCCTTCGTATCCCTTAGCTCCTTAGGCACTGCTGTATGGGGTACGCTCCTCCGTTGGTGCGGTTGCATCCATGACAGCAAGGTCACAGCTCATCTTTTTGCCGAGGTAGACCTGGCCAAACTGGGTTCCCTGATGTGTAGAGTCGCACGACCCACTTGTGTGATGCCCTGTTTTATTTTACTAATTCCTTTCCCTAACGTCGCACTTCTCCTTCTTTGTTGCACCTGTTTTTCATTGATTTCATGCAGCCTGATGCTATCACGCCCATTCTGGGTTCCCTCTTGGCTTACTATTAAGAAACGCACCTTAGCCTCCCTCCTGTGATAGGTCCATCGACTCTCTGGTGTCCGCAAAGTCCCAGTGGATCATCTTATGTTGTTCGTGCACCCTCCTGCTTTCTTGTTCGTTTTGTTGCGGACAATTGGTGGGCTACATGGCTGCAGTGAATTCGGATTTTTGCTTCGTATGCAGTTAAGCGTTAGCACACCACACACCTGCACCCTATGTTGCTGATGGATGCTCACCCCCTTTTGTCCTCCAATCCGACCGCGCGTTTGTCTCCTAAAGTCGCGCCACTTTCCTCTAGTCTTTTGGTGTATACTCCACCCTTGTAAAGTTGTTGCACTTGGCAACCCTGTTTGTGCACCGTGCTTTTCTTCCAAACTAACTGGTTCATAGTGGTCGATTGGTTCCTTTGCTTCTGTTGCACTCTCATCTGTTGGCCGCTCCCTTTCTTCTATCGTTACATAGTGCAATGATCTAGTCATCATATTACAATTTAGCATTTTTACCTCATGCAATTGATTCTGCCATCGCTCAATCACTTCATCAGAGTCCGATGTACAAGAACTGTCGCAGTCCCATGAGATTCTCCCATCCACTGTCGGATTCACTCGATCCTGATCTTGCACTGTGATCTGGTAGATGTGATCAAAGTCCTCATCGCATACGGGTTCAGTGTAGTGCACCCCTTCGGCCGGATCTAGCAGAATGACTACGCGCAGAGATTTTTTCTCAAATATCATCTTTCAATCTTTTACATTAATGACTCCATTCATGTTCATGGCCCAGTCTATCCCTAATAGTGCTGGGTAAGGGTTACTGTCATCCACAATTTCTATTACCTCAAAGTCTGTTTGTGTACTCGCGCCTTCTATATCTACTGTGACTCCTTGTAGTCTCCCCATGGGCAAGACCTTTTGCTGGTTCACCATCTTGTTGAAGCCCTGAAAATCGAGTCTACAACAAGGGGGATACCCACCCATTCCGGACCTTGGTTAGTAGCTCCTTTTCCATTTGGTATAGTGGGTCTGACTGGGGATATGGGACCAGTTTCCCAATTTATGTGTGTGTGTGTGTGAAGGATTGATATTTCTCTTTCTAACAGCTTCTAAATGGAATACTTTTACTCTAACTCTAATCTAATAATATAGAAATTGTATTCTAATAAGCAGAAATATCTAAGTCTACTCTAACCCGGGGTGTAATCTTTCCGTTATGCAATCTCAAATGATTTCAAATAACAACTGGTAATAAAGATCATTCAACTGTTATGAGAAAAGAATTCAATAAGGATGAACCACTTCGTATAAAAGGTTAGACGAAATAGTTGTGAAAAACATATCGCATAATAAGCTACTCGTACATCAAGCATAAATAAATAGCTATCACCATACAAAAGTGCCAAATGATAACTCAGGCATTCATGCAACAATATATAAATAACTGAACATGAATATCACTTTAACACAAAGGCAGAAGTAGTTAAGAGATAGAAGTACCATTTATAACTAGTCCTACTCATGAGCTTCAAGTGATAATGATTTATCTCTTCTTGATCTAACATCCACTAAGAGTACAAAAGTGCAACATCAGTAGAAGATATCAAATGCAAATATCAATAAATCATGTTCCATTCATTCATCAAAACCTCCTCATAGGGTACAAAAGTGCATGTTCTAGGGATAAGTTTTTGACAAATTTCAGGACCCTTCTCTAAATACATGAGAAGGGTTTGAATACTACTAAATAAATCTCAAAATAACTTATTACAAAAATGTATGATGCGGTTTAAATGACCGTCCTCATTTTAGGAAAAATAAAACAAAATTAAAACTAAAATTGAATATAAAATTAAAACTACTTCTGTATCTGATCCTTGAAATCGCATGCATTCAGCATCTGTTTGAGAAGAGTCGGCTGGCCGACTTCTGATTTAAGCTGAGCTGAGAAAACAGAATCGACAAGAGCTGGCGCCATCTTTTCGGCTGAATTGATGATGCACTTGAGAGTCATCCACTAGCTATGTGGCTTTACCAAGTATGCCCAGTAATAATCCCAGTTCAACTTGGTTAACCCTTGGATTGCTTTTGCCTTTTCTTGAGCCTTCTGCTTCCAATTTGTTTGTAGTTGTTGTATGTTAGGTAAATACCCTGGAGTGGTCTCTGCGATCAAATTTACCCTGTGCAAATTTTCATTTACACAATCAATGATATTGTTTGCAGACGTGGCTGCTCCTTCTGCTGCTTGCTCTGCCTCCCCAATTCCTTATGATAGATATGGATGGGTAAGGGGTCTTGAGTTGTCCATTTCCAACCCATAATAGGAAACTTAGAAACATAACATATCGCATCCATCACATACGCAGATAGGTAAAAAGGGGGATAAATTCTCTGAGAAACATTTCTTTTAGACCGGTAATTTACAATGGCCATGAATAGGTTATCCGACAATATTTTAGCCCAATCTACAATAGTGGCATTCGTGGCGGCATCCAATAACAGTAGCCATTCAGATGAAAATGTGTTAATATCTGGCATTCCAAATAGTCTACAGAGCATGGCAGCAACAAAGCAATACGGGTAGGTGAGAGAACCAGTACTATACATACCATGTTTATCTCTCTTCAGCGGTTCGTCCCTCCTCGACCAGTCTTTTGTGGTTTCTGCCAGGTCTTGATTTTCTTTTGCGAATTTCTCCATAAACTGCTTGTTATAAGTTGCATGTGGCTCTGGTAAATGGTACATGAGCTTTAAATCCTGTGTAGTGAATGAGCCAATGAGTCCTTGACCCTGAGTTTTAAACTGTCTATTTCTGATATCAATGTTGTCCAGTATCCACGTAACCATGTCCGTATACGGGAGAATTTTGGGTCGTGCTGCTATCCGGTGTAAGAATGAGCAAGCTAGCTCTGTGATGGATGCCTCAGAAGAACTTTGTGAGCTCGCAGTAGCAGTAACTTCCATTACTCTGGGATTCTCCTCCTCAAGGAGATTATACATGCCTTCCCACATAGTAATACCAGCATCTCTGTTACAGGCTGTATCTGTATACAAGGGCGCCATTTCTTTCTCTTCAGAGCTCACAACTTTGCTTTCTTTCCCATTTTATCATGCATATTGCTTTGTATCATTTTTAGTTCTCCGTTCCTGCAATTCACAAGTGAAGTGAAAATAATGGTAAGGCAGGGTGATGGGAAAGTTCTAAATGCCGAAGACGTATCAAATATACCACCTTACATGAAATGATTTTCCGATAAGCACGAAACAATATTCCATTAATAACTGGCAACTAACTCATTTATTAGCATTAAAGCGCATAACCAGGTGGCAATTTATGGAAAATACTTTTTTGAAACACACGCCTGAAAGATCTACGATGAAGCGATTTTGCGATTTGCTTCGCAATATCGCAGATCGCAACATCGCAAAATCACGACATTGCTTGCTTGCTATATCACAGACTTTTACTATCGCATTATCGCATAATCATGTTATCTCATTGCCGCTTTTATTGCAAAACTGCGATATCTCAATATCGTAGGAATGTAATATGTGACAATATTTGTTAACCTGTTTTCTGCGAAATGCAATTTGTGATATGCGTCATCGCATATCGGCAATTTAAGATGTTTCAATGTAAGTTGTGCTTGATGTATGCGATGCGATATTTGTTTATTATTGGGTATCGCAATCTCACAATGTTGGAATTCAGCTTGTAAGGCGGTATCGTGTTATCCTTTTGCAATGCGATATTTCCTAAGGAAAGATTTTTGTCTTACCTTATCATAAAACTTAGATTTTTAGATTTTTCAAGGGGAATTCCTAAGCTTATGATGGTAAGTTTTATTTGAAAAGAAAATTTAAGCACTAATTGATTTTTTAATTTTTTAACTAAGGGTCCCCACTTATTTAGTATTAGGAATAACACTAAATAAGAAAGGGGGGTTGTTGCTGGCCACAACAATTGGTGATTCACTTGGAAGAACCAGTTATCTCTGCTTTTCTTTTGAATTTTCAAAACTTCCAAAACAGAAAATTTTGCAGAAAATTAAACTTTATTATAGAAAGATTGAGTACATTATGCTTTTACCTATCAATAATATTTCGTTTCTTCTTTTCTCAACTTTGATTATTTACTCCCTCAAGCTAGTCCTTGTATCTACATCAGTCATTACTTGGTTTATAAAGATAAAAACAAAGTCTTCTCTGTAAATTAGTTTTAAATATGCTCATTTGTCATAGGTAGAGCCTCTGCTGCCAGCAAGCATCTATAGCTTTGACAGGGTTACCTGTTACCCAACAATGATCCTGTATCCTACTTAGAGAAATTTACAACTTTCAAAGAAAAATCCATTTCCACACTTTTTGATTTCATTTTCTTTTTTATCCTTAAAGAACAATGTCTTAGTTTGATAGCCAATTCATGGCATAGCCATTCACTGATTTATAACTTTGCTGAACAAGCTGGCTCGTGATGAGACCCCTTGTCTTTTGATTGCAACAATCTTGATTCATTGCCCTGTTGTAGTATGCAGTATTGTCAAAGTCATCAAGCTATAATATCTATGATCTTGATAAGTCGACTCGTGATGAGACCTCTTACTCTTTAAGTTGAAGTGTATCTTTGGATCATTCTCTGAATGTTGTAGTTTCCTAGGTGGGGAGGAAGTCATTGTTTCCTTAAGACAGCTCTAGATGACAATGATAGAGTTTTTGGAAAGAGCTTTTCTACAGAGAACCTTCATTTTTGTTATTGATACCTTTCATTTGACTGAAATAAAACAATTTCTAACTAAAGGTGGCTTTTCATCAAAATTAACAAAGTCGAAGCTAATATCATTTCTAGGTCTAGAGTCTTTAACTGTATCTTTCAATAGTAATGATCAATTTTTTAGAAATAATTCTATTTATACAAGTGAAAAAACAAAATCTAAAAGAGAATTTGTATCTTTTTCGTGAATCTCAAATGTAACCATCTACAACTGGTTTTATTATGAAAAAAAAAACAACTACTTCTACAAAAATAGAAGAATGATCTTCTATGGAAAATATTTTTTAAGGATCTGACCATTAACAGGGAAAGATTCTCTTTTCCCTGTTAAATCTTGTAACATGAACGTGGACGAACCTATGACTTCTATGATTTGAAAAGGACCCAGCCACATTCTTTGAAACTTTGTATGTTTTCCTTTTTCCTCATGAGCCTTGTCCCATTTTAAAACTAGATCTCCCATCTGAAAATCTTTTCTGGATATCATATTGGAATCAAAAGAGGCTTTCACTAATGCTTGGTGATGAGCGTGAGTTATCTTAGCCCATTCTCGTTGTTCTTCTAATTTGATTAATTCCAGCTGCCTTAGTTGTAATGAAGAAGTTGGTGCTTCATCAATATATTGAACCAAGGCTAAAGAGGGAATTGCCAAATGTGTTGGAAGAACCACTTCTTTCCCATAAACTAAATTAAAGGGAGAAGTGCCAATTGAGGCTTTCTGCATTATTCGAACTGCCCATAAAGCCCATAAAGCATATATTAAAGACTTATTCCAATTTTTATGATTTTGGTCAATGGTTCGCTTAATGATTCTAATTAAGTTCTTATTTGTAGATTCAGCTAACCCATTCCCTTGTGGGTAATAATTGGCAGAGTATTTAAGCTTGAAACCCCTTTTGAGTGAAAATTCAGTCATTGCATTACCAGAAAAATATGATGCATTATCAAACATTAAAGCGGAAGGCAACCCAAACCTGGTGATTATGAACTGATCTATGAACTCGATGATATTTTCAGCGTTAATCATCTTGGGTGGAACTGCTTCTACCCATTTAGTAAAGTAATATGTTGCTGTAAGGATATATCTATGTTGTTTAGAAGAGTGAGGAATGATCTCACCTATTACGTCTAATCCCCACTGATCGAAGGCTGTTCAATGGTAACTGGTTGCAGTGGCAAGGATGGTTTCTTTTGTCTCCCAGCAGCGGTTTGACAGACTTGACATTTCCTCACGTAATTATGTACATCTTTGAATAATGTGGGCCAGTAATAGCCTGCGCATAAAATTTTGTGAGCAGTTGCATCTCCAGCATAGTGTCCGCTTGCTGGTCCATCGTAAAGTTCCTGCAAGACTTTTTCAGCTTCAGATTTCTCAAGACATCTAAGGAGAACAGAGTCATAATTTATTCTAAAAAGAACATCATTCACAAGCTGATAGTGTTTTGCTTTTAACCTGAGAGCTCTTTTCTTGGTATGATCGAGGTTTGAAGGAGCATATCCATTCTTTAGGTAATAAATAATATCAGCGTATAATGATTCAACATCGTTTAGGCTTACCTCGTACACTTATACCTCTGCAGATGGATTTTTGAACATTAGCGATTCTCTTGCCAGCATTTTGCAAAAGCCTTGACCTTTTACAATACTTGCTGGTTTGATTTCTACATCATATTCCTATAAGGCAATAACCAAATTGGCCCTTTTCTCACCCACATCCTTCTGTACTAGAAGATTTCTTACCACCAGAAATGGTACTATGATTTTGGTATGTGTTTTGAGTAAAAAAGGTCGGAAATATTTAATTGCTTTGAAAACAGCATAAGCTTGTTTCTCCATATTTGAATAATTCAACTCAGCTCCTTGCAAATTGGAACTGAAAAAAGCAATTGGGGCTTCTGCCTTTTCTTGATTTACTTGAGTGAGTATCACAGCATATTATCTATCCGAGGAAAATGTATGCAAAATAAAAGGATCGGAAAAATTTGGAGTTGTTAAATATGGAGCATTAATAATTGCTTGTTTGATCAGATTGAATGCCTCATGTTCGTCTTGGCCCCATATAAAGTTTGCGTTCTTTTTAATCATTGCTTGTAAAGGAGACATGATTCTTGAAAATTCTGGAACAAATCTATTTACAAAGTTAATCTGGCCAAGGAAAGATTGCATGGATTTCTTGTTGTGAGGTAGGGGTACTGTGGAAATTTCCTTGATTCTGTCAGGATCAATGTGAATTCCAAATTTTGACACTATGAATCCAAGAAGTTTTCCTTCACTTAATGTGAAAAAGGATTTTTTCGGGTTAAGTGAAATCCCATACCTCAAACAATGTTGGAAGAATTGTTTTAAATCTCTGAGATGGTTGTTTCGCTTCTTGGAATACACAGTTATATCATCCAAATAGATTACCACTGATTTATTAACTAACCCCTTGAATGCGATGTCCATGGCTCTCTGAAATGTGGCACCCGCGTTAATCAATCCAAATGGCATCTTTTGATAGGTGTATGTGCAACATTTAGTTATGAATGTAGTTTTTAATTGATCATGAGGATGTACCAACACTTGATTGTATCCTGAGAATCCATCCAAGAATGACATTAATTCTGAGCCCACAACTGCCTGCAGTATTTGTTCCATGGGGGGCAAAGGAAAATTATCCTTTTGGCAGGCCTTCTTAAGATTTCGAAAGTCAATGCAGATTCTAATATCTCCATTTTTCTTTCTGACAGGTACCATATTATAGACCCATTTAGAATGTCTAACGAGAAAAATTATTTTGGCTTTCAAAAACTTATTGAGTTTAGTTTTGATCTAGTTTTGTAAATTGGGATGGATCTTTCTCAACTTTTGTTGGACAGTTTTTTCATTATCGATCGTTGGGATAGTATGCTGGATGATGGAGGTGTCGTATGTTTTGAGTTCATCGTAATTCCAAGCAAAGAGAATTTTGTATTGTCTCAAGAGACAGATATATGCTAATTTTTCATCAGGAGCTAGGCCAAGGCCTAGGTTGATATTCTGCGGTTTGTCATCAGTTCCTAGATTTACTAATTCATAATTCAAAGTTGAACTTTGGAGTTTTGAATTGGTGGATATTTTGAATCGATCTTTCAAATCATAAAGGTCTTCTAACTTGACTACTGATTTAGGTATAACATTGTTAGTACTATCCTGTTGCAATTTTTGGTCATGTTGGTCTTCGTCAATTATTTGATTGGTGTAGGATCCTTCAGATGTGAGGAAACTCACGATATCGAGATCGTCGTTGAAAATCCTCCAATTGGTAATGTTATCAGGAATAGATGGTCTAAAAATTAACTCAATTGAAAATCGTTCGGGGTTAAAATCTTCTGAAGGAATGAGCTTGGAAGCTACGTTGGCTAAGAGGTCTGCGCTAGCATTCTAGAGTCTAGGAATTGATGAAATATTAAATGCTATAAAGTTTTCAGTCAGATCTTGAACTAAAGATTGGTAATGTTTTAAATGACCTGATAAACAGTGTATAGTATTACGTACCTGTCTGATTACAATTTCAGAATCTCCGAAAACTTGCAGGTATTTGACGTCTAATCCGATTGCTTTGTATAACCCTTGGATTGACACATCGTATTCTGCTGTATTGTTGGTGCACTCAAATTTGAGTCTGCAAATTATCATAGTTTTATCTCCCTCTGGATTTATTAATACACATTCTGCTCCTGCCCCTTCGTTAGACTTAGAACCATCAAAAAATAATTTCCAAAACAAAGATTTATTTACAGGATTATCTATAAAATTAATACATTTAGAACTATCTGTTTGAGAGAAATTTTCTACTTGAGATAAAACAAAATGTTCCAAGTAAGGTGAAGTATGAGCATTAAAATTTCCTAGGAAAGAATCTATTGAATAGTTGCCTATGATGTTAGAATTATATGCTACTGGTTCATTTACTCCCTCGAGTTCTGTTACTATATATTTCTGATGTTGTTCGCGCTCAACTTTTATTTGATTTGGTTTACGATTATAAGGGAGCCACATGTGGGACCAGTCAGTTGCAAAATATCCATGAAGTTTTTTTGACCAATCTCTACTAAGGATTAAGCCATAAAACTCCGGAATATCAGCAACTAAAATGTCAATAACTTGACATACCTTTGGGTTGGATGACAGCCTTATGGTAACCTGATTTAATTTGCCAATCACTTCGACTTGCCATCGATATAATTGGACTATGCGCACAGTGGATTTTTGGGGTTGAACTTTCAATTTTGTACATATTGATCTTGGTAAAATATTCGATGAAGCTCCAGAATCCACTAAGAAATTATGCACGTTTTTATTAAAAACTTCATAAGTAAGGAGAAATGGGGCAGTATGAGATCTTGATCTTCCTCCAATTAAGGCGATATCATTTGGATCAACCTTATTCATCGTATTAGTTGGAGGTGGTCTTCCCATGTCATGGGAAGCTTCTGAGATTACAGCGGTTGGTAAAGGTGCAACTGGTACAACATGTAATTCTTTCAAAAGTACCTTTTGCTGGTGTTTTAACTTGCTCAATTCAAAAAAAATTAATATTGGCCCTAGTCTTTTTCATGTCTTCTATGATATTATACTCCATTTCATCCGAAATGATTAGCATTTTAGATGGAGTTAATGTGTCTGTTTGGACTGGGCTGGTTTGAGTTGCTTTCGGTGATGTTTTCTTGGCTGCGACTTTATCCTTAGTCATCAAGCTTGCGCTCTTTGGCTTAGGTGTAGGTTGAGGAGGATCAAGTTGATTTCTATTGCAAGTACTAACCGGGAATGCCTCTTGATCCTCTTCATCTGGGAGGATGAAATCCCACATACCTTGTAACTCCACAACTTCTTCTTCATCGGTATGTTCTTGAGTAGTGATTTCCTCTTCTTCTCCTTCTGATTCAGCACTTGTAATTGCGTTAGGGGGTTTGGAATCAGTTGAAGGATTACTTTTAAAATGCCTGTATGGATTTTTAGAAGCAGTTTCTGCCACTTGTTTCTTAATGTTAACCATCTCGTTGGACATGGTCTTCAAAGCTTTTTGTAATCCTTCTAAATCGAATGGATCTTTCGATTATTTTTCCTTGGGATCTTCTTTGAAAGAAACCTTCTTAGATTTTCGTTCTTCTATGGCGTTTTTCTTTTCTAGGGCCATAATACATTTCTCTACTGCTATTTCTTCTTTCATATTTTCAACTAAGGTTGTTTTGTTAGCCCTATCAACAAAGATTGCTAAGTTTGACGGTAAAGCAGTAATGTACCATTCACTTCGCACTTCTTCGCTAGGCTGGGAAGCAGTAGGAATTTTGTTTAAGATTTTATTGAAACGTAAATTGAAATCTTTGATAGGTTCTCTTGACTCGACCTTAAGGTTAGACAAGTCGTTGATCAGTGTCGTCGTAGACCTGTCATCACCGAACTTGGTCAGGAACTGTTCTTGGAAGATGTCCCAACTAGTAATAGATCCAGATGGTAATGCGAAATACCATGATCCACCAACTTCCCAGGGTCGTGACTTGGTCATATTATCTCTATTTGACATGCATGATACCCCATTGGAAATATCTCTCCAAGGACTACGACGAAAAAGATGATTTTTTGAAAAAATCGTTAACAGTAAATTGCCAAAAAAAACGTCGTTTAGGGCTTCAAAACAACTCCAAAAGTTTAGGACTTGAAAAACTGCTAAAAATAGTAAATTGTGCTATAATTAAGAAAACTGAAAAACTGAAAGAAACAATGGTGGGGGTCCAAGTGGAATTGATTGGTTGGCACCAATATCCACCTGGATCAACATATCCCACATCCTTTCATATAACCAGCTAACTAACATGATAACTATGAACTAGCACAGTGCTAGCTAGCAACTATCGTGCTTAGCTCTTCACAGATATTAAAAACTAGAATAAAGGTAAGCCACTCACAAGAAAATGAAAACAAAATAAAAAGGTACTTTTCATTTCAGTATATTTTTTCGCTTAAGTATAACTTGTTAATAAGATATTTATAAAGGAATAAATTTTTTATTTTTCTTTTTTTTCAAATAAATTAAAATATTAATATTAAAAAATTATTAAATATTATTGTTGAGTAATCTTGAAAATATTTACTATACTATCCTTAAATGATATTTTGTTAGGCACCACCATCACAAAGACGAAATATGAAGGAGAAACATTGAATGCATATATTATTCACATGATATACATTTTATAATACATTCGAGTGACCGTTGCATTCCATATTCCAAGGTCTCTTGGACTCCCTTTGACTACTCACATTCCACACCAACCCTTAGAGGATTAAGTTTCCAACATCCCCCTCTTAATCCAAAGGGGTATGTATGAGTCCAAAATGTTCAAAAATATGGATGGGAGCACTAGGCTAAATGTTCTCACTAAAATGTTGGCATAAGGTGGTGGTTTAAGGATGACCACCAACACTAGAATGCTTAGTGCAGTTCCCGAAACTCTTCCAAATCTGCAAAGAAGTTGAAGCCTTGTGCTAGAGGAAGTGCTCCTAATGATTTGAAGAGGGATATCTTCAACTTGGAAAAGGGAGGTATGAAACCTGCATAAAAAGAGATAACCTCAACTTGAAAAGGGAGGTCTCAACCTACAGTGGTTTAAGGATGACTGCCAACTCTAGAATTCTTAATGCAATTCCTAAAACTCTTCTAGAAATGACAAGAAGCTGAAGTCTTTTTCTAGAGCAATTGTCCCCAATTCTTTGAGGAGGAAGAATCTTAACCTCAAAAAGGAGGTCTCGACCTCGCATAGATAGTTTAAGGCTGACCACCAACCAAGGGCATGCTCAGTGGAATCTTTGTCTCTGGCTACAACTCTGAATCTGGTATGGCAGGTTATGGCTCAGGCTCGCCTGATGTGGCTTTGAAGATTTTAAACGACCATAACTTACCCCCCTGTCAGATACAAGGAGAGAAGATGAAGATATCTCAACTACAAGACTTTTCAATATTCAAGAACAAATCTTGTTGTATGAGAAAAATATCTTCTTGGTCGTTGAAGCCCATTACCAAGAAGCGAACCATCCAAGATGAATCTTTGTTCTTGCAGGAGGCTTGTTTTTGAAGAATCTGTGTGACGAATGAGTATGTTAACCACAATGCTTGCACGAATGAAGATCTAAACAATGATCTCCCATATGGCCAACTCAGTCACAATTTTGACATATAACATTCTGTTGTTGTTATGGAAGAGGAGAAGAATATGGAATAGCTGAAGGTGAACTGTCATGAAGGAATCTAAAACTCTGAAACTAGATGGGCTTTGAGTAATCTGGAATATGAAAGGACAAGCTCTTCCCAAGGAGTAATCTAGGATAAGCTCTTCCCAAGGTCTGATGCATGGCTTGGGAAGTGCAGATTGAACTTTTGCATTTGCATGTAACTCTAATGCTGCATTGGGCACTGGATCTAAATCGACTGTAACATTATTGACTTGATGACTTTCTCGTTGTTGATGGCTGTCTGTCTCAATGTTTTGAACAAAAATAGGTTTAGAATGATGACTCAATTGTTGTAATTCTTCTCATTGAAGCTGAGATTCAAGCTCTAAAAAATCTATCTTTTCCTGCGCATTCTAGGGACATGTTTTAATATCACAAAGAGTATTTTTGTTGATTTCCACCATCTCATAAATAGTTGAATGAGTGAGAATATTTAATAACTCTAATACATCACCAATCAAAGCCATTTAGAACAGAAGTATTAGTTGACAATCGCAATGATTACAAAGATTTTCCTATCTCCACTGCAATCAGAACTTTACTCTCTCTTTAGCATAAAATATATCGTTATGACACTTGTATAACATGCAACAAACTAATCCAATTAAATCTCAATAAACATACCAATTCAACACGGTGTATGCCAATGTTTGCAACTTCACAATGCAGAGAAGGGATATTTAACCATAGGTTGCTTCAACATGGAGCTTTAAGATTGTTCAATGGTCCAACTTAATGCACCAATGTTGCTTCAACACTCAATGCACTAAGGAACGACACAATAACTAGGATGCTAATGCGTTCTCCTAGTGAAAATACTTCTATGTCGCTTCTTACTGCATATACATATTCAGACACACAAAAATATCTTGTTCATGAAGTTCCAAATCCTCCCCAATCTGCATCTAAGATAGTGCATCATGGGTCATATTTGTTGTCATAAACCTATAGTAGAGGGTAAACATAAGTTGTAGAGGATCAACTCTGAGATCTCATGAATGAAAATAATGTTACAAAAGAAATGCATGTAGTAGAAGGTAAGTCGCAATGTTCTCAAGTATGCAAGAGTCACACTACTTTTTTTTTTGCCTGTGCATTGTAGTGGTTCTACAACATCAAACGACAAACTCTCTGGGATTTTCACTAGAAACATTTGGTCACAAATAATCAAAGAAGAGTAACCTCCAAATGTGGGAGACCTAACTACATAAATGTTGTTATATGTTCAAACAACCTTCTCGTAGTATTGTTTTGATCTTTGCTACAAGAACTACAATGTTGGCAACAAAAAATTCTCCGTCCAGTCAAGTGGATGAAAAAGTACTAAATACAGGTGAGTCTATAAAAGTGGTGGAAGGTGAAGGAGTTACAGATGCAAAAGGAGAACTTTCAAAGGAAAAGGATGGTAACTGGCTGTTTATAAATTCAAAGCGCATGAGAGAAGAATAGGTTCAAAATGCATTGAAATTATTTTTTATCTCACCCAAAAGTACGTGGACCCCTAGTTCAAACATTGCAGCATACAATGGCTCCACTAATTACAACACCATAAACACCATTGGTTCAACCAACCCGTTTTCACTATACACATATAATTATTGTTGTAGGATTTCTCATTGCAACGGGTTTTGGTGTCGGTGCCAGTGTGTTGTTCAAGAATGCAGTTATTCCAAAATTGAAATCTTTGATACGAGAAGTAACTTCTTAAGTTGATGAAACTAAGTGGAAGAAGGCTTTAGAGCCAAGTCCAGCTATAAAAGATGCAATTGTTGAAAAAGTTGTTTCTATGGCAACATCTGAGGTAGCTAATGTTAGTCGAGAACTGTTTAAATCAAGAATTGAAGATAGGAAATATTTTGAGGGCCTCCTGCTATACGTGGAAGAAAAAATTGAGGAAATGAATTCAATGAAGACTTCTCTTCAGTAATGACACTTTGGGAGTCATTTCAACCATAAAGCAAGTAGATTGGAGAGGAATTTATGAATCAAATTCCAAGAACGTTAAAGTGGATGCTAATGTGTGAATTGTTGATTACGGGTTAGTGAGGCCTTCATCTGCACCTACAAGTGTTGAGCCTAGTCTATGGAATCATGGAGGGAGAAACCCAACATTGATAAGCTTCATTCAGATAAAAACATTTTTCTTCTTCAAAGATAAAAAATGAGCAATATTAATAATCACCCACTAGACAACCTTAGGACATCAATGCGAATGTAATAAATGCAATGTTGGGCATTAAAAGGATGTGAAAGTATTAACTACAATTTGCATTGACGATGGGAATTCAATCTGGGTTTCGATTGAATAATGAGTAAAGATGGAAGTCAGATGTTTGCTTTCCCTCCAATGTCAATCCTTCAAAAACCAGGTTTTCCTTCAACATCTATCCCTCAAATTCATTTCACGAAGGTGTTTGATTAATTGGTCCATCAGGATTCCATGTAAATCCATATGCAGATGACAAATTAACATTTAGTGCACAATGGTGAAATTGCACCTATTCAAGAATTGAGGGAGATATTCCAGGAATCTCAGGATCCATTATGGTCTGGAGAATGTTGAGAAGTCATTTTCTTATTTTTCACATTCTAAAGCCACTCCTTTCAGGAGAGGTGGTCAAAATTGGTCGAAGTTTCGATGAGCACCAAGCAAAGGGCCTACCAGAACAAAATAGCTAATAGGGGCCACTTTTGAATTAATTTTCAGAAAACTAAGCAACATGGGTGCAAGAAAACACCAGAGAATAGTGCAGAAAGCGTTGAGGAGATTCTAGGCCTGACAAGGATAGATAAACGGTTACAGATACAATGGGCACATAAAAGTAACTCATAATGGTCTAAGAGAAAACTCACATGGATGACAACGTTGGTTTACAAATCAATGCGCATATCTTAGACCAATTTCTCTTCTTGGTGGAATTGGTATCAATTGTCATGTAGAGAAATGACTGGCCAGGATGGCAGGACAAATGGATCGAATTGGAGAAGGGAAAGAATACACCTACAACTTTGATACCATGTTAGATATTGATGAGCCCCAATTTTTGGTACAATTTGGGCTCATATTGGCCTACTTACCTTGTTCAACCATTCATCTTTTACCACTTATGCATTCATTTCTTAGTATATTTGTGTTGTTTGTAGGAAGAAGGGCAGGCATTATATCTATGTGACTAATACATGATGATTTCAGGTTCTTGGCACTAAAGAGAGCAAAAGACCACGCAAAAGGAGACAAGGAGACAGCAAGGGTGACATTGCGGGTTCATAGGCAGGTTGTCCACAGTCTTGATGACCCTCCTCATGATTTTCACCTTAACTCCGAGCTCTAACAGCTCTCCCCACCGAGCTTAAAGTCAGCCAACACGTTCTACAGGATCAGCAATTTTACAGCAGTTTGACTTTCAGTTGGACAGCCAAGCTCCACGAATGGAGGAAGCCAGCTTGATCTTCATTTTGTATAAATATGAAGGCCGTAGCCTTTGTTAGGAGCTTTTTGAACTTTTGGACTGATATTGTAATTTTTGAGCATAGCTCGGTGTTTGTTTTTGTAAGCCAGTTTTGGCATGACATTAGACTTTTGATTATGAATAAAGGCAAGCAGATTTGGATCTAATTCTAAGCTTTTAAGGGAGCTATAGCTCTCAGGTTAGGGCCCAACCTGAGAGGAATAGATCTCCTCTTCTTGTAGTGTTATTTACCTTTCTTTCCAGCATTTTGTTTCCTTGTTTTGATATGCATTTCAAAGAACACAGGTTGCTGATCTGATTTCTTTAATAAGATTGAGTAGGATTAGCTTATGGTTAAATTACTTTCAGCTGCTTAGATTAGGATAGGAGGTTTGTAATTCACTGGAGCTCCAAGAAAAGGTTGTTAGTGCCTCCACTGCCATCTTTGTTTAGGGATCTGGGTGCAGTCTATACCAACCACCAAAAAAAACGCAGTCTTTTCTACTTTTATGCAAGCTGCAACACAGTTGGTTTAATCGTGGATCCTTCCATGCATTTTGCTCTTGAGCCATACCTTGTCATTACAATTCCATGCATGACTTTCCTTCATGATTTACATCGTTGTTCATTGGTTTAATAGCACAGGTAGCATTGGTTAATGAATTCTCGTTTTTGGTGCAAGACATAAGTCATTTGTTTTATTTACACTGCTCCATATCATTCTACTTCCTTCTTCTTCTTCTTAACCTCTCCTCAAGCCACCTACTCGACCTTTGTTCAGCTCATTCACCTTCCAACTCTTCCATTGCCCACGTAGCTTCATCTTTTTGACCTTTCGTTGCTGCCATCCTTCTATCCACCAATCAACTTCGTGCACTCTTTCTCCATCCTGTTTCTCTGCCCCTGAGTCATCATAAGCTCCATCTCCACCTTACCTATCCACCCATATTGTTCCTTCACTTCACCATCACCCAAAACTTCCACTTATAGCACATCCTGTAGAAGTTAGCAGATTTTCTGTAGAATTCCTTAGTTTCCTGTAGGATCCCCTGCAGACATCCTGTAGAAGCCTGCAAACTTGGTTGCCGAGCATCTGAACGCTGTAGACTTCTGTGGACTGATGCTAGGGACCCTCTGGGACCTCTCCTATCCATCCTGACCTTTCCCAAGCTTTCTCTCCCTTCACACCACCTCTACACAGCCAAACCCTAATAAGAAACAAATTCATAATCACTCCATCCACTTAAGCAAAAATACAAAAACAATGTTCTTTTTCATAGAAGTAGTTTGAGTTCATGCATTTCACATCATTAGAAGTAATGGCATCATTTGTAGGCATTTGCACTCTCACTATTGCACCATAGAGGTTAAACTAGTCAGATTAGGGTTTACTAGGGTTTCCATGCTTTGGTTGGCTTTCAGTTCATTTTTGCAAAGTAGATCAATTTCCCTTGAGATAGCCTTCATCCATCATTTGGAAAGCTTCTTCTGAGAGCATATAGAAGTTGGCTTGAGCCCTAGCGGACTTGTGCCAGCTGACCAAGTGACAGCTGCAACAAGAGCTAGTACTTGTGCATACAGCACCGTCGCTTCCAAGTTTGTACGAACTACCGGGTTGATAAAATTAGAGATAGGAAGCCCCAGGAGTTGTACCATTATTGCTACAATACTGGAGCCCACCATCTTTTTGGCGCCGTTGCCAGGGAAGCGTCAGAGTATTAGTAATTGTTGCTTTTATTCTATTTTCCACTACAATCTTCTGCTAAGTAGTTTATTTCATTTCCATTCTGCAAAAGTAGCATAGACATTTCCTGCTTTCATAGATTAGCATTTCCTGCTTTCATAGATTAGCATTTCCTGCTTTCATAGATTAGCCTTTCATTTCTGCAAGCATAGACTAGTGTTTCAATTCTGCAAGCGTAGACTAGCATTTCCATTCCTGCAATTTCATTTGAGCAAAGTAGATTAGTCCTTTCCTGCTTTCAGTTTAATTCTGCATCTTTATAGTTAGTCGTAGATCAATCTGTTTCAGTTTTGCAGGTACCAAAGGAAAAAAGCAAAAACAACCCAAAAAGAAAGTCTTTTCCATTTCATGCCTCGTAGGAACCGAGATAAATCAGGCAAATTCCTACCCAACACCCCCACCACATCACTGAGTCACCCTTCTCTCTTCTTTGGTGATAGTGACCCAGAAGAACCTATAGGTTAACATCCCGAGATATACAAAGATCCTATAGTAGAAGAAGAGTTAGAGACCACTCCATCTGAAGCTATGGCTGACAATAGAAGAGAAGATGAGAGAATAGAAGGTGCCTTCCCCATCCGAGAGACCAATGGAGAGATGAAAATGAAGAACATTAGCCCCTCCGCCTTACCTCACTTCCATGGACTGATTATTGAAGATCCTGATACCTTCCTGTTTGAGTTTGCTGTCCTTTGTAGAACCTATGACTATACTTAAGATGAGCAAAAGCTGAAACTCTTCCCTTCAACTCTTAAGGATGCAGCATTATGCTGGTTCATGGGCTTACCTGGGAATAGTATCACCACTTGGGCTCAGATGCAGCAAGCTTTCAATACCAAGTACAGGGATTATTTTAGGTCTAAGGAAACCAAGGGAGAAATCTTTCGGATGACCATGGGAAATGATGAGTCCTTAGAGGATTATGAAGAGAGGTTCCAACTTAGCTATAAGCGGGCCAGGTGCACACTTGACCCTGAATCCCTCAAGTTGGTCCTGCTCCGAGGAGTCCCTGAAGACCTCTTAGATACCCTTCACATGTTAGCTGGGGGGAAATTTACCAACTGCCTTATGAGGACATCAAGACTGTGTTTAGAAACCACTCCAGGGCAGCTCGGAAACGAGGTAGGGGAAACCTCCTCTCAACTAGTGTCCCTTTCTCCAAACATGAGCTTGCAAATCAATTAGAAGATCTCAAGAGTGAGGTGAGACAGACCATTGCCATGCAGCTGGACACATTCAGAATCCAGAAGAAGAAAGAAGAAGCTGAGGGAGCCTTGGCTGTCTTCTGCCCTAGGTGCACAAGGAGACACCCTAAGAACGAATGCCCATTGCATTCGGTTGAAGTATGTTTCGTTTGTGAGGAGGACCATCCCACAAATCAGTGTCCAACCTTACCTGGGTTTAAAGCCATGTACAAAGGGACAGAAGCTCCCACTGAACCTCTCTATTACCTCAACCAAAGGAGGCCACAAGGATCTAGACCTTATCAGCAGGGGATGCAAGGGGCACCTCAAGCTTATTACAGCCCCAACCAATCGACTGCTATGCCTTCCTGGGGTCCCCCTGCTCATCCTTCCTGGTCCATGCCTCCTCCATGGTCTTATCCACCTCAGTACGCTACTCAACCTACTTCGCATTCATATCATTCACATGCCCAGCCACAGCCTTAGTGGAATGCACCTCAGTCGGGGTGGAGGCCCCAGTACAATACTCCTCCCGCCATTTTGCCTCCACCACCAGTTCAACCTCAGCCATTACCTCCTGCTCTTCCAAGGCAACCTCAAATGCCTGCTCAACCGAACCTGAACCCCAACAATAGACAGGTCCAGCAGGTATACACTGGGGAAACCTCATGCCCTACCTATGCTGTGGAGATCCAGGAGATCAATCTTCGATCTGGAAAGACTCTACCAGATCGCCAACCTCCTCCCCCAGAGGATGAGGAAGATAAACAGGAAAGTGAACCAAAGGCTATTCCACCCTTTCCTGAGAGACTGACAGCCACCACACAACCCAACCCAGAAGAGGATGAGCTTCTGGGTGAGCTCAAGCAGTTGTGTGTAAAAATACCACTTCTCCAATCCATCAAGGATGTGCTAATATACAACGAACTGGTTAAGGAAAAGTGTTTCAAACACCCAGGCAGGCGGAAGAAAGATGCTTCAACCATCAATGTCATAGGACAACTGTCTGACCTTATGTTAGGACAAGTCATCTGCCCAAAGTACCTAGATCCTGGAAGTCCTGTAGTAGATGTCCACATCAATGGCACCATCATACCTCACACCTTGATTGATCTGGGGGCTACCATTAATGTGATGACCAGGGATACCATGCTCAAACTCAATCTTCAGGGTTCCTTGAGGAAAACTTCGATAGTACTGCAATTAGCAGATCGCTCCACTGTGACTCCCGAAGGGATTGTGGAGGATGTCTTGGTCTCTATCGACTCTTGGGAATACCCTGCAGATTTCTTGGTTCTGCAACCCAAGGCAAAGCTTACTGGATATCATCTCATTTTGGGAAGGCCTTGGTTAGCCACTGCAGATGCTTACATAAGTTGCCGTGCAGGAAATATGACCATCAAAAATGGTCCTATGTCCAAACATCTAGTCCTATACCCTCCTGCCCAACCCTCCTTAGAGCATGACTTACCACTCTGGTTAGAGGAAGGAGAGGAAGACGAGGTGTACTCAGCACCTCTGTGCACCTTAGAGACCACTAGAAGAGACCCCCCAACTGAGGATGACTTGATTGAGACCTTGATCCAGAATCCACCTTCCAGTGCACTATCCTTAGAGAAATTGGTGGAGGATGCCCGAGCTAGCACCTTAGTGGATCTTTGTACAACCAACCCTGTCACTCCCACAGTCAAGAATGTGGAGTTCGGCCCTGAGAGAACGTTGAAGATCAGCTCCTCCCTATCTCCTTCCCAAGAAAAGGAGCTGTGTAGCCTGTTGGCCAGTCACCTAGATGCTTTTGCTTGGCTATAAGGAGATGAAAGGAGTCCATCCTTCGGTCTGTACCCATCACATATACATCAAAGAGGATTGTAAGCCGGTTAGGCAACCCCAGAGGAGAATGAATCCAGCCCTTAAGGACATTGTCAAGGAAGAATTGCAAAAACTGTTGGATGCCAGATTCATCTACCCCATCTCAGATAGTGAATGGGTGTCCCCTCTGGTGTTGGTTCCCAAGAAAAATGGGAAATGGAGAATCTGTGTGGACTATCGAGAACTGAACAAAGCTACCAAGAAAGACCATTTCCCTCTACCTTTCATAGATCAAGTGTTGGATGGACTGGCAGGGAAGAAGTTCTTCTCTTTCTTGGATGGGTTTAGCGGGTACAACCAAATCCAAATCAGCCCTGAAGACCAAGATAAGACCACCTTCACTTGTCCTTGGGGCACCTTTGCCTACCGAGTCCTTCCCTTTGGGCTATGCAATGCTCTTGCTACTTTCCAGAGAGCTGTCTTAAGCATCTTCTCGGAGCTCGTCCATGATGCAGTGGAAATCTATATGGATGACTTTACTCCTTATGGGGCCAACTTCCAGGAAGCATTGTCCAATCTGGGAAAAGTACTAACCAAATGCATTGAGATGAACTTGTCCCTTAGTCCTGAAAAATGTGAAGTCCTAATGACTGAAGGGACCGTGCTAGGCCATACCATTTCTTGCCAAGGGTTGCAGGTGGATCCGAACAAAATTGCTCTCATCAAAAAGGTTCCACCTCCTCAAAAGGTAAGGGATGTTCGGAGTTTCTTGGGATTAGCAGGATACTACCGGAGATTCATTAAAGATTTCAGCAAGCTAGCCTCGCCATTGTTTGGCCTGTTGGCAAAAGATGTGGAGTTTAAATGGACTGACGATTGTCAGAGGGCTTTAAATGAATTGAAGGACAAGTTGGTGTCAACCCCAATCCTGAGAGGTCCAAACTGGGCCCTACCTTTCCACATCCACACTGATGCCTCGAACAAAGCCATAGGTGCAGCTTTAGGACAAGTTGAGCAAAAAATTCCATATGCCATTTACTTTGTTAGCAAAAACTTGTCCAAAGCTGAGCTGAAATACACTGTAACAGAGAAAGAATTCTTGGCTGTGGTCCATGCACTGAACAAGTTCCGACATTATATTACTGGCTATCAAACCTTTGTACATACAGACCATGCTGAAATTAGATATTTAATGAATAAACCAGATGTGAATGCTCGTATTATTAGATGGTTACTTTTATTGCAGCAGTTTGATTTGACCATTGTTGACAAACCAGGTAGAGAAAATGTTGTTGCTGATTTTTTATCTAGATTGGATTTGTCTGCAGATGAGGATGGAACGGTGGATGACCAGATGCCCGATGAACATCTGTTTGCTATTTCAGTACTCTCTCCACGGTTTGCTGATATAGCAAACTACCTTGTTTCAGCACAGTTCCCTCCGCACCTATCTTCCAGAGAGAAGAGCAGAATCATCAGAAAAAGTGCCTCATTTACTTGGATCGGGGGCAATCTGTTCAAGCTTGGCCCCGATCAGATCCTAAGGCGTTGTGTAAGGGAGGAGGAAGTCTTTGATATCCTCCTCACTTGTCATGATGGGCCTTGTGGAGGACATTTTGCAGCCAAGAGAACTGCCTTCAAAATCCTGCAGGCAGGCTACTATTGGCCCACACTTCATCAAGATGTCAGAAGATATGTCAGCCAGTGTGACCAATGCCAAAGAATGGGGAAACCGACCCAAAGGGATGAGATGCCTCTCCAACCTCAGGTGACTCTTGAGCCATTTGAGAAGTGGGGTATGGACTTTGTGGGCCCAATCAACCCTCTGTCGAGGCAAAGGTCTTACATCATTGTGTGCACTGACTACCTGACAAAGTGGGCAGAGACCAAAGCAATCAAAGCAGCAACAGAAGAAAAGGTGGCCGAGTTCCTAAGAGAAAACATCTTCTATAAGTTTGGCTATCCAAGAGAGCTGGTCACCGATCAAGGGAGCCAGTTCACCTCCAACCTGGTTGAAGATCTACTAGCTCATCACAAGATCAAGCATAGGACTTCCACCCCCTATCACCCTCAAGCAAATGGGCAAGTGGAAGTCACCAATAGAGCATTAGAAGGGATCTTGACTAAGGTGGTGAGCAGCAGTAGAAAGGACTGGGCAGATCGCCTGGTTGAAGCCACATGGGCTTACAACACCACTTGGAAGACCACCACCGGCTTCACACCTTATGAGCTGGTCTATGGGAAGAAAGCTTTGTTGTCCATTGAGTTTGAGTACAACACTTTGAGGATGGCAGCTCAGCTGGACCTAGATCTCAGCCATGCACAACAAGAAAGGCTATTGCAGCTGAATGGCCTGGATGAGCACCGAATGTAGGCCCTCCTTCACTCAGAAGTGGTTCAACTTCAGAGAAAGGTGTGGCATGACCAACATCTCCATGACAAGCAATTTCAGCCAGGAGATTGGGCTTTGTTGTATGACTCCAGATACAAAGATTTCAAGGGGAAGCTGAGAACCAGATGGCTAGGGCCATATTCAGTGGAAAAATGTCATGACAATGGATCTGTGCTTATTCGGACCATTGATGAGGAAGCCATCCCCATGATTGTCAATGGGCATCGATTGAAGATCTACAGGAAGCCTCCTTCAAGACAAGAGTTCATCAAAACTATGGAGAAGGCAGTGTTGGTCATAGAGAAGGGTTCTGCCTCTGCTTTGGGCATACCCTGAAGAATCTAATATATATATATATATATATATATAATAAAGATCCTTGGGTGAAAACCTTTCTAAGGCGCCCAAGGCAGGTAGTAGGGGTGAAAACCTCTTTGAGGCGCTTAAGGCAGATGGAAAGGGTGAAAACCTCAATGAGGCGCCCCTGTTATCTTTCAAAAAAAAAAGAGAAAAAAAAGAAAAAAAAAGGAAAAAAACAAAAGAAAAAAACAAGGTCAGCAGATTCATTATGTAAAATTGCATGCAGGTGTTCTATGGAGGAGAGGAAGCCTCTCAACTCAAAGCCAAGGGTCCTCATCATGCAGTCAGGACACCTCACCATCACCTCCTCCAAGAATACTCATTTTCTCCAAGGTATGTGCAATTTTATTACAGCTTGAGTCTTCTACAGGAAGAAGCAGATTTTCTACAGGAAAACGCAGAGTTTCTACAGGAAGATGCAGATCTTCTACAGGAAGGTGCAGACTCTCTACAGGAACGCATCCTTTCTACAGGAAGCACTGTATTTCTACAGGAAGCTTCCTGTAGAAGCTCAGAACCGGCCGGAATTCATGTCATGAGGAGATCTAACGGCTAAGGATCGGTTTGGACGCATGCACGCCAGTGTTGTCAACCATGCACATTGTTGTTATCTTGTTCCACCATCCTTGTCGACATGCAACAAAAGTACCTGCACTAGCAAAGCAGATCGATGAGTCTCGAGCAAAAGCAAATTGTAAATGGAAAAAGCGCTAGAGATCTCACACCATATTCATCACAGTCAGCCAGAAGCTCCGGGAGCATGATCGTGAGGCCATCCATCGTCGTGCAGCATGCACCCAAGGAGGAAAAACGGTTCCAAGACATCTCGCGGGAGTCTTGTAACAGTTAAGCCTGCTAGAGTGGATACCATTCACAGCGTAGGCCATATGCAATGAAACGTGGGCGCATGCAACTGAAGCATCCCATCCATCGACGACAGCTTGTGAACATGGACCTCCGGGCCTGTGTAAGTTCGCCAGCAGCAGGTAAATCGACTCATCAACGTCCAAAGAGCCGAAATATCGTGTGCAGCCGTGCAGGTAAGTGTCTCGACCCTTCCTTCCATCAAACTGCATGAATGTTACTTTGATTGATTGCTAAGTGTAAAGGTGAATGGGTTGAGCGGCCGTATGGCCATTTGGCCGGCCACATCGGCCAGTTAATGGTCTAGTTGGATGAGAGGGTGGCGGCCATGACAAAAAGAATAGCAGCACGCACGTGAGAGAAATCCCATCGAGAAACCGAGTTTAACCGAAGAGGCGGCGGCAGATCTGCGGGAATTGATGCGGCAGCAAGTGAACGCGCAGTTGAATGATGGGATGACGTCACCCAACGGTCCGGCGGGGACAGCTTACCCCCGCGCCACGGATTCCGCCGAATTCAAAATCTAATCGGCTAGATTACATTCATGCATGCATCAACCACCGGTTTGAACTCAAGCGGCTATCCTGATCCTTCTGCAGTGTGATACGCCGAGCCTTTGGCTATCAGAGCGATTGAGAAGCACACCCAAGGCGCAGACCGACTGCAGTCTCTCCCGAAAATCGCGCGTTGCATTCTACAGGAACGCTGTCATTCTACAAGAACGCTGCATTCTACAGGAACGCTGTCATCCTACAGGAACGCAGTTTTCTACAGGAAAGCGGGTGCCTCACGTAAAAAGGTGGCCAATTAAAGAGGTAACCCTGAACACTTCATGCAACTGGTTATTAAAGGTGGCAGAATTGTCGTCCACAGTCTGGTCATAGAAAAACGGTGAAATTGTTGTCTCTGTGCCTATACTGTCATTCTACAGGATGTCGAGTAATTAAACTGTGTTAAGTTCCTCAGGGATAAGTTTTGTGGGTTATGTGCATGACATTCTACGCTCTGTCTCAGAAAAACCAAAATCTCTTCCACAATCACCACCTCTGGTTAAGAAAACTGTTTTATCATGCCGGGTGGGTTTATAAGACGAGAACCCACTGATTCAACCAAATTAAGGGAAAACCAGGAAGTGGTAGAGCTCTTCACACGGGTTCAATGGATATCTTTTTGTGACAAGTTGCAGGGTTACGATGATGAAGTAGTAGAAGAATTTTTGCAGGCTCTGAAGCCGAAATCCAAGACACTGGCCACAGTGAACTTCAGAGGTCTAAGCCTCAAGCTCACCCTGCAATATATCAGTCAGATTACTAAACTTCCGATGGGTTTGCCATGGGACAAGGAAGAAAGAAAGTTGAGCCAGCAAGCCAAGAAAGAATTCTTTCCACCTGAGGAGGAATTTTCGGAGGACAAAAATGGGGTGCGAAGAACCAGCTTGCTGCCACCATGGAATGAAGTCAGCCTGCAAATCATGAAGTATATAACCTGTGAAGGCCATTTTAGCATCGTGTATGCATATCACTTTTGGTTGCTCACTGAATTAAGGCACCGGATTGATCTTCCTGTAGAACAAAAACTGAGCATTCCTTATTTCCTGTTGCAGTCTCTAATTGAGTGTGCCACAAAGCTAAAAGAGGGCATACCAGATCAGATAGCCCACCATGGGTTGATCAAACTTCTTGTGGAGGATGCGCTTCATTCATATAAGGTTCCCCTCTCATGGGAATCATTCCGGAATTTGACAAGAGATGGAGACATAAGAATGTTGATTGAAGAAACGGGTTCCTCCAGCAGTGAGGAAAAAGAAGCAGTGGCTGAGGAAAAGAAAGAGAAAGGCCAGAAGACCCTGACCACAGTGCAGAAGAAACAACAAAAGAAGAAGCATGAGGAAAAGGATGACGAAGGAAAAGGTGACACACCCATCTTGTCAGCAAGAGAAAAGAGGTGGAAGAGCAGAACGGACAAAGCTGAGGTGGTCCACATCAGCCCAAGTACCTCGTCAGCACCTGCAACCATACCAGAAAGCAAAACCCATGCAGCAAAGCAAGAAAAGGTGGTGACACCCGTGTCTACAGGAAAGCAGAAACAGGCTTCTACAGGAAGCCCGAAAATTACCAAAACAGGGGCTTCTACAGGAAGCCCCGAAAAGGTGAAACCCAAAGAGAAGAAGGTGGATATTCTGGCACGGGAGGCAGCAGCTGTATTAGCTGGCCTCAGCACGCCACCTAAGCCAAAAGAAAATAGGAAGAGGGAGACCCCTCTATACTTTAAATCTCGAAGAAGTGTTAGGATAAAGACGGGCAAGCCACAGCCTCCGTCCAGCAGCCCGATTGTCATCGAAGATACCCCTGCTTCTCCCAAAGAAAAGTCACCCTCAAGGATAACAGTCACCTACGAGAAAGGGAGTCCAAAGAAAAATACGTGGCAAGAAAGGTTAGACCTGTTGACTGAAAAAACTCGGCTACAGGAAGCTGAAAATGTTCTACAGGATACTCTGGCCCGGCTACAGGAAACGGAGAAGAGGGAAGGAGAAGGACCTTCATCACCACCAAAGGAAGGTGAAGTAGAGCCACCTAAAGAGGCAGAAGAAGTACATATACCAGAGCCCAGCCCTCAGCCTAGTCTGAGCTCATACTACACCTTTTTAGAGGTGGGCAAAATCATACCGCAGAAATTTACTGTACCCCTATTTTTTGCATTAGAGGAAGAGAGAGTCCGTTCCCACACATGGATGCAGATCGCCAAGTCAAAGGGTGTGGCAGACATAGGCCCTTTACAAGAGAAACTCAAGGAGGTCAGGAGTGAATTCACCATGGCTAAACATGTGGCTAATTGCCAACATGTGCTTCTACAGGAAGAAAACCAGAAGCTGAGATTGCAGCTACAGGAACTAAGGGCAGGGGCAGGAACATCCTCCAAAGACATCACAAAAGAACAACAAGGCAAAAAGGAGCTGACCACCGGTCTTGAAGAGCCAATGACGCTTCTACAGGAAACAGAGCAGCAAACAAAAATTGAAGTGCAAGCTCTAAAAGAGCAGCTGCAACAAAAGGAAGCATAATTGGCCTGCATGGCCAGTTGGGCCATGGAGGCAATACAGTGCAGACCACCTGCAAAATCCTATGGTTTGTACTTGAAAGATCAATGGCTGCAGTTCCAAATAAATACCTTGGCACAAAGAGGTATTTCACATATCCAAAACCCACAACAATTTTCTGAATTGTGCAGTACTAGTTCGTCAGAAGACAAAGCCAAATTAGCAGAGTTCTACCTCCACAATTTGGCTTTGCCTAATGAAGTCTCCTGCGATCCCAATATTGCCTTGGGTGATATGCAATTGATGGCGTTCGCTTCATGGTTGAACCATGAGGATCAAAGAGCAGCTGAGGCAAAATCGGTCATGAACCGAGAAGTGAGCGAGCCACTATTCATCCGAGCAGAACCAGAGGATCCGGTTGCACTCATCTCAGCCCACCAACAGTTGTCTACTGATCCCACAGCTTCCTTGAGATTTATGGACCAACAAGCCCAAGCCATAGCCCATTTTGAAGATATGGAAAGATTGTTAGGAGAAAGTGTTTCCCAAGCATGTGCACGCAGATGGAATACCTTGGCACACAGTTTGAAAATCCAAGAGTACCATACCCCAATTCGGATGAGGGAAGCTTTGGCAAGGGTAGACCTTTACAAGAAATCCATGCAAAGCCTCCAGGCCAGCTGGATTGGCCTTAAACTCAGCCCACCACTACTGCTAGGGTTGACTGAAGGCAATACAGAGGAGGATGACAGTGAACAATGGGAAGAGGTGAACAGGAAAGCAGGGTTTCATATCAGCAAAGAGGACACTACCACAGAGCCTTGGGATGTAAGGGAAGCAGTAAAAGCAATGAAGGATGAAGATTTGGACTAAGTTGCTCAAGGATGAGCAAATAGTTTAGCTGGGGGATGATGATGAGCCCCAATTTTTGGTACAATTTGGGCTCATATTGGCCTACTTACCTTGTTCAACCATTCATCTTTTACCACTTATGCATTCATTTCTTAGTATATTCGTGTTGTTTGTAGGAAGAAGGGCAGGCATTATATCTATGTGACTAATACATGATGATTTCAGGTTCTTGGCATTAAAGAGAGCAAAAGACCACGCAAAATGAGACAAGGAGATAGCAAGGGTGACATTGCGGGTTCATAGGGAGGTTTTCCACAGTCTTGATGACCCTCCTCGTGGTTTTCACCTTAACTCCGAGCTCTAACAGCTCTCCCCACCGAGCTTAAAGGCAGCCAACACGTTCTACAGGATCAGCAGTTTGACTTTTAGTTGGACAGCCAAGCTCCACGAATGGAGGAAGCCATCTTGATCTTTATTTTGTATAAATATGAAGGCCGTAGCCTTTTTTAGGAGCTTTTTGAACTTTTGGACTGATATTGTAATTTTTGAGCATAGCTCGGTGTTTGTTTTTGTAAGCCAGTTTTGGCATGACATTAGACTTTTGATTATGAATAAAGGAAAGCAGATTTGGATCTAATTCTGAGCTTTTAAGGGAGCTATAGCTCTCAGGTTAGGGCCCAACTTGAGAGCAATAGATCTCCTCTTCTTGTAGTGTTATTTACCTTTCTTTCCAGCATTTTGTTTCCTTGTTTTGATGTGCATTTCAAAGAACACAGGTCGCTGATCTGATTTCTTTAATAAGATTGAGTAGGATTAGCTTATGGTTAAATTACTTTCAGCTGCTTAGATTAGGATAGGAGGTTTGTAATTCAATGGAGCTCCAAGAAAAGGTTGTTAGTGCCTCCACTGCCATCTCTGTTTAGGGATCGGGGTGCAGTCTATACCAACCACCAAAAAAAACGCAGTCTTTTCTACTTTTATGCAAGCTGCAACACAATCGGTTTAATCGTGGATCCTTCCATGCATTTTGCTCTTGAGCCATACCTTGTCATTACAATTCCATGCACGACTTTTCTTCATGATTTACATCGTTGTTCATTGGTTTAATAGCACAGGTAGCATTGGTTAATGAATTCTCGTTTTTGGTGCAAGACATAAGTCATTTGTTTTATTTACACTGCTCCATATCATTCTACTTCCTTCTTCTTCTTCTTAACCTCTCCTCAAGCCACCTACTCGACCTCTATTCAGCTCGTTCACCTTCCAACTCTTCCATTGCCCACGTAGCTTCATCTTTTTGACCTTTCGTTGCTGCCATCCTTCTATCCACCAATCAACTCCGTGCACTCTTTCTCCATCCTGTTTCTCTGCCCCTGAGTCATCATAAGCTCCATCTCCACCTTACCCATCCACCCATACTGTTCCATCACTTCACCATCACCCAAAACTTCCACTTACAGCACATCCTGTAGAAGTTAGCAGATTTCCTGTAGAATTCCTTAGTTTCCTGTAGGATCCCCTGCAGACATCCTGTAGAAGCCTTCAAACTTGGTTGCCGAGCATCTGAACGCTGTAGACTTCTGTGGACTGATGCTAGGGACCCTCTGGGACCTCTCCTAGTGTTATAGACAATTTTGTGCCTTGCAGCATCAGGCATGAATTGTCAATAATCCAAGGGATCCAAAGTCCCTAAACATGATGTTCCTACCCCTAGAGGAACAAGGTCAGCAAACCAACAGCTCTCAGATCAGTTCTCCACCTGAAAACACTCAAAAACAAGCAATCTTGAAATCAAAGCAGGTGCTCCACTAGGCTTATGCGCTGAAAATCAACTCCTCCATGGTGTACCTGCGTTGCAAAGCAGGTAGAACAAAGGCCACCTGCGCTGAGCGAGATGGGACAAGTGGCACACTGAGTCATTGCTCTGGAATCTTCCAAAAATGACACTTGGATCAGGGATTTCGCCTTGTGATGAGTCAGAGGCTCTGTTTCTCCAAGTGGAAGCAAGGTTCTCCAAGTGGACTCAAGAACTGAAGATCAACTGAAGAGAGAGAGGACACAAGGCAACTACACATCAGTTGCAAGCTGACTCATCCTTTCTCAATTCATCTATATATTGAGCTCTCTCCTATGAGCTCAGGAGGCTAGAATTTTGTGCAAAGTAATGATATGCTGTTGGTTTCACTATAGAACTATTGGGTGATTGCTTGAAGGAGGTGAAGAGGAGAAATTCTTTCTGCTGGGAGGTGTTGCTGGATTGGGGCCTTCAATGGTTGTAACACTCTCAGAACTTTACTTCTTCCATTAATAAAAGCTATTGAGGTTCTTCTATATGCACTTGTTTCAATGATGTATTGTGATAATTGTATATTTGATTTATGCTAATCCTTGAATCAGTTATGATTGCATGCTTCTTGTAGTTTCCTTCTTTGTTATTTTGCAGGATCTCATTGTAGCTGGGCCAACAAAAGAGCAAGGAGCTGGGAGCAAGCAGCAAAGAGAGGAATTTGGATTCGACATTAAGCGCAAGGCAACGGTTAGTACATTTCTTCATTCTCTCTTGCTTTCATAAAGAAGTAAACCTTAAGTAGTTTTCTTTACAGTTGTTGCTGAGGTACTATGACCCTTAGAGTGGGATAGGGTCATCCGAGTCGGATACTTTTCCCTACAACAAACTGGCGACTCCGCTGGGGATCATATCTGTTTGATTGTTTGTAGTATTTTTCTATTCATTTCCTGAAGAAAAGAGTACCAAATCGAAAAGCTTTTGACTATATCAAAAGCGAAGTAGAGGGCAGCTACTCTAGCTTATTTCTGAGCATGTTCATGATTTGAAGAGCTGATCTACAAGGATACTTGTAAGCTCTTAGTGATATCTTTTCATCTTCCTTGTCATCCCTTAGTGCGTGCTTGACTGATAGCTTCTGATTTGAGCAAAAACTGTGAATTTTTGAGAAAATTGTGACCCGGAAACTGTGAAACCGCAACTTTCGTTTTCCAAAGCAGGTAGTACACAGGCTACCTGCTTTGCAACGCAGGTCCCGAAGGGGCTACCTGCACTGAGAGCCAGACTGGCTGTGCAGCACCTGCGTTGGCCCAATTTTGCCTTGTGCATTTGGGGTTTCCTCCCTTTTTCTTGCCTGTTTTCACTATAGATTTTGCAGCCAGTTACCAGTCTTGTACCTGTTCTGAAACCAACCTTACTTGCCATCATTCCACCTCTGTTATATAATGAAATTGTACTTGTTCTTTTGTATTTCTTACATCATTTACAATTTCCCATAACGAAAGTGAACTAGTCTTGCTTTGGCCTCTTAGATCTGAACCTGTGTTAGGCATTTTGCTGGTCTAAAGAGTTAGCTTGTTTGTTGTCCATAGCTGATTAGTCTTTTTACTTTCGTCATTATGGTTTGATTTCATGTATTTCCAGTGATTAAACAAGTAAATCTTAAGGTGTCTTTTGATTTTTGGACAAGCTTGTTTGCTTTCGCTTGAAATCGAAATCAAAGTTATATAACAACTTTCTTTTTGTAATACATCAACATTAAGAAAGGGAAAAGAAAATATATGCATTGTGCATTTTGCATTTGAAAAAAGTTTGCATGATGATTTAGGAGAAAGTGCATTAGTTTGTGCTGTATGAACTGTGTGAAAAGATATGCCTTTCTTCTCCCTCAGTAGTTAAGATTTTCATCAGTCAAAAAGATTTGAAAAAAGCTTGCTTCTCATCTTAGGCTGCATTTAGGAATTTGTCATATACATCTCGTGGTGAACCTTGAAAGGCAAACTTTAAAAAGATCAACTTAAAATATACTGAATGAACCTAACAACGCATTGAAACATAACGCAAACACATAGAGGTCTAAGCTAGAGACGTGTTCCGGCGTCGTTAAACGTAGTGACTGTCGATCTCTACGAGGGTGGGGGATTCCTCCTGAGAGTCGGTGGCACTAATACGGACTTGTGCTCCCACGTACCGTCGAGTATATATTGGGAGACCCCTATAGGCATATATCCTTTATCCTTAGGAAGCCGTGTCGGCCGCCCTACTGATCGCAATGCAGTGAACACAGCATTCACGAAGATTGACCACACGTACCGTAAAACGTATTCCGTGGTTTTGCGAAAGGTTTGGCACACCCTCTGCCTAGATCTCCAGAGCAGTTTCTTTTGGCCTTTTTCAAACTCTATAACTGAAAAAGTCCAACCGAGCATTTGTCACTTCAGGCTCGTTAATACATCGAAGGAGACTAGAGTCATCTTTAGCTTTTTCTCGACTCTTAAAACATGAAAAAGCAAAGTTATGTCTAAAAGCGTCTAATAAAATTCATTCAAATCGGAAACACAATTTTTCCCCTTTATATTTTAGTTGATCGAGTAATCCGCAATCGTGGAAGAAAGTCAATTGAATATCCGTCGTTCGCGGAGGCTTGCGAGTCAACCGTCTTTGTCTCCGGAGTCGAAAACAGTCCGGGCAAAGCGAGCTCGTCGAACCAGTTCAAAATCTCCTTTAAAAGTTAGAACAAGTGTTCCAACAACATCTGAGATTCTGGTTACTCCAAACATTTCCGGAAACCCTGCCTCTATAGAAGAAGTTCAACCGCAGCAGAAGGACAGTAGTACTGATCCTAGTCTGGGGGCAAATACTTGTATAACTGAACCAGTTCCATCTGTAACCGGTCCAGAGAGTTTTGTTCCTCAAACGTCTGTCGCTATCGATACAACCCCTTCTTCGGCACCGGAAATCTTTTACGGACCTGACGGTCTTCCTCTTCCACCTGGTCTGATTGCGATAGAGGAAATTATAGAGGAACCGCAAGTATCCACTCCAACTCATTTTGGAGTAGGGGTCACTCTATTTCCTGCTACAGCTGAAGTTTGTTCATCACTAGTGGAAGTTCCTGTAGAATCACTAGGCAATCAATTGGATAGACTCAAAATGTCTAAACAGCCGTCGACATCTAGGACTATGTCAAATGACACGGCGACGGCAGAATTACCTGCTGCAAATCCGACAATGTTCGCCGGCATACCATCTGTCCCGACTAGCTCTCAACCGCTAGAAGGAGTCCACCAAGGGACTATCTCGACGGTATGGTCTGTTCCTGTTTGTTCCTCCGGAGTAATATCTGGTAACTCTTGTGGTGAGACTCAACAAATTGACCCTTTTGGGAATCAATTTAGGCCATCCAGTCCTCCAGGACAATCAATTGCCTTGAGCTCTGGATTACCACCGTATGGGGGGCAGTATGCCCTTTCATTACCCCCTCCGGGAGGGTACCCATACGGGAGTTCTCAACCTTATTCAAGTTATGGCGGAATTGCAACAAGTAGTTGGGCACCTATGCTATCCCAACCACCAAGAGTTGTATATTCTATGCAACAGTGTGTACCTGTGACGAACATCCCAACTACACCGGCTATTGTAACCGTGTCGCAAGTTCAAACGATGCCTGTTGTATGTCAACCTCAGATTTCTCAGGTTCTCATGCAACAGCCCCTTGACCCTGCGACCCAACCACAATCGCCTACTGGTGGGGCGACACAAGTACAATCGGGTACAATTACCCCACATCTTGGTCCAATGGTTAGTGTAGCACAACAACCCATGGTATCGCAACCGTGGATAGTGCAATACCAACAGCCACAATTCCAACAAGTGTACCAAGGTTCTGAACAGCAAATCTTTGCGAATACTGGACAACCATATATCCAAAATGGTCAAAATCAACCACTTTATAGTGGTCAAGTCCATCAACCGTATCAATCATACCAACATCAACTCCATTATGCTGGTATGCAAAGACCAACTGTTCAGGCAATTCCATCGTACCCTGGTTACGCTTCCCCTAACTTGAATCAACAGTTACCTTTTGTGGCGACTTTAGAGTTGCCTAATTTACATCGGTTAACCAATGATCCAATTGCTTATGCCCCATGGTGGCCAGTGATCCCGCACAAACTTCCATCCGACATTCCTAAATTCAATGGAAATCCAGGTGAAGACCCGTCGAATCATGTGATGACATTTCATCTATGGTGTTCATCGAACACTTTAAATGATGATTCGATAAGGCTTCGCCTTTTTCAGAGGACATTGATAGGTCCAGCGGCGAAATGGTATATAGAATTGCCAAGAGCTTTGTTCGACAATTTTAGCTCCCTTGCCACGACATTCTTAACCCACTTTCAATTACCAATAAGGTATGAAACGGGAACAGAGATATTGACCAACTTCAAACAGACAACCGCAACTCATATATCAGATCATATACATGAGTGGCGACGTCGACGAAGAATGGTTAAAACATATGTTCCTAATCAGCTTTTAGCTGAGTGGTTTATAAAGTCGTTACTTCCGGCCATAACGGAAGATGTGGCGAAGGGAGGAGTCGTAATAGAAGAGCAAGTTATTGCTCGTGCGCAATATTTGGACTTAGTATATACTCAGTCCGGCACGCTCTATGACAAGATACCAGACGCCCCTAGACCGGAGTTTTCAATCCCTCCTCCTCCTAAATCGAATAGTGACTCTCATGCCGGCGATGGCGTGATTGGCACGGCAAACTCGAATCCAAAAAGGACCAATCAAAAGAAGGCCCGTAAGGATTCGAATCAAAATGCGCATGAAGAAATTCTTGCTTCGGAAGTAAATGCCGTATCGACAGATAAGGGCAAAGAAACCAATCAACCAGGAAGCAAGAAGAAGCAAAACAAAGGGAAGAAGAATAAACAAGGTGAGTCATCCCCTAAGAAAAATTCTTCGAACCCTCATGGGAATAGGAAACCTAATCCATGTCAAATATGCGATGAGAAGGATCATACCACTAAGAATTTCCCATTCAAAGCTGAGCTGAAGAGGTTCTTTAAGAGTCCTGTTGTGGTAAAAATACAACACCCCCCATTATTGATGCGTCCGCTTCGAATAATGGGGACCCTTTCTATAAAAATTTTGGCTAAGCACCTTTTCGATTTTTATTTTAATTGATTGCCCTACGCTTTCGTTAATTTTTAGTTTTCTTTGGATTCTTGTTTTGATTGCTTTGTTAGAATCGATTTTTTTTATAAGCTTCACATTGACGCTTGTTTCACCTCATTTGGTCAACTGGTTTGAAAATGGTGCTCTTTTGAAAGTCTAATTATTTATGTACCTGGGTTAAAATTGCATAAAATGTACAATATTGCATTTTGTAAATAAATTAGTTCAATAACTCATTCATTTTAAATATTAACTCGTAGAGGGTTTTACTAACATTTTTCATTATGCAGCCAAATAATTAAGCATCGGGACTTAAGAAATTCACTCCAATTTCCAAATCAAATCTTAATCTCGAAAACCCAAACATTCAAGTGGCTGTAGTTTTTATTTTTAGCTATAGTTTAAAAAACTTAAATTCATAAAATAAAACCAAAATAAAAAATTGATTTTTAATGTTAAATATTAAATTAATTAAATTAATTTTTTTTTAATATAATTAATTAAATTAACTTAATATTTAATATATAAAATTATATCGCATCGGGAACTTTGCATTGTAATAATTTTTAAGAACTCCGATTGCCGATACTCCTTTACATCCCGACTTACCGATGCGATGGGGCATTAACTAAAGTTTTAAGAACGTGTGTTTAAATACGAAGGTTGCATCGCATCGGGAGACTTCAACCTATGCAAATTTTTATGCTCCCGACGCCACGCTTGTGCCGATGCGATAAGTCTTTGGTATTCATTTAGAACTCACGTATTAATTTTATTTTAAAGAAATCGTTTATGCCACCATATCATTCGTTATGTTAATATAGGAGTATGTTTCCATATGGATAAGAAAGGTAGGTTAGTTTATTTAATAGTGTAGTGTAGGTTGGCATATTTAACATTAGTTAATATATATTAATTAGTTTATATAATATGTACTAATATATTATATTAATTAAATTAATAATATGTAATATTATATTGTATTAATTAAATTAATTAATATGTAATATATTATAATCTGTAATATATTATATTAATTAAATTAATTAATTATATGTAATATTTAATTAATTTAAATATCAGCTAGATTAATATTAATTAGTTTTTAATTAGATTAATATTGATTAGTTTTTAATTAAGAATGGATTTGTTTATAAATCATTAGTTAGTTAAATTAATAAATAGTTTAGTTTATAATTAGGAATTAAATTAGAATTAATTAAGGACTAATTTAGGATTTAATTTTTAATTTAAATTCTCATTTTTTTAGGCCAGCAACAGAATTTCCAGATTTACATCAGATTTGACCCATCAACTTTGGAAGCTCATAAATTGAGTTCTACTTGGCCAAATGAGGCCCAGGACGGCTCATTGGAAAGAGAAAATCAAGGAGAACATTTTGAAGGAGGTTTCACCAACAGATAACAGATTTGATCATTTATTGGGCCAAAAATCAGGCAGAAGATCAGGCTCCGAATTTTGAAAACAAAATCAATTTTCTGAGTTATTGTTTTCAATTTTATTTGTCCAAAACCTCTTCTAAGTGTAGATCCATTGGTCAATAATATCATTTACCAATCAAATCATTCCAAGCATCAATACAGAGCTTATATTTTGTTTTTAATTATTTATTTAAATAGAATTTGATTGGGTTTGATTTAATTGCCAGAAATGATATTTTGATTGCATTTTAATTTATTTTGATTTCTTTTGCAGGAAAACAGTGGGAAGAATATGGAGAAAAAGATCTCAATCAATGAGAAGGCTCCAGCAATTGAAGATCAGGAATTTTGAGCAAATAGAATTGGATTTGGCAGATTTCTCTTCACCAAACTTTCCTCTCAAGAATTCCTTCACAAACAGTATAAATAACAGATTGCAAAATGGAATAGGGGCTGCTCTCCTCTGCAATTTTAGACTTCTGAAAGCACTATTGTAATTGGAATTTAGAGTTGTAGGAGGGAGGAGTGAAAAATCTCAGATCTGGGGGATTATTGAGGATTTTCCTTTTGTATCTTGAATTATGTGTGAAGGGCAGAGTTTGCACTATTGTGGCTCTAGTTTTGAAGGCAGAAGTTCAAGCAATGTAAAGGGCTGTTGGAGACCAAGAACAGAGAAATGGATGCAATAAAATTGGTATTTCTAATACTATTGTTTCAAATATCAGTTTTAATTTTATGGTGAGAGGAATGTGTCATTTTATTCATGTTTGTGCACTATTGTCAATATGGGTAATTTGTCCCAATCTTGTTATTATGTATCTCTGTTTTTATGGATTAATTTCTCATTTTAGAGTAACTACTTACTCTGAAATCTGTCTTATGAAACTGATTTATTGGATAATAATGTGTGTGAACTATTTCTACATATCATTATTCAATTATTGGATTTATTGATTTGATAATCAATATCATTTTGAGAACTACTTCCTGAATGTTGTTGATTTATTATTTCAGTTTTAAGGTTTCAATAGAACGTGTTTTGGTAACCATAATATCAGTTAATTGAACTACTTCATTAACTTGATATTCATTATAAGCAAGACATGTTTAAATCCTAATATTTTAATTATCTTGCTCTTAGTTGGGTTAGATCTATATCTGCCTAATTAAGATAGGATTTAGATTAGTTTCTTTTGCTTGCATCATAGAATAATCTTGCATTTAGAGTAAATTATACACTCTGTTAAGTCCTCTCCTCAAAGAGGCAAAACTTTAGTTGTGGCTTGGCTGAGCCCAAATCAGCTTAAGGGTCATTCTCTTGCCTGATCAGCAAGGAGAAGTGATCTGATGTCCCTGTCTATTGGTAGTTAAAGATACATTATAAACCAATAGCAATAGGGAGAAGGTAACTGGACCTAGATGAACAGTCGGAGCCACCACACCAAACGGAAAAGGAGCTGCTTTTAAGGTCCGGACCGGGTGGTTATCCCCCAATGTTGTTGCAGCGATTTTCGAGGCATCAACATTTTTGGCGCTAGAAGGAGGGCCTGAGATTTTTGTCTGTTGGGGTCTTTTCAATTTTAACATTTTGTTTATGGCTCCTCTCAAACTTCCAATTTGGAGTTGTATCCATGGACGTGCATCCTCCAATACTCCACCCGAAGTGGTAAGACTTTTGTCTCAGGAAAAGTTTAATGGTAAGAGAAATTCTTCTGCTTTTGACCATGTCTTTCAATTTATTCAAAATGTTTCAAATTATGATTTTCAAGGAATTGATGAAGGCATTTTATGCAGAATTTTTACTCTCACATTTGCGGCAAAAGCCAGAAACTGGTGCAAAACTCTTCCAGTTGCCTCAATCCATAGCTGGGATCAATTTGTTACAATTTTCATTTGTAAATTTGACGGCTACGATTATGAACAGGTATGTGAAGAAATTGAATATCTACAAAGGTTTAAAAATGAGTCTGTTAATGATTTTAATATGCGATTTCATTTGAATTGCTTAAGATTTAAAGACGAAGATAAACCTACGGAAGAAGAATCATTAGATTGGTTTAAATATATTTGTTCTCTTCCACCCATTCCCAATCCATATGAAATTAATTCAAGCTTTGTTCCATCCCCTTCCAATATAAATGAGAATCCCAATTTGGATGTGCAAATAAATGGTGATGAAGTGGTTTCACAAAGCTTGGAAAATATTTCCATTCAAATGCAAGAAGACAACAATAGCAATTTTGGGGAAAAAGCCGCCTTGAAATCTGAAAGCTACTTTGAAGTAAATTCGGAAAATCAAATCGCAAATCAGCAAGTACAAGCAGCAATCAAAATGCAAACTGCTGTACAAATTTCTGAATTTCTCCATGATAAGCAAATGCCAAAATCAGAGCAGCAAAGCAGCGTTCTTCAAGAAAGCATATGCACGCAAAGGAATGATCTGCAATCTGAAATTTACAATGAGCATAATGCACAAGAGTTCTCAAACAGAGACAGTTTTAAATGCATTGTTTCAGGTTCACATTTTTCCCTTTATCCTGATATTTTTAATGATGATAATATTTTTCCTCCTGGTATTGATGATATTTCAGGAATTAAAGAGGATGATTTAAATGAATTGCCATTAAATTTTTATCAAGATAAAGAAATAATAATTGATCATTCTTTTGCCACTGATGAACATGAAATTCTTGTCCCTCCTTGTTTTGATATATTGGATGAGATTGAAGGGAATTCTAGAGAATCTTGTGAGGTCATTTATGATGATTACTCTGATATTGAGGATGTTGATTTCAATTTTTCTCAAGAGAATCCTCATGATAAAATTCAAATAACATCTGAGGATGAAGAACGCTTCAATTTAGGAATTATCTCAACTAATCCTCATTTTAGAGCAGCAAATTATCTTCATGATTTCACCATTCAAGAAAACATTCCAATTTATGATTCACATGAGGATCAAACTCCCATTCCTATTCATGATCATAATTCGTTTTCTATTTCACAAGTTGGAATTCAAAATTTTTCAAATTCCATAATTGTGGCCATTCCTTGTGAAAATGAAATCATTTCAAAACGATCCCAAATGTGCTGTAACATTAATTGTACAAATAGTGATTTCATTTTAGTTTTTCTTTCACAGCTATTTTGTTTAAACTTAGATTTATTTTCTGATTTTATTTTGCAAAATTTGCACACTTTTCGCTGGCATATTGAATACCTTACTGTCAAACACTTAATTGATGCATTGCCCAATTGGGAAATTCAAGTTTCATATTATAATCATCAGCATCGAAAGATATTAATATTCCAATTTATATCAATGCTAATGTTTCATCAAAAGCTTCTATCTTTTCAAAGGCAATGTCAACAAGAGAATGTATTTTTGCAATTTGGCCAGCAATTCAATTTAATTAATAATTTTCCATGTCATTTGACAGACTTCCATTCATTTTTCATTGACTCATTTGAAAAGTATTTGGAAGTTTTTCCTTCAAGGAAAATTGTCAATGATTTAACATTTGTACATAATACTAACAATTCTTTCCAGGCCTTTGAATTTAAAAGCTCATCTTCACAATCTGGCCTGTTATCTCTTCCTTTGAACGTTTCTCAATTTTTAATAGAGATCCATCCAGATTTCTATGATCCAATTGGTATTCAATTGGAAACGAAATTTCAAGAGAATGAGATTTTAATCAACTTGCTAACAATAACTGTGCATTCTGATTTCATATTTATTTTCCTTAGTTTAGTCAAATCTGTATTCTTATTCCTAACATTTGAACTGTACATAAACGCGGGAATAAAAATGAGAGAATGGTTACACTGGAAATATGACTATACCTAGTCATTTTCATGTATATGGTTAGAATAGGAGTAGAATTAATTTAGTTAGCTTGTTTTATGTAGTTAATTTATTTGAAATAGTTCTGTAGATTAAAAAAATAAAACAAAGCAATCAGCCTTCTCATACATGTTCAGTGGAAACATTTTTCCTTATCAGAAAATTTTAATTCTTGCTTTCCTTTTTGAAATTTCTTATAGCGATTTCTCTACTCTGCCTATTTTGAATAATGTCTTGATCAAAGTCAATTAAAGTTGCACTTGGCATCAAAGCCACTTTTCATCATTTCGGGATTTCCTTCTAAGATTTTCTTTTGAAATTTATATGGTAAGGATTTGAGGATATAAAAGCTTCATGATCCCATTATCCTATGAGATGTATGATTGACTATGATAAGCCTAATTTTAATTCAATCATTATCAGTCAATCTAACATGTCACAGCAATCATATGAAGTTCATATTATATTCCTCGGAATTTGCCAAAAGCTGATCTTAAGGATGCCCATTTTGCCAAAGTGCACACATTTAAATTTGTTTTGACATTTTTCTACAATTAGTGGCTTAATCTCATTCTAATATTTAGTTCATTATCTGATGCTGTAAAAACGCATCATGTCTATTTACTAAAGGCATTATTAAAAAGTCACTATAACAATACAGATTTTTCTCAAGATTAATTCGGAATGAGCAGAGGTAATAAATTGTTACTTCACTTCGAAAGGGAAGCATAATTTCATATTTATTTCTGGTAAATTTTATATTCCATGAACATGAATGATTGATTTCATTTAGGCTGATTGCACACCTAGATTTAGAATAAATAATGAGATGATTTTAATCAAAGGAAGGATTTGAAGATTTATCAGGTAAAATTTGCAGACAAATTCCTTTCAGGTACGCATTTACAACTTTATTTTCATCCATTATTAATTCTGTTTTTCTTAGCTTATTTTTGATTTATGTTCTGTTTTATTTGCAGGTTTTCATTTGTTTTCAAAACATGAAGTAAGCAGTAAACTCATTCCAAATTTGCAAACAGGTTCAGGGAAATTCAATTCTGATTCATTAGAATTTAAGCATTTTTTTAGCTTTGCTTTCATTCATTAGAAAACCCAATTGAAATTTCAAGAAATATCATAAGACCATTCGCATCATAAGATTTCATCGGAAGTAGTTTTTAGTATTTCTTTTGATAAATTGTTCATCGAAGACCTCCGATGTATTATCATACTCATATGCCATATTGCATTTCGCATATCGGAGCTTTCCAAGTGAAGTATACTTCCATGAACATGAATCGCCTATCTCCGATAATCGACTTTACCGATATTGCGATAAACACATAATTCCAGACCCGATATGAAATTCAAATCAAATTCATAAAATATCGCGTCCGTTCAATCGTAATAATGGTAGGAGTATAACTTTAAAGGAGCCCGATGTTTCGGATCCGATATGTTATCAAATTTTCAACATAAAATTATCGGGTCCACTCTTCATCACATATCGGCATATTGAGAATTGTTAAATCGTGCGCATAACATTGCCGATCGCAATCGCTTCCTTGCACTTTTATTTATGGCCGATATCTCGGATCCAATATGTTATTAAAATCCCATCATAAAAAGTAATCGGGTCCGCTCTTCATTGCATATCGTCATAGCAAAAAATATACTGTGTTACATCGGGTACCCAAAGTTTCCCGATTGCCGATTAGCTACGACTTCCATCGCATCGCCGATATTGCAATCATTTCATCACATTCTTACGCTCACATCACCTCTCTGAATCTACAATGTGTATTTTGCAATATGGGAAGCACGATGCAATTTATTCTCTGATCCCCGATATAATATTTCTTTAATGATGCGATCGCTTCATTTCATTGCACATGTTCTTATCAGCAATTTGCCATTGCAATCTCCGATGCAATAGCTTCCAATGCATGCCTATGAGCCATTAACATTTAATCGATATATGGCATAGCAATAAAGGTGAAATTCTGCTGATTAAATTTGAAGCATGGTGAAGAAACATGTTATGTGAATCATCCGATACGGCAATGTGTTATTTTAAAAGCGAGCTTGGGTAACAACTATGGTAAGAAAGCAGTTAATGACCAATTTGCAGCATATCCAAATTATTTCAATTTCTCACACATTTTAGTTTAAATATATAATTCCATAATTAAAAATGGAATTCAAGACCTCTCTATCTTCATATTTAAATTTTATTATCGTAGATTTGGTCTTGATTCCGAACTATTTATAAAATCATGGAATTTATATGAAACTTGTGATATTTTGAGAAACAGTCATTGCTGCAAATTCTCATTCTCATTTTTGATGCATTTGCTTTAATTTCAACTCCCTTGAACACTAGGCATTTCATTTTTACGTTTTACTGCTTGCTTTAGTGTAAATAAAATAAATAATGATTTTGGGTTACAAGATTTTGGTTAGTGTGACTTCTTCATGTTTTTAATGATAATTAAAATAAGGAGTCAGCTAGTTTGAAGAAATTGATACCTTTCAGGTAAGATCAAAAGCAAGGATCCAATGGTAAGATTCATGTACCCACTTTCATTAATTTCCATTTCGTCACTCTAGTTTCATTTTTCTTTTTAAATTATGCTGATATAAAACTCTGTTTTGAAGCTCTCCATTTGAAGTTTTCAATCTTCTGCCAAATCAGATTTTCAAGGTCCATACTCTTCTTTTGGCTTAATTCCAAGAAGCAGCGATAATCTTCGTCGAAACAGCTACACCAGGAAGTTTCTGAACCTTTAATCTGTTTCTTTAAGCATTCCTTTTTAGAAAATGATTAAGATAATGCTTGGAAACAAGAAGATTCATATCAAACAGAAATTATTCATTGTGGCTGAATTTTACGATCACTGTTATCTAAAAGCCTAAAGAATTCACAACTCTGCAAGGTATGTTTTTTTCTAGATCTCAACATAAGAAGGAATGATTACATGCTTATTTTCTTTCTCTTCATATTGTTGGAGACATTGGTATAAACATTCTTGTTTGAGTTTATCATGCGAGACTTGGATTTTCCTTTCCATTTTTAGAGATTTCTTGGTTTTGATTTTTGCTCGCTGATTTCTTTTCCCATTTTAGCATAAGAATTATTTTTCTTTGGTTTTCAGTTTTGATTTTGGTGACTTTTCCATTATTTATATGGAAGGCCTATTGGTTACCTAACAATGGTCAGGATACGTGGAGAAAAATTGTTAATAGTCACCTATTAGCTTTTTCTTAAATCTCTTAGTAAAGTTTGATTTTCTTATTATTAAAGTAGATATACTTAAGGAAGAGATTACCAATCAAGAGAAGTTGGCAAAGTATCATAAAATCTGGAAAATTTCTTTTTCATCAAATTGTAATCATTTTGAGATTTCAAAATTTCATTAGGATCTTTCAAAGTTCTATTATCAGTCAAGAAAAGTTATTTTTAACCAAGTAAAGACACTTTACAGCAAAGCACCTTTAACTCTGAAATTGCCATTCGTAACTCTTAAGGAGTCAATGATTCTCCCTATCCCAAAGAGTCTTGTTTTTCTAGAGTATAATCCAGAAGTATATCTAAACTTAAAAGATAAGAGGTCTCATCGTGAGCCTGCTTACCATGATCATAGGGGAAAATAGGCTGACATTACCAACACTGTTAAACAAACCAGGGTAATGGCTTATGATTGCAAACAATTATAAGACAAGGGGTCTCATCACGAGCCAGCTTGTTCAGTCCAATTTTAACCAGTGAATGGCATTGTCAACTATCTGGCTACCATACTAGGACAATGGCTTTTAAGATTTAAAAAAAAGAAAAAAAAGTAATACATATATAAATGGATTTATCTCTAGATCAATAATTCTTGAAAAGATGGGATTCTGAATCATTGATGATTGAAAAAGTAACCTTGCCGAGACTATAGATGTTTGCTGGTAGCAGTGGCTCTACTTGTGACAAATGAGTATATTCTAAAAAGCTAAACTGCAAAGTGACCCCTGCTTTATCTCTACAACTAATTAAGGATTGATATAGAGTTTTGAAATATTTTAATTTATGAGAAGTTTTAAGAAAAATTACAGTTAGATGATTCTGGTTTTTATTCAGACTAATAAACTAAGTCAAGCATTTCAAGCATAATCTTCTCTTCTTTAATTATTTTTGCTTTAATTTTAGGAAAATCTCATTTATAACAGAGATAACTGGTTCTTCTCCCGTGTGTCGCCAATTGTTGTGGTAAAAATACAACACCCCCCATTATTGATGCGTCCGCTTCGAATAATGGGGACCCTTTCTATAAAAATTTTGGCTAAGCACCTTTTTGATTTTTATTTTAATTGATTGCCCTACGCTTTCGTTAATTTTTAGTTTTCTTTGGATTCTTGTTTTGATTGCTTTGTTAGAATCGATTTTTTTTTATAAGCTTCACATTGACGCTTGTTTCACCTCATTTGGTCAACTGGTTTGAAAATGGTGCTCTTTTGAAAGTCTGATTATTTATGTACCTGGGTTAAAATTGCATAAAATGTACAATATTGCATTTTGTAAATAAATTAGTTCAATAACTCATTCATTTTAAATATTAACTCGTAGAGGGTTTTACTAACATTTTTCATTATGCAGCCAAATAATTAAGCATCGGGACTTAAGAAATTCACTCCAATTTCCAAATCAAATCTTAATCTCGAAAACCCAAACATTCAAGTGGCTGTAGTTTTTATTTTTAGCTATAGTTTAAAAAACTTAAATTCATAAAATAAAACCAAAATAAAAAATTGATTTTTAATGTTAAATATTAAATTAATTAAATTAATTTTTTTTTAATATAATTAATTAAATTAACTTAATATTTAATATATAAAATTATATCGCATCGGGGACTTTGCATTGTAATAATTTTTAAGAACTCCGATTGCCGATACTCCTTTACATCCCGACTTACCGATGCGATGGGGCATTAACTAAAGTTTTAAGAACGTGTGTTTAAATACGAAGGTTGCATCGCATCGGGAGACTTCAACCTATGCAAATTTTTATGCTCCCGACGCCACGCTTGTGCCGATGCGATAAGTCTTTGGTATTCATTTAGAACTCACGTATTAATTTTATTTTAAAGAAATCGTTTATGCCACCATATCATTCGTTATGTTAATATAGGAGTATGTTTCCATATGGATAAGAAAGGTAGGTTAGTTTATTTAATAGTGTAGTGTAGGTTGGCATATTTAACATTAGTTAATATATATTAATTAGTTTATATAATATGTACTAATATATTATATTAATTAAATTAATAATATGTAATATTATATTGTATTAATTAAATTAATTAATATGTAATATATTATAATCTGTAATATATTATATTAATTAAATTAATTAATTATATGTAATATTTAATTAATTTAAATATCAGCTAGATTAATATTAATTAGTTTTTAATTAGATTAATATTGATTAGTTTTTAATTAAGAATGGATTTGTTTATAAATCATTAGTTAGTTAAATTAATAAATAGTTTAGTTTATAATTAGGAATTAAATTAGAATTAATTAGGGACTAATTTAGGATTTAATTTTTAATTTAAATTCTCATTTTTTTAGGCCAGCAACAGAATTTCCAGATTTACATCAGATTTGACCCATCAACTTTGGAAGCTCATAAATTGAGTTCTACTTGGCCAAATGAGGCCCAGGACGGCTCATTGGAAAGAGAAAATCAAGGAGAACATTTTGAAGGAGGTTTCACCAACAGATTTGATCATTTATTGGGCCAAAAATCAGGCAGAAGATCAGGCTCCGAATTTTGAAAACAAAATCAATTTTCTGAGTTATTGTTTTCAATTTTATTTGTCCAAAACCTCTTCTAAGTGTAGATCCATTGGTCAATAATATCATTTACCAATCAAACCATTCCAAGCATCAATACAGAGCTTATATTTTGTTTTTAATTATTTATTTAAATAGAATTTGATTGGGTTTGATTTAATTGCCAGAAATGATATTTTGATTGCATTTTAATTTATTTTGATTTCTTTTGCAGGAAAACAGTGCGAAGAATATGGAGAAAAAGATCTCAATCAATGAGAAGGCTCCAGCAATTGAAGATCAGGAATTTTGAGCAAATAGAATTGGATTTGGCAGATTTCTCTTCACCAAACTTTCCTCTCAAGAATTCCTTCACAAACAGTATAAATAACATATTGCAAAATGGAATAGGGGCTGCTCTCCTCTGCAATTTTAGACTTCTGAAAGAACTATTGTAATTGGAATTTAGAGTTGTAGGAGGGAGGAGTGAAAAATCTCAGATCTGGGGGATTATTGGGGATTTTCCTTTTGTATCTTGAATTATGTGTGAAGAGCAGAGTTTGCACTATTGTGGCTCTAGTTTTGAAGGCAGAAGTTCAAGCAATGTAAAGGGCTATTGGAGACCAAGAACAGAGAAATGGATGCAATAAAATTGGTATTTCTAATACTATTGTTTCAAATATCAGTTTTAATTTTATGGTGAGAAGAATGTGTCATTTTATCCATGTTTGTGCACTATTGTCAATATGGGTAATTTGTCCCAATCTTGTTATTATGTATCTCTGTTTTTATGGATTAATTTCTTATTTTAGAGTAACTACTTACTCTGAAATCTGTCTTATGAAACTGATTTATTGGATAATAATGTGTGTGAACTATTTCTACATATCATTATTCAATTATTGGATTTATTGATTTGATAATCAATATCATTTTGAGAACTACTTCCTGACTGTTGTTGATTTATTATTTCAGTTTTAAGGTTTCAATAGAACGTGTTTTGGTAACCATAATATCAGTTAATTGAACTACTTCATTAACTTGATATTCATTATAAGCAAGACATGTTTAAATCCTAATATTTTAATTATCTTGCTCTTAGTTGGGTTAGATCTATATCTGCCTAATTAAGATAGGATTTAGATTAGTTTCTTTTGCTTGCATCATAGAATAATCTTGCATTTAGAGTAAATTATACACTCTGTTAAGTCCTCTCCTCAAAGAGGTAAAACTTTAGTTGTGGCTTGGCTGAGCCCAAATCAGCTTAAGGGTCATTCTCTTGCCTGATCAGCAAGGAGAAGTGATCTGATGTCCCTGTCTATTGGTAGTTAAAGATACATTATAAACCAATAGCAATAGGGAGAAGGTAACTGGACCTAGATGAACAGTCAGAGCCACCACACCAAACGGAAAAGGAGCTGCTTTTAAGGTCCGGACCGGGTGGTTATCCCCCAATGTTGTTGCAGCGATTTTCGAGGCATCAACAAGTCCTCACACCTCAACTGTGTCAAATGATCCATTTCCTAACCCAGGTCAAAATCTGGTTGATAGCAGAAACGCTTCCCCATCTCAAGTGCTTATGTTGTCGGTTTCAAAACAGCAAAATGATGCTTTGATTTCGACAAGGAACAAAGATTACGGAAATCCACAGGTGTCGAACGATAAAGGTAATGATCAACCTGGCAGTTCGACAACAACTTCGGCAGAAGTTGTACCCCCCATCACGCATGAATTAACGATAAAACCGCCGAAGGGAGTAGTACACAAGTCGACATTTAATCCTCGTGCCAGAGCGGCACAGCATTATAACATAGTGGAAGATTTGGCGCAATCGCCATCTGCTATGTCGACTCTTGAGGTACTACAACATTGCCCATCCCAAAGGCAGGCATTGTTATCAGTAATTGGTGGGGTGGATCCTAAAGATTCCAATCTGGTATCCTTTGATCACAAAGGGTATGATCCTCAGTTACCAGCTCAACTAGCTTTCCTCGTCCAAGTGAAAGCCCTCAACAAAACAGTTCATCGAACGATTATTGATGAGGGAGCATCGACATGTATTATGTCGATGAGTTGCTGGAAAACTTTAGGATCTCCAACCTTGTCGCGATCATCAACAACATTAAAAGCATTCGACGGAAGGATATATACCCCTTACGGTATCCTTAGTAACCTGAAAGTTGAACTAGGGGGCAAAACAGTAGAAATAGATGTTGAAGTCATCGATGGCAATCTTGACTATAACATCCTACTGGGAAGGCCATGGATTTATGCCATGCAAGCTGTTGTGTCGACTTATTTTAGGAAGATCGCATTCCCCTTTGAAGGAGGGATTATGGTCGTCGATCAACAAAACTTCCTCCCTAATGGTTCACAAGTTACAGGAAGCGTTCCTATGATCCATGGCAGTGACCGGTCGATTCAGGATATTGGAGTAGGTCTGTTGAAAGATCCCACCATGATGGGAACTTTCGCGCTACCACCTCCTATTTGCATAGGAAATGTACCGTTTGTAGCAACATGCAATATGGTATCCACCTTGAAAGTCACAGAAGGCAGAATCACTATGGATCATACAATGGTTTTGCCACCAAGCCCCATTGAAATATTGTAGCAATCAATGTTTTATGCCTGGGATGCAAATCCCAATCAGCGCTCTTCGAGCATTTGGGTAGATAGATCTAGAGAATATGGTACCCCATTAGATCCTTGGTCGAAAGTACATGGGACTGACGAAGGAATCTTACAATCAATGTTGATTGAGGAGGCACCATGGAGTGATCACCACCATCGTTCCCTTCTTCCGGAATATGAAGAAGATACTCGACACGACCTATACCACCCTTCAGTCTTTGAATTCCTAACAAATACTATAAATACGGTGGATTCCGAGCGAAACCTATCCAATATTGAAGAGACTATAGCCATAAATATCTCGACAAAACCTGATGTTGTAGAGAATATTCATGTCGGCAAAAGTTGTTCCCCTTCAGAACTGGAAATATATGGTGCTCTTTTTCGCGAGTTTAGAGATGTCTTTGCGTGGTCATATGATGAAATGCCAGGCATTGACTCGAGTATCGTTGAACATGAAATTAAAATGTATCCTGATGTCAAACCGGTAAGACAACGGCTTCGACAGGTACATCCTAAGAAAGCCGCTGCCATTAAGGCAGAAGTTGAGAAACTTCTCCATGCTGGATTCATCTACCCGGTTCCTCTAACCGATTGGGTATCGAATATTGTCCCTGTTATGAAAAAACAAGGGACGATAAGAGTGTGCGTCGATTATAGGGATGTAAACCAAGCTTGTCCGAAGGACAACTACCCTACACCCTTCATCGACCAGATAATTGATGAATGCGCCGGATGTGAAATCTTTTCCTTTATGGATGGATTTTCCGGGTATAATCAAATAAATATCCGCCCACAGGACCAGTCAAAGACTGCATTTATTTGTCCGTGGGGCACATTCGCTTATCGGAAATTACCCTTTGGTTTAAAGAACGCAGGGGCGACGTTTCAGAGGGCAATGAATTATGCCTTCCATGACATCAAGAACATCGTTCAACCATATCTCGACGACCTTCCAGCTCATTCGCGAAAGAGGACTGATCATCCGCAGCATTTGAGAGCAATATTTCTACGTTGCCGACACTACAAGATAAGACTCAATCCACACAAATGTGTGTTTTGCGTCGGTTCTGGTCGATTACTTGGCTTTGTAGTCTCCAAAGATGGGATTCGTCTCGACCCCTGTAAGGTTCAGGCAATCATCAATTTGCCTCCACCTTCGAATTTGCTTCAGATTCAGAAATTCCAAGGGAAAGCAAACTTTCTGAGGAGGTTCATTCTAAATTACGCAGAACTCGCTAAAGGTTATACACGTCTTTTGAAAAAAATATGTACCCTTCGACTGGGACCAGGTTGCGCAAGCTTCCTTTGACGCTTTGAAAGAGTCTCTAGTAAAAGCATCATTAATGTATGCCCCAGATTATCTTAGGGATTTTAACCTGTATCTAGCTGCAGCAGATACAACCATTGCGATGGTTTTAGTTCAAGAAGTCGATGGAGTTGAACATCCTGTATATTATTTAAGTAAAAACTTAAATGATACAGAAAGTAAATATTCTTACGTTGAAAAGCTAGCGCTTGCTGCTGTTCAAGCGGTACAGAGATTTCGACATTATATCCTCTTTAGGAAAACTACCATTCTGTCAAATTGCAACCCCATGACTTATATACTGTTGCGACAGTTGCTGGGGGGCAAGTATTCCAAATGGATAGCGATCCTTCAAGAGTTTGATTTAGAATTTGTAAAATCCAAATCAAAGAAAGCTCTGGTATTCGCAGAATCATTATGCGATCTTCCATCGTCATCCAACGATGAAACCTCCAAGGAATCAATCGTGGACGAGACTTTGTTTCTGATATCTGCAAGCGATGAGTGGTATGGAGATATAATAATCTATCTCCAGACCCAAAAGTTTCGGCCAAACACCTCACACTCCGAACAGAAACGTATATGATACCAAGCAAAAGATTACATGATCGTCGGTGATACTCTTTACCGTCGTGGTATCAATACAGTTCTGAGGAGGTGTCTCACCCATGAAGAAGCCGAAAAAGCCCTGAATGAGTGTCATTCAGGCGCATGTGGGGGGCATCAATCAGGTTTCGCTATAGCCCAAAAGATATTAAGAGCAGGATATTTTTGGCCAACAATGTTCAAAGATTGCATAATCGCAGTCCGAAGTTGCCATTCCTGCCAAATCTTTGATAGCAAAACCAGAAGACCGCCCGCACCACTGCAACCAATAGTTGCAGTTGGTCCTTTCGCCAAATGGGGCATCGATTTCATGCAATGTAACCCCACCTCGACCGGGGGGCATGGGTATATTATAGTCGCTGTTGACTATTTTACCAAATGGGCCGAGGCGATGCCTACATTGGATAACACTGGCGAAACAGCTGCCCTTTTCTTTTTCAATCATGTAGTCGCCAGGTTCGGCGTACCACAGGCTATAGTTACGGATCATGGATCACATTTTCGCAATCACATGATGGTCGAATTGGCTGCCAAACTAGGGCTATCTCACGACAGCTCTACCCCATATTATCCACAAGCTAACGGACAAGTTGAGGCAATCAACAAGGTCCTGAAGCGTATGTTGCAAAGGATGATCGGGGTTCATAAAAGAAGGTGGCACCTAATCCTGTACTCAGCCTTGTGGGCTTACCGAACATCGGTAAAGAACGCAACCGGGTTCACACCTTTTCAATTGATGTATGGCCTGGAAGCAGTCTTACCAATCCAGTGCGAAATTTCGTCGCTTAAACTCGCAATTGATCTCCTCCCCGGAACTTCGGAAGAAGAGGCTCATTTCTTGGAATTAATCCACTTGGATGAAACCCGTCGTGATGCCGCTTTGGCTAAAGAAGCCCATAAGAAACGAGTCAAGGCTCAGTTCGACAAAAATGTCAAACCTCGTGTCTTCTCAGAAGGTGATTTGGTCTTGCTTTATGACCAAGAATCCGATAAATTAGGAGCAGGTAAATTCAATTCCTTATGGATGGGCCCCTATATTGTTAAAAGAGTGTTATCAAAAGGAGCCTACGAGTTAATAGATTACGACGGAATTCCACTGGCGCAGCCCCGGAACGGGCTGTACCTCAAGCGTTACTATGCTTAAATAGTAACCTGCATGCTTTTGTTGTATTTTGTTTTCGCCAAAGTTCTTGTTCTGGTTGAGTGATTCCTCTTTTTCATTCATTGCAGATGTCAAACCTTATGGAGACATGTGTTGGATATGCCGACGGAGCAAGTCGTAGTTTGCGGAACCTATCCTCCGCAGCCTGGGCCATTTTTGATCCAAGCGGCGAGTTAGTAAGTTTCAGAGGTGTATGTATTGGGCAATCAACGAATAACATCGCCGAGTATAGCGCGTTGATAGAACTACTCTCTGATGCCATCACACGTGGCATATGCCGACTAATTGTCAGGCTAGACTCACAGCTCGTAATACGACAACTCAATGGTATATATTCTGTTCGCAATCCAGCTATTTATCGCATGTTCCTAAGAGTAAAAATCTTGGAAAGACGATTTGATTCAATTCAATATCAACATATTTCAAGAAATTTAAACACATTAACTGACTCATTAGAAAACTATGTGTTAGATAGACATTTGCAACATTTATAAAAAGGACACCTCATAAAAGAGTGTACATATGAATCATCCAAATCAACCAGAATGAAACTCGAAAATCAAAATATATATAAGCTGTTTATAAAGTTCATACATAATGTTCTGTAACCAAGACAAAATTGGTCATGTGACCTAAAAACTCAAAAGTGCTAGGGGGCACCCTAGCCTAGTGATGCTCCTGATAGTAAGCCACAGTCTGTGCTATCATGCGCAGAAGACGGGTCCATCGTCTAGGTACACCGATAGTATGCTGCTGCATCGGTAAAGGTAAATCGTCAATCTGTACATCCGGAAGACCACGGGTAAGGTTCTCAACCTGCCCCTGCACAGCTGTAAGGGTCTCAGTATCGCTAAGATCACGGATAATAACTCTCCGAGCAGGTTCCTCTGCCGGAGCAGCAACAGGTGGTCTCAGACGAACTGCCGAACGAACAGGACCGACATCTGCAAGCACACATGAGTTCAATTAAAGTCTTGATAGAATAAAGCACAAGAACATTATAAATGAAAACAATGAACAGTAATATGGTTGAAGTTCTTACCAGTAGCATCCCACTGAGCACCGTCTGGCAGTACCATATCCGGATCACCCCGGAAATCCATACCAACATATGGGTACTCGGAAAAAGCCATCTCCTGGCGATCGAACCACCTGAAGAAAGCGGCGTTGAAAGAAATCTGGGATTGACCTGCATGTCTGGACATGTGATCGACCCATCGCTGCATACGTGGCTCGGTAGGAGAAGGCACTCCGAGATCAATGTACTGAGGTTGCATCAGAGGGATCTTCTCCAAGGCGAAGGCAGTCAGAATCGAACCAAAACCAAAGTTCTTCAGCTTCCCGTCCTTCACCTTGTTGAGTTGACTTTTCATCTGAGTAAGCACTGCATCACTCCAGTTGAAGATCTTCGGTTGGAGACACTCCAAGGCGTGCTGCATATGAGACCTGTTGGCAACATGTAAAGATGCACTGCCGGCCATCCTACCAAGAGTATACAGAATAGACCTGAGAGGCCTGCTAGTAACATCACGGATGACTACCTTGCCGTCTCTGCTCGGCTGGGACCCCTCCCTGCAATACTGGCGGACATAGTCTCTCACGGAATCATTCCCCCGAACTGTACCAGATAAAGAAATGGGGGCACCCCGCCTTGACAAGCCAATCAAGAAGTAAATGTCTGTCACAGTCAATGGAATAGGTTTGTTCCTGATCTGGAATACTTGGTTAACAGGATCCCAAGCATCAAGCATATACTGCAGTAGTGAAATCTGTGCTCTCATGCTTGAGATACGGAAAAACTTCACCATACCACAGTCTCGTAGCGCGCCCACCGTAACAGGATCATGAAGGGCAATCATATCTTCTTCTTCATGTTCTCGTTCTCGCCATGTGAGGGCCATCTTGATCAAGAATCCCTGCAAAACAAACAAGAGAATGAGTCAGCTCCTGAAATTGATGAAAAACTGGCGAAAATTTCATCAAAATCTGTGAAAAATTGTTGTTTTTATGCCCCAACGCAGGTACCCAGTGTACTACCTGCGTTGGGGGACAAGCTGCCTTCAAACAGCTTGAATCCCAACGCAGTTTTCGAATGGGGAACCTACGCTGATCAGAGGGCGCCCTGGCAAAACCCCAGAGGCTCAATAGAACAGCAAAACAGGCATAAAACAGGAAAATGAAACCATGAAAATGAAGAGCTAAGGTTTAGCTCCTACCTGGTCCAAACGGCGCCGAAAATCATCCGCAGAATCTCCCGGAATCAGCTGGTGAAAATCAAGGGGAAAGAGGCTCCTCCAAAGCTCCAACAAGCAAAATGCAAATGAAATGGTAAAGTGAGAGGTAAAAACCCTTTTTATTTGCTTTTTTACGTAGTTCAAGGTAAATATTAATGTGTTAATCTCATTTTCAAGTAAATATTACTCATTTCTAACTAGTTTGTTGCAGCAATTTGAAAATGCAGTGCTATCAGTGAAAAAGAGAAGCTAGTTATGGTAAAAAATCAAAAGTAAACCATATAATCGAGCAGTTTTAGCAATGTTCATGCTCGTTAAAAAATAAACGCAAGATTCGAGCAGTTTTAGCAATGTTCATGCTCGTTAAAAAATAAACGCAAGATTCGAGCAGTTTTAGCACATAGTTCATGCTCGTTAAAAAATAAACATAAGTTGTGAGCAATCTTCCCCTAGAGTTCGAGCTCACCCAGAAAAAATGAACCGGTAAATAACCTTGGTAAATGTAACCTTTGACAGCCATATTAAAGCCCTTGGTCGTGTTCTTGCAGTCTCACCTCCATCCGTTCATTTGGCCAATCGTTCATCTCCATATGATTGTTTACCCATTTTGAGGAACAACTGCGAAGAGTGATTTCACTTAGCCATCCTTGTGACACTGCCGTGATTGGAAAATTCCAACCTGTACCTGGAATCTGCTGCTATCCCTGTTTATCACTCGTTCCTCAAAAGACGAGTCTCCTTTGAGCTCTTTTCTCCTGACTCGTAAAATATGAAAAGTTTGCCGAGTTTTGGCCTTCCAGCTCGTTAAACGACCGGAAGAGCTATCCCTCCTCTAGATTTTAATCTTTTTGGACCTGAGGGATTATTGCACAAAAAGATCGAGCGCTTGTTTTGTTCGGCTCGTTAAAAGTACCGAAAACTCATCCCTTCTGTATTGTTTTATACTTTTTCGGACTTAAGGGATTAGATGACAAAAAAGGGATTCTGGAGTTGACTTTATGTACCTTTTCAGACTCTCTAAAAATGAAAAGGGCCGAGTTATCCTTGTCGTTAGACTCGTTAAATTCATTAAATAGTGACAAACCTGTCTTTAGACGAGAATGAGTTTCCCTATCGCTAGGCTCGTTAAAACATAGCGATGGGCTTGCCCGAAGGGCAGGTTATAGAACAAGCATATGTTATCCTCCTCAAGCTTGACAAAAATAAAGAGGTACTGGTCAGCAATGACTAGGGAAAAATTGGGAGAACCTCACAGCTTTAATGGTAGCAAGTCGCTCTTGAACATGACACTTTGTCCTCCGTATCACATCGGGTTGGGTTGTTTCATTCACCAGTCTCATCACCATGGTCCTCGCCACACCATCCACAGTTGGGGTAATGCTACCGATCCATCACATCAGTGTCGTTATATGTTCAAGAGATGCTGTTCTGCAAAGAGTCAACCGTGTCCCATCCACTGCCATACATTGTCCTTCATCCATTTCATGACCGCCACCCTGAATCATACATCACAGTTTGTTTTCACCTCATCACAATCACTAGCTCTGTTCCGTGTCAATGATGTGGGATTCGTTAAGGCCCTCCTTTGACGGATCACTCCTTGTCGACATCAGCTCATTATCCAAGGAGTTGATCTAGGAACAACCCCTTCAGTACTTTGAAGCTTGCATGCCTCAATGGCAAGTTTCTCACTTCCGGCGACAGGTATACATCAATGACCTTCGACCAGGGGATTTTGCATGGTGGTCGACACCAAGTCCTTTATTCCCACCATGTGAATTGTACTGCTGTACCTTGAGGGTCATCATCCTTATCAGTGATTCCTCTCGCGCTTGTTAACGGTTTACATCATTAACCGGTAATCAAGCGATGTCTTTCCATGTTCGACTTCAAGAAATTCTCACATGGATCGACTTGTACATCGAGTGAAGATCGGAAGAGATTGAAGACCCCGGATCTAGTTTCATCCATCCGGGCTGCAATATATATTCAGGATATAAAGACATTTGATGTGTACATCATTGCACCAGATGATCATCCTTCTCAAAGGATGATAATTTCAGCAGAGAATTATCAGTCTACCATCAGACGATCGTCTGTTCTATGTATCAAAATGAATTTATAAAGCTGAGCATGGGGATGCCCGCCTCAGCTAGATCATGAAAAAGTATGAAAAATAATGTATTGTATTGTATCTTATTACAGGACACTTCTCAGCAGATTGAATGAACTTTGGATCCTCCTAATAAAGCATTTCACCCGATAAATGACCTCATACTTTAGGGGGCATCTGTTATAGACAATTTTGTGCCTTGCAGCATCAGGCATGAATTGTCAATAATCCAAGGGATCCAAAGTCCCTAAACATGATGTTCCTACCCCTAGAGGAACAAGGTCAGCAAACCAACAGCTCTCAGATCAGTTCTCCACCTGAAAACACTCAAAAACAAGCAATCCTGAAATCAAAGCAGGTGCTCCACTAGGCTTCTGCGCTGAAACTCAACTCCTCCATGGTGTACCTGCGTTGCAAAGCAGGTAGAACAAAGGCCACCTGCGCTGAGCGAGATGGGACAAGTGGCACACTGAGTCATTGCTCTGGAATCTTCCAAAAATGACACTTGGATCAGGGATTTCGCCTTGTGATGAGTCAGAGGCTCTGTTTCTCCAAGTGGAAGCAAGGTTCTCCAAGTGGACTCAAGAACTGAAGATCAACTAAAGAGAGAGAGGACACAAGGCAGCTACACATCAGTTGCAAGCTGACTCATCCTTTCTCAATTCATCTATATATTGAGCTCTCTCCTATGAGCTCAGGAGGCTGGAATTTTGTGCAAAGTAATGATATGCTGTTGGTTTCACTATAGAACTATTGGGTGATTGCTTGAAGGAGGTGAAGAGGAGAAATTCTTTCTGCTGGGAGGTGTTGCTGGATTGGGGCCTTCAATGGTTGTAACACTCTCAGAACTTTACTTCTTCCATTAATAAAAGCTATTGAGGTTCTTCTATATGCACTTGTTTCAATGATGTATTGTGATAATTGTATATTTGATTTATGCTAATCCTTGAATCAGTTATGATTGCATGCTTCTTGTAGTTTCCTTCTTTGTTATTTTGCAGGATCTCATTGTAGCTGGGCCAGCAAAAGAGCAAGGAGCTGGGAGCAAGCAGCAAAGAGAGGAATTTGGATTCGACATTAAGCGCAAGGCAACGGTTAGTACATTTCTTCATTCTCTCTTGCTTTCATAAAGAAGTAAACCTTAAGTAGTTTTCTTTACAGTTGTTGCTGAGGTACTATCACCCTTAGAGTGGGATAGGGTCATCCGAGTCGGATACTTTTCCCTACAACACCTAGCCATCCTGACCTTTCCCAAGCTTTCTCTCCCTTCGCACCACCTTTACACAACCAAACCCTAATAAGAAACAAATTCATAATCACTCCATCCACTTAAGAAAAAATACAAAAACAATGTTCTTTTTCATAGAAGTAGTTTCAGTTCATGCATTTCACATCATTAGAAGTAATGGCATCATTTGTAGGCATTTGCACTCTCACTATTGCACCATAGAGGTTAAACTAGTCAGATTAGGGTTTACTAGGGTTTCCATGCTTTGGTTGGCTTTCAGTTCATTTTTGCAAAGTAGATCAATTTCCCTTGAGATAGCCTTCGTCATCATTTAGAAAGCTTCTTCTGAGAGCATATAGAAGTTGGCTTGAGCCCTAGCGGACTTGTGCCAGCTGACCAAGTGACAGTTGCGACAAGAGCTAGTACTTGTGCATACAGCACCGTCGCTTCCAAGTTTGTACGAACTACCGGGTTGATAAAATTAGAGATAGGAAGCCCCAGGAGTTGTAGCATTATTGCTACAATACTGGAGCCCACCAGATATCACCATGGTGAAGACCAAATATGAAGAATAAGCATTGAATACATATATTATTTGCATGATATACATTTTATAATACATTGGAGTGACTATTGAATTCCATATTCCAAGGTCTCTTGGACTCCCTTTGAGTGCTCACATTCCACACCAACCTTAGAGAATTAGGTGTGCAACAAATTTTGATAATATATATATATATATATATATATATATATATATATATATATATATATATATATATGCATGAAATACAATGCTACATCTGTCACAAGTTTGGGCATGTTGTAGCTAATTTCTAGAGTAGAACGTATAAATCACATCAACAGAGGTTGCAACAATATAAGCAGCCAAGGATATTGGCCAACATGTATAATTATGCTTTTTATGGTTATTGTCACTCATATCACCTGTTTGGCCATAAGGGAATAGATTGCAGGTCTAACCATTCGAGGAGAGACTCAAGTCATGCAAGGTTTAGATTTGGCATGAGAAAAAGAATATTTGATCCTCTTGGCCATGTGGAGTGTTATATATGCCGTAGTTTTTTCCATATGGAAAGAGATTTCTTGCTTCCTCGTTACTCAAGGTTAAACCATCAAAAGCAACAAAAACAAAGAGGACCTAGAACAAAACTAGTGAAGGAAGAGAAGAGAAGATGAAGGAAGAAAAGAAGTAGCCCAAGACACTGTGGAGAAAGAACGAGCAACAACTCTTCAAGTAGTGAAGAGAATCCCTCCTGTAGTCCATGATTATTCCCTACATATTTATAGAGGACTGTAGAGTTCATGAGAGGTGCAGAACCTCATGGGGGCCGTTTGATAGAGTATTATAGCATCATATGATGAGTTCATTCCATCGTCATGTAGATTCAGGTCCACAGGATCATTTTGTCTATTGGAGGTATATTGAACTCAGGGGGAGGTCTGCATGGTATAAGGTTTGCATGAGGTATTTGATGTTTTTCTTCGTTATTTTCACTTAGTTATTTGTAGCTTCTTTACATATGATTCCTGAGTGAAAGTAATACAATTTTCAACCATATATATGTTTTTGATCTCTACTAATAGTTGGTTGAAAGGTTGTACAACCATGCATGCAATAAGATACTTGGTACAGGATACACATAGATGATTTCAGGCATGGAGAAAACATGTATGGGTTGTTATATGCAGTTTATTACAACCATGCAATAACTATTGTATCATCATTTTATGTTGGCTAAGAGTTTAGTTCTTAGTATGATGAGTCATCATGAGGCATGTTTTGGAGGAGTCTTATGGAGTCATTTTGCAGCCACATGTATGGGCTAATGACATTGTAACAACCACGATATGTTATTTATTTGAGACATTGCTCCATAGGAGATGATCATAGTAGTCATGTTATTCATTGAAAATTCATGGAGCCATGTACTTTTATTGCATCTATCTTTGGGTCATTTAGTCATGAGTCATGAGGTTATGATATGGTCATATGAGAGTCATATATGAGGTTTTATATCACAACTACATAATTTATTTATCATGTATATGTCATTCATTCATGGTTATGTGGAGTCTATGTCCACATGGTGCTTCTATTTGTGGAAAAGAAGCATTATTTGCAACGAAAACAATTCGTTGTAGGTTAGAGCTGATTTTGGAGAGGGCATGTGTTTAGGGGGAGGATTATTTTCTCTTTTTTTCTTCATCCATATATTGTTGGCATTACGATTCACTTGGAGATGTTCATGATGTGCCTCATGCTATGTTATGTTTTTTGGGTTTTGACCTCATTATATGAGTAGAGAGGTCGATGTTGCCTATGGATGTTGTTGCATATTATTTGTTGCTGCTCATTAATGCTTGTATGATTACCTTATGTTGGCATATTGTTGTTACTGCTAGAGGTTGTTGGTTGGTATGTTGCGCTGCATGATGATTGGTATATATGCTACTTGTTTTTACTGACATGAGAGGCATGGATGTTGGTTTATATGCATTATTTTTCAGCCATGTAGAGATAAATTGCTCCATTATTTGTGCTTCATATGTTGTTGCATTATTAGATGGAGTTGACCCTTTGCCATTGATGTCAAGAGGGGAGTGATAGAGGAGATTGGTTTGGAGGCTGTGTGTGTTTTCCATCAATTCCAAAGGAGGAGATTGTTGGCATTATGGTGTGCATGGCTCCAATTAGGTGATGTTAGCATTGGTTCATGATGGCAGCAAGCTTATGTTGGCATTGATGTCAACCTTATGTAGTCTAGGTAATTATTAAATACCTTCACTGTAGCATGGTTTGCAGTTAGTTGACTTGGCATCGAGATGGTTATGTTGGCATTGATGTCAACCCTATGAGGTCATGCACTTATGTCAACCTATCATGATGTAGATTGTTGATGGAGCAATAAGTTTATGTTTTCATGTGTTGGAATTGATATTGATCATATGATGATGGAAGACTTGATAAGTTGTTGCAGTGGGATGGTCTTATGATGATGATGGAAATGTGCTACAATGTATTGCAGGTCTTTCATAGGTGTTGCAACGTGTGCAGATGTTTGTTGAAGAGTGGAGGATTTGTTGGCAGTCTTGCCAACCTATGTTTGTTGGCCTTTTAGGTCAACGGGGAAATGACACTTGGGATACTTTTTTTATGGTTATCATAGACTTTTCATGGGTTTTTAGAGGTTCTACAATGTTATGAGATGCCCCTCCCAAGTAGATAAACAAGTCTTGGAAGTTTGGAGTTGATCAAAAGCAAGATCAAGGTTGTAAAACTCTTGAGAAAACTCAGTTCTGAGAGGCATACATAGGTCTTGTGAAGGAAACAAGTGTATACATAGGCTTTATGAAGGAAAGTAGTGTATCTGCCGTGAAAGTAAATTTCTCTGCATTCCTCACACAAATCAGGAAAAATTCAGCTTGGTAATTCACAAAAGCTCCTAAATTGATTAGTTAAGGTCAGAAATGGGTTGAGATGGGAACTCATGTAGTCCAAAAGTAGTGAGGTTAGTGGATTGACTTGGTCCAATTTTTGCACCCTTGATCCTAGCGCCAAGCTCAATTTTGCCCTACAGGTTTTATTTTCTTCATTTTGGAGCTTAGTGGTTGATGATGTTGAGTGTATGTGTGAAAGAGAAGGCTACATATAGTGATTATGTTGCAGATCTATTGTAGAGCATAAATGCTTCAGTGTATGGGTGTTAATGGCTGCACAATGAGAAGATCTGAATCATGCTACAAAATAGATCAAATTTCATGCTACTAGAGTAGATATTGTTTGGAGATTTTTTTGTATGTTGTTGGAGTATATTTTGTTGGTGATTCTCACATTTCTTTTGCAAGAGATGCTATTGCATTTGACACATAGCCATTGTGTTGTATGTTTCTAATTGTAGTATGCAACAATTATATTATGATGTGAGGGTTTGATATTATTATTGGTGATGATATTGAAGATTTTTTGTAGCTATTATTTTGCTAGAGAACATATTTGTCGTATTATATTTGATTGACTTTATGAGATTATCTTGCTGCAGAGTGTGTATTACAGATACGAATCGAGTTGAGAAGAAAGTCTTGCGATCTAGTTTGAAAATAGATGAAAGGAGGCCCGTATAGAGTAAAGGAGCAGTGACTTCATAGATGTGGAGCTGTGATTGTGAAGTTTTAGCAAACATAACAATTTATCCATCCAATGGTAGTTGGATAGTCCAATTGGAGGTGGGTGAGGATCGATTGATCGTGGTGGCTTTCAATGGATGATAGTTTGTAGATCCGTGGAGAACATAGTCTTCTGATCTGATCAGTAGAATCGAGTCTCTAGGCTGATGAGAGTGAGATGATTCAGAGCAGCACAATAGTAGTAAGCGTGATTTTTTTCCTAGTGAAGGGTTTTCCACCAGATATCCTATGTCTCATGTGTGATGATGTTTTTTTGGTTGTGCTTTGATGGTTTTTATTTAATATATGTTTCTTATATTTTTACATGTTTATTGTGTACTCATATGCTACTAACATATTGTGAGTTGTTGCAATAACAAGTGTGTGATTCAATTGAGAAGTAATAAAGGGAAAAAATTTGTAATAAGTCACACTACTGATTCACCTCCCCACCTCAATAGTGCTCAAAGGTTTCCAACAATCTCCCCATGGGACAAAGAGTAGTTGTCACAATGAGATGTAATCCCCTCCAAGTGGTTTCAAATCCCAAGGTTGGATATCTTTGAGTCATTGTGATAAGGCTCAAAGAGTAGACTCCCCCTCTTTCTAAGTGATAATGGTTTGGTATATTTGGCTTATGGGATTTCACTCAACGGCTAGGCTCCCTTAACATTTAGAAGTCTCGACCCTTTTCAAGTCATAAATTCCTGTAGCGCCCCCCTGCCACCTTTGAGAAATATTGACTCTTGCTAACTCATAAATTCCTGTAGGCTCCTCCTCCCTAGAGAAGTCTCAGCTCTTGCTATATCGCACTTACTCGTTGTTGGATATAATCATGTTGTTATAGTGGAAGTGGCTAGGTTTGATATTGGGCCTTGTCGAGATTACTCCAGCTAATTCATTTCTAGATTCACAATGGTATAATTAAAAAAAATGAAAAAATTTCTTTCATTCAATCATATAATAATTATAATATTTCAAATTATATAATATTCACACAAATATTAAAAATAAAAAAGGGTATTTTTTAAGGATTCAAATATTATGTCTATTTATAGTATTATAGGTGACTAGCTTGGTTTGAAAAGTTATACATAGAGTGTGAGCGAATATTTAATAAAAAAAATATGTAATTTACTATTAAAATTGAGATTTTTTTTTAAATAGTATATATTTATATATGTGTGTGTGCCACTGTGTGATTCATATTTTATTCAAGAAAGTCTTTCCCCAAAAAATTACATTCAAGTTATTGACTAGACGCCTTTAGAACAACTCATCATAATGACTAAGATGGAGAATTTGTTCCCAAGATAAAAACAAATAACGAAAATATAGAGAGAAAATTGATCTAAATGATTGGAATATAAAAATAAAAAATAAAAATTAATATAATAATTTTTAGTTAAAAATTAATGTAACACTCATAAACATAAAAAAAAAAAAATAAAGAAAATAATTAATAAAAATGAATTGAAAGTTGATATATATAAATAACTATATTAACAAATCATTAAAAATCTAAAAATCTAAATATACAAATTAAAATTAAACTCAATGTTTTATATATATAAACTAATATTGATGATGATGATGATGGTGGTGGTGATGGTTAACTTCCACTGAGAATAGAAAACTTGAAAACTTGAGTATCCATTAAAGAATTAAATTAAATAAATACTAAAAGGTTTTCATATATAATTATGTATAAATTTCTCAATTTAAAATTCATATATTAATAATATAATTTTGAAGTTAAAATTAAACTTTTAATATTACAATTTTATTTTATAAAAAATAAAAATATATATTTTTAACTTTACCATAGATTTTTCGGCGTAAATCACATGATATTTCATTTGTCGACGCATTTCGAACCAACTGCCGAAAAATTTCTCTTAAACTTGATATGGAACACACAAGCCTAAATTCAACAATTGTATCCCTACACGGAAAAGCCATTGAAACTAAGGTTATCACTTTGAACAGGCACACTTGCAGGTTTCAAAGTTGAAATGAGATATTTTTTAACTTTTAATAGTAAAATTTTATTTTATGAAAAAATAAAAAATAATATTTTCAATTTGATGACGTTAATGGATTGAAAGAATAATACCTTATAGTCTTGATAGATGCTTACAACTTTTATTCTAATTTATGATATCTTTGCAAGATGAAATGATTATTTTTAAACAAAAATCTGTAGTCCATTCCAAAGTAAACAATTTAAAGAGTTTTTAACTGCAGAGCTTGAAGCACTTAATTGTCTGAGGACTAGTGGCAGATGATAGCACGAGTCATCTAAAAGAACTAATCCTAATAAATGAAAATAATATAATCTTGGAATAGTATTTAAATTTATTTTATTAATTAGGGTTTTTCCTTTTTCTTTTGCCTTTCTCAATAGATGGAAATAAGCAAAAAGCGAGCTTAATCGCTATGCGATGAAAATCCCCCATTTCCCATTACAAACCCTATCTACGCCTAATCTTCTTTCAATAACGAACAATCTGATTATGTCATTTATGGATCGCAGCAATAATAAGCATACTCATTGCCCGTGGACAAATAAAAAATTTAGCACCTAAACGTTCGCTGAAATTCACCTAAGCTCCTGACGAAGGATGAGCAGTTGCAGAATGGATATCGGAATGTGTGTTAGAAGAAATTGCTGTACCGCGAGATGCTCTGTCAGGATCAAAAGCTGCAGGAGCAGCAGTTGCAGAATGGATATCGGAATGTGTGTCAGAAGAAATTGCTGTACTGCTAGATGCTTTGTCAGAATCAACAACTGTAGAACGTTGCAGTTGGTGAGATTCGGTCAAATTCTCCACATCTATGTAAACAGGCCTTGTCGGTGAGGGAAGATGTTCTCGCTCACTGGTCAGCATGGACACTACCAGCGACATTGAAGGCCGCAACGTTGCAGCTCCTTGAGTGCACAGAAGACCAATTTTAATCACTCTCATCGCTTCCTCACCCGAATATCTGCCCTCCAATGTGGGATCCATAACCTCTAATGCTCTCTCTTCCTTATACAGTCTCCATGTCTGATAATTGACCAATATCCACAAATCATAAAACATTAGTGAGTAAGAATCATATTTCATACGGGAAATTTATACTATATTAGATCCACATTAGCCATACTTCTTCCTGGAGAAACACCATGTGTTGAGGCAAACTTTGATTCTTTCTTCCGCTGATAATCTCAAGAACAAGTACTCCAAAACTGAATACATCCGCTTTTTCTGTCAGCTGTCCGGACAAGGCGTACTCAGGCGCCATGTAACCACTGCACAATGCCATGTATAATGAAATCAACATATCTTAACCCTTTTAAAATTAAAATTATATGATGCTTCCTCAAATATGTGAATTGTAGTTGGTTCATATCCTGCAATTCATTAAATAAAGTTGGGGACATCAAGACATTCAAATGTAAAAAGAATTCTTACAAAGTTCCAGCAATTCTAGTGCTAACGTGGCTCTGATCTTCTCCAAAGAGTTTGGCTAAACCAAAATCTGCTATTTTGGGTTTGTATTTTTTATCAAGTAAAATATTGCTTGGTTTAATATCTCTATGGATGATCCGAATGTCAGATTCCTCATGAAGATAGGCCAGACCACGTGCTGTTCCAACTATGATTTCATACCTACCGCTCCAGTCAAGTAAATGGCGTTTTGTTCTATCTGCAATGATTGCATAACAGGAAGTAAACCCATTGGCAAGCCATATTAAAAAACTTGAACAAATCCAGGGTCCATGAAGGGATTAAGTAGTTAAAGAGGGAGAAGCTACCGAAAAGAATGTTGTCGAGACTGCCGTTCTCGAGGTATTCGTATACCAGTAGCCTTTCTGAGCTTTTAACGGAGCAGCCAAGCAATTTCACTAAATTCCTGTGCTGAACACGACTGATAAGATTGGCTTCATTCAGAAATTCGGTGTCTCCTTGCCTTGAATCTAGGTTCAGCCGTTTGATTGCAACCTCTCTCGCATCAGGTAGAACCCCCTACAGCAGATCAATGAACTTCATAATTAATTATATTTTTCATGGAACCTGCAGATTCCAAATATCTAATTTGACATAAAGCAATGATATTAAGCTCTCACTTTAAATACGGATCCAAAACCTCCCTCGCCAAGCTTGTCTTCCTCATTAAAATTGGACGCAGCCTTTTTCAGTATGTCGTAGTTGAATATAAGTTCCGGATGAGCTATACTAGGCGATAAGTCAATTTCTCGTCCTTCCCCTGAGAAAACATTAACAATGCATCTATTTATTTTGCGGTAAAGAAATAGTTGATAAGTTCACAAGACACTAGTATATCAAGCGCACACTAGTGGTTTAGCAATTCCAGAACCTCCGGTTCGAGAAATGCGTTCCCAAGGCATTCGACGACAGAAAAACTTCCACTTCCAAAGGCTTATGAATGTAACTAATCCGACCGTAGCGGCTAGAACGCCCACAATTATCCCTGCAAATTCACACATTAAGGCTTCGTAAATTGGTTTTTTTATTTTAGGAAATGAACAAAATCACCGTACCACTTTTTTTTAGAGAAAAAAACTTCTTTCTATTATGGAAAAGAAAGTACATATTAAGGCTCCGTAAAATGGTTTTTTTATTTTAGGAAATGAACAAAAGCACCATACCACTTTTTTTCAGAGTAAAAAACTTCTTTCTATTATGGAAAAGAAAGTACATATTTCTGTCAGAATAAATTTCAATTGCCATAAATGTGTTCAGACGAAACATCATCTATCTTCTGATCCAATCGCCACATAGAAAAAACAAACAGAGAAAATACATTTAAAATCACTGTGTGAAAGAAGATACCGGATACTGGAGGACTTTCCTTTGGTGGTGGCGGTGACGGCATGATGGAAGTATTAAAAAAGTTGTAAACGTTGTAAACCAACATGCAGTACATACTTAAGTAGCGTGCTCCAAGACATCCAGTTTTGCATCCCTCGGCCGGATCGGATAAAATCGACCGACCGGCAGCTAGGCACGTTTGGCAGTTTGTTGGTGACACATGATTCCAACATTGGGCTAGGGAGTAGATTTCCGGGAAACTTTCATCATTGGTTTCGAATTTCTCTGTAGCAAAAAGTGTGTGACTCCGCACAGTTTTGTTGATAAGTTTTGACAGAGCCTCCAGCGTAATATTTGCGAAGAGATCTGGCTGAGCGCTAGCAATATTATTGTTACAAATAGTTTCATTGGCACTACTCTCATCATAATCGTTCCAAAAACTATGATTGTCGTAACGTAAGAAGTAGGCATCTATATAAAAGAATCCAGAAGTGTTGTGGCATTTCTTTACAAGGCTTTCTTTCGCCGTAGAAGCAAAGCCTTTGCAATCGGAGGAATTTAAATCTCCTCTGCACTGGATAAACCCATAAACAGCGCTATTGCTGTTTTGCCCCTCAACACTTGAGGTATTGAACCCGCTGGTAGAAGCGTTCCCCGACAATGATTCCAAAACCTGGATTACATTACGCTGGAAATCGCTACCATTTATATATTCCGTTTCCCCACAACCACTCCAGAGAGGTTCACCAAGCCAGATAGGTTGAGCTAGTAATAGGTGCAAGCGCGTCCATACAGTGACGATAAGCAACATGCGGCCGTGTATTGTTTTCATCTCCATTGGCGTCTCAAGACCGAGCTCGAAGCTTTCCTCTCGAACTTTTCTTTTCTAATTTGATGAGGGGAGCTGCACCAACGATCATAAGGCTCTGCGTTATTTATTACTTTTCTAACCCTTTGTTCCAGTTTACCTAGATACACTGAATCTGCACTTCTGATAAAGATGTTCGTTCATTTTTCAAGTCTGAGGGCATAGAATGACTCTACCATTGACTTACACAAAGAAAATTCGAGCGAGAGAAACTTGATGGAACGGGCTCCTACATTGAACCGTGAGAAAGAAAATTCAGTGTGGAAAACTGGCATGGTTGTGAGATTGACTGTGACTGATTATGAAATTGGAATTTCCCAATAAATTTGCACGGCTAGGGGAGTAGTTGTGATTTTAAAGTGAGTCTTTACTTTTTAACATGGAATTTTTAATTTCTGACAATCACATCATTTATAGTGTCAAAGAGCTTATATTACTAGAATTAGATTATGGTGTTTAAACCGTGACTGACTATGAAATTGGAAATTCGTAAGCAACTTGCACGTCTAGGGTGTGAGTTTGTGATATTAAAAGTGAGTCTTTACTTTCTAATATGACTTCTTAAATTCTGGAATCACATTGTTTATATTGGCACATTTTAATTGCTATAATTAGATCTGATGTTTAAACTACTTTAGTTTGACTGTCACTGATTATGAAATTGGAAACTCGTAAGAAACTTGCATGGCTAGGGTGTCCGCTGGGATATTAAAGTGAGGCTTGACTTTCATATATGGATTTTTAATTTCTGAAAATCACATTGTTTATAGTAGAGGGTAGTTTTATTATTATTTTTGAAGTTTTTTTTAGTGGATTTAGTTTATTTAGATGTCTGGTTTAAATGGTATAGGGAGGTTGAAGATGAAAGTTGTTTCAATTGTATAGGAGGGTTGATAATGAAAGTAATTTTGGGGAATTGGTTCCGGGCTTTGGATCAGTGCAATGGCATCAATGCTTCAGGGCTATATAGGGCTAAGTCGCCTCTGTCATGGAGCATTGTCATTTGGGTTTGGCTGCTTGATCGGCACGGGAGACGCCTTGAGATTTCCAGAGCTCTCTCTGCTCCTGGTCATTTTCATTCCATTTGTCTTCATTGGCTCTCTGCCCTCGCAACCATGATTCGTAGAAGAGGCATCCCTCGCAGGGGAAGTAATTCTGGAAACAGAGGAGGCCGAGCTCGTCCCGTGCCTCAGACTGTTGATCCCATTTCATCTGTTCCGCCCTCATCTCCGATGTCGGAACCGGATAGGTCTCGTCCGAACAACTCTTTTCAGACCTCCAGCTTCTCCTTCCAGAGTCAGCTTAATAGACCCATTGTGACAATCAATTTCACAGTTTTTGTTTCTGAAGAGGAGGGAAATTCTTCTAGCTCGGCTCCTTCTGATTACGCTCCTTCACAAGACGACAGCATCTTGCTCGGGGACCTGTCTGGACGTGTTTATCATGTGGACCATCGGCAGGAAGACGCCCCGGTTCCGGAACAGACTCAGCATCCGACTCCAGCTCAGGAAGACGTTTTACTTTGCGGACCCTCTCATAGACATTCCGGAGTTCTGCACCTGGTTACTCATCCAAATGGCGAGCCAGTTCTGGATGAAGATGGTTTCGTTACCTGGCTTGCCTCCCCCAGCCCGGAAAAGGAGGACACGCCACCTTTGCCAGGACATGTCGGTTGAGCACAGTAACTTCTTGCCGGGAGGCTCTCTTGCTCATACGTTTTGTTTTTTTGTTCTTATGGTTTTGTGTTGGAAGTTAATGGTTGATGACTGGTCTACTCTTTCATCTGATTATGCTGGAGATTTTTTTGTACTGGCCGTCAATGCAGGCCAAGAAAATTATAAGAATGCTAAATCTAGTCCGCAGGACTACATTGTAATTTTGATTGAAGGGCTAAACTGTAAAACCCCTGTTTTTCTGGCTGAGGACTGGCTTAGGCCTCCTCTGAGGATGTAACCTTTCTGTACATATTTTTTCACTTTCTTAATAGAATTAGCATTTACCGAGAAAAAAAAAAGAAGTAATTTTGGGGAATTAAATTATTCTAAAAAATATATATAAACTTTATTGATCATAACATTTTAGTAAGAATCATTCTTTTATCTCATAAAGGAGCTAGCTTAAATATAAGTTTAATTTAGTTTTAAAACAACAAATTACATAAAAACATCTATAATTATAATTGGATAAAACAAACATTTTATTTAAAAATTTAATAACACCATTTTAATTATAAAACATGAATTAAATAATAATGATATATGTAGCATTAAAGACAAAGATGACCAAATGAAAATAGAATCATTCTTATTCATAAAATTTAATAAAATTGTAATTTTTTTTAATAAAATGGAAATTTAATACCATGTGAATTGAAAAAATAGAAATTTATATTAAAAAAATGAGTTAATAAATAAAATTTATATTAAAAACAAATATTATATTTTTTTAAGTTAATAATTTTTTATTTTTTATTTTACGAAGTAGAAGTTTTGTTATGGTTGGTCTTTTTTAAGGAGCATATTTTCAATGCACTAACTATTGTGAGTTGCTAACATAGTTTTTAATCATTTGTTCCATTGTTATAGCTATCTTTAACTAAGTTTACACCTCTCATATTTCATGCATTGTGACTTATATCAAACGGCTTTTGTATAGTATTAGAGCAAGGGTTTCTTACTGTGCTAAATCTTCATTATTTTATTTTTAATATGTCAATGGGGTTTTATATTAGAGCAAGGGTTTTCTACCATTCTAAATCTTCATTATTTTATTTTTAATATGTGAATGGGGTTTTATGTGTGAAAGCATATTTTCGTTTCATTTCTGCTACTTGTTTTTCAAATATTGTAACATCACATTTTTTGAGTTAAGAAATGTAGAATTGTTCCTCCTACATTTAAATATGTAAGGAAAAGATTGGATCTAATTATTTAGATGTTGGTTTCTTTCTCTTCTAAAATACCATTTCTCTGGTGATGATCAAAATTATTTGATTTCTAATAAGTATATGTTGAAAGTGTGAGAATGAATCACAAACATTTCCTTTAGATATATTAAGGCCTCATCATTCTTGCTACAAGTTCTTTGTTATATTGAAATGAATTCAAATCAAACAGTTATTCAAATATGCACTATCAATCTCCATGGGATTGAAAGGAATGATTAACTCCTACATGAGCTAACAATCTTGACCTATCCTATATGCTTCGCTCACTTGCCACATGCTCAATGGACAAGTTATTCTTTGTGGGTTATGCTTTAGATATCTACGAATTCAACCAATTTGAGATAACGAAATCTCGTTAAGAAAGCATAAAAAACCGGTTGGTAGAATGTATTAGAGATTTAGTATTGATTGTGGGTTTTAACCCTATAAAAATAATTTTTTCAAACTTATTCCTCATTAAAATAGAAAAGATTCAATGGAAAACACAATCTATTTTTTTCATTATATATTATTTTGTATAATATTACATAACAATATACATATCATGTGGCGTCAATAAACTCTCAATCCATTTACCATGGATTAGAATAATACCATAGTTAGGTAACCATAATTATCCATGAACCCACGTTCAAGAGGGATTTCATCCCCCCGTGACCTCTCCACTCGCCCCACGTTCAATGCGACGTACAACTTGTGACAATAGTCATGTAAAGAATACAACACATACCCAACATTCTCTCACTTGTTTTCTTTCTTTGGATGCATTGGGGTGCAGGAATACATGATCAACAATCCAATGCAATAATTTCCATTGTTCCTTTACATAATTAGAAATTCTTAGTGTCACATATTGTGTTAATGAATTTGCAACATTCTTCAAAATGTTCACCTTAATTAGCAACATCTTCTTTTCTTCAACCATATCTCCCACACGCTGATGCTGACTATCAATATGTTTTCCTTTGAATGATATGTTGGGTTCTTTGCTAAGAAGATTGCCCTCCGATTGTCACAATCTATCATCAAGCTCACTCAACCAACCTACTACCTGAACAAAACATTTGTAATCATATGACTTCCTATTGAAGCCCCGGAATTCCGTTGCAACAACATGGGGGATAATCATCCAGTCAGGACCTTGAACGCAGCGCCTTTTCCATTTGGTGTGGTGGCTCCAACTCGAGGTAATGGCACGCGTTTCCGAGAAAGAATTGATATAATGATGATGTTGGTTTGATATAAAGTATGATGTGTAATGATTTAACTAAAAAGATCTATTTAAACAATAAAACACATGCATCTATCTATTCTAACATTATCTTACTATATACCCGGAAATAACTCAAATCATGCTATCTACAAAGATGTCTTAAAGCAAAAGGTAATAAAGATCATTCAATTGCTATAAGATAAGAAATCGTTAATGATAATTATTTTGACTAAATAGTTAGGCAATCTAATTATGGAAACTATATCGCATATATCAATTGATCATGTATTCAATAAAGAATTACAGCTGAAACATTTATACAAAAGTTCTTTGATGTTAAACTATAACTCAGATTTCATACATAACACAATATAAGAAAGATTATTGCTAATTCATAAACAAAACAAAATCATAAAGATAAAAGTACCAAATATGAAAGGTCCTCCTCATGAGGTCATCAATACAGAAGTGCAAATTTAGTAGAGTATGTTTCAATATCTAAGAAAATCAAGATCTTGTTCCAATTCTCTGATCAAAACAGTAAAGAAATACAGAAGTGCAAGCTCTTGCAAAGTATTTTTGATAAAATTCTGGATCTCTCTAATTGCATGAGAAAGGTTTAATAATACAACATATGTAACAAAAATAAAATATTACATAAAAAAAACTCTGGAAATTTCAAACAACCTTCCTCAAAATAAGTAAAATAAAACTAAAAAACCTTCCTCAAAATAAGTAAAATAAAACTAAAATGAAAAATAAAATGATGGCAAACTTCTACTAATTTATTATTTTTCTTACCCTTTGTTCCAGCGTACGTAGACACAATGAATCTGCACTTCTGATAAAGATGTCCGTTGATTTTTCAAGTCTGAGGGCGTGGAGTGACTCTACCATTGACTACACACAAAGAAAATTCAAGCGAGAGAAACTTGATGGAATGGGCTCATACATTGAACCGTGAGAAAGAAAATTCAGTGTGGAAAACTGGCATGGTTGTGAGATTGATTGTGACTGATTATGAAATTGGAAATTCCTAAGAAACTTGCACCGCTAGGGCAGTATTTGTGATTTTAAAGTGAGTCTTTGCTTTTTAACATGGAATTTTTAATTTCTGAAAATCACATCGTTTATAGTGGCAAAGAGCTTATATTATTAGAATTAGATTGTGGTGTTTAAACTAGTTTTGTTTGACCGTGACTCACTATGAAATTGGAAATTTTTAATTTCTGAAAATCACATCGTTTATAGTGGCAAAGAGCTTATATTATTAGAATTGGATTGTGGTGTTTAAACTAGTTTTGTTTGACCGTGACTCACTATGAAATTGGAATTTTTTAAATTCTGAAAATCACATCGTTTATAGTGGCAAAGAGCTTATATTATTAGAATTAGATTGTGGTGTTTCAACTAGTTTTGTTTGACCGTGACTCACTACGAAATTGGAAATTTTTAATTTCTGAAAATCACATCGTTTATAGTGGCAAAGAGCTTATATTATTAGAATTAGATTGTGGTGTTTAAACTAGTTTTGTTTGACCGTGACTCACTATGAAATTGGAAATTCGTAAGCAACTTGCACAGCTAGGGTGTGAGGTTGTGATATTAAAAGTGAGTCTTTACTTTCTAATATGGACTTCTTAAATTCTGGAATCACATTGTTTATAGTGGCACATAATTTTTATTGCTATAATTAGATATGATGTTTAAACTACTTCAGTGTGACTGTCACTGATTATGAAATTGGAAACTCGTAAGAAACTCGCATGGCTAGGGTGTTCGCTGGGATATTAAAGTGAGGTTTGACTTTCAGGTATGGATTTTTAATTTCTGAAAATCACATTGTTTATAGTGGCAAAGCAGTTTTATTATAGATGGTTTACAGGGGTAAAGAAGTTTTACTATTATTATTAGATAAAAACACTCATGATGTAGAGGGTAGTTTTATTATTATTTTTGAAGTTTTGCTAGTTTTATTATTATTTCTGAAGTTTTGTTAGTGGATTTAGTTTATTTAGATGTTTTGTTTAAATTGTACCATCTTAGTTTTAAAACAACGAATTACATAAAAATATTTATAATTATAATTTGATAAAAAAATATAATTTATTAAAAAAATTATTAACATCATTTTAATTATAGAACATGAATTAAATAATAATGATATAAGGAGCATTAAATTATGACCAAATTAAAATTATTAGATAGAGATGACCAAATGAAAGTACAATAATTTTTAATAAAATTCAAATTTAATGTTGTACATATAGTTTATAATCTTTTTAATAAATTGAAAATTTAATACCATGTAAATTCAAAAAATAGAAATTTATATAAAAAAAATATTAATAAATAAAATATATATTAAAAACAAATATTGTTTTTTTTAATTTGACAAAATAATTTTTCTTTAAAGAAATAGAAGTTTTGTTACAATTGATCTTTTTTAAAAAACACATTTTCAATGCGCTAACTTATATGAGTTGTTAACATATATTTTTATAATTTGTTCCATTGTTATAGCTATTAACTAAGTTTACACTTCCGCGCATATATATATATATATATATATATATATATATATATATATATATATATATATATATATATATATATAAATAATATTTTGTGCATATTTCATACATTGTGACTTATATCAAAAGGCTTTTGTACAGTTTCATACTGTGCTAAATCTTCATTATTTTATTTTTAAATATGTGAATGGAGTTATATGTGTGAAAGCATATTTTCTTTTCATTTTTGGGACTTGTTTTTGAAACATTGTAACATCACATTTTTTGAGCTAAGAAATGTAGAATGGTTGTCCATACATTTAAATATGTAAGGAAAAGATTCGATCTAATTATTTAGATGTTGGTTTTTTTCTCTTCTAAAATATCGTTTATTTCGTGATGATCAAAATTATTTGGTTTTTAATAAGGATATGTTGAAAGTGTGAGATTGAATCACAAACATTTCCTTTAGATATATTAAGGCGTCATCATTCTTGATATAAGTGCTTGGTTATATTGAAATGAATTCAAGTCAAACACTTATTCAAATATGCACTATCATTCTCGATGGGATTGAAAGGAATGACTCACTCCTACATGAGCCAACAATCTTGAGTTATTCTTTGTGGATTATTCTTTAGATATCTATGAATTCAGCCAATTTGAGATAGCAAAATTGCATTAAACAAGCCTAAAAATCATCTAGTTGGTAGAATGTATTAGAGATTTATTATTGATTGTGGGTTTTAACCCTATAAAAATAATTGTTGCAAACATATTCCTAATTAAAATAGAAAATTTGCAATGAAAAACATAGAAATTTTATCTTGAAAACCCAAACCATGAATAACATTTTTTTTTTCTTTTGATTATATATTCTTTTGTACAATATTACATAACAATATATATATCATGTGGCATCAATAAATAGTAAATCCATTTGCCATGGATTATAATAAAACCATAGTTAGTTAACCGTAATTATCCATGAACCCACGTGCAAGAGGGCTTCCATCACCGTGTGACCTCCCCTCGCCCCACGTTCAATGCAACTTACAACTTGTGACAATAGACATGCAAAAAATACAACACATACCCAACATTCTCTCACTTGTTTTCTTTCTTTGGATGCATTCGGGTGCAGTGGTACATGATCAACAATCCAATGCAATAATTTCCATTGTTCCTTTACATTATAAAAATTTATTAGTGCCACATATTGTGTTAATGAATTTGCAACATTCTTCAAAATGTTCACCTTCATTAGCAACATCTTCTTTTCTTCAACCATATCTCTCACAAAGTGACACTGAATATCAATATGTTTTTCCTTAGAATGATATGTTGGGTTCTTTGCTAAGAAGATTTCTCTCTGACTGTCACAATCTATCATCAAGCTCACTCAACCAACCTACTACCTGAACAAAATCTTTGTAATCATATGAATTCCTTAATTACATGAGTGGCTATAATGTATTAATATTATCATACAATTGACATTGCCACTACAAACTATCTCTTTCTCATACAATTGATTTGTCCCCCAAATATGTTTAACATGTACCCACTTGTAGATATGTTGTGGGCTAGATCTCTAGCCTAGTCTACATCAACACACCCATGTATGTCTAACCCCCTGTCTAATAATTGTCTTTCCTAGTAGTACAATCCAAACATAGTAGTGTCAATATGAATAACCTTGTTTAGCGTAATATAATTCTCCTTCCTTAACTTTTACTTCAACCTTTTCAATAATCACACTCTATGTGCAATGTTCTGCCCAATAAATACCATTGCATTCATTAAACTTCCATCCACATTGTTATATGGAACATGGGATATGTTCTCTTCATCTTTCTATGACTTGGGATATTGATTAGTAGATAAATTTACATCTACAGGAATAGGCACCTTCATTGATTCATATTATTGCATATTAAATATCTACAATATTGTCTTCACACACTTCTTCTAATTTAACGAGAGTTTCTTATTTTTCCAATCGCTTTTAATTTCCATGCCCAAAACAAAAACTATAGCACCAATATCCTTCATGTCAAATTTATATAAAAAATTGAGTTTTCACACCCTTGATGATTTCCCTATTATTTTCAAAAAGAATTATTCCATCCACATACAATACCAAATAAATGACATAATCACTAACCAATTTGAAATGCAGGCTTGATCAACGTTTCTCCTTATTAAGTCAAGTCTTAATATATGAGTATCAAATTTTTGGTACCACATCCTTGGTGATTTCTTTAACCCGTACAAGGGATTTTTCAACCTGTGTAATAGCTCTCTTTTTCCTTTCATATAAAAAGCCTTATCCTTACTTCATGTAGATTTCTTCTTTCAAATCCCCAAGTAGGAATGTTATGTCATATCCATCTATTCTACTTGAAATTCAAAAGAAACAATAATCTATAAATTCAATCTAATAGAAGTTAAATTGACAACATTAGATAAAATATCACCAATGTCAATTCCTTTTACTGGAGAATAACCTTTTGCTACTAACTGAACTTTGTATTTCTCCCCTCTATTTTCTACATTCATTTTCTTCTTAAACACCCATTTTCTTTCAATAGGATTTGTTCCAATCAAAAACTCCACTAGATCCCAAGCCTCATTATGATCGAAGCCTACCATTCCTTCTACATGGCCCTTTTCTAGAGTTTTCTATCCTTTAAATCCGTTACATCCCTAACAATTCTAAGATCATTAGTAGTATTTAAACACAAGATATTTTGAGCAAAAATCAAGTGGAGAATACCTTTATAACTACGTTCACTCTCGAACTAATCTCCATGGTGTTGGAGTCTATGCTTCTTCTACTTAAGATTCATGTTCTTTTGTAAAGTTTGATTCATCGCCCTTCATTTAAAATTTTATCTTCTCTACTTATTTCTCCCTTGGTATGACTTCCTGAATGACAACATCTTTGACTTATCTAAATACTACATGTTGGTCATGCATAGGCTTTTAGGTTCTTGGGTTCCAATTTTGCAATCTTTCATTTCTAACAAAGAAACACTTTCCATCTTTCTTATTTATATTATTCCTATCATCCTTTGGAACATGGACATAACTGTCACAGCCAAATACCATGAGATTTTTAAGAAAATGTTTTTTACTAGTCCATACTATTGAATTTGTAACTATAGACGATCTTCATAATGTACAATTGCTCACTTGATGTAATTTCATTTATCATTGTAAAGCATATTTATAAACGCTTGATTTAGAGGAAAAATTATTTTGAGTTAACGTCTCATTATGACTTTTAAAAGATGTAAATTTGAGTTTTTGAAATGTAAACTTTGGCTCCAAAAATGACTAGTCGGATTCCCTCCAAGTCAAGTCGGCCCTTACCAAGATACGCACCCATTCAACATACAAAAATCACTATATAAAGGTTATTCAAACTCACCTACTTGGGAATTCATATTCTCTCACAAAATATCGTTTATGGGCAAGAAAGTCAAGGAAAATGAGGATGAAAAGAAGGATGAAATTTATCTATCTCTCTTCTCTAGCTTGCACATGTGGATAACTTCTCCCCTTTCTCTGGTTTGAATACTTTTTGAGCCATTTTTGTTACAGAAAGTTGAGTTTCTGAAGAAGACGCAAAACTACAAAAAAGTAAAGTTTCTAAAGAATTCATAGAAGCTATAGAAAGCCAAAATTTTTATGAAGCCACAGAAACTACAAAAAGATGAGTTTTTATGAAGCCGTAGAAGCTATAGAAAGTTGAGTTTGTGAAGCAAATGTAGAAGGTAAAATTTTTGGGCAGATCAGTAAAGCGAATTGTTGGATCAAGTTGGGAGGCTTAATTTGGAGGGGAAGACCAAGTTTGACCTTAGGTATAGCAATGTCTCTTATTAAATAGGAATAATTTCTTTATTGAAAATGGTTTTGGAATTTTCCCTGTAGTGGGTTTTCTTAGGGTAAATCTTGTCTCTCTTTTGTGCATTGTAATCTCTACTCTTCTACTGTTCTTTATTGTTGAATTTTTGAAGTATAATTGTTGAATGATATATTTGAATAAAACAAAATAATATCTACATCAAAATTAACTATCATAATTTCAGAAATATTGTCTTAACCCTAAGTGCACTAGAAAAGAAACATGGCATTAGAGCTTTGGTGACAAAAGGATGGTACATGATATCAAATTTGAAAAAACCCTAGAGATATAATTTCATTAAATTCCTTCTTGAACAATGATATTTGTGGCTTCCTCCATGAAATTTGAAAACAAGTTAGAGGGAGCATCAAACTTCAGAGCTTGGAAAGTCAGAATATATCTTATTCTTGGTAAGAACAAAGTGTTGGATATTGTGATAGGGGTTAGCACTACGTAATTTCTTTTGGTTGTAGGAAGGAAACCAAGAGGTTACCTCAAACCACTTGCGGAATTGAAAACTAGCCCTTCCAACCCGAGAGAGGGCTCTCTCTTTCAAATCAGTCATTAAAGACTGGTTTCAATGAAGGACAATGGCTAGATCTTTGGAAAATAGTATAGTTTATAGGTGTGGTGGCAGGGTAGAGAAAAAGCCATTGGGCATGGAGTTAGTAAAAATTGAGATCAATGATGTGGTGGGTGCTCGGTGAATTGGGAAAAGATGTTTAGAGGCAAGATAGAAACAATTCCTTATGCCAATTAATAGTTGTAGATGTCAGAAGAATAAATAAAGTAGGTAACCATCTCAACGCATCAAACAATGGATGAATCTTAAAATGATTATGGCAGAAAAACATATGGAATGTCTAAATGACTACAACAGAGCACTATTAAATAGATGAATTTTGAAACAAGTTTTTCATTTAAGCATCATAGGAAGAAATATAACACAAAAAAATAGAAAACACTCACATAAGGGAGTGGAATCACATGAATATCTGAAAATATTTAACCAGGTACTTCTGACCCACCAATTTCGTTAAAACTCATAAAAAAAATTACAATATGCACAATGTTCTTTCCTCTCCAATTTGACCAACCCGACTCATTTTCCATATCTTTACATGATTATATACTTTGAGGAATTTGAATTACCACTCTAGGTGGTCAAATTCACTACATAAAAGTCGAATGGTCCAGATGTAATGCATCTTCACTCACTATGTAAGAAAAAACAAGGAACTGATATATCAGGACTAATTCAATTTAGAAACATCAACTCAAACAATTCATATTTGTTTAACAACTCAAACTACATGATTTTAACTTACAAACACTTATCCAACAACTAAAATTACTTCTAGAAGCTCCAAATTTCAAAATTTTCCAAAATAGAGTTGACTCATATGTTTGCGCAATAGAGGGCACTGAATTTATGGAAGAATAGGGTTCAAAGACAAGCTCATATATCCTGAATTTGGACATTTGTGGAAAAAAGAGGGATGTTTTTGTATATGAGAGTGTACTTGAGAGAAAACTCTCTTAGTTTCCAAAACTTCCTCTCCAACTCCTCACAATCTGCACACAAACATTATAACTAAAACATGAAATGCCAAAACCTAAAAAATAGACTGTAAAGATGCACTTGAATTTTCCAATATATGACACATGTATAGAAACCAAAAGAGGTTTTTGTTCTTTTTCCCGTGCTTGGAAAACCACTCTTTCAATTTTCCAAAATTTAGCTCCATTTGGTCGGAAGCAACTTTTGAAAATGATGGAAAAAGTAATCAATTTCATTGCAAATTTGTAGCAAGTCCAAGTAGCCCTCCATTCTCTATATGTTTGCACACCTCCTCTGGCACAATAGATTAAATGGGTAGGCTTGAAATTTCTATGTGATAGTGTAGAACTCTTGAAGTAGTTTTTCTAATGCCTGCAAACCTCCTAGATGAATAGTAAGAGGCAAACACACTTTGATTCCTAGATTATAGGATCCTAACATTGGCTCCAATGGGGATGGAATCCTCCCTGTGAAGTGCCAAGAACACCGTAGAATAATAGCTTGATCCATTAGGCATGGATTCTAACTGCAATCTACTCTGACCTATGACCTTCTCCAACTGAAGCCAAATTGTCGCAATGTAACCAATATATAGACTGAAAATACAGTCCACACTAGAAGGACACTACTGCAACTGAAAATTGAAGCATGCTCATTCTTATAAGTTTATTTATATATAGAGCAACCTGCTCTAAGCTGATATTTGAAAAGATGAATTAGGTGATACTAAAATGCCAATGTAACCAGTTCAATAGCTTCTCAATTGTGGCTTCTTAACTATGCTTTAGCAGAATCAAACTGGAACATGTAAGGGAAATGGAAATTGATTGTAAGCTTGATATTCACAGCTAAAACATGATCGAAACTTTGTAGTGAATAATTCTTCCATAGACAGCTATGGGATCATGAAATACATGGCTGATTGGTCGATCTTCAATGTATTATGCAAATTGATCATAATGCTTGGAAATTTCATATATGCTTTCATTTCCATCATACACTTTCAACTATTAGTCATCAAACCCATTCTAAAAACACTCCAATATCTCAATATCAAAAGGCAGTACTACCACTTCTCATTTTAGCCAAAAAATTAGTTCAAAAGGCTGATTTTGACAATGAAAGCAGTGGGATTGAATTTGAACTTCTAAGGCTTGAAGATCTTTCTCAATTTTTTCAATGAACTCTTCTAAAACATTGGTCTTAGCTTCAGAGCTACATTTGCATGAATTTAAATAAATAGGTAAAATTTTAGAAGGCGTTATCAGTTTGATCATCATCAAAATTATCCCAATATTATTTGAAACCTTCAATAAAAATAGGGTCTGCCACATACCCTGCCATATTGTTTGACAAGCAACAGGATCAACAGTTTAAGCTATGAATGCTTTGGACAGTGGAGTCACCATGTGTGTTTTGTAATCTAGATTCTATGACAATGGAATAGCTTGGTGAAAAATGTATAGCATTTTGATGTCCAACTATTGTTCACCATCAATAATTGGATCTAGATCATTTTCTTTATTTCTTGGGAAAGATAGAGTTTTTTCTCCTCAACAACGACACTACTATGTTATCATTTTGTAATTTCATTTAGATGTAGGAAGAAAACCCAGAGGTAACCACAAACCACTTGCGGAATTGGAAACTAGCCTTTCCAACATCAAAGAGGGTTCTCTCTTTCAACTCAGTCACTAAACATTGGTTTCAATGAAGAACAATGGCTAGATCTTTGGAAAATAGATGAGTTTATAGGTGTGGTGGAAGGGCAAAGAAAAACCCATTGAGCATGGAGTTAGGAAAAAATGAGATCAATGACGTGGTGGGTGCTCGGTGAATTGGGAAAAATTTGTTTAGAGGCTAGATAGAAACACTTTCTTATGCTAATTAATAGTTGCAAATGTGAGAAGAATAAACAAAGTAGATAACCACTCAAGGCATCAAACAATGGATGAATCTTAAAATTATTATGGAAAAAAAAAACATATGGAATGTCTAAATGACTACAATAGAGCTCCATTAAATAGATGAATTCTGAAACAATTTTTCATTTAAACATCATAGGAAGAAATATAACACACACAAAATAGGAAACACTCACATAAGAGAGTTTAATCACATGAATCTCTTAAGAGATTTAAACAGGTAGTTCTGATCCACTAATTTCATTAAAACTCAGAAAAAATTACAATATGCACATTGTTCCTTCCTCTCCAATCTGACCAACCCAACTCATTTTCCATGTCTTTACATAATTATATACAACTAGGAATACGAATTACCACTCTAGGTGGTCTAGTTCACTTGATAAAAGTCGAATGGTTCATATGCAATGCATCTTCACTCATTATATAGGGAAAAACAAGTAATTGCTATATCAGGACTAATGCAATTTAGAAACATCAACTCAAAGAAGGAATCTTTGTTTGACAACTCAAACTACATGATTTTAACTTATTAACACTTATCCAACATCTAAAATGACTTCTAGAAGTTCCAACTTTCGAAATTTTCCAAAATAGAGTTGAGTGTTATGTTTACGTTGTTAGGTTCCTATACCAATAGGGGTCATAACTTATGAATGGATGAGATTTAAACCTGTAATATGTACATACCTTTGATTTTTGCAAATGTTTTCCATATTAAAAAAAAAATTAAAAAAGTTAAAAAATGTAAAGAGGGTATGTCCTAAAAGAAAAATCAAAGGACAAAATGAATGAAAAAGGTCAAAAAAGATGAAAAAATGAACCCCAAAAACAAAAAGACCATGAAAGTGTTGAAGCTCAAATGCCATCGCTATTTACTTTTCTGCATAATAATGATTGTGTGCAACTTGTTATTCATGCCACAATCCATGGTAATCAAACAATTTAATCTTGGTTATTCCATGTTTTGAATTTCATGTTTAGAGATAGAAAATAAAATCTGACCAAACAATGTAATCTTGGCAGATAAGTAGAGTGAATAAAAGGAGCTCAACAGTTTAATCTGAGTCCTTGGATGTAATAAGGATAGACTTAGATAGATTCCCATTGTAAAGGAAAAGAAAAAGTTTTGATAAGGGTTTGCCAGCGTAAGTGCACCCTAATAACGAGTAGAAAAAATGGTAGGATGAGTAGATGGGTAAGTAGTTGAATGGTTGCAGAATTATGATGAATGGTTAGTTAAGATCATATCATTTGCTTGTATCATCAAGTTATTAAAGCATGGATGACAAATGGAGCAGCTACAAAAAGTCAATTGGTTAATTCCCCCCATACATTTTACCTTCAATTTTGCTAATTTCCCATAAGCAATGACAAAGGTACCTAAAACCTTAAAGTTAAAGGAGCTCAGAGCATTTCTCTGACTTCTGGAGGGACCGGACCCTCGACACAATAAATTATAGGGTCTAAGTACCAAAACCCCTTACCAACATTCACTACCATCATAATACATTCATTTCACCTAAAAATCCCTTTTCCTAAGGTGAAATCATCATTTACCTAGGGAAATTAATTAACCCTACAAAACCCCTTTTTCCCCACAAAAAAGCATTTAGCCTAAGTAATGATGTATAGATATGGATATAAAAATAAATATCAAAACATTATACTTGGCACATTTTCTTTCCCACTTTCACTTCATATGAAATCCTAATTTTTATTATATTTAATTCCCAAAGAAAACCCCTTTCCTATATGTTTTATTAAAATCCCATATGTTAATAATCCCACCCCAATGGTTTGAAATATAAACCTTATTAAATAAATTAGTTAATTGGATTAATTAGTCGATCCACGACTAATTAAGAGCCATAACCCTCCACCAAAAAAAAGGGGTTAATTAATCAAATTGTGATTAATTAATAAACCATTCCTCCAATCATATCACCCTCAGCGTCATTAAGCCACCCTAATCTACAATAAATATCCCATCAGGCCCCTCTATTAACTCCCCGATTGAATCACACCCCTGATCACCGTACGATCTAACCCATTCAGATCTAATGGCTAACGCTCATATCGGGCGGCCTCCAAAGGCTGACCTTTACTTGCCCGATGTGAGCAGTTTCACTGTTCACCCCGCTACTACGTGGCGCCCGAGGAATGGCATCGGGCAGCCTCTCCCCAAAACCATTTTTCCCCAAAAGTGGTGCGATGGATCCCGCTTACCACCTCCGCTACACGACAAAATGTCACTTTCCCCAAGTGGCACCAACTATCATTTTCCCATTACACCCGCCAATGTCATTGACTTTACACATAAAGCCAAAAAACTGATTGTTTTTTGTTTTTCATCGTGAAAAGGACGTTCTGGCTTCCATGAAAAGTACAGAGCACGTTAAACTATAAACCTGCTATCAACCATCAGCTTTCCGTAGCCGCTAAACTCCAGACCACCTTGCAGACCCATGTGCTTCCTGTAAACAGTGTGCTCCATTCAAACAGCTGAAACTAGGTATTTATCCCATTTCCAACTAAGAAACCTTGATTTCTTGCTGAACCTTAGCTAAATTTCTTTAAATATTAAGTAATTTAGTCAATTAAGCCAACTGGTAATCCTAAAATACTCTGAAATAGACCAATTGTTCCCAATTTCCCTAAAATCCTTTGCCCCGTCCTTGAATCCACAAGAACCAAGGATGGAAGCCTCAATTGCACTAAATGTCATGCCCATTACAACTCCTCACAGGGATTTATACCACCTTCCCCTTACAGACAAAGATTTCCAAATAAAAGACACCTCAGTCTCAAAATCCCCGATGAAACTCTTTTGCAAGTATAAAGACCAATTCTTGAACCAAGCCGACTCTATTAGACTTTGGGAATCAAGTTTGCCTAAGTACCAGTTCCCTAGAGTGCATGTGTTCCCAGAGATTGTACATTACTGCCAAATGAACTATGATCCTATCCAAAGGGCAGTAAGAACTCATGACCAGTCTATTCTATTTACTATCACTTTTGAATCCATCAACCAGATGCTCCAATTGCAACCAAGCCAAAACCTAACCCTTCTATCCATTAGAGATGTGCTGAAAATATACCCTACACTTACTTCAAATAGACTAGCCCAGTTTTTCCAGACTTTTACCAGAGAAGAAAAGTATATCCCAAAGGACCCTCCTCCTTACCTATGGACCATATTCTCCAGCCTTGGTCGAGATATTATAGATATGAATTATAGTATACTAGGCTGCACCACCAGTGAATATGTTGATGAGATTATAATATCCATCATGTCAATCTACTTTCCTGGCCAACCATTAGCCATCTTATTTGACTATGCAAAGTTTATTGCTGACAGAATGAATGATCAATTCATGAGGTTGGAAAATGAAAGAGTCCTTAAGTATTCCTTAGTTCTGTATCACTTATTCTTGTATTACCAAGCTAATAGATTTACAATTGCCCTCCAAAAGTTGCATACTAAAGGAAACCCTAGATCAGTGATCTTTTGGACTTCTTTGATTCATCAATTTGATGCTCAGTACTCTTATAATGACTTCATAGACCTCTTTGTACATCCAGTAGCAACCATGTTACTGGGAAGCCCTCCACCCAGAATCAGTGCAGACATTAGGAAGGTCCTACAGTTGTCAAAATAGTACAAAGTAGGGGATTGGTACTTGTACCAAAACAATACCGAAATCAAAATTTATGGATGTGAACTTCCACCTTACAAATCATCAAAGTACCTCCCCATGAGATTATTTGCTCTAGAGTACTACAGAAAAATGATCAATTCAGATGAGGTGCACTTTGTAAGAGCCAAGAAGAAAGCCCAACTCAGGATAAAAGATCAGCTAGGTTCGTTGATTTGTAACAGTAGAGAAGCAGGAAAGGAGGCAGATGAAATCCTCCAAAGATTGAAACTGAAACAAAGTTTCATGTGGACCTATGACCCCTACAGCTTCATTTGTAATAGGAGACAAAAGAATAAATTATCTCCTTACATCCACCACAGGATCCCCAAAATAGAACAATATGCTAATCAATCTGAATGGGTGGAAGGCACTTTAATAGATCGAGATAGTACAAAGGTTGTTGTTGATAATGTATTAATGGACTTACATAGAAGACTTGATGAGGATTCCTTTGTACAAGTTCCAAGAGAACCTCAGTCTCAGAGACAAGCACAAGGTCACAGTGGGTAGACAGAAGAAGCAGGTCCATCAGCAGAGGCAGGGCCATCAGGACAACTGGAATCTTTCGAACAATCAGAGCCATCAAAGCAACTAGAGCTTTCAGAACAGCCAGAAGAATCTGAACAACCTGAAATTTCAGAGGAGCTTGCCCAACCTGAAAAAATCATGAGCAATCCTCCTATTTTGCAGACCCCTCTAAATGAGGAGAGAGACCTTAAGAGAGACAGAGATGAGGCTACTCCTTCTAGTAGGCCTGTTGCCCAAACCTATGCTAAGAGGTAGAGGTTAAATCCATATGCAAAGCAAGAATACACTGAAGAGACAGCAGGGAGGAGCAGAGAAGACAGAAAGCAGGCAAAACACTCCTTTAGGAGGGACACAAGAACCTTCCACCTCTCAAACTCAAATGTTAGAAATGTAGCAGAGTGTGGAAGTATCCTCCTTCAGGGCTCCCACAAGACAAAGCCAAGACATCAAAGAAAAACACAAGGAAATCAAGGCAAGGAATGAAAGGTTGAAAGTGCAAATATATGCACATTATCTGAGGATGGCCCCAACAAACCAAAGAAGGCTAATGTCGGCCTTTGATATAAAAGAAGGAAAAATGCAGATGAGCTTTCTCAAGCCAACCATACAGCAACCAAAATCAATGACAGATTATCTTAAGACAAATTTTGAGGTCATGGCAAAGGATATCCATCCTATTGACCAAATTGAGTTGCATAAACAAACTAGAGAAATGGTCTATTCCACACTGAACAGCAAAGCCATAGCATCACACCAACTTCAAAATTCACTGAACAACATCTCAGCCCAATTCCAATTAGAAAAGGCCTCTTCTCAGGATAAGGACACCAGAATAAAGTCCTTAGAAGACTTGGTCATAGAGTTGCGACATGATCCCAAAGATGTTAAAGCAGCAGAGAAACTGATAAAGAAGAAAAATGATGACATAGTTTCACTGAAGAAGCAGCTCAAGATTCGTTCGCTTCATCATCCTCAAACAGCAAAATTTTTGGAGACACGGAAGGAGGAAGAGCTTATGGACCTAGTCCTTAAGTTAAATGACCAATTGAAGGAAACTGAGAAGGAATTGGATAATTTGATACAGTCCAAGCAGAGTGAGTTGGCCACCGCTCCTGAGACTCTAATACCTACAGTTTCCATAGCAGTGCCCTCCACCTTGGCAGTTTCTTTGGCACCAACAATTCCACTAGAAACAACATTGCCAGTGACAGGTACTACATCAGGCATAGTTACATCAACCAGCACAAAGAAACCCACAAAGAAAATTGTAGAATTAATCAAGGCCATGGAAGAAATGAGTATCCAAGCCACTGAGCTTAAGAAGCTCAGAGAACAGGTGTCAAGTTTAGAAGCCAATTATAAACTTGTACAAATACAACACAAAGAAGAAACTTAGAGGAACCTTAGAATGGTAGAAAGGGTAAAAGCCCTTGAGAAGGATTTAACAATGCAAGAACCATTGGGAGACATGAGAGAAATCTTGTGGGCCAAGATCATTGATTCCATCAATGATGTTTATCCTTCTATTCAAATTATTTTTGAGCAAACAGAATTGGTCAAGATGGCTACAGAGGCAATCCACAAGACAGTGGAAGAATTAGGAGATAAACAAGAAGAAGCCAATAATTTGATCACCTTTTTGAACAAAAAAAACAGATATCAGCTAGATGAATTAGATATAAAGGACAGAACAACAACCATTATAGAGATCAAAAAATTCCTCACTAAAATAAACTTAATGTTAAGCTTGGAGAAAAGATGTCAGAGCATCCAGAAAGACATTTCTAGCTTTATGCTAAAGTATGGCATCTTAAGAGAAAAAGGACTCCCCGGTCCTATGGTGATCCATGATAATTTAATGACCGAGGAAGATTACGTTGACAAGTTAAACAAGCTGGCCAAAAGCCAAGCTAGTACCTCAGGGGTGAAATCTTTGCCCACTAGAAGGGTTCTTAATGATGGCTTGGAGAATCTGTTCTACATTGAACATGAAGTCAAGCACTTATTCATAAACAAACCAAATTTTCCTAAGTACACAGAAGCCGATGAAATCTATAGGAAAATGATCAGAATGAAGTTACCTGATAGTGAATGGTGGACCAGTTTTATTGGTTTACTATAAGTTACTATAGTAAATCTGTAAGGTAAAAGGGTAATTGCCAAGTAAAACAGGTGAAAGAAGATCAAAGCAGAACAGGTAAAGAGTATCAGTAGGTCAAAGATGAAAGTAATTCCCGCACATAACTACAAAGAAAACTGCATGAGCCAAAACCAAGCAACAACAGCCAGCAGAGTCACAATTAAAGGGACAACAAACAAATAGTTATCCATCTGTCTCTATCTTCGTGTTGAAGATATTTTCTGTTTCCTAGAATAATTCTCATATAGTTATGAGATATTTTGTATAAATACTTCACAAATTGAAGTAATTAGTGTGGATTAAAATACATCTCTGTAGACATTACTTTTGAGCCAAAGAGCTTTTGTACTCAAGACTGGACTAGTTTCACTGGAAATGAAATAAAGCTGAGGACACTTCACTGGATTCTTGTGCACCATTGGAACAAATAAGTATCATTTTCTCATGTTTAAATAGTGTATTCTCTTTATGTTATGAAATATTCATATGTGTTTCTTATAACAATTAACAATTAACTTGAGACGCTAATTCCGAAGCAGGTATAAATTCTTTTGGTTTTCCCTCGTGAACTTGTTTCATTAATACAAATTCTTAGTTTATGTGTAAATATTATAACTAGAGAGATTTATCACCTCTTTCTTTTGATAGTCTTACATTCCATTGCAGAAGAAGTATTAGTTTTCTTTTCGGGTTCCAGGAGGAAGGAAAAATGACTACAAGTGACTAGTGTCTCTCTTAAGAGACCAATTCGTTTCATAAGAGGGTGATCAGCAAAAAATAAGAAACATGCTAATCCAAAATCAGATCCATATGCTTGAAAAAACTTTTACATACTATTGTCTCCATTACATCCATACTTCATAATAAAACATTCACCTCATTTCCCTTCATATTTTCCATTTACATTCACTTTCCATTACTTTTTGTCCACTCCTAACCCACAAATAAAAGCAAGAGGCTCAGTTACATGCTTATTGTCCATTGCCATTACTACTTTCCATTTCCATCTTCCATTTTCATTTTCCCTTTCCTGTCATTTTCATTTCGCAAATAAACTCTGCTTTAATGCAAATTATTGAGCCCATAGTCCTTTGAGTCTAAATTCTGTGAAAAAACACCTTGAGGCTTCCATGCCTTAATGGCAAGTCCTCATGCCGACAAACAATGGGAATACATTAATGTCCCTTGTTCATCGGATCTTCTAGGTGACTCGACATCGGAAAATTTATTCGTACCTAGCAAGATGTGTTTGGGCATCTTGACTCTCGCTGTCATCAATGGTGAGAGTTCTCGTGTTGACAAGTGGCATCCATGAATGGCCACTAATTCAACAAATTCCTGCTATGTGCGACATCAGAACATCTCTTCACATAGTAGGAATTGTGCCAATGAGTTTTGAAGACATGAAGACTATTATTTTCAAAATTTTAGAGTAGATTCAACAAGTTTTAGTAGAAGCAATAAAAATTCATCTTGACTCTTTTATCCATGACTCTTTTTGTCCAACCACTTGAAGAAGATTATGATCAGAATTTTGTAGCCACCACACATACAACTCATCCATTTCAAAGGGTAAGTTAAGGTACGTCATTTTCTAACTTTTTACCATATAATTCCATAAAAAGCTAGGATGATAATTGTTGTAAAAACATTTCTCTTACTTATTTCATAAATTTTCCAATACCATCAGTTGGGGGGGGGGGAGGGGGGAATACATTCATATTCGTATCTTGCCATGTTCATATCATATTCAAAAGCCCACATACTTCCAAAATATATTAACTATTACATTATTATTATGAGCATACATTGGATTTTCAAAAGTGCTTAAAGGATAATTGGATACAAACACAATCATGGTTGTCACACAAGAACCAACCATGTTGTAATTCAAGTAAAACACTTTGTAGAAGTATGAAGTTATCAAACGATATCATGCAAAGTTAAGCCAAAGCTCAAGGATCAAAAGAATTAATGTAATATATATTGCATGAGGACATGCAATAGCTTTAGTTGGGGGGTATGTTGGGTCTTGAAATTGTCATTCACTTCCATTAAACTTTTACTATTATGTTCATTATATCACCTCCATTTGACATCCATTTCACTACCATGTCACTACATTAATCTCACTTTCATTATCATTGTGTCACATTTATGTTTTTCCAAACTTTATTAATTCTTATCCTTTTTAAGTGAATTTGTGGTTAAAAATTAGAAAATAATGTGCATATGCTTATACCTAACAAGTGGGTTGAGATTGTTGACATGTGTAGGTCAAAAGGAGGCTTCTAGAAGACCTTTATGTGGCACCCTAAGGCCAAATTCGAACTTGAGTGGGGAGGATCATGGGATCATGAGGATATGTGTCATGTTTCCTATTTGTATTGAAACTCTAAGAAGACATGTGTCTTATCATTTCCTATTTTGATTAGAACTTTAGAGGTACAGGGAGAGATTCATGAACTCTCATTAATGAGATGACTTCTCATCTTTTGTATAAATAGGAGATATCTCTCCATTTGGTAGTTTTTGGTAGCTTTTTAGTTTTGGAAAGCTTTTGTAGCTTTGGAAGCTTTTGGAAAGCTTTGGATAGCTCTGTAAACTTTCGTAATTTTGAAGAATTTGAATAAAAATTTGATGTTCTCAACATGGAAGGAGATGTGAAGTAGATGTCATGGAGCATATTAGAATGTAAGGTAGAGTAGATTTTGTTTTGTAGTTTTCCTTTGATTTCATTCAAGTATGTCATTTTATTGTTTTCAGGTTTTCAAGTTTATATTTTCCATTCATGCAAGTTTAATTCATGCAAGTGTGTTCAACCAGTTGATTGTAGATTTATCTAACTGTGTAATCTATGCTTAGCAAAATAGTCCAAGAAAGTATTTTCCAATTGGTGCTTGGAGCATTAGAGCACACAACAGATTAGTTTTCCTTTACATGTTTTTGTATTTTCTTATTATATTAATCACTCATTACATAAATGGATGTTTCCAAAGCCTTTCCTTGATGGTTTATCCTCAAACTAAATGGCGAAATGTTGAGTTTATGAATGAGATTTGTTGTTGTATAATACATTTTTCTTCTTAGTGTAGTCACTCATGATATAAATAAATATTTCCAGAGCCTTTCGTTGATGATTAATCCTCAAACTAAATGGAAAAATATTGTTTTTATGAATGATATTGCTTTTTGTTCATTAGTTACATAGCTTAATGCCATTTTCTTATCAATTTAGTAATTCATGTTGTAAGTGAATATTTCCGAAAGCCCTTAGTTCACTAAGTGGTGAAGTATTTCATTTATGAATGAGTCTTTCTCTGCATTTTATGTTTACTTTTTCTTAGAACAATGAAGGATTGGATCCCTCAAAATGCTATCACAGGGAGGTAGTTCTCCCAAAATTGTGTAGCAAAGTGATAAAACACTTCATTTAGCTGTTATCATTTTTGCTTTCATTTCATAGACATTTTGCCGACTTAGATTAATCTAACTATTCAAAGTTTTGATTTTTTTTCTTTCTATTTTTTTAGAAATTAGATTTTAACATTGAAAGTCATTAGATTTAGTTGACCATTAACATTTAGAGATTTTCACCTAGAAGCATAGATTTTCTTTCTTAGATTAATTTCCTTAAACATAAGAAACAAACCCCCCAAAAACAACATAAACTATAAAACAATGAAGTAAGATAAAGGTTAATTAAGCACATATAGTGCACCACACTTCATTAGTTTATGATACCTGGATTGATAATTTATGTAGAGAAATTTAGGACACTAAATTGACTAGACAATAACATAGACACAGACATAGCAATAGATTTTGATTGTTTTGATAAAGTAGAAATTAACAAACTAGAAGATGATCAGATAGATAGATTGCATCCCACAAAGTTTACAAAGTCTGATATTCGAAACCTAAAACAAATGGAGATTGATGAAGAAACTAAAGTCATAAACCTTAAAGGCAATTTTTTACTCAAAGGATTATCTCCTTTGGAGGACTTATTTGACTCAAATGACATTTCTAAAAAACATAAAATGTCACCCTTGAAATCAGAATTGAGGAATGTAATATAGGATCCGAAGATAATCCCAAACTAATAAAACTTTCAAAATCATTACCTCGCAATGAAAAACTGAAATATATGGAACTGCTGAAAGAATCCCAGGATGTTTTTGCTTGGATTTATGAGGCCCTGAAATCGTATGATACTAGCATAATACAACACACTATTCCCTTAAAAGAATATCAAAGGCCTTTTAGATAGAAGCTTAGAAGAATTAACCCTGTTCTATGGCCTTCTATTGAAAAGGAGATCAAAAGAATGTATGAAGTTGGGATTATTGCACCTATTAGGTTCTCAGACTAGGTTTCCAATTTGGTACCCACAAGAAAGAAAATTGGCGAAATTAGGTTGTGTGTTGATCTTAGGAATTTGAATAAAGTTTCACTTAAGGATAACTATCCTCTTCTGAAAATGGATCACATACTACAGAGGGTAGTAGGTTCCTCCATAATCTCACTGCTAGATGGGTTCTCTGGTTATAACCAAATCCTAGTCCACCCAGATGATCAGGCAAAGACTGCATTCACTACTCCATGGGGCACTTTCATGTATGTGAAAATGCCATTTGGGTTGAAAAATGCAGGGGCCACCTTTCAAAGAGAAATGGACATAGCCTTTGCTAAAGAAATTCATGACTTCCTGGTAATATACCTTGATGACCTCACAGTTTTCTCTAAATCAGATCTACAACACCTGGATCATCTTAGGCAGGTCTTTACTAAATGCAGGAAATATGGAATTTCTCTGAATCCTAAAAAGTCTCTATTTGGGTTGGAAGAAGTGAAATTATTAGGTCACATTATCTCTAAAGATGGTATCAGGATTGACCCAACAAGAATTAAAGCTATTTTGCAAATACCACATCCCAGGAATATCAAAGAACTTCAAGCATTTTTAGGTAAAATAATTTTTTTGAGGAGATTTATATCTAATTTCGCTGAGTTAATTATATTGTTGAACAACATGTTAAAGAAAGATTTGACTATTAAATGGACTTTAGAGGCAAAAAATTCATTTGAACATATAAATCTTACCTTAACTCACACACCAGTCCTAATCAGTCTAATGTTTGATAGGGAATTTATCATATTTTCTTTTGCTTCAAAACACACCATTGTTGCAGTCCTTTTGCAGAAAAATGATCAGGGTTTTGAACAGCCAATAACCTTCTTTAGTAAAGCCCTGAGAGATGCACCTTTAAAGTGTAACATAATGGAGAAGCAGGCTTTTGCTTTAGTTTAAGCAATTAAATATTTCAGAGTTTATATCTTGTACTCTCATATATTAGCATATGTTCCCAATGTTGTAGTCAAGGACATTCTAACACAGGATGGACCTGATGGAAAGAGAGGAAAGTGGATAGCTACCATATTAGAGTATGATGCAGAAATAAAACCTACAAAATTGATCAAAGGCCAAGGTTTGGCTAAACTTATGGCTGAATCAAACTATCAGGCCCTAGACATAAATTTCATTGCAGAACTAGATAACGAAGAGGAGATGGCAACTCCACAGATCAGCCAAGCCTTTACAGACTCACCATGGTATGCTGACATAATATATGTTCTACAAAACCTTCAAGCTCCTCCAGAGCTATCCAGGACTAAAAGTAGGTTCTTAAAGATGAAATCTTTGAAGTTTTGCATAATTGACAATGCTTTATTTTAGAAAAATCATGAAGGCATCCTTCTAAATTGTTTATTAAAGGAGAAATCTGATAAAAGTTTGCAAGAGTTTCATGTAGGTGACTATGGGGGACATCTCTATTGGAAGACAACAGCTGATAAAATCTTGAGGGCTAGTTTTTACTGGCCCACTCTATTTGCTGATGTTAAGAAGTTTGTGACCTCATGCCACAAATATCAGATTTTTGAAGGGAAAAGAAAACTACTGCCATTACCTTTGAAACCTATATCTACTGAAACACATTTTCAACAAAGGGGTCTTGACTTCGTTGGTGAAATCCATCCTCCCTCCATAAAAAAAGATGAAAAAATGAACCCCAAAAACAAAAAGACCATGAAAGTGTGCAAGCCCAAATGCCACTACTATTTACTTTTCTGCATAATAATGATTGTGTGCAACTTGTTATTCATGCCACAATCCATGGTAATAAAATAGTTTAATCTTGGTTATTCCATGTTTAGAGATAAAAAATAAAATCTCACCAAACAATGTAATCTTGGCAGATAAGTATATAGGTAGAGTGAACAAAAGGAGCTCAACAGTTTAATATAAGCCCTTGGATGTAATAAGGATAGACTTAGATAGATTCCCATTGTAAAGGAAAAGAAAACGTTTTGATAAGTGTTTGCCAGCTCAAGTGCACCCTAATAAAGAGTAGAAAAAAGGTAGGATGAGTAGATGGGTAAGTAGTTGAATGGTTTCAGAATTATGATGAATGGTTAGTTAAGATCATATCATTTGCTTTCATCATCAAGTTATTAAAGCATGGATGACAAATGGAGCAGCTACAAAAAGTCAGTTGGTTAATTCCCCCCATACATTTTACCTTCAATTTTGCTAATTTCCCATAAGCAATGACAAAGGTACCTAAAACCTTAAAGTTAAAGGGGCCCAAAGAATTTCTCTGACTTCTGGAGGGACCAGACCCTCGGCACAATAACTTATAGGGTCTAAGTACTAAAATCCCCTTACGAACATTCACTACCATCATAATACATTCATTTCACCTAAAAATTCATTTTCCTAAGGTGAAATCATCATTTACCTAGGGAAATTAATTAACCCTACAAAACCCCTTTTTTCCCACAAAAAACCCATAGAAAAGCATTTAGCCTAAGTAATGATTTATAGATATGGATACAAAAATAGATATCAAAACATTATACTTGGCACATTTTCTTTCCCGCTTTCACTTCATATTAACTCCTAATTTTTATTATATTTAATTCCCAAAGAAAACCCCTTTCCCGTGTGTTTTATTAAAATCCCATATGTTAATAATCCCACCCCAATGGTTTGAAATATAAACCTTATTAACTAAATTAGTTAAATGGATTAATTAGTCGATCCGCGACTAATTAAGAGCCCTAACCCTTTGCCAAACAAAAGGGGTTAATTAATCAAATTGCGATTAATTAATAACCCATTCCTCCAATCATATTGCCCCTGACGTCATTAATCCACCCTAATCTGCAGTAAATATCCCCTCAGGCCCCTCCATTAACTCCCCGATTGAATCACACCCCCGGTCACCATACGATCTGTCCCATTCAGATCTAATGGTTGACGCTCATATCAGGCGGCTTCCAAAGGCCAACCTTTACCCGCCCAATGTGAGTGGTTTCACTGTTCACCCCGCCACTACATGGCACTCGATGAATGGCATCGGGTGGTCTCTCCCCAAAACAAATTTTCCCTAAAAGCGGTGTGATGGATCCCACTTACCGCCTCCGCTACATGATAAAACGTCACTTTCCCCGAGTGGCGTCAACTGCCATTTTCCCATTACACCCACTAATGTCATTGACTTTACACATAAAGCCAAAAAACTCATTGTTTTATGTTTTTCATTGTGGAAAGGATGTTCTAGCTTCCATGCAAAGCACAAAGCACGTTCAACTGTAAACCTGCTATCAACCGTTAGCTTTCCACAACCGCTGAACTCCAGACCACCTTGCAAACCCGTGTGCTTTCTGCAAATAGTGCACCAATGCCATTGCTCCATTCAAATAGCCGAAACCAGGTATTTATCCCATTTTCGACTAAGAAACCCTGATTTCTTGCAGAACCTGAGCTAAATTTCTTTAAATATTAAGTAATTTAGTCAATTAAGTAACCTGGTAATCTTGAAATACTCTGAAATAGGCCAATTGTGCCCAATTTCCCTGAAATCCTTTGCCCCTTCCTTGATTCCACAAGAACCAAGGATGGAAGCCCCAATTGCACTGAATGTCATGCCCATTACAACTCGTCACAAGGATTTAGACCACCTTCCCCTTGCAGACAAAGATTTCCAAATAAAAGACACCTCAGTCTCAAAATACCCTCTGAAACTCTTTTGCAAGTATAAAGACCAGTTCCTGAACCAAGCTGACTCTATTGGACTTTGGGAATTAGGTTTACCTAAGTACCAATTCCCCATAGTGCATGTGTTCCTAGAGATTGTACATTACTGCCACATGAACTATGATCCTGTCCAAAGAGCAGTAAGAACTCCTAACCAGTCTATTATATTTAATATCACTACTGAATCCATTAACCAGATGCTCCAATTGCAGCCAAGCCAAAACCTAACCCTTCTGTCCATTGTAGATATGCTGAACAGATAACCTACACTTACTTCAAACAAACTAGCCCAGTTTTTCCAGAATTTTATCAGAGAAGAAAAGTATATCCCAAAGGACCCTCCTCCTTACCTATGGACCATATTCTCCAGCCTTGGTCGAGATATTATATATATGATTTCTAGTATACTAGGCTACACCACCAGTGAATATGTTGATGAGATCATAATATCCATAATGTCAATCTACTCTCCTGGCCAACCACCAGCCATCTTATTTGACTATGCAAAGTTTATTGCTAACAGAATGAATGATCAATTCATGAGGTTGGAAAATGAAAGAGTCTTTAAATATTCCTCAGTTCTGTATCAATTATTCCTGTATGACCAAGCTGATAGATTTCCAATTTCCCTCCAAAAGATAGATAGTAAAAGAAACCCCAAATCAGTGATCTTTTGAACTTCTTTGGTTCATCAGTTTGATGCTCAGTACTCTTATAATGACTTCATAGACCTCTTTGTACATTTAGTAGCAGCCATGTTGCTGGGAAGCCCTCCACCCAGAATCAGTGCAGACATCAGGAAGGTACTGCAGTTGTCAAAATAGTACAAAGTAGGGAATTGGTAGTTGTACCAAAACCATACTGAAATATGAATTTATGGATGTGAATTTCCACCTTACAAATTGCCAAAGTACCTCCCCATGAGATTATTTGCTCTAGAATACTACAGACAAATGATCAATTCAAATGAGGTGCACTTTGTAAGAGCCAAGAAGAAAGCCCAACTTAGGATAAAGGATCAGCTAGGTCCATTAATTTATAACAGTCAAGAAGCAGGAAAGGAGGTAGATGAAATCATCTAAAGATTGAAATTGAAACAGAGTTTCATGTGGACCTATGACCCCTATAGCTTCATTTGTAATAGGAGACAAAAGAATAAACTATCTCCTTACATCCACCACAGGATGCCCGAAATAGAACAATATGCTAATCAATCTGAATGGGTGGAAGGCACTTTAATAGATCGAGATAGTACAGAGGTTGTTGTTGATAATGTATTAATGGACTTAGACAAAAGACTTGATGAGGATTGCTTTGTAAAAGTTCAAGGAGAGTCTCAGTCTCAGAGACAAGCACAAGGTCACAGTGGGTAGACAGAAGAAGTAGGTCCAGGAGCAAAGTTACTGCCATCAGGAACCATAATCTTCAGAACAAGTAGAGCCATCAAAGCAACCAGAGCTTTCAGCATAGCCAGAAGAATCTGAATATCCTGAAATTTCATAGGAGCTTGCCCAACCTGAACAAATCATGAGCAATCCTCTTATTTTGCAGACCCCTCTAAATGAGGAGAGAAACCTTAAGAGAGACAGAGATGAGGCTACTCCTTCTAGTAGGCCTATTACCAAAACCTATGCTAAGAGGCAGAGGTTAAATCCATATGCAGAGCAAGAATACACTGAAGAGACAGCAGGGATTTCAGGAGCAAAGAAGACATAAAGCAGGCAAAACACTCCTTCAGGAGGGACACAAGAACCTTCCACCTCTCAAACTCAAATGTTAGAAAGGTAGCAGAGTGTGGAAGTATCCTCCTTTAGGGCTCCCATAGGACAAAGCCAAGACATCAAATAAAAATACAAGGAAATCAAGGCAAGGAATGAAAGTTTAAAAGTGCAAGCTATGCACATTATCTGAGGATGGCCCTAAAACCAAACGAGGCTAATGTTGGCCTTTGATATAAAAGAAGGAAAAATGCAGTTGAGCTTTCTCAAGCAAACCATATAGCAACGAAAATCAATGACAGATTATCTTAAGACATATTTGAGGTCATGGCAAAGGATATCCATCCTATTGACCAAATTGAGTTGCATAAACAAACTGGAGAAATGGTCTATTCCACACTGACCAGCAAAGCCATAGCAACACACCAACTTCAGAATTCACTTAACAACATCTCAGCCCAATTCCAATTAGAAAAGGCCTCTTCTCAAGCTAAGGACACCAGAATAAAGTCCTTAGAAGACTTGGTCATAGAGCTGGGACATGATCCCAAAGATGTTAAAGCAGCAGAGCAACTGATAAAGAAGAAAAATGATGGAATAGCTGCACTGAAGAAGCAACTCAAGATTCCTCTGCATCATCATCCTCAAATAGTAGAAGTTTTGGACACACAGAAAGAGGAAGAAATTATTGACCTAGTCCTTAAGTTAAATGACCAATTGAAGGAAACTGAGAAGGAATTGGATACTTTGATACAGTCCAAGCAGAGTGAGTTGGCCACCACTCCTGAGACTGTAATACCTACCGTTTCCACAGCAGTACGCTCCACCTTGGTAGCTGCCTTGGCACCAAAAATTCCACCAGCAACAACATTGCCAGTGACAGGTACTACATAAGGCATAGGTACATCAACGAGCACAGAGATACCCACAGAGAAAACTGCAGAATTAATCAAGGCCATGGAAGAAATGAGTATCCAGGCCACTAAGCTTAAGAAGCTCAGAGAAAAGGTGTCAAGTTTAGAAACCAATTATAAACTTGTACAAATACATCACAAAGAAGAAACTTAGAGGAACCTGAGAATGGTAGAAATGGTAAAAGCCCTTGAGAAGGATTTAACACTGGAAGAACCATTGGGAGACATGAAAGAATTCCTATGGGCCAACATCATTGATTCCATCAATGATGTTTGGCCTTCTATTTAGATTATTTTTAAGCAAACAAAATTGGTCAAGATGGATATAGAGGCAATCCACAAGACAGTGGAAGAATTAGTAGATAAACCAGAAGAAGCCAATCAGTTGATCACCTTTTTGAACAGAAAAAATAGATATCAGCTAGATGAATTAGATATATAGGACAGAACAACAACCATTATAGAGATCAAAAAAGTCCTCACTAAAAGAAACTTAATGTTAAACTTGGAGAAAAGATGTCAGAGCATCCAGACATACATTGATAGCTTTATGCTAAAGTATGGCATCTTAAGAGAAAAATGACTCCGCAGTCCTATAGTGATCCATGATAAGTCAATGACACAGGAAGATTATGTTGACAAGTTAAACAAGCTAGCCAAAAGCCAAGCTAGTACTTCATGGGTGAAATAAATGCCCACTGTAAGGGTGCTTTATGATGGCTTGGAGAATCTGTTCTACATTGAACATGAAGTCAAGCACTTATTCACAAACAAACCAAATTTTGCTAAGTACACAGAAGTCGATGAAATCTACAGGAAAATGATTAGAATGAAGTTATCTAATAGTGAATGGTGGACCAGTTTGACTGATTTACTATAAGTTACTATAGTAAATCTGTAAGGTAAAAGGGTAACTGCCAAGTAAAACAGGTGAAATAAGATCAAAGCAGAATAGGTAAAGAGTATCAGTAGGTCAAAAATGAAAGTAATTCCAACACATAACTACAAGGAAAACTGCAAGAGCCAAAACCAAGCAACAACAGCCAGCACAATCACAATTAAAGGGACAACAAACAAACAGTTCTCCATTTGTCTCTATCTTTGTGTTGAAGATATTTTATGTTTCCTAGAATAATTCTCATATAGTTATGAGATATTTTGTATCAAAATTTTGTATAAATACTTCACAAATTTAAGTAATTAGTGTGGATTAAAATACATCTCTATAGACATATTATTTTTGAGCCAAAGAGCTATTGTACTCAAGACTGGACTGGTTTCACTAGAAATGAAATAAGGCTGAGGACACTTTACTAGATTCTTGTGCACCATTGGAATAAATAAGTATCATTTTCTCATGTTCAAATATTGTATTCTCTTTATTTTATGAAATATTCATATGTGTTTCTTATACAACCTTAAAAGCAAATAAGGAATGATATCAGCAGAATTAGCTTAAGTGCTCTCTATTTTAACTATTTGCTTTATTTATGTTTTCTACTAAACTGCCTTGGTCTAAGGATTCTTAATTGCCCACTTACTTCCGTAGTTTACCCTCCCTTTGGCCCATAGTTGAGGATTCTTCATTGCACTTTGCTATTGGTCGTGCTTCCTTTCTTCATCCTAATCCCGGTTAAGGATTCTTCATTGCCCTTGGCCCTGGTTAGGACTTTCACCCATTTTGAACCTACAGATTTGCTCTCGTTGTGCTAGCCTGCCCTGTGGACTCTTACCTCAGTAATAGATCAAATCCATTTAAGCCTTTCTTGATTGACTCCATAGCCCAATGGCCTAAATATTTGCTCTACCCATTTGTCTTCTTAATTCCACTACCCAATCAAAACAAACAATTCTGAACATTAAGAACTAGCCTGAAATCTTATTTAAACAAAGTTAAATTATAAAGAGAGAGCCCTCTTAGGACTTAGGCTGGCTAGAACTTGAGTCTAAAATATTAGTTTTGTGGTTACCTCAGACTATTCCTTCTTTTATAACTTCTAAGGAAAAAATCTGAGTGATAACATACGCAACAGTTGTGCAACAAGGATCACCAAATTTATGGAAAAATAGGGTTCAAAGATGAGCTCAAATATCCTGAATCTAGATATTTATTGCCAATATGAGGGAATTTTTTTTATATGAGATTGTACTTGAGAGAAATCTCTCTAAATTTCCAAAATTCCTCTCCAACTGCTCATAATTTGTACCCAAACATCATAACTGAAATAGGAAATGTCAAAACCTGAAAAATAGATTGTAACTATGCATTTGAATCTTCCATTATATGATATGTGTGTAGAAACTAAAGGAATTTTCAGTTTTATGGCCCGTTATTGGAAAGAACATCTTTCAGTTTTCCAAAATTCAGCTTCGTTTTGTCAGAAACAGATTTTGAAAAGGATGACAAAAATGGCCAATTTCACAGCAAATTCATAGCAAGTCCAAGTAGCCCTCAATTCTTTGTATATTTGCACACCTCCTCTGGCACAATGGATCAAATGGGTAGGCTTGAAATTTCTTTATGATGGTATATAACTCTTGAAGTATTTTTTCCAATGTCGACAAACCTCCTAGATCAATAGGAAGAGGAAAACACACTTTGATTCCTAGATTATAGGATTCTAACAATAGGAAGACTATTGAACCATATGATGCAACTCGAAAAGAGAAGTTCAAAGAGAATAATATTACTTCCATGAGTCTAATAGTATACTCCATTAGAGATCATCTCATTCCCTACATCACAAAGCATAACACCTCCAGGAACATGTATGATTCCCTAATAAATCTCTACACTATTAACAATGTCAGTCAATCCATGAGTTTGAAAAACAAGCTTCGAAATGAAAGGATGACTAATGATGACACTATGGCTTCATAACTCATAAGGATTTCACAAATCAGAGATCAATTTGCATCTATTGAAGAAACCATCTTTGATCAAGAACTCATGACTAAAACACTCAATGGTCTCCCTAGATCATGGGATGCATTTGCAGCAGGCATGAGCAGTTGGAAAAAGGCTCCTTCATTTGAGCAATTATGGACATCATGTGCTCAAGGAGAAGCAAGATTGATGACTAGAGATCCTCGATATGAGGAAGTTCAAGCCCTTGCAGCCCGCTTCAAGAAAAAGGGAAAGAAGGAGTTTGGACTTCAAAATAAGAAGTGAGGAAAGGGATTTTCTTCCTCTAAGAAAAAGATGTTAGGAAAAACACTGGGGGGGGGAGTGAATCAATATTTTATTTCACATTATCTTTCAATTTCAATTTCAGAATTTTGTACACTAGTATTATTAAGACAACTCATGTGTGTACGCGATTTTAGTGAATTAAAACTACATATATCCATATTACTTATTTTTCATAACTTCCATAAGATGTTTAACTTAACCATAACATTATTAATTCATTAACCATTTAGTATATAGTAGAGATCAGATAAATCAAAATAGATAAGAAACACATCAACACATTACAACACCAAGATTTTAGGTAGACACCCAATGTGAGAGAAACCCATCGCTACTATCATCTTTGTCTTCTTCTTTTACTTTAAAGAAAATATTTGTTACATCTTGGTCTTGTGCTGGTGAAAACTCTTGCCAGCACGTATGATTTTACCTATAGAAGGCTCTAATCTCCACTCATTTTCCATCACCCACTAGAATGGAGCTCCAACCCCATTACTGAAGGCTCTAACCCTAAACACTTAGTGGACCACATTTCAAAATTTTCATACTAGATCAGCCTATTAATCATCCATCATAAAAACATGTTGGCCACCTTTCATCTATTTTCAAACTAGACCGACAATAATAATAAGCTCAAACCAAAATACCAAGATGCCAACCTGAATACCAAATCATTGAATCACCACTGAATGCGAGGTTAAATACCAATACTGAATAACCAAATGAACCAACCAGTCACTGAAAGTCCTGATCAAATTTACCTCAGAATATATACATGACTGTTCTGAAGGGTATTTGCATATATACATGGTTCTTGTGCATAAAACATGCGTACAAATCTCAAATTGCTGAATACCAAAATAAAATCATTGAATCATCGACCCAACCATTAAATTACTAAAATATTGAATTACTCTAATAAATAATCACAGTTTTACCAATACTAAATCACTGAATACCCAATCATGCTTCTAGGGCATTATCATTGATGAATATATGAATCCACAACGAAGTCCATCCAATCAACATTGTCAAATACCAACCATCCTTACCAAGACATCATTGACAGACATCAACAAATAATATAGTGATAATCAACTGTTTTCACGAAGAATCAATTCAAAACCTAGAATGTATATGCCATTGTAATAAAGAAAAACCGCATATATACGCGCTTATAAATCAATGTAATTGCATTCAGGAATCAAATCACTAGCTACAAGTCATTATATTCAAAGTCGATCTCATCTATAATCATCATTCAATATCACAACAACTATAAACAAGCTAGACCAAGTGACAAAATTTAAACTTATTAACTCAGAATGTATACACAATTATGTTGGGTTATTTAGTTCCCCTTTAAAAAGCCCAACAAACCTTTAAACATTAAATTGTCAACCCAAAACTCGTCTAGTTATTTCAAGGTTGTCCACATTGTACGTGTAAATAATAGTGTTATATAACCTCATTTGTCTAGACCTATTGAAAGGTAAATGCATGAAACCACAAGAAACAACTAGGATTTATTAAAACAACATTGTACACACAACTTCTTAAATTCATAGTAATAAAAAATGCTTATTCAAGATAATCGAAACATTGGAACTTTTAAAAACAAATTTGTTAATCACACACTGTTTCTTAGGAAACGACAACTACGGAAAAGAAACAGCACACTCGAGTTGAACGAAATTTGCTAAAGAAAAGATGCCACCATTGTCTTAACAATTCGCTATCATTCATAACAAGTAATAGAATAAATAGCGCTTCAGGAAATCAACTATCAAAGATCTAATCTAAATAGTATTTACGACTGTAGCAACTATTGTTGTAATGATCAATTGAGTAATCATTAATCAGTTCTAGAAGGAAATTGAATAATTGCAGAACAAAGAAACAAATGCTGAAATGTAAATTTAATGGTACAGAAATGGAAGTAGTCACTCCAAGATTGGGCCCACGATCACTAGAATTCAAATGCCTTACAGCGAAATCAATGCAAGAATTAAAACCAAACCATGTAAATCTCCATTATATTAATCAACGACAATATTACAATGTTTATAAAAAAATCAGGGCATAAGCATGAAAATAACAGTAAAAAGTCTTTTTATTTCTGTCCCGAGGCTTTATTCTTCTCTTTTATAATTACGACCAAGTCTATATTAAAAGTAAAATAGCAATCCTAAGAATCTAAAGATTCTCATAATGCTGAATTTGAGTTACAAAATCTCTTAATTTCCCTCAGAATAGGTGGCAACAATCTCGTTCATAGTTGGCCTTCCCATGATAATCGTTAATCCTTGCGTATCGAGGTCAGAACTAGATCGAGTAGCTTCATCTAATTCACTCTTATCCGGCTATCCAGGGAACAACATCCACTTATTGACATCCTGTAAGTTATCAATTAGAATTGTAAGCGCAACTCATCTTTCCATGGTCAAATCAATTCATTAAGAGAATAAAATGGTGTACTTTATTAACTATTTTCTAAAGTTCTCAACACACAAATTACTTTGTTATCTTCATAAAAGAGTAAGAAAAATAATGAAAGGATAAGGAAATTGAGTAAGAAAATGTGTCAATTCTGGAGCCCAACATCTCCCCCTTGCTTACTTGTTTGAATGACCTCATGCAAACAAACGATTAACATGAAGAGTAGTTAAAGAGTAAGTTGGGTGTGATTCCTCTCCATAATTATGAAAACCATTCCTGCTTCGAACTTCTTGGAGAGTGACATACCTACCTGCTTCATTTCATTCATACTCATCCTTATAGTAATTTTGAGGGCACCAAATTATTAGATACTTTTATCTACATCCTATCCAAATAAAACCCTCCTCTAATACCATATGGGAAAAATCCTCTACCCTATCCATTGTAGCTTCAAAATTTTGATGATTGAAGGGATCCCTGTTTTTTATTTCCACAGGTGATGCCTTCCACCTTTATTTGGCTCCCCGTAGAGCCTCATGCTTAATGTCCAATAAATATTCTAACCCTAACTTTAGTACATCATTATGAATGGGTGCTAAAGCATTGACAACTCTAGTGTGCTCCATGAATATCTTGTGATGGATGAGTGTGTGTAAAGGACTTTGTGGTTCCCCTCTGACCCAGGGGTCAACGCCAAGTTTTCTTCTCTGGGATACGTTGTAAGTGTTTTCCCATTTAATCTGATTTTTGGAAAATGATATGAAATCTTGAAATTGTACATCCCCTATGAAAGGGGTAGGGTTCCTCTTTGATATTCGAGAAATAAATTATGCATATATAGTTCACAAAGGAAATATCGTGTGTTATCATCTTGTTTATGAAAGGAGTCAATGAACTCTGAAACATTACCAAATTCATATGGTTTCCCAGACCAGATAGCTTTGACCTCTAGCAACAAGTATCACTCCAACAAGAATAAAGCATAGTTCCTGGCTGGAGAGTTGCATGCCAAGGCGTTTGGGTATAGAGAATAAACCTCTTTTGTTTGTTCTATAGATTTTCAAGTTATTTTTACAAATTTTTAATCTTCCCCTTTGCTACTCACAATTTATCATATGTTTCATCTTCTGTGACTGTTAATGCCTTAAAGTTTTCCAATAACTCATGATCTTCTCTCTGGGGAACTACCTCCCTCTGATACCATGTTATGGTTTCTTGATGTTCCTCTATTTTTCTATTCAAGGCTTGGATTGTGGCCTCCACAACCAGAGGAGTATAAAGAGGGACAGGTTCGATATGTATTCCTCATGTAGTAGAGGTTGATGTCTCTGTATGAGTTCCCACTTCAATAGTAGGCACTTCTGGCTTAGTCTTGGTCCCTATAGTATAGGAAACAACAAGATTTCCATTCTGAGTTTGGGTCCCAATTTCTTGAAATTTATTGCTTCCTTTTATTCTTAGCGAACTACCTTTGAATTTTATTATTTTGCAGCCATATTTTCAGTTGTCGAACCATTTTCTGTGATTTCTTATTTTCTTTCTTCAACCGCTCTATTTCTTCACTACCCTTTTCTTCTCAGTCCACTATTAATTCTTTGTGTAAAATTTCTAGCTAAGGTAACTGGAAGAGAGGGAAAAAAAATAATGGTTGTTGGTTTTTCAGTCACTAATTGCTGAGCAAGTTCTATTATATCCACAAATATGGGTTCAACGAGGCTTCTACCATCCAGAGATCCCTTGACAGAGTCATTATTGGCTTTCTATCTCTTGCTTTCCTGAGGATATTATATCTCTACGGAAGAGGATGGTACTTGAATGCTTGCAACATAATCAACAAAAAATTCTTTAATATTTTCATCTCTCCTAAAGGTTCCAAAATAAAAGTAGCAACAAAGTCGTTAGGAGAGGCTAGAGGTACGAGTGATGTTATTTGTTTAGGATATTTCTTTGAATAACTTGCAATAGCTTCTAGGTCCATTGAATTCAAAACGTTTTCTAGGCCCTCCAAGACTTGGGCCACTTCTACTTCTTGTTCTTAAGGGGGATCTTCCTCATGAGTTTCAGTTTCATCTACTTCCAACAAATATTTTGAAAGTTTTATGGAGTCTTGAGGTTTGGTCAACCTTGCTGACCTTCTCCTTTTTCTTTATAAAGAGACGAGAATAGAGGTCGTCCTATTTTCTGCCCTCGTGAATTGTTGAGAAGAAGGGATCTTTTGGGTTTCTTCCATCGTCACATTCTTAGTTTCTTTAGCTTCTCCCTATTTCTTATCATCAACTAAGATATGTTTAGATTGTTTGTTGGGTGATTCTTCTCTTAGAAAAGTTAGAACCCCCTATAGTAGATCAATGAATTTAAATATTATTTCTATTTTTCATGGAGCCTGCATATTCCAAATACCTAATTTGATAGAAAGAAATGAGATTAAGCTCTCACTTTAAATATAGATCCAAAATCTCCCTCGCTAAGCTTTTTTTCTTCATTAAAATTGGACGCAACCTCTTTCAGTATGTCATACTTGAATATAAGTTTTGGATGAGTTGTACTAGGTGATAAGACAATTTCTCCTCCTTCCCCTGAGAAAACATTAACAAGGCATCTATTTATTTTGAAGTAAAGAAATAGTTGATAAGTTCACAAGACACAAGCATATCAAGCACACACTAACAGTTTATAAATTCTAGAACCTTCTGTTCGAGAAATGTGTTCCCAAGGTTTTCGACGACAGAGAAAGTTCCACTTCCAAAGGCTTATGAATGTAACTAATCTGATCACAATGGCTAGTACACCCACAATTATCCCAACTAAGTTAGATCTCTTTCTTCCTACAAATTCACACTTGAAGGCTTAGTAAATTAGCTTTTTTATTTTATAAAATGAACAAAATCACCTTACCACTTATCATTGAAAACTATATGTGAAAGAAGATACCAGATGCTGGAGGACTTTCCTTTGGTGGTGGCGGCGGCGGCGGTGGCAGTGTGAGGGATAGTGGTGGTGATGGCATGATGGAAGTATTAAAAAAGTTGTAAATATCATAATGCAAAATGCAATACATACTAAAGTAGCATCCTCCAAGAGATCCATTTTTGCATCCCTCGCTGGATATGCTAGACTGACCAGGACCGGATAAAATAGACCGACTGGTAGCTACGCATGATTGGAAGTTTTCTGGCCACAGATCATTCCAACATTGGGCTAGGATGTAGATTTCTAAAATATCTAGCAGCTACGCATGATTGGAAATTTTTTGGCCACAGATCATTCCAACATTGGGCTAGGCTGTAGATTTCTAAAATATCTGCATAATCGGTTTCGAATTTATCTGTAGAAAAAGTGTGTGACTCCACATAATTTTGTTGATAAGTTTTGACAGAGCCTCCAGGGTAATATTTGCGAAGAGATCTGGCTAACTGTTTACAATATTATTGTTACAAATTTTATTACTCTCATCATAATCGTTGTAAAAATTATGATTGTCATAACGTAAGAAGAAGACGTCTAAATAAATGAATCCATAAGTGTTGTTGCATTCCTTAAGAAGGTTTTCCTTATCTGTAGGAGCACAAGCTTTGCAATTAGGGGAATTTAAATCTCCTTTGTACTAGATAAACCCATAAATAGTGATATTGTTGTTTTTCCCCTCAACACTAGTATTGAACCAGCTAGTAGTGATTCCAAAACCTACATTACATTACGTTGAAAATCACTACCATTTATATATTAGGTTTTCCCACAATCACTCTAGATAGGTTGATCTAGTAATAGGTGCAGCGTCATCCATACAGTGACGATAAGCAACATGTGGTTGTTTAATGTTTTCATCTCCATCAGCGTCTCAAGACAAAGCTCAACGCTTTCCTCTCAAGATTTTATTTTCTAATTTGATGAGGAGAGTTGCACCAACGATCATAAGGTTTTGCGTGATTTATTATTTTTCTAACCCTTTGTTTGAGGTTATGTAGATAGATTGAATCTGCACTTGTGATAAAGATGTTCCTTGATTGCAGAGAGGCGCTCTAGAGCCCCGTATAGAGTAGATGTGTAGTTGTAATGTAAGTATGTAAACAATTTTAACTTGTGATAAAGATGTTCCTTGATTGCAGAGAGGTGCTCTAGAGCCCCGTATAGAGTAGATGTGTAGTTGTAATGTAAGTATGTAAATAATTTTAAATGTCGACTTGATTAAAAAAAAAGTTAAAAAATGATCGGTTGAGTGCAAACATTTAAATGTTGGGTCAATTAGTAATAAAAATTTAAAGTAATTAAAATAATAAAATTCAATTTGTTATTGTTATTAACTTGTGAATAGGCTTTGTTACAATACCATGGCTTATCATGCCCAAAAACTATAACTTATTTCATAATCAAAATATTTTATAACAATAGAACAATATTATTAACCATGGATATTCAACCCCTACTTTACTATGGATATTATTAACTTGCAAAAATTAGGCTTTGTTACAATACCATGGGCCAATACCATGGTTTATCAAAACCACAAACCATAACTGATTTCATAATCAAACTATTTTATAACAATAGGACAATATTATTAACCATGCATATTCAACCCCTACTTTACTGTTGATATTATTAACTTGTAAAAATTAGGCTTTGTTACAATACCATGGGCCAGTACCATGGCTTATCAAAACCACATGTCCAAAAAACATAACTTATTTCACAATCAAAATATTTTATAACAAGACAAAAAAATTCTTAACCATGGATATTCATCCCCACTCTAACATGGCTATTATTAACTTGTAAAAAATAGGATTTGTTACAATACCATGGGCCAATATCATTTCTTATCAATACCACATGCCCAAAAAATATTACTAATTTCACAATCAAAATATTTCATAACAATATAGCAAGATTCTTAGTCATGGATATTCACCCCAGTTTTCCATTGATATTATGAACTTGTGAAGTTACAATAGCATGGACTAAAAGCATGGATTATCAATACCACATGCCAAAAAATGATAAATTATTTCAAAATCAAAATATTTTATAACAATAAGATTCTTAACCATGAATATTTACCACGACTTTACCATGGATATTATTAATATGTAAATAGGCATAGTTACTATACCATGGTCCAATACAATGACTTATTAATATCACATATCCAAAAACCATAACTTATTTCACAATAAAAATATTTTATTTTAATTTGATTTTATAATATAATTTTAATTGAAGCTAAAAGGAAAAGGTTTATAATTAGTTTTGAGATATATCTAAACCCTCTATCCTCACAACTATTAAAAACATTCCCATAGTAATTAAATTAAGGTTTTAATAAAATAAAAAATGAGAATACTTTTATATTTAAAGATGTGAAATTTATATAATACAAATAGTATTAGTAAAAACCAACATAGATCCATTTTAACTAAGGATCCAAATGATGACAAAAAGAAAAGTGAAGGGAAGAGAGGGGAAGGGGGAGAGAGGGAGAGAGAGGGAGGAGAGAACAAAGACATAGATAGATATAGGTGGAGAGGGAGAGAGGGAGTGAAGAGGGAGATATGGAGAGAGAGTGAGGGAGATAGGAGAGGAGGGAAGAGACAGAAGAGGAGAGGATAGATACAGGGAGAGAAGGGTGAGAGAGAGAGGGAGGCACAAAGATGGATGGGAGAGAGAGAAGGATATAGGGGGGATATAGTGATAGAGTTGGAGAGAGAGAGAGAGAGAGAGAGAGAGAGAGAGAGAGAGATTGGGGGGAGATAGAGGGTGGTGGGAGAGAAAGGGAGAGAGAATGAGATAGAGACAAAGTTGGAGTGAGAGAGAGAGGGAGTGATAAGGGAGAGAGAGAGAGAGAGAGAGAGAGAGAGTTGGAGGGGGGGGGGGGGAAGATAGAGGGAGGAAGGAACAAATACATAGAGAGCTATAGGTGGAGAGGGAGAGATGGAGTGAAAAGGGAGAGATGGAAAGAGAGTGAGTGAGATAGGAGAGGAGGGAAGAGAGGGAAGAGGAGGGGAGAGAGACAGGGAGAGAAGGGCAAGAGAGAGGTAGGGAGGCACAAACATGGAGGGGAGCGAGAGAAGGATCTAGGGAGGGACATAGTGATACAGTTGGAGGGAAGAGAGAGAGAGAGAGTGATGGGGGGAAGAGACAGAGGGAGGTGGGAAAGAAAGGGAGAGAGAAGAATCAAGAGAGAGAAGGAGAGAGAGACGAGTTGGAGTGAGAGAGAGGGAGTGATAAGGGAGCGATGGAGAGAGAGTGAAGGAGAGAGGAGAGCGGGAGGGAATTGAGAGAGAGAGAGAGTATGTTTTTGGGGTGAGATAGAGAGACGGAATAAGAAATAGAATCATAGATACAAATATAGATATTATATAGTATTATATAACCAACCTAGATCCATCTTAACATAGATCTATCAAGCGCCAAGAGGGATCAAACCTTTCGAGGTGAAAACCTTTCCTCAAGTTTTGCACTCAAAAAAGAGGTTTTCACCTCGAGAGATTCGATACCTCTCGGCGCTTGATAGGTCTGGGTTTTACAAGTTTGAGGGCATGGAATGAGTTTACTATTTACTACACAAAAAGAAAATTCAAGCATGAGAAACTTGGATGGAATGGGCTCCTTCATTGAACTGTGAAAAAGAAAATTCAAAGTGTGGAAAACTTGAATGGTTGTGATTGTGATGTTTAAACTAGTTTAGTTTGACTTTCACTGATTATGAAATTGGAAATCAATAAGAAACTTGCAAGGCTAGAGAGGTAGTTGTGATATTAAAGTGAGACTTTACTTACAAATATGTATTTTTTTATTTCGGAAATTCATATTGTTTATAATGAAAAATAATTTTTATTATTATAATTAGATTGTGATCAATTTAGGTTTTTGCGATCTATAATTTGTATGAAAAGAAATCTTTCGATCATAATTTTATAGGAGAAAATATGGTCGAAGTTTTTAGAACCAACTAGTGTGGTTCATCTTAAGGACAAGATAAGGAACCAAATCTTGGCACCAAATTAAATCTATGTAGAGATATGTTTACTAGACATTGAAATATAAAGGTTAGTTTGACTCAAATAATAATAATAATATTTTAATAATATAAAAACAATTGATAAAAATTGGAAATAAATAATAAATTAAATTAATTATTATTAATAATTTTTTTTTTTTAATTAAAGGAAGGTCCTAAATATGATATAATCAAATTTAATTATTCCAAAATATAAATAAGATACCATATAGAAATAAAAAAAATTAAATCAAATAAAAAGAAATTATGAATGAAATTAATTTTATTATTACAAATAATAAATAAAATTAACTATATGATTACTATTAATGTTATTAAATATTTTTTAATAAAATAGAAGTTTTATTTTAATTGGATTTTTTTAATAAGCATTTTTTCAATGAGAAAATTATTTATACAAATTTTTATAATTTATTTGTTCAATTATCATAGTTATCTTTAACTAAATCTACACCTCCTCCACACATACACATATATGAATTTTTTTGTGTATATTTCATAAAATGTGACCAATAACAAAAGGATTTTATATAGTATCAAAGAAGGGGTTTCCTAATGCCTTCCTAGGGTGTTGAATCTTCATTATTTTATTTATAAATATGTGAATGGGGTTTTGCTTGTGAAAGTGTGTATGTCTTTCTTTTTTTTGTGTAAGTCAGCATTTGATATTAACAAAAGGAAATATAGTACAAAACCTCTAACTGCAGATTACGGGCCGCTTAATAGCAGGCCTATCTTCAGGAGACTAAAATGAGTAGACAGAGAAACTGAAAACTAAGATCAGCACACCGCGCAGGGCGGCAGATAACCAGAACTATCAGAAGGACATAATCATAAAAATACTTGACAGAGAAGACACTAGACATCAAAAGAATCATCTTCAGAATCCTGAAGAGACCGGGCAGCCGGAAAGGATAGACTATCCACCTCGGCCCCGAAGAGAAGTTAAGAAGAGAGCAGTGCTAAGAAAGAAGAAACCAGAAGAATAGAGAAACAAGAGCAACACCACGGATTCTACTCAACGTGGGTAGAATCAATTGTTCGGCCTTTTTTTCCTTTCTTTTTACCAACCTTGACCCAACCAAGATTACTCTGCTAGGCTGGCATGATTTGTAAACTGAGCTGGGCTGAAGGAGAGATCTCCTTGTCTGAATCTGAAGGAGATGATTCATGAGTTCTTTTCTGTGAATTAGGAGGGACAATGGATTCCTCAGGACCAAACGAGGGCGCATCCTATGCCAGCGTTGCATCCATATCGTCCTCAACTTCCTCATCCTCATCCTCTTCATCTGAGCTGGACTCAAAAACATCCAATGGGGGAGGATCGTGAGGTTTCCAACTTTTAGATTTTGGCTTAGAATTGGCTTTCTTTTTTTGGGTAGGCATCGAAGGACATGAGCTCTGAAGGTGCCCTGTGAGATGGCAAATTTGGCAGCGAAAGGCTGTGTTCTCGAAATCCAGGGTCTGAGTCCATTGGAAGTCTCCAATTTTGAGAATAATCTGATCAGGTAGACCTTTGCTTATATCTATTTCTGCACAGATTTTGGCATAGGTGTATATGCCCTTTTCCCCTCTAGATGTATCTGTATCAAGAAAACGTCCTAGAGAATTGCCTATTCCTTGAAACACAGCAAAGTGCCATAAGTGCGTCGGGAGGTTAGGAAGTCTGACCCAGATGGGGAGTTTGGTGTTAATTGCTGTGGAAGGATCAAAATCTGGGAACCAAGGGGTTAGAAATAAACCCGCTGAGTCCCAAAACCATGGGCCTTCAGTTAATGCTTTTTGGTAGTCCTTATTGCAAGCAAACACTACAATGAAGAAACCTTTTGAGCAGAGAAGAACCCTGCAATTTTTGGTCCAGTTAGAGTGAATCCATTGGTAAAGATCTGTTGTGCGTAGCCATAGCCCATTGAACCTGCAAATAATTCCAAGCTCTGCAAACAGTTGGTATTGCCTGTCCATCGTAGGATGCATTATTTCAATGGAGGGGGTTTCCTCCAGTTTGTCCACCAAAAAAGGTTTTGGAGCCTAATCTGGTGGAGCTATTTTCTTGGGCATCTGAGCATGGACAAAATCTTTGTAAGAAGAAGCTGCAGCTGAAGATGACTATCCTACAGCTCCCCCTCTCAAACGAAGGGAAAAAATAATGGATGCATTTCTTTGAATGTTGTAAAAAGAAAGGGGATGGAGATCCTCCAGTTGTTTACCTTCGTAGAGGAGTCGTTGAGATGCCGAGGGAATCCCCATCTTATGTTCCAGGATCTGCTTGAGGTCCTGCACAACATCTAAAGAGCTCACCCATTGTAGCAGAGTTTTGCCAGAGAGGAGCACAATCAAGATCTGGAAAGATGCAGAGAAATCTACTTTCTGCTTTCCTCTATAAATCCGAGACGAGAGGACACCGGTACATGCACAGCTTGCTGAGGGCCCTAACTGTGCCTGCTTTTTATTTTCCTTCACAGGGCAGCAAGCGATTTTAATCGCTAAGTTAGGCTTACATGGAGTCAAGGCCCCACTGAAACCCACGGCTCCATTTTTAGCAAGGTCGAGTAGAGGCCATACGGCAGTAGAACACTGCATCTCACACAGGTTTCTCAAGACCTCTTCCGAAAAACCATTCTGTACAAAGAATGAGATCAGGCCCCTCCATGATACCACATCTGGGTAAGTCATTTCTTCAAACACTTGCCTCGCATCCTCTATGGATTTGATATATGAAGACATCCATTGCTGGTCCAGGAAATCCACGAACCGATTCTCCAGAACCTTTAAGTTCAGTTCCTCTGCTTCACCATAGATTTGCAACAACTTAAAGAACCTCATCAGATGCCGCTGCTCCACTAAATTCAGCGTTCTGTCCTGGAAAATACTCGCATGGGGATCCGGCACCGGCATTAACCCTTGGCAGAGCGACGAGTATCTTATCGAGATTAATTTCTGGGTTTGGCCTGCAACGCGGACAGAGGACTTGCTCTCTTGCACAGCCGCTGAAAGCTTGGCTTCGAGGCGTTGTGCCAAGTCTTCAAGGCTTGCAGACCGAGTTGAACTTCGAGGCTTAGGCCGAGCCTTGTTTGCCATCCACTCATGAAATTGCTGGCGCCTGAGGCCGGCTTCTTTGAGCTTAGCTTCAATTTCTTCCAGACTGGATGGCGTCCTGGGCTTGTTTTCAGGCGCCTCCAAAAGGTGGCGTCTGACCCTCTTCGACAAACTTTAAGGTGTTCCCTAAGAGTTCGTCACGTCTACTTCAAAGGCAATCCTGGCAGCAGGGCTTTCGCCGCCAAAACCCACAATATCCAGGCTTGAAGAATCGGCCATTTTTTTCCCTCTCTCGGCTCTCGCTCTCTCCTTAAGCAAGAAATTCAAATTTAGTCTCACCAGCTGCTTGTAAAAGTGTGTTTGTCTTTCATTTCTTGCTACTTCTTTTTTTAAATATTGTAAAGCCACATTTTTGAGTTGAGAAATGTAAAAATGTTTCTTGTATGTTTAAATATGTAAGGAAAAGCTTCGATCTGATTACTTAGATGCTGATTTTTTTCTCTTCTAAAATATTGTTTTCCAAGTGATGATGAAATTTTTTTGGTTTCCAATGAGGACATGCTGAAATTCTTGGACATCTTCTTTAGAACTTTTAAGGCCTCATCGTTCTTGTTGCAAGTGATTGTTTATATTGAAATGAATTCAAATCAAACACTTATTCAAATCTGCACTATTAATCTCCATGGGGTTTAAATATGTAAGGAAAAGCTTCAATCTGATTACTTAGATGTCGATTTTTTTTCTCTTCTAAAATACCATTTTCCAAGTGATGATCAAAATTCTTTGGTTTCCAATGAGGACATGCTGAAATTCTGAGATTGATTCTTGGACATCTTGTTTAGAAATTTTTAAGGCCTCATCGTTCTTGTTGCAAGTGATTGGTTATATTGAAATGAATTCAAATCAAACACCTATTCAAATATGCACTATTAATCTTCATGGGGTTGAAAAGAATGATTAACTCCAACATGAGCCGACAAACTTAACCCATCCTATATGCGTCTCTCACTTGCCACACACCCAATGGAAAACAAATATATTTTATCCTAAAGGCCCAAACTAGGAAAACCAGTAATATTTATTTCCATGTATGTATGTATGTATGTCTGTATGTATGTATGTATGTATATGTGTGTGTGTGTACATATATATATATATATATATATATATATATATATATATATATATATATATATATATATATATATATATATCATGTGGCATCTATAAATTGTAAGTCCATTTACCATGGTTTAGAATATAAACATAGTTCCTTAACCATAATTTTTCATGAACCCTCATGCAGAGGGGCTTGCACCCCTGTGTGACCTCCCCCCCACCCCACAATCAATGCAACGTACAACATGTGAAAATAGGTATGAAAATAATACAATACATACCAAATATTATCTCACTTGTTGTTTTCTTTGCACACTTGGGGTCACAGGAGTACATGATCAACAATCTAGAGCAACAATTTCCATTGTTTCTTTACACAAAGAGAAATTCTCAGTGTCACATATTTTGTTAATGAATCTACAACATTCTTCAAAGTCTCCACCTCCACTTGCAACACCTAAGTTTTATTCAACCATATCTCTCACAAGGTGATAGTGAACATCAATATGTTTTTTCCTTAGAATGGTATGTTGGGTTCTTTGCCAAGAAGGTCGCACTCTGATCATCACAATATATCGTCAAGCTCACTCGGTCAACCCAACACTTGAACACACTCTTTGCAGTCATATTGCTTCCTCAATTGCATGAGTGTCTATTATGTATTAAGCTTATGTAGTTGACATTTTCACTACAAACTATCTCTTACTCATCCAATTGTTTTCTCCTCCAAATAGGTCAAACACATATGCACTTGTAGATATTATGCAAGCCATATATTTTGCCTAGTCTGCATCAACATACACATGTATTCCAACACTCTATCTAATCTTGGTAGAAGAATCCTTGGTAGCACTATTTCAACCACTATATCTTCCTTGGTAGCACAATCCATGTCCAATAGTGTCATGCAAATACTAATAACCCTCTTCAGTGTTGTCTAATGCTCCTTCCCTAGTTTTTACTTATACCTTCTCAATATCCGCACTACATGTGCAATGTTTTGTCCAATACGAACCATTGTAGACATTAAATGTCCAACCATATTGGCATACAGAACAAGGGACATGTTCTCTTCCTCTTTCTCCATTTTAGGATATTTTTAAGTAGATAGCTTTACTCCTACATGAATAGGCACCTTCATTGGTTCATATTATTTCATATTAAACCTCTGCAATATTGTCTTGACAAACTTCCTCTAATTTAACCATAGTTTCTTGTCTGTCAAATCCCTTCTTATTTCCATGACCAAAATAAAAATGTAGAAGTAATATCCTTCATGTAAAATTTATAGGACAATTGAGTTTTCACATCCTAGATGATTTCCCTATTATTTTCAATAAGTAACATATCATGCACATAAAATATCAAATAAATGGCATAATCACCAACTAATTTGAAATATGTACAGTTAACAACTTTTCTCCTTGTGAAGCCAAGTCCTAATATATAAGTATCAAAATTTCCCTACTACATCGTTGGTGATTTCTTTAACCCATAAAGGGAGTTTTTCAACTTGCATACCAACTCTTTTTTTCTTTTCATATAAAATCATTATGCCCACTTCATGTAGATTTCTTCTTTCAAATCTCCATGTATGATTTCTATCTCATATCCATCTATTCTACTTGAAATTAAAAAGAAACAATAAAAATAAAATAAATCTAATAGAAATTAACTTCACAACATAGAGAAAATATCACCAAAGTCAATCCCCTCTATTAGAGAATAACCTTTTCCTACTAATTGAATTTTACATTTCTCCATGTTTTTTCCTACATTTAGTTTCTTCTTAGAAACAAATTTTCTTCCAATCAGAAAATCTACTAGATCCTAAGCCTCATTCTTGTCCAAGGTTTCCATTCATTCAACCATGGACTTTTTCTAGATTTTTCCATCCTCTAAATCCACTACCTCCCTAGCAACTCTAGGATCATCATGAGTTATAAATAAGGAATTTTTTGAACAAAAATTAGGCGTTGTATATCTTTTTTGCTACCTTTATTGTCGAACTAATATCCTCAGTGCTTGCAAATATGATTCTTCTGCTTGCGTTCATGTTCTTTTGTAGAGTTTGATCCATCATCCTTTAATTTAAAATTTATCTTATATGCTTCTTTCCCCTTTGGTAGGGGTTCTTGTTTGACAACATCTTTGACTTCTCTAAATACTATGTCTTGACCATATGCTACCATTTTAGTTTTTGAGTTCCAAATATTACAACCTTTCATACGTATTTATATCCAATAAAGATACACTTTTCATCTTTCTTATTTATATTACTCTTATTCTCCTTTCGAACATGCACATAGGCATCATCATCAAATACCTTGAGATTTTTAAGAGAATGTTTTTTAGCAATCCATACCTCATGTGGAGTTTGGTGAGTGCCAATGTTGCAGCAAGAATGCTGCAACTCCTGGGCTGCCAACTTTACTCTTATCAACCCGGTAGTTCGTAACAAACTTGGAAGCGTCGGTGTCGTATGCACAAGTACTAGCTCTTACTGTAGGTTGTCACTTGGTCAGCCGGCGCAGGATCACTAGGAGCTCAAGCCAACTTCTATAGATCTCAGAAGAAGCTCTATGTGTGATGAAAGAAAGAATTATTACTCTATAGAAGCTATTCTAATTGCAGAAAGGAGAAAAAAACTAGAATGTAAAGCATGACGTAGTAAACCCTAATTATCAAGCTAATTCTAATTTTGCCAAAAACACTATGAAGACCATGAAAGCAATAACATTTCCTACTCAAGAAAGCAAACAACATCTAACCATGCTATTTCTAGAAGTAAATAAGCAAAAAACATATTTTTGGATTTTCATGTGTTTTTATGTGAATTTGACATGCATCTAATTTATTGTGTGTGAGTGTGGCAGTGAATAGGTGGCATTAAATGGTGGTTCTGGAGCTTGGAAGGATGGATGATGGTGTGGATGGGTCCTAGCAGGTCCTAGGTGGCCTTCTGGAGGCTTTTCCTACACTCGGCCTTCAAAATAAAGGCTACAGGAAAAATTACAGGAGGACACAGGGAAACTACGAGAGGCCTACAAGAGGAGGCCGAGAGCAATTTTTGCTACTTTGAGGGTGTTAGAGTGGGTGGAAAAGGTGGAAGAAGGTTTGGGTGAGGTGTTAGGGTGCCTAAGGTATACCATGAACCACCAAGAGAGAGAAAGATGATTGAGTTTGCTCAAGGAGAGAGGAAGATGTTCTATGGAAAATGCAGGAAAGTAAGGCAGAATTGTGGTGAGGTTTGGGAGACCTATAGGGCATGGATCAGAGGGAGGATGTGACTTCTGAGAAGCTGGTATAATGCTGGAAGAGATCTTCTGCAAAGGGACTGATAGTTAACCAAGAAGATCAAGAAAATAATGAAATGAGTGCATTAAGGAAGAACAGATTTTTGCATAAAAATGGTCTACACTATGATCTATGAAAGGACATGCTGAGAAATGTTGCAAGCAAGGAAAGCATGAAAGATGAATATTGCAAATCAAGTAGTGAACATGACAAGGAAGATCTGAAGCAAAGCAAAACTGGATTACTAAACTACTAAAAAGCTGCAAACACTAGAAGTCCCATGAATGAGGAAAATCTGTGTTTTTGGGGCAGCAAGAGGGTCTTTGCCTCAAATCATGGTCCCAAGGGGAGGAAGAGAGGCCAAGGCACTATTTCTAACCTTTTGAATCTTTTCAAATTGCTACTCAACCTACTTTAGAAAGCACAAATGGAAGAAAACTACTAAATCATGAGAAGCAACCTATTCTTAACCATGAAAGAAAATACATCTAAATTCAAATTAATCTACAAACTGAAGTAAGCATACAAGTACAAGTGAAGAGAATCTTGGCTACTTGGATTGGGCCCTAACCCAAGTGCCTTAGCCCTCCGAGGTAACTCAGTGCTAGCTCAAAAAGGATTCCATCTTTATATCAAAAAAATAGCAAGTTTACATGAAACTATCACAAAATAATAAGCTCGAAATTTGAGTAGAGTTTACATAAGGAAAAAAAAACCCAACCCTAGTGAGGCCCTAGGCCTCTCTACTTATACTTTTGAAGCTACCAACAACTTCCTTAAAATCAGGGAGGCTTGGCTCCCAAAACTCGAGATAACTATCAATCATCCTCCACTTGCTCGGCTGCATTCTAGTGCATGATTCAAATGCTTGTACTCTGAGCTAAATGAAGGGGAGTAAGAAGTGAGGAGTAATAAATGAGGGGGATTCCCTAGTATAAGTCCTCTCCCTTGTCTACTTCGACTTATTGCTACAATCTGACCACTAGATATTTGAATTTGACCTAAAAATTCATCAATAATCTGCATTAAACACATGTTAGACCACATGGAATCATAACTAACTCAACTCACTCTATAAGCATAAATATAATTAGAAAATCATACAATAAGCTAAGAGAATGGTTGATTTGACTAGGTTAGGAGGTAAAATGAGCCCATGTAATTACTCATTTATGAGGCTCATCATCACCCCCCACTGAAGGTGTTGCTCATACCATGAGAAACTTAGTAAATCTCCTCATATTTTATGGCCCTGGTGCCCCCCGAGCATCCCAAGCTTCTGATGTGGTTTGCTCATGTTGGCCATAAAACCCTGCCTTTCTTTTAATGTCCCTCCATTGCTCCTCCTCTACTTCTTCTCTTCTGCCTTCCAGCATGCCTAATAGGAGTGGAGGAATCAATATGAGGCCAATCTAATTGACCTTCAGTGTTTACATGGAGCGCTTTTACATTAGTACTCTTTTCAATGCCTCCTTCAGCCTCATGGGGGAATGGTATTCCCTGATCTGTAAACTGTGAGGTAAGGTGTTCCATCTTCTCATGCATGCATGCACACAATCATCCCCAAGTAGCCTTTGCATATATTCAAAGTGTTCAATGGCTTTTAGGGGCAATCTAAGGGTCATTGGCAAGTAGGTTTTGTGTGCTGATGAGTGCCATAGGATCTGATGGCTCAGCTCTTATCATTAATGGCTCATTCTGCTCTTCTATCATCAATCTTTTTATTTCTACTGCCCTCAATTCTTCATGGTTCATCCATGAGGCCATGGCCATTAATTGTAGGTCCCCTAACTGTTATAGACAATTTTGTGCCTTGCAGCAACAAGCATGAATTGTCAATAATCCAAGGGATCCAAAGTTCCCTAAACATGATGTTCCTACCCCTAGAGGGACAAGGTCAGCAAACCAACAGCTCTCAGATCAGTTCTCCACCTGAAAACACTCAAAAACAAGCAATCCTGAAATCAAAGCAGGTGCTCCACTGGGTTTCTGCGCTGAAACACAACTGCTCCATGGTGTACCTGCGTTGCAAAGCAGGCAGAACAAAGCCCACCTGCGTTGGGCGAGTTTGGACATGTGGCAGAGTGAGTCATAGCTTTGGAATCTTCCAAAATTGACACTTGGATCAGGTATTTCGCCTTGTGATGAGTCAGAGGCTTTGTTTCTCCAAGTGGAAGCAAGGTTCACCAAGTGGACTCAAGAACTGAAGATCAACTAAAGATTAACTGAAGAGAGAGAGGACACAAGGCAGCTACACATCAGTTGCAAGCTGACTCATCCTTTCTCAATTCATCTATATATTGAGCTCTCTCCTATGAGCTCAGGAGGCTGGAATTTTGTGCAAAGTAATGATATGCTGTTGGTTTCATTCTTGAGTTATTGGGTGATTGTTTGAGAGAGGTGAAGAAGAGAAATTCTTTCTGCTGGGAGGTGTTGCTGGGTTGGAGCCTGCAATGGTTGTAATCCTCTCAGAACCTTTATTTCTTCATTAATAAAAGCTATTGAGGTTCTTCTATGTTCTTTTGTTCAATTATATATTGTGATGATTGCATGTTTGGTTTACACTAATCCATGAACCAGTTATGATTGCATGCCTCTTGTAGTTTCCTTCTTTGTCATTGTGCAGGATCTCATTGTAGCTGGGCGAGCAGAAGGACAAAGAGCTAGGAGCAAGTGGCCAAAGAGGAGAGTTTGGATTCGACATTAAGCGCAAGGCAACGGTTAGTGCTTCCTCCATTCTCTTTTGCTTTCATAAAGAAGTAAACTTTCTCTAGTTTGTTTTACAGTTGTTGCTAAGGAACTGTCACCCTTAGAGTGGGTTAGGGTCATCCGAGTCGGATACTTTTCCCTACAACAAACTGGCGACTCCGCTGGGGATCGTATCCGTTTGATTGTGTTTGTAGTATCTTTGCTATTCATTTCCTAAACAAAAGAGTACCAAATCGAAAAGCTTTTGACTATATCAAAAGCGAAGTAGAGGGGCAGCTACTCTTGCTCATTTTCTGAGCAGATTCATGATTTGAAGAGCTGACCTACAAAGATCCTTGTAAGCTCTTAGTGGTAGCTTTGCACCTTCTAAATCATCCCTTTGATTGTGCTTGACTGAATGCTTCTGATTTGAGCAAAAACCGTGCATTTTTGAGAAAATTATGACCCGGAGACTGTGAAAACGCAATTCTCGTTTTCCAAAGCAGGTAGTACACAGGCTACCTACTTTGCAACGCAGGTCCCGAACTGACTGCCTGCGCTGAGAGCCAGTTTGACTGTGCAGAGCTTGCATTGACCCAAATTTGCTTAGTGCATTTGGGGTTTCCTCTTTTCTCTTTCCTGTTTTCACTTAGTTTTGCTGCTAAGTGTCAGTCTTGTACCTTGTTTGAAACCAATATTACTTGCCATCATTCAACCTCTGTTATATAACGAAATTGTACTTGTTCTTTGTATTTCTTGCTCATTTACAATTTCCCATAACGAAAAGTAAACTAGTCATGCTTTTGGCCTCTTAGATCTGAACCTGTGTTAGGCGTTTTGCTGGTCTAAAGAGTTAGCTTGTTTGCTGTCCATAGCTGATTAGTCATTTTACTTTCGTTAGTTTGGTTTGATTTCATGTATTTCCAGTGATTAAGCAAGTGAATCTTAAGGTGTATTTTGATTTTGGACAAGCTTGTTTACTTTCACTTTAAATCGAAATCAAAGTTATATAACCACTTTCTTTTTGTATCCATCCACATTAAGAAAGGGAAAATAAATTACATGCATTGTGCATTTTGCATTTGAAAAAGTTTGCATGATGATTTAGGAGAAAGTGCATTAGTTTGTGCTGTATGAACTGTGTGAAAAGAATTTGCTTTTCTTCTCCCCCAGTAGTTAAGATTTTCATCAGTCAAAAAGATTTGAAAAAGCTTGCTTCTCATCTTAGGCTGCATTTAGGAATTTGTCATATACATCTCGTGGTGAACCTTGAAAGGCAAACTTTAAAAAGATCAACTTAAAATATACTAAATGAACCTAACAACGCATTTGAAACATAACGCAAACATCTAGAGGTCTAGGTAGAGACGTGTTCCGGCGTTGTTAAACATAGTGACTGTCGATCTCTACGAAGGTGGGTGATTCCTCCTGAGAGTCGGTGGCACTAATACGGACTTGTGCTCCCACGTACCGTCGCGTATATATTGGGAGACCCCTATAGGCAATTATCCTTTATCCATAGGAAGCCGTGTCGACCGCCCTACTGATCGCGATGCAGTGAACACAGCATTCACGAAGATCGACCACCCGTACCGTAAAACGTATTCTGTGGTTTCGCGAAAGGTTTGGCACACCCTCTGCCTAGATCTCCAGAGCAGTTTCTTTTGGCCCTTTTCAAACTCTATAACTGAAAAGGTCCAACCGAGCATTTGTCACTTCGGGCTCGTTAATACATCGAAGGCGACTAGAGTCATCTTTAGCTTTTTCTCGACTCTTAAAACATGAAAAAGCAAAGTTATGTTTAAAAGCGTCTAATAAAATTCATTCAAATCGGAAACACAAATTTTCCCCTTTATATTTTAGTTGATCGAGTAATCCGCATTCGTGGAAGAAAGTCAATTGAATATCCGTCGTTCTCGGAGGCTTGCGAGTCAACCGTCTTTGTCTCCGGAATCGAAAACAATCCGGACAAAGCGAGCTCGTCGAACCAGTTCAAAATCTCCTTTAAAAGTTAGGACAAGCGTTCCAACAACATCTGAGATTCTGGTCACTCCAAACATTTCCGGAAAACCTGCCTCTATAGAAGAAGTTCAATCGCCACAGAGGGACAATAATACTGATCCTAGTCTGGGGGCAAATACTTGTATGACTGAAGCAGTTCCATCTGTAACCGGTCCAGAGAGTTTTGTTCCTCAAACATCCGTCGCGGTTGATACAACCCCTTCTTCGGCACCAGAAATCTTTTACGGACCTGACGGTCTTCCTCTTCCACCTGGCCTGATTGCGATAGAGGAAATTATAGAAGAACCGCAAGTATCCACTCCAAGGCAGTTTGGAGTAGGGGTCGCTCTATTTCCTGCTACAACAGAAGTTTGTCCATCACCAGTGGAAGTTCCTGTAGAATCACTAGGTGATCAATTGGATAGACTAAAAATGACTGAACAACCGTCGACATCTAGGACTGTGTCGAATGACACAGCGACGGCAGAATTACCTGCTGCAAATCCAACAATGTTCGCCGGCATACCATCTGTCCCAACTAGCTCGCAGTCGCTAGAAGGAGTCCAGCAAGAGACTATCTCGACAGTATGGTCTGTTCCTGTTTGTTCCGGAGTAATGTCTGGTAACTCTCATGGTGAGGCTCATCAAATTGACCCTTTTGGGAATCTAATTAGGCCATCCAGTCCTCCAAGGCAGGCAGTTGCCTTGAGTTCTGGGTTGCTACCGTATGGGGGGCAGTACCCATACGGGAGCTCTCAACCTTATTCAAGTTATGGCGGAATTGCAACGAGTAGTTGGGTTCCTGTGCTATCCCAGCGACCGAGAGTTGTATATTCTATGCAACAGTGTGTACCTGTGACAAACATCCCAACTACACCGGCTATTGTGACCGTGTCGCAAGTTCAAACAATGCATGTTGTGTGTCAACCTCAGATTGCTCAGGTTCTCATGCAACAGCCACTTGACCCTGCGACCCAACCACAATCACCTACTGGTGGGACAACACAAGTACAGTTGGGTATAGCTACCCCACATCTTGGTCCAATGGTTAGTGTAGCGCAACAACCCATGGTGTCGCAACCGTGGATAATGCAATACCAACAGCCGCAATTCCAACAAGTGTACCAAGGTTCCGAACAGCAAATATTTGCGAATACCGGACAACCATATGTTCAAAATGGTCAAAATCAACCACTTTATAGTGGTCAAGTCCATCAACCGTATTCATCATACCAACATCAACTCCATTATGCTGGTATGCAAAGACCGACTGTTCAGGCAATTCCATCGTATCCTGGTTACGCTTCACCTAACTTGAACCAGCAGTTACCATTCGTGGCAACTTTAGAGTTGCCTGATTTACATCGGTTAACAAACGATCCAATTGCTTACGCCCCTTGGTGGCCAGTGATTCCACACAAACTCCCATCCGACATTCCTAAATTCAATGGAAATCCAGGTGAAGACCCGTCGAATCATGTGATGACATTTCATCTATGGTGTTCGTCGAACACTTTGAATGACGATTCGATAAGGCTTCGCCTCTTTCAGAGGACATTGACAGGTCCAGCGGCAAAATGGTATATAGAATTGCCTAGAGCTTCGTTCGACAATTTTGGCTCCCTTGCCACGACATTTTTGACCCATTTTCAATTACCAATAAGGTATGAAACAGGGACATAGATATTGACTAACTTCAAACAGACAACCGCAACTCATATATCAGATCATATACATGAGTGGCGACGTCGACGAAGAATGGTTAAAACATACGTTCCTGATCAGCTTTTAGCTGAGTGGTTTATAAAGTCATTACTTCCAGCTATAACGCAAGATGTAGCAAAGGGAGGAGTCGTAACAGAAGAGCAAGTTATCGCTCGTGCACAATACTTGGATTTAGTATATACTCAGTCCGGCACGCTCTATGACAAAATACCAGACGCCCCTAGACCAGAGTTTTCAATCCCTCCTCCTCCTAAATCAAACAGTGACTCTCATGCCAGCGATGGCGTGATGGGCACGGCAAACACGAATCCGAAAAGGACCAATCAAAAGAAGGCCCGTAAGGATTCGAATCAAAATGCGCATGAAGAAGTTCTTGCTTCGGAAGTAAATGCCGTATCGACAGATAGAGGCAAAGAAACCAATCAACCAGGAAGCAAGAAGAATCAAAACAAAGGGAGGAAGAATAAACAAGGTGGGTCATCCCCTAAGAAAAATTCTTCAAACCCTCCTAGGAATAGGAAACGGTTTCCGTGTCAAATATGCGATGACAAAGATCACTACACTAAGGATTGCCCATTAAAAGCTGAGCTAAAGAGGTTCTTTAAAAGTCCTCATACCTCAACTGTGTCAAGTGATCAATTTCCTAACCCAGGTCAAAATCTGGTTGATAATGGAAACGCTTCCCCGTCCCAAGTACTTATGTTGTCGATTTCGAAACAGCAAAATGATGCTTTGATTTCGACAAGGAGCAAAGATTATGGGAATCCACAGGTGTCGAGCGATAAAGGGACAGATCAACCTAGCAGTTCGACGACAACTTCGGCAGAAGTTGTACCCCCCATCACACATGAATTAACAATAAAACCGCCAAAGGGAGTAGTACACAAGTCGACATTCAATCCTCGTGCCAGAGCGGCACAGCATTACAACATAGTAGAAGATTTGGCGCAATCGCCATCTGCTATGTCGACTCTTGAAGTATTACAACATTGCCCATCCCAAACGCAGGCATTGTTATCAGCAATTGGTGGGGTGGATCCTAAAGATTCCAATCTGGTATCCTTTGATCACAAAGGGTATGATCCTTAGTTACCGGCTCAATTAGCTTTCCTCGTCCAAGTGAAAGCCCTCAACAAAATAGTTCATAGAACGATTATTGATGAGGGAGCATCGACATGTATTATGTCGATGAGTTGCTGGAAAACTTTAGGATCTCCAACCTTGTCACGATCATCGACAACATTAAAAGCATTCGACGGGAGGATATATACCCCTTACGGTATCCTTAGTAACCTGAAGGTTGAACTGGGGGGCAAAACAGTAGAAATAGATGTTGAAGTCATCGATGGCAATCTTGACTATAACATCCTACTGGGAAGACCATGGATTTATGCCATGCAAGCTGTTGTGTCGACTTACTTTAGGAAGATCGCATTCCCCTTTGAAGGAGGGATTACGGTCGTCGATCAACAAAACTTCCTCCCTAATGGTTCACAAGTTACAGGAAGCGTTCCCATGATCCATGGCAGCGACCGGTCGATTCAAGACATTGGAGTAGGTCTGTTGAAAGACCCCACTATGATGGGAACTTTCACGCTACCACCTCCTATATGCATAGGAAATGTACCATTTGTAGCAACATGCAATATGGTATCCACCTTGAAAGTCACAGATGGCAGAGTCGCTATGGATCATGCAATGGTTTTGCCGCCAAGTCCCATTGAAATATTGTAGCAATCAATGTTTCATGCATGGGAGGCAAACCCAAATCAGCGCTCGTCGAGCGTTTGGGTAGATAGATCTAGGGAATATGGTACCCCATTAGATCCTTGGTCGAAAGTACATGGGACTGACGAAGGAATCTTACAATCAATGATGATTGAGGAGGCACCATGGAATGATCACCACCATCGTTCCCTTCTTCCAGAATACGAAGAAGATACTCAGAAGGATCTTTACCACCCTTCAGTCTTTGAATTCCTAACAAATACTGTAAACACGGTGGATTCCGAGCGAAACTTATCAAATATCGAAGAGACTATAGCCATAAATATCTCGACAAAACCTGATGTTGTAGAGAATATTCATGTTGGCAAAGGTTGTTCCCCTTCAGAACTGAAAATATATAACGCTCTTTTTCGTGAATTTAGAGATGTCTTTTCTTGGTCATACGATGAAATGCTAGGCATCGACTCGAGTATCGTTGAACATGAAATTAAAATGTATCCTGATGTCAAACCAGTAAGACAACGGTTTCGACAGGTGCACCCTAAGAAAGCCGCTGCCATTAAAGCAGAAGTTGAGAAACTTCTCCATGCTGGATTCATCTACACGGTTCCTCTAACCGATTGGGTATCGAATATTGTCCCTGTTATGAAAAAACAAGGGACGATAAGAGTGTGCGTCGATTATAGGGATGTAAACCAAGCTTGTCCGAAGGACAACTACCCCACACCCTTCATCGACCAGATAATTGATGAATGCGCCGGATGTGAAATCTTTTCCTTTATGGATGGATTTTCCGGGTATAATCAAATAAATATCCGCCCACAGGACCAGTCGAAGACTGCATTTATATGTCCGTGGGGCACGTTCGCTTATCGAAAATTACCCTTTGGCTTAAAGAACGCAGGGGCAACTTTTCAGAGGGCTATGAATTACGCCTTCCATGACATCAAGAGCATTGTTCAACCATATCTCGACGATCTTCCAGCTCATTCACGAAAGCGGACTGATCATCCGCAGCATTTAAGAGCGATATTTTTACGTTGCCGACACTACAAGATAAGACTCAATCCTCACAAATGTGTGTTTTGCGTCGGTTCTGGTCGTTTACTTGGCTTTGTAGTCTCTAAAGATGGGATTCGTCTCGACCCCTGTAAGGTTCAGGCAATCATTAATTTGCCTCCACCTTCGAATTTGCTTCAGATTCAGAAACTCCAAGGGAAAGCAAACTTTCTGAGGAGGTTCATTCCAAATTACGCAGAACTTGCTAAAGGTTATACACGTATTTTGAAAAAAGATGTACCCTTCGATTGGGACCAGGTCGCGCAAGCTTCCTTTGACGCTTTGAAAGAGTCCCTAGTAAAAGCATCATTAATGTACGCCCCAGATTATCTTAGGGATTTTAACCTGTATCTAGCTGCAGCAGATACAACCATTGCGATGGTTTTAGTACAAGAAGTCGATGGAGTTGAACATCCTGTATATTATTTAAGTAAAAACTTAAATGATACAGAAAGTAAATATTCTTATGTTGAAAAGCTATCGCTCGCTGCTGTTCAAGCGGTACAGAGATTTCGACATTATATCCTCTTTAGGAAAACTACCATTCTGTCAGATTGCAACCCCATGACTTATATACTGTCGCGACAGTTGCTGGGGGGCAAATATTCCAAATGGATAGCAATCCTTCAAGAGTTTGATCTGGAATTTGTGAAATCCAAGTCAAAGAAAGCTCTGGTATTCGCGGAGTTATTATGCGATCTCCCATCATCATCCAACGACGAGACTTCCAAAGAGTCCATAGTGGACGAGACTTTATTTCTGATATCTGCAAGCGATGAATGGTATGGAGATATAATTATCTATCTCCAAACCCAAAAGTTTCGGCCTGCCACCTCTCACTCCGAACAGAAACGTATACGTTACCAAGCAAAAGACTACGTGATCGTCGGTGATACTCTTTACCGTCATGGTATCGATACCGTTCTGAGGAGGTGTCTCACCCATGAAGAAGCCGAAAAAGCCCTGAATGAGTGTCATTCAGGCGCATGTGGGGGGCATCAATCAGGTTTCGCTACAGCCCAAAAGATATTAAGAGCAGGATATTTTTGGCCAACAATGTTCAAAGATTGCATAATCGCAGTCCGAAGTTGTCATTCCTGCCAAATCTTTGATAGCAAAACCAGAAGCCCACCCGCACCGCTGCAACCAATAGTTGCGGTTGGGCCTTTCGCCAAATGGGGCATCGATTTCATGCAATGTAACCCCACCTCGACCGGGGGGCATGGGTATATTATAGTCGCAGTTGACTATTTTACCAAATGGGCCGAGGCGATGCCTACATTGGACAATACCGGTGAAACAGCTGCCCTATTCTTTTTCAATCATGTAGTCGCCAGGTTCGGTGTACCCCAGGCTATAGTTACAGATCATGGATCGCACTTCTGCAATCACATGATGGTCGAATTAGCTGCCAAACTAGGGCTATCACACGACAGCTCTACTCTGTATTATCCACAAGCCAACGGACAAGTTGAAGCAATCAACAAGGTCCTGAAGCGTATGTTGCAGAGGATGATCGGAGTTCATAAAAGAAGATGGCACCTAATCCTGTATGCAGCCTTATGGGCCTACCGAACCTCGGTAAGAAACCCGACCGGTTTCACACCTTTTCAATTGGTGTACGGTCTAGAAGCAGTCTTACCGATCCAGTGTGAAATTTCGTCACTTAAACTCGTAATTGATCTCCTCCCCGGAACTTCGGAAGAAGAGGCTCGTTTCATGGAATTAATCCAATTGGATGAAACCCGTCGTGATGCCGCTTTGGATAACGAAGCCCATAAGAAACGAGTCAAGGCTCAGTTCGACAAAAATGTCAAACCCCGTGTCTTCTCAGAAGGTGATTTGGTCTTGCTTTATGACCAAGAATCCGATAAATTAGGAGCAGGTAAATTCAATTCCTTATGGATGGGCCCCTATATTGTTAAAAGAGTATTAGCAAAAGGAGCCTACGAGTTAATAGATTACGACGGAATTCCACTGGCACAGCCCCGGAACGGGCTGTACCTCAAGCGTTACTATGCTTAGATAGTAACCTGCATGCTTTTGTTATATTTGTTTTCGCCAAAGTTCTTACTCTGGTTGAGTGATTCCCTTTTTGCATTCGTTGCAGATGTCAAACCTCACGGAGACATGTGTTGGATATGCCGACGGAGCAAGTCGTAGTTCGCGAAACCTATCCTCCGCAGCGTGGGCCATTTTTAATCCAAATGGCGAGTTAGTAAGTTTCAGAGGTATATGTATTGGGCAATCAACGAATAACATCGCTGAATATAGCGCGTTGATTGAACTACTCTCTGATGCCATCGCACGAGGCATACGCCGACTAATTGTCAGGCTAGACTCACAGCTCATAGTACTACAACTCAATGGTATATATTTTGTTCGTAATCCAGCTATTTATCGCATGTTCCTAAGAGTAAAGATCTTGGAAAGACGATTTGATTCAATTCAATATCAACATATTTCAAGAAATCTAAACACATTAACAGACTCATTAGCGAACTATGTGTTAGACAGACATTTGCAACATTTATAAAGGACACGTCATAAAAAGTGTACATATGAATCATACAAAGCAACCAGAATAAGACTCGAAAATCAAAATACATATATAAGCTGTTCATAAAGTTTATACATGATGTTCTGCAACCAAGACAAAATTGGTCATATGACCTAAAAACTCAAAATGCTAGGGGGCACCCTAGCCTAGTGATGCTCCTGATAGTAAGCCACAGTATGTGCGATCATGTGCAAAAGACGGGTCCATCGTCTAGGTACGCCGATAGTATGCTGCTGCATCGGTAAAGGTAACTCGTCAACCTGTACATCCGGAAGACCACGGGTAAGGTTCTCAACCTGCCCCTGCACAGCTGTAAGGGTCTCTGTGTCGCTAAGATCACGGATAATAACTCTCCGAGTAGGTTCCTCTGCCGGAACAGTAACAGGTGGCCTCGGACGAAATGCCGGACGAACAGGACCGACATCTGCAAGCACACATGAGTTTAATTAAAGTCTGGAAAGAATAAAGCACAAGAACATTATGGATGAAAACAATGAACGGTAATATGGTTGAAGTTCTTACCAGTAGCATCCCACTGAGCACCGTCTGGCAGTACCATATCCGGATCACCCCGGAAATCCATACCAACATATGGGAACTCGGAAAAAAGCCATCTCCTGGCGATCGAACCACCTAAAGAAAGCAGCATTGAAAGAAATCTGGGATTGACCGGCATGCCTGGACATGTGATCAACCCATCGCTGCATACGTGGCTCGGTAGGAGAAGGCACTCCGAGATCAACGTACTGAGGTTGCATCAGAGGGATCTTCTCCAAGGCAAAGGCAGTCAGAATTGAACCAAAACCAAAGTTCTTCAGCTTCCCGTCCTTCACCTTGTTCAATTGATTTTTCATCTGACTAAGCACTGCATCACTCCAGTTGAAGATTTTCGGTTGGAGGCATTCCAAGGCATGCTGCATGTGAGACCTGTTGGCAACATGTAAAGATGCGCTACCAGCCATCCTACCAAGAGTATACAGAATGGACCTGAGAGGCCTGCTAGTAACATCACGGATAACCACCTTGCCGTCTCTGCTCGGCTGGGACCCCTCCCTGCAATACTGGCGAACATAATCTCTCACGGAATCATTCCCCCGAACTGTACCTGATAAAGAAATGGGAGCACCCCACCTTGACAGGCCAGTCAAGAAGTAAATATCTGTCACAGTCAATGGAATGGGTTTGTTCCTGATTTGGAATACTTGGTTAACAGGATCCCAAGCATCAAGTAAATACTGCAGTAGTGAAATCTGTGCTCTCATGCTAGAGATACGGAAAAACTTCAGTAAACCACAGTCTCGCAATGCGCCCACCGTAACAGGATCATGAAGGGCAATCATATCTTCTTCTTCGTGTTCTCGTTCTCGCCATGTTAGGGCCATCTTGCTCAAGAATCCCTGCAAAACAAACAAGAGGATGAGTCAGCTCCTGAAATTGATGAAAAACTGGCGAAAATTTCATCAAAAACTGTGAAAAATTGTTGCTTTTATGCCCCAAAGCAGGTGCCCAGTGTACTACCTGCGTTGGGGGACAAGCTGCCTTCAAGCAGCTTGAATCCCAACGCAGGTTTCGAATGGGGTACCTGCGTTGATCAGGGGGCGCCCTGGCAAAACCCCAGAGGCTCAACAAAGCAGCAAAACAGGCATAAAACAGGAAAATGAAACCATGAAAATGAAGAGCTAAGGTTTAGCTCCTACCTGGTCCGAACGGCGCCGAAAATCGTCCGCAGAATCCTCCGGAATCAGCTGGTGAAAATCGAGGGGAAAGAGGCTCCTCCAAAGCTCCAACAAGCAAAATGAAAATGAAATGGTAAAATGAGAGGTAAAACCTTTTTTATTTTGCTTTCTTACATAATTCAAGGTAGATATTGTAAGTTAATCTCATTTTCAAGTAAATATTACCCATTTCTAACTAGTTTGTTGCAGCAAATGGAAAATGCAGTGCTATCAATGAAAAAGAGAAGCTAATTATGGTAAAAATCAAAAGTAAACCATAGATCGAGCAGTTTTGGCAATGTTCATGCTCGTTAAAAAATAAACGCAATCATCGAGCAGTTTTTGTGCAGAAGTTCATGCTCGTTAAAAAATAAACATAGATTGTGAGCAATCTTTCCCTAGCAGTTCAAGCTCACGCATAAAAAATGAACCGGTAAACAATCTCGAGAAATGTAACCTTTGAAAGCCATATTAAAAGCCCTTGGTCGTGTTTATATGCCATCACCTCCATCCGTTCATTTGGCCAATCGTTCACCTCCATATGTTTGTTTACCCATTTTGAGGAACAGCTGCGAAGAGTGATTTCACTTAGCCATCCTTGTGACACTGCCGTGATTGGAGAATTCCAACCTGTACCTGGAATCTGCTGCTATCCCTGTTCATCACTCGTTCCTCAAAAGACGAGTCTTCTTTGAGCTCTTTTCACTGACTCGTAAAATATGAAAAGTTTGCCGAGTTTTGGCCTTCCAGCTCGTTAAAGCGACCGGAAAGCTATCCCTCCTCTAGATTTTAATCTTTTTGGACCTGAGGGATTATTGCACAAAAAGATCGAGCGCTTGTTTTGTTCGGCTCGTTAAAGCAACCGAAAATTCATCCCTTCTGTATTGTTTTATACTTTTTCGGACTTAAGGGATTAGATGATGAAAAAGGAATTTTGGAGTTAACTTTTCGTGCCTTTTCAGACTCTCTAAAAATGAAAAGGACCGAGTTTTCCTTGTCGTTAGACTCGTTAAAATGATTAAATAGCGACAAACTTGTCTTTAGACGAGAACGAGTTTCCCTATCGCTAGGCTCGTTAAAACATAGCGATGGGCTTGCCCGAAGGGCAGGCTATAGAACAAGCATATGTTATCCTCCTCAAGCTTGACAAAAATAAAGAGGTACTGGTCAGCAATGACTGGGGAAAAATTGGGAGAACCTCACAGTATTAATGGTAGCAAGTCGCTCTTGAACATGACACTTTGTCCTCCGTCCGCTTCGGGTTGGGTTGTTTCATTCACCGATCGCAGAATCATGGTCCTCGCCACACCATCCACAATTGGGGTAATGCTACCAATCCATCACATCAGTGTCGTTATATGTTCAAGAGATGTGGTTCTGTAAAGAGTCAACCCTGTTCCACCCACTGCCATACATTATCCTTCATCCACTTCATGACCGCCACCCTGAATCATACATCACAGTTTGTTTTCACCTCATCATTATCACTAGCTTCGTTCCGTGTCACTGATGTGGGATTCATTAAGGCCCTCCTTTGACGGATCACTCCTTTTCGACATCAGCTCATTATCCAAGGAGTTGATCTAGGAACACCCCCCTCAGTACTTTGAAGCTTGCATGCCTCAATGGCAAGTTTCTCACTTCCGGCGACAGGTATACATTAATGACCTTCGACCAGAAGATTTTGCATGGTGGTCGACGCCAAGTCCTTTATTCCCACCATGTAGATTGTACTGCCGTACCTTGAGGGTCATCATCCTTATCGGTGATTCCTCTCGCGCTTGTTAACGGTTTACATTATTGACCGGTAATCAAGCGATGTCTTTCCATGTTCGACTTCAAGAAATTCTCACATGGATCGACTTGTACATCGAGTGAAGATCGGAAGAGATTGAAGACCCCGGATCTAGTTTCATCCATCCGGGCTGCGATATATATTCAGGACATAAAGACATTTGATATGTACATCATTGCAATAGATGATTATCCTTCTCAAAAGATGATAAATTCGGCAGAGAATTATCAGTGAAGGATGATAAATTCGGCAGAGAATTATCAGTCTAGCATCAGACGATCGTCTGTTCTATGTACCAAAATGTATTTATAAAGCTGAGCATGGGAATGCCCGCCTCAGCTAGATCATGAAAAATGTATGAAAAATAATGTATTGTATTGTATCTTATTACAGGACACTTCTCAGCAGATTGAATGAACTTCGGATCCTCTCAATAAAGCATTTCACCCGATAAACGACCTCATACTTTAGGGGGCATCTGTTATAGACAATTTTGTGCCTTGCAGCAACAAGCATGAATTGTCAATAATCCAAGGGATCCAAAGTTCCCTAAACATGATGTTCCTACCCCTAGAGGGACAAGGTCAGCAAACCAACAGCTCTCAGATCAGTTCTCCACCTGAAAACACTCAAAAACAAGCAATCCTGAAATCAAAGCAGGTGCTCCACTGGGTTTCTGCGCTGAAACACAACTGCTCCATGGTGTACCTGCGTTGCAAAGCAGGCAGAACAAAGCCCACCTACGTTGGGCGAGTTTGGACATGTGGCAGAGTGAGTGATAGCTTTGGAATCTTCCAAAATTGACACTTGGATCAGGTATTTCGCCTTGTGATGAGTCAGAGGCTTTGTTTCTCCAAGTGGAAGCAAGGTTCACCAAGTGGACTCAAGAACTGAAGATTAACTAAAGATTAACTGAAGAGAGAGAGGACACAAGGCAGCTACACATCAGTTGCAAGCTGACTCATCCTTTCTCAATTCATCTATATATTGAGCTCTCTCCTATGAGCTCAGGAGGCTGGAATTTTGTGCAAAGTAATGATATGCTGTTGGTTTCATTCTTGAGTTATTGGGTGATTGTTTGAGAGAGGTGAAGAAGAGCAATTCTTTCTACTGGGAGGTGTTGCTGGGTTGGAGCCTGCAATGGTTGTAATCCTCTCAGAACCTTTATTTCTTCATTAATAAAAGCTATTGAGGTTCTTCTATGTGCTTTTGTTCAATTATATATTGTGATGATTGCATGTTTGGTTTACACTAATCCATGAACCAGTTATGATTGCATGCCTCTTGTAGTTTCCTTCTTTGTCATTGTGCAGGATCTCATTGTAGCTGGGCGAGTAGAAGGACAAAGAGCTAGGAGCAAGTGGCCAAAGAGGAGAGTTTGGATTCGACATTAAGCGCAAGGCAATGGTTAGTGCTTCCTCCATTCTCTTTTGCTTTCATAAAGAAGTAAACTTTCTCTATTTTGTTTTACAGTTGTTGCTAAGGAACTGTCACCCTTAGAGTGGGTTAGGGTCATCCGAGTCGGATACTTTTCCCTACAACACTAACTTGGCAATGGGATCCCACACATTCATGTCTATGAGGGACTTGTTATGTAGGTATAACTCTTCCATATTTTCTTTATCCTCCGAGGTGCTCTGGTCACACAGGTCCATGAGCTGCCTATAGTCTTGGAAAGGCATTGTACCTCTTTGTGCCAAAGTCTTTATTTGGAATTGAAGCCATTGGTCCTTCAGATAGAGGCCATAAGATTTGGTTGGTGTTCTGCATTGTAATGCCTCCATGGATAAGCTAGCCATGTATGCCAATTGAGCCTCTTTCTCTTGCAGCTTCCTCCTTAGGATTTTATTCTCATTTTCCAGGTGGCTTCTTGTGATGGCTTCTCTATCTCTGAGAGAACTCAATCCTTTTCCCATTTCCCTAAGTTTGTTTTCCATATGGCAAACATCCTCAACCCCTTTGGATTTGGCTATCTGCATCCACCTATGTGTTCTCACTCTTTCCTTCTCCAATTCAAAAAAAGTGGAATTGCAAATTTCTGTGGGATTATTCTGCCTCCCTCAAGTAGATTGTACTAGGAGGCAAGACTAGGCTGGGGGTCAGGCTCTTTTGCTTCCTCCTTAACCTTTGGCTGTCCTTCTATCCTTTCCTCAAGCTTTTGGGTCTCCTGTAGTTTAGACAGTGTCTCTTGTAGGACTGTCTCAGCCTCCTGTAGTTTTGGTTTTCGGTCCTGTAGTACTATTTTTCCCTTCCATGTAGCAGATCTTAGAGTCCCCCATTCATATGTGATAGATGTCTTGGAGGGAGACTCTTTCTCCTCGGTAGATGGTGAATCTTCAATGGTGTTGTAGGGAAAAGTATCCGACTCGGATGACCCTATCCCACTCTAAGGGTGATAGTACCTCAGCAACAACTGTAAAGAAAACTACTTAAGGTTTACTTCTTTATGAAAGCAAGAGAGAATGAAGAAATGCACTAACCGTTGCCTTGCGCTTAATGTCGAATCCAAACTCTTCTCTTTGCTTGCTTGCTCCCAGCTCCTTGCTCTTTTGCTGGCCCAGCTACAATGAGATCCTGCAAAATAACAAAGAAGGAAACTACAAGAAGCATTCAATCATAACTGATTCAAGGATTAGCATAAATCAAATATACAATTATCACAACACATCATTGAAACAAGTGCATATAGAAGAACCTCAATAGCTTTTATTAATAGAAGAAGTAAAGTTCTGAGAGTGTTACAACCATTGAAGGCTCCAATCCAGCAACACCTCCCAGCAGAAAGAATTTCTCCTCTTCACCTCCTTCAAGCAATCACCCAATAGCTCTATAGTGAAACCAACAGCATATCATTACTTTGCACAAAATTCCAGCCTCCTGAGCTCATAGGAGAGAGCTCAATATATAGATGAATTGAGAAAGGATGAGTCAGCTTGCAACTGATGTGTAGCTGCCTTGTGTCCTCTCTCTCTTCAGTTGATCTTCAGTTCTTGAGTCCACTTGGAGAACCTTGCTTCCACTTGGAGAAACAGAGCCTCTGACTCATCACAAGGCGAAATCCCTGATCCAAGTGTCATTTTTGGAAGATTCCAGAGCAATGACTCAGTGTGCCACTTGTCCCATCTCGCTCAGCGCAGGTGGCCTTTGTTCCACTTGCTTTGCAACGCAGGTACACCATGGAGCAGCTGAGTTTCAGCGCAGAAGCCTAGTGGAGCACCTGCTTTGATTTCAGGATTGCTTGTTTTTGAGTGTTTTCAGGTGGAGAACTGATCTGAGAGCTGTTGGCTTGCTGACCTTGTTCCTCTAGGGGTAGGAACATCATGTTTAGGGACTTAGGATCCCTTGGATTATCGACAATTCATGCCTGATGCTGCAAGGCACAAAATTGTCTATAACAGATGCCCCCTAAAGTATGAGGTCGTTTATCGGGTGAAATGCTTTATTAGGAGGATCCGAAGTTCATTCAATCTGCTGAGAAGTGTCCTGTAATAAGATACAATACAATACATTATTTTTCATATTTTTTCATGATCTAGCTGAGGCGGGCATTCCCATGCTCAGCTTTATAAATTCATTTTGGTACATAGAACAGACGATCGTCTGATGTTAGACTGATAATTCTCTGCTGAAATTATCATCCTTTGAGAAGGATGATCATCTGCTGCAATGACGTACACATCAAATGTCTTTATATCCTAAATATATATCGCAGCCCGGATGGATGAAACTACATCCAGGGTCTTCAATCTCTTCCGATCTTCACTCGATGTACAAGTCGATCCATGTGAGAATTTCTTGAAGTCGAACATGGAAAGACATCGCTTGATTACCGGTCAATAATGTAAACCGTTAACAAGCGCGAGAGGAATCACCGATAAGGATGATGACCCTCAAGGTACAACAGTACAATTCACATGGTGGGAATAAAGGACTTGGCGTCGACCACCATGCAAAATCCTCTGGTCAAAGGTCATTGATGTATACCTGTCGCCGGAAGTGAGAAACTTGCCATTGAGGCATGCAAGCTTCAAAGTACTGAAGGGGTTGTTCCTAAATCAACTCCTTGGATAATGAGCTGATTTCGACAAGGAGCGATCCGTCAAAGGAGGGCCTTAATGAATGCCACATCATTGACACGGAACGGAGCTAGTGATTGTGATGAGGTGAAAACAAACTGTGATGTATGATTCAGGGTGGCAGTCATGAAATGGATGAAGGACAATGTATGGCAGTGGATGGGACACGGTTGACTCTTTGCAGAACAACATCTCTTGAACATATAACGACACTGATGTGATGGATCGGTAGCATTACCCCAACTATGGATGGTGTGGCGAGGACCATGGTGATGAGACCGGTGAATGAAACAACCCAACCCGATGTGATACGGAGGACAAAGTGTCATGTTCAAGAGTGACTTGCTACCATTAAAGCTGTGAGGTTCTCCCAATTTTTCCCCAATCATTGTTGACCAGTACCTCTTTATTTTTGTCAAGCTTGAGGAGGATAACATATGCTTGTTCTATAACCTGCCCTTCGGGCAAGCCCATCGCTATGTTTTAACGAGCCTAGCGATAGGGAAACTCGTTCTCGTCTAAAGACAAGTTTGTCGCTATTTAATAAATTTAACGAGTCTAACGACAAGGATAACTCGGTCCTTTTCATTTTTAGAGAGTCTGAAAAGGTACATAAAGTTAACTCCAGAATTCCCTTTTCATCATCTAATCCCTTAAGTCCGAAAAAGTATAAAACAATACAGAAGGGATGAGTTTTCGGTACTTTTAACGAGCCGAACAAAACAAGCGCTCAATATTTTTGTGCAATAATCCCTCAGGTCCAAAAAGATTAAAATCTAGAGGAGGGATAGCTCTTCCGGTTGCTTTAACGAGCTGGAAGGCCAAAACTCGGCAAACTTTTCATATTTTACGAGTCAGTGAAAAGAGCTCAAAGAAGACTCGTCTTTTGAGGAACGAGTGATAAACAGGGTAGCAGCAGATTCCAGGTATAGGTTGGAATATTCCAATCACGGCAGTGTCACAAGGATGGCTTAGTGAAATCACTCTTCGCAGCTGTTCCTCAAAAGAAGGTAAACAATCATATGGAGATGAACGATTGGCCAGATGAACGGATGGAGGTGATGGCATATAAACACGACCAAGGGCTTTTAATATGGCAGTCAAAGGTTACATTTACCAAGGTTATTTACCGGTTCATTTTTTCTGGGTGAGCTTGAACTCTAGGGGAAGATTGCTCACAACTTATGTTTATTTTTTAACGAGCATGAACTATGCGCTAAAACTGATCGGATCTTGCGTTTATTTTTTAACGAGCATGAACATTGCTAAAACTGCTCGATTATACCAGTCATAATACAAGAAACGCCTCAGGTGAGATAGCTATTTTTTAAGGAGCTTTATCTCACGAAGCTATGCTCCTATTTGGCAAGTTTTAACTTTTGCCCCTCATCCTTTCTTTATGCAAGCTGGAAATGGCTAATCCTACGAGTTTAACAGGTTAGACCTACAGGTTTAAAGGGAGGACCTAAAAATTTAAAAAATAAATAGTCGTCCCGTGCTTGCACTCCAAAAGGTTCGCATGCCCCCAGGTATAAAGTATAATTTCAAAGCTACCCCTCCTCTGTCCCACCTCTGTTTTTCTACTTGTCGTCTTGCTATATTTTTAACGATACTTGTCTTCTCGTTATTTTTCGGTGCTGACGGTACTTGTCTTCTCGTCAGTTCACTTTTATATTTTCGCAAGATCGCAAGAGATAAAACATTGGCGTTACGGAGGGAGGTTTGCCTCTGACTTATTATCCGAAAAATGGTTTTATTTGCTGCCGCAAACTAAACTCTTTTTCCCGGCGATGTCTATCATTAGGTTGCTAAGGATGGTGACTACTCGTTGCAGCAATTTCATCTCTTTCTTTGGAGGCTGCCCCTACTTATCCTTCAAAACATATGTTTTAATGGGTGAGGCTTGCCTTCAAAGATGGTGGCTACTTGCCGCCACAAATGGATCCCCTCCCTCAGGAGAGCCTACTTACCTAGACAAGGGGAGCGAGAAGCTGATTATCTTGCTCACATAACTTTGACAAAAGAATCTTGTTCTAGAACAACCCTCTCTTCCTTCTTTCGGGCGGGGTACGGACTAGTCATATTCTTCTGCGGAAATCAACTTTATACCCAAGGTTTCCTCTGCCCAAGGCAGGCCAGGGTGCATGCCCCCTGGGTCCCAGTTCTTTCTTCCGAATCACTCGCATTCATCGGGAAGTAGAACCGGAGGTGGAGGAATTCCTTGAGTGAATAAACCGTTAAGGGATGGTATTTGACTATTTGCGATGCGTGATCCTGGAAATGAAAGTTGGTCTATGAGCTTGACCATTCTTCCTTCGTGTGGAAAACACATAACTCTAAAGAGTGAGGACACTATTGCCTCCATGCAATATATATAGTCTCGTCCAAGGAGTAAGTTATAAACCAAGGGTCCCTGGACGACCATGACGTTCATATGAACTGTCTTCCCTTTCAATGTAATGGGAACATTAGGGAGAATCCCTAACGGGCGACTGGTTCCTTTATCAAAACCTGATAGATTTCTCATCTCAGGTAAAAGCGCCGGGGAACCCAGTGCTTTCCAAGCAATAGAGGAAAGGATACTCACAGATGCCCCTTCATCAATGATAGTTCCAGCCATCACCATTCTATAGATCTGGACAATGATTCTGAATGGGATACTGGCTGGTAACCGGGGTCTGCCTAGTTGATTCCAATCAAAGGATACAACTAGGTTGCTTGGCTGTGGGACCGAATACATGGCCGGATACGACCCTGACGATGTTCCTTCCTGCGATAAAGGAATGGGCGCATTGCCCTGATGCTCATCAGAGTCTGTGTTGATGAAAAGAATATGGACGGTGTCATCCTTATCCTCTTCAGTGAGGGTGTCATTCGAAGATGGATCTTCAATGACGGTGTCATTTGAGGATGAAACCTCTGAAGGAAGAACTGGGTCAACTGCCGTATCGCCCTTTAGACTTTCGTCTGGTCTGGATTCAGTTGGTTCATTCTCAATGACAGACACTTCAGCTGACCACTTGAGCGGGCCAGCTGGATTTTCAACTATCGAGGGATTAGGCACGAGTTTTTGGTATCCAGGAGGAAGTCGTAATGGTGATACCGGATGATCTTCCAAAACTCTCTTCGCCTCATCTAAGAATGGACATCGGTGAATGGCGTGATCGCCTTCACACAACATACAGGGTGATCTTGGTCTCCCTTTTCGTCCTTCACTCTCGCTAGTTGATGGACTGCAATCAACATGACTACCAGAGGTTGATGCTACCGGATTGTGCAACCTGGGGGACCAGTCCCTTAGTATCCGGGGAATACAAGGACAATCACGATGGAAGTGGATCCCTTTGCAAATGACACATGGCGATTTAGGCCCGGTCGGTGCAGTGTGTGGATTTTTGTCAGATGTCTTTTGCTTGCCCCCAGTCGCCTTCGCCATAGGCCCCTTCTGCTTCTTTTCTTTCTTCTTCTTTTCCTTCTTCTCCTTGGGAGGCTGACTTTTGCCGGCTCTACCTTGCGAAGATGAAGGATCAGAGGAAGAATTGTAAGAAGTGGAAGGCTGGTGGGCAGCTCTAGACTGGTCTGACTGTTGATTCGACTGCTCAGGATTAGTGGCGATTTGAACTACATTAGTTGAAAAGAGCCATACAGGTAGGCCAATTGTCAATCCTGGAAGTGACAATGTGGCCATATGAGGCGCACCAACATCTCCCCAAGAGGAGAAGGGATTGGGACTTCCACCAAGGTGACTTCCTTGGTTGGTGGGCTCCATACTTTTCAACTGAAAGATCAACGTGGGAATAACAGGTGATTATGTTCCGATTAAAATAAATTTTATTAACGACGCTTTAGACACAACTTTGCTTCTTCATGTTTTAAGAGTCGATAAAAAGCTAAAGATGACTCTAGTCTCCTTCGATGTTTTAACGAGCCCGAAGTGACAAATGCTCGGTTGGACATTTTCAGATATAGAGTTTGAAAAAGGCCAAAAGAAACTGCTCTGGAGTTCTAGGCAGAGGGTGTGCCAAACCTTTCGCAAAACCATGGAATACGTTTTACGGTACGTGTGGTCAATCTTCGTGAATGCTGTGTTCACTGCATTGCGATCAGTAGGGCGGCCGACACGGCTTCCTATGGATAAAGGCTTTGTTCCTATAGGGCTCTCCCAATATATACGCGATGGTACGTGGGAGCACAAGTCCGTATTAGTGCCACCGACTCTCAGGAGGAATCACCCACCTTCGTAGAGATCGACAGTCACTAAGTTTAACGACGCCGGAACACGTCTCTACCTAGACCTCTATGTGTTTGCATTATGTTACAAAGCGTTGTTATGTAAATTGAATTTATTTTAATGTTGATCTTGCTTAGCAGTTTGCCTTTAAGGATCACCACGAGATGTATGTAACAAATTCCTGAATGCAGTCTAAGATGAGAAGCAAACTTTTCAATCTTTCAACTTTGAAAATCTTAACTACTGAGGGAGAAGAAAGGCAAATCTTTTCACACAGATCATAGAACACACACTAATGCAAAATTTCCTAAATCATCATGCAAACAGTCAAATGCAAAATGCACAATGCATGTATTTTCTTTTCCCTTTCTTAATGTTGATGGGTTACAAAAAGAAAGTTGTTATATAACTTTGATTTCGATTTAAAGCGAAAGTAAACAAGCTAGTCCAAAATCAAAAGACACCTTAAGATTTACTTGTTTAATCACTGGAAATACATGAAATCAAACCATAATGACAAAAGTGAAAAGACTAATCAGCTATGGACAGCAAACAAGCTAACTCTTTAGACCAGCAAAATGCCTAACACAGGTTCAGATCTAAGAGGCCAAAAGCAAGACTAGTTCACTTTTGTTATGGGAAATTGTAAATGACGTAAGAAATACAAAAGAACAAGTACAATTTCGTTATATAACAGAGGCGGAATGATGGCAAGTAAGGTTGGTTTCAGATAAGTATTAAGACTGAAAACTGACTGCAAAACTATAGTGAAAACAGGCAGGAAAAAGGGAGGAAACCCCAACTGCACAAGGCAAAATTGGGCCAACGCAGGTGCTGCATAGCCAATCTGGCTCTCAGCGCAGGTAGCCCCTTCGGGACCTGCGTTGCAAAGCAGGTAGCTTGTGTACTACCTGCTTTGGAAAACGAAAGTTTCGTTTTCACAGTTTCCGGGTCACAATTTTCTCAAAAATTCACAGTTTTTGCTCAAATCAGAAGCTATCAGTCAAGCACACACTAAGGGATGACAAGGAAGGTGAAAAGCTATCACTAAGAGCTTACAAGGATCCTTGTAGATCAGCTCTTCAAATCATGAACATGCTCAGAAATGAGCTAGAGTAGCTGCCCTCTACTTCGCTTTTGATATAGTCAAAAGCTTTTCGATTTGGTACTCTTTTGTTCAGGAAATGAATAGCAAAATACTACAAACAATCAAACAGATACGATCCCCAGCGGAGTCGCCAGTTTGTTGTAGGGAAAAGTATCCGACTCGGATGACCTTATCCCACTCTAAGGGTGATAGTACCTCAGCAACAACTGTAAAGAAAACTACTTAAGGTTTACTTCTTTATGAAAGCAAGAGAGAATGAAGAAATGCACTAACCGTTGCCTTGCGCTTAATGTCGAATCCAAACTCTTCTCTTTGCTTGCATGCTCCCAGCTCCTTGCTCTTTTGCTGGCCCAGCTACAATGAGATCCTGCAAAATAACAAAGAAGGAAACTACAAGAAGCATGCAATCATAACTGATTCAAGGATTAGCATAAATCAAATATACAATTATCACAACACATCATTGAAACAAGTGCACATAGAAGAACCTCAATAGCTTTTATTAATAGAAGAAGTAAAGTTCTGAGAGTGTTACAACCATTGAAGGCTCCAATCCAGCAACACCTCCCAGCAGAAATAATTTCTCCTCTTCACCTCCTTCAAGCAATCACCCAATAGCTCTATAGTGAAACCAACAGCATATCATTACTTTGCACAAAATTCCAGCCTCCTGAGCTCATAGGAGAGAGCTCAATATATAGATGAATTGAGAAAGGATGAGTCAGCTTGCAACTGATGTGTAGCTGCCTTGTGTCCTCTCTCTCTTCAGTTGATCTTCAGTTCTTGAGTCCACTTGGAGAACCTTGCTTCCACTTGGAGAAACAGAGCCTCTGACTCATCACAAGGCGAAATCCCTGATCCAAGTGTCATTTTTGGAAGATTCCAGAGCAATGACTCAGTGTGCCACTTGTCCCATCTCGCTCAGTGCAGGTGGACTTTGTTCCACTTGCTTTGCAACGCAGGTACACCATGGAGCAGCTGAGTTTCAGCGCAGAAGCCTAGTGGAGCACCTGCTTTGATTTCAGGATTGCTTGTTTTTGAGTGTTTTCAGGTGGAAAACTGATCTGAGAGCTGTTGGCTTGCTGACCTTGTTCCTCTAGGGGTAGGAACATCATGTTTAGGGACTTAGGATCCCTTGGATTATCGACAATTCATGCCTGATTCTGCAAGGCACAAAATTGTCTATAACAAATGGTAATGGGAAATTTTGAAGAGGGCTGAGGCTTGCCTGTTTTAATCCTTGTGCTCTTCCTTGCTCTGAAATACATGGAGGTCTATCTTTTCCTCTTCCGTTTTGGCTCGATTGGTGTACTGAGGGCAGTGAGGGCAACTGTTACCTCTCTTTCCAAAGTCTTAGGGGATTCTTCCCCTTCCTCTGCCTTCTCTACCTCCTTTTCTCCTTCTTCTACCTCTTTTTCTGGCTCTTCAACTTTTCCCTCCTCTGTTTCTTTTCCTTCCTTCTCACTTTCTTGCTCTATTCTACCACCACTGGATTCATATTCTCCTCATTGTTCTTCCTTCTCATTGCTGATAGGACTAACATCATAGGTTAATGCTTTGTGTCATCTTCAACTGTCATGTTTCAGAAAACTTCCCATGCTATAGGGAGTGTAAAGGTATGGAGGGCTTCCTCCACTAGGAGTTTGATTAAGCCATGATGAGCTAACTGCCCTGAGTTTCCTACTTGTACCTTGATGCTGGAGTCAATGAGGGACTGAAGGAGAAAATAAGGGATACTGAGCTTTTGGGTGCTGGGGTATCCATACCATACCTCAAGTCATGAAGGATTCTGAAATGATAACCATAGACAATGTTGTGCCTCTCCTTACAAGAAATGTATTTGATTATTTGGTAGCTAACCTCATCCCAAGGATATGGTATACTAGCCCTTCTAATTCCATTTTCATCTTCCACAGGGGTTTCATTATTTTGGAAGAATTTCTTCTTGGCAGCCTGGCCAATGGGTTTTCATCTTTACTCCAAGGCAGCCCAAGAGGAAGGGTAGTGACCCTACTGATGAATTCTGGGGTTATTTCAATGGAGAGGCCTCTAATGGCTACAATGGAATGTGTTCTTGTGTGAGGGACTAGAGAGAGAGAAAATTCTTAGGCAATCTCCTCATCCAACCCTCGAAATTTCTCAAAAAATTTCATCCAGTTTGCTCTTATGAATATGTCCACTACTTGGGGATGTTAATGGAGCCTAGTGGAGTTAGTGGGCTCCCTTCTCATAAACCCTCCTGTCATACTGCCTGTGCTTTTTAAAAAAACAAATATGGAGGTGGAGACAGAGAGTTTTGAGAAAAATAAAAAACAAAGGAAACTGTGTTTTTTTTTTTTTTTTAAATAAACAGATTTATTTATTATTATTTTTATGTATTTCCTGCCCTCCTAAAGACTGGTTTCACCCTCAAATTGAGACCACTTCTTTCATGTATTGATATTAAACAGGGGGCATGCATGAACCCTACCTCTTCAGACCGAATTTCATGCCAAACACCATGTTTTCTCCCTTCAAAATGGCTCATTGCCCCTGATATAGAAGCCTACCGTCCCTCCTATAGATTTCCTATAGGTGCTCCTGTAGAAAATGTCGAGAGCAAAGATAGGGAGGAAATGGATGGAGGATGGTGGTTACAAGGCTGTGGGGGCACAAGAAGGTTCCTGTAACTGAGTTATGAGGAGAAAATGAAGAAAAGGTGGTGAGAATGCTTGGGGAGGAGTGATCATTACCCTTTATGGATATTTTCAGTTATGAGTGCTGAGCTGGAAATGTGTACGTTGTCCATATTCGGAACGTTGGTCCCCACCTGCCTTGTCATCATGGCCTCTCCTCGTAATCATCCCTCATTATTGCATCGGAGTTCACTCTTTCTCCACTACCTGTCCTTGGCATCTTTTCTTGAGTTGACTATGCGCACGTGTGGGTGACATCTTGGATGAGCGGAGTCAACTAGATGAAGGTGGCCAAGTTAACTGGCAACCTTTCCCTCATTCAATCTCAACCATCTTGTTTCCCTTTTATGACTCCTAATTACACAAATGAAAATAGAGGAGTGATTTAGTTACTTACCTGTGATCAGAGTGTATTGGTTGTGAGGTGTTGTGGCTCTCTCTACTGCATGTATTTATTTTTCTCCATGCATGTTGTCTCTGCTAGCTAATTTTTGGTGGTGTATTTTTGTAGGGTCTTCTTTTGCTGGAGTTGGGCTGCATGTGCCTTTCCCACCTTCAGATGTGCACTCTTCTATTGTTGGTGTTGGACTTCTTTGAGATCAGCTACTACAGGAGCTCCTGTAGTTGCTTCTCCCCTTGAAACTTCAACTTTTCCCTATGCTTGGAGCTCGAGAATAATGCCAGATGTGTCATGCATGATGGAGGGAAAATAGGTAAGCTTCAGGTATGGTTATTGGCACCTTTTTCCTTTTTTCATTTTTGTTTTTTTTTTCATATTGGGAAACTGCTTTTTCCTGTGTGTTTCTTGGATAGGAAAAAAATGATGCTTGGGGGTGTGATGCAAGCTTGGAGATGATAGCAAGGAGGCTTGAAGGTGGTAAGAAGGATGATAAGTTCCTCATAAAGCTCTCCTGGTCCCTCAAATGGCCTTTTGCAGACATTTTTGGCTCTTTGTAATTCCTACAGGAGCCTCCTGTAGAAAACATAGAGCCTCTTGTAGAAAACACAGTTTTGGAAAAAAAATTACAGTGGGTGAAAGAGATGCCAAATATGATGGAGGGAGGTATGGAGAAGGTGAGATAGGTGTTGGTGTGAATGTCAGGGTTCCCTTGGCACCTTATTCTGCTTCGTGTAGTCCTCCTGCAAACCTGCAATGCAACAAAAATTCATTCTTTTGCCTCTTTTTTTTTTGAAAACAACTAGGGTGCCTCAGAGAGGTTTTCACCTTAATTTCCTGCCCTGGGCACTTCCAAGGGAGGTTTTCACCTAGGGATCTTATTCTTTTTCCCTTTTTTTTTTTCATCATTATGCCATCTCGGAAGAGGTTTTCAACCCAATGATGGGACTCAAGCGCCTCATGGAGGTTTTCACTTGAGTCCCTTTTTCTTTTATTTTTTCTTTTCTTCAGTGAGTGGGTGACGTGGAAGCTAAAAAATGCTCCACTACCATCACTATTTTATTCAAATCTTCAATGAACTCTCGCTTGGAGAGGGGTTTCTTGTAGACTTTCAACCAATGTCCATTGACAAGTATGGGGATGGCTTCATCGTCAATGGTTCTGATCAGAACTGAACCATTGTCACTGCATTTATCCACAGTGTAGGGTCCCAACCATCTTGTCCTCAGCTTGCCTTTGAAATCTTTGTATTTTGAATCATAGAGTAGTGACCAATCTCCCTCTTGGAATTACTTCTCCTTGATATTTGTCATGCCATATCTTTCTCTGAAGCTGAACTACCTCTGTATGGAGAAGGGCTTGCAATCTGTATTCATCCATTCCACTGAGGTGAATTAATCTCTCCTCCTATGCATGGCTGAGGTCTAGGTCTAGCTGAGCTACCATCCCTAGGGTGTTGAATTCAAAGTCTATTGACAACAAAGCCTTCTTCCCATAGACCAGTTCATAGGGTGTGAAACCGGTGGTGGTCTTCCATGTTGTGTTTTAGGCCCAAGTGCCCTCAACTAATCTATCCACCTAGTCTTTTATGCTGCTGCTCACTACCTTGGTTAGGATCCCTTCCAAAGCTCTGTTAATGATCTCCACTTGCCCATTGGCTTGTGGATGGTAAGGGGTGGAAGTATTGTACTTGATCTTATGATGTGTGATCAGGTCTTCAATCAGGTTAGAAGTGAACTAACTGCCTTAGTCTGTGACCAACTCTCTCTGATACCTGAATTTGTAGAATATGTTTTCTCTGAGAAACTCAGCTACTTTTTCTTCTGTCGGTGCTTTGATTACTTTTGTCTCTACCCACTTTGGCAGGTAGTCAGTGCACACAATGATGTACTGCTTCTGCTTTGAAGGGGGGTTGATAGGCCCCACAAAGTCCATGCCCCACTTCTCAAATGGCTCAAAGGTCACTTGAGGTTGCATTGGCATTTCATCCTTTGGAGTGGGTTTCCCCATCCTCTGACTCTGATCACACTAGCTCGTGTATCTCCTCACATCCCAATGAAGAGTGGGCCAATAGTAGCCTGATTGCAATATCTTGAAGGCGGTTCTTTTTAGTTGCAATACGTACCTTTTGTGTGTTTTGCACATTATTGAGATCGAAAAATTGCTCCATCTGTAATATCCATGTTGTGGGATCCTGCCATCAAACTTCATCATATCGATTTTTGGAATATGGTGGGTCTTCGATCCCATATTAGAGTCTATGAAATCATGATTAACATTTCTTTTGTTTGCATCATGAGTTTCCTTTACTACCTTTTCACTATTAGTAAGTATTTATTGTAGAAAATTTGTCAAATCTGTATTCAAATCTGCCATATCTATCTTCAAATTTGTCTTCAAATCGTCCATATTAGCTTCCATGCCCTTTATCTTAGCTTCTATTAGCTTTTGTTAGAGCGACGTTTGTTGCACTTGATCATGTAATTTTGATATATCATGTAGCATTTCTTCCTCTTCTCCATGATTCATGCTAGAGTTTTTAGATTGCTTACTAGGTGTTTGCATTTTCTTTCCTCGGGCATCAGTTACCAATAATAATGCTCTACTATGCCCTTTTAATTCCTTCAAAATAAATTTTCAAACCAAGCTTAAGCAAAAATTTAAAACAAATCTACACACCTTTTTTTCACTTGGTAGGAGCTCGATATTGCCTCTAATGTATCTCTATACTTTCGAATCATCCAGTTTTGAAATTGCGACTTGCAGTATCCCTCTATGTCCTATTTCCAATGCCACCAGTGTGATCCAAATTGGATTCTCCAAGTAAGAGTTATGTGAAATCTCCCACAGTGACCTGATTATAGACTAGTTCAGTAGAGCGAACTTGTATGACATGCCACGAGTCACTGTTTCGACCTTTGGCTCTAAAAATTTTATAAAAGAAACTAAAGTTTGTCCTCTTTCTGTACCTTCTGATGAAATTTCTATCCGATGCTTAGAGAGAAAGTTATGACGATTTTCCCCAGGTCTCCTGTTTGGAATGTAATTCAGGAGTCTTCAAAAGGACCAACTTCCTCAGATCATATCTCCGCAAATATAGCGCAAAAAGCTCTAAAATTTGGATCCAAGATTCAGCGTAACATCTTATCAAATGGGTTCTTTTTTAGATTCTTAAATGTCGTACAAACAAAGTTATAGTGAAAATTCCACGATGACCTGTCTAGAGTAGCGAAACCCTAAAATCCAAAGCTCTTATACAAAATGTTATGAAACCAGCTCAAGAAAAAGATAGAAAAGATAGATCAACGCCTTAAAATTCAGCCTCTTCGAGGGGGCAACCTCCTTTACATTACATAAATGAACAATTATTGGATGATTCAAATGACAAAACCTCCTTTCTATATATAGGAGTCTAAGTTGTCACAATATAACCCAGCCGACCTAACAATAATAATATAAAGCCACAAAAATAACAATAGAGGGATTCTATGGGGCACAGTAATAACAATATGGGGACAATAGGGGCACAAAAATATTAATAAGGGGTACAACTACAATAGTAATGGGGTAATCACTAGTATTACAGGGACCCAACAAAGAGCTATAGATAATGGCCCGAAATACCAGGCACACATTCATTTCTGATGACTTATGGAAAGGAATCGATTAAGGAGAAGAGGAAAACATAGCTACCAAGCCCATGTTAGATAAGGAGTTAGCCATTTGGGAGAACAAGGACATCAATTCCTATGCCTAGTTTGTTACTTCTATAAATGAAGAAGTGAGTCGTCATATAGTTTCCATTGAAAATTATTATGGTTCATTAAAGAAGCTAAAAGATATGTATGAATCACACTTGGAAATAAAGCTTCCTCAAGTGATGATTAAACTCTTCAACCTTGAGTTCAAAGATTATAATCCCTTGGATCTATCCTTTAAAATTAGATCCATATTGCATGATGTATATGCCATTGGAGTGAAGATGGGTATTTCACTCACAACATTTTTCAAGGCTGTTATGAAACCAGCTCAAGAAAAGATAGAAAAGATACATCAGCGCCTTAGAATTCAGCCTCTTCGAGGGGGCAACCTCCTTTACATTACATAAATGAACAATTCTTGGATGATACAAATGAAAATACCTCCTTTCTATATAAAGGAGTATAAGGGGTCATAACATAATCAGAGCCAACATAACAATAATAATGTAAGGGCACAATAATAACAATAGTGGGCTTCTATGGGGCACAATAGTAACAATATGAGCACTACATGGGTACCTCGATATAATAAGTGGGTTGTACTAATAACAATAATGGGTTACACTAGTAGTATAGGGGCCTAACATGCCCCTCTCCTTCAAAAAGTGTTGTCCTCAACGCTTGAATAGTTGTTGATGCTTCTGTATAAAATTCTTGTCCTCCCATGTGGAATCTTCAGCGGGTAAGTTCTTCCACTTGATGAGATACTCTGAAATTGGTCGATTTCATAGCTATCAAGTTCTTGTTTCTATGACTGCTCCAGGTTCCAATATGATTTTTCCTTCCTCTTCAATTTCTAGCAATATTGTTTGAATTGGGATCTTTTGCAACTTTTGAATAAGTGGCCATACTTCTTCGTCCTTCTTCCATTCATTCCTTGCTTCATTTATCCAATCTGGTTGGATAATAGAAATAGCACAAAACAATGCTTCCACATCCTCATCCTTGAAGAGTCTTCCCATTCGGTAAGGTCTCCATTTTTTAAGTGCATCTAGTGTTGCCAACACTTCCTTATCATAAATAGCTTGCTTGAGATGTAGTAGTAAGAATACCCAATCACCTACATCAAAACATTTTTCACTATGATGTTGATCTACCTGTTGTTTCATTTGGTTTTGCACCGAAATGGCGTTATCCTTTAAAAGTTGGATAACTTGTTGTTGATGCTCGATGTGATCTTTCACTGCTTGAAACTTTTTCTCCTTGATATGTCCTTCTACCTTTAGAGTTTGAGGGGTGGTAATTTATTCCAATTCTTTACAAGATATGGTCGGATTCATTTCGTGATGCTCGATGTGATCTTTCACTTCTTGAACATTTTTCTTCTTGATATGTCCTTTTATCTTGATAGTTTGAGGGGTTGTAATTCCGACCAATGAATTACAAGATATGGTTGGATTCATTTCTTCTTTCTCGATGTGATCTTTCACTTCTTGCATCTTTTTATTCTTGATATGTCCTTCTATCTTGAGAGTTTGAGGAGTGGTAATTCTTGCCAATGCTTTACAAGATGTGGCCTGGTTCATTTCTTCTTTCTCTGGGGTTGGGTCCTGGTGTATATCCTTTTCTTTTTATGTTTCTTGATCCTTTTCTTCCTCCTCTTCATACTCTATGTAAAATAATTTCTTCTTAGTACAATTATGACCTTTAGTGCTTGCTATCACAATTGTAACAAAGCCCTTTTACTATTTCCAATTGTTTTGTTGTTGCTCTAAAGAAGGTGTTGCTCTTTGTATCCTCATAATGTGCTACCATTTCCTCTGTGAAAATTGACAACGTAACAAGTTGTTTACGAGAACAAAGCCCTTTATACCATAAAAATTGATCCGGTTCTAAATATGAAGATGCAATACATACCTTTTGTAACAGTGGTACACCATGTAGATCAAAATATTGCTCCATCTAAAGTATCTAATTTACCGGATCCTTGCCATCAAACTTCCTCATCTTTCTTTTTCTTGATTTTAGGAGCTCGATCTTGAAACGACTGTAACTCTGTACTTTTGGATTTTTAAGTTTTCAAATTGTGACTTGCAGTAACCCTATGTGTCCTCTTTCCAATGCCACAAGTCTGACCCAAATTGGATTCTCCAAGGAAGGGTTATGCCAATTCTCCCATAGTGACCTGATTATAGACTAGTTCTGTAGAGTGAACTTGTACGACATGCCACGTGTCACTGTTTCAACCTTTGGCTCTGAAAAACATATACAAGAAACTACAATCCGTTCTCTTTCTGTACCTTCTGACAAATTTTCAATCCAATGCCCAGAGACAAAGTTATGACGATTTTCCCCAGGTCACCTGTTTGGAATGTAATTCAGCAGTCTGCAAATAGACCAACTTCCTCAGATCATATCTCCTCAAAAATAGCGCGAAAAGATCTGAAATTTGGACCCGAGGTTCAGCGAGATTTCTTGTCAAGTGGTTTTTTTTTTCAACTTCTGAAACATCGTAGAAAAAACGTTATAGCGAAAATTCCACGATGACTTGTTTGGAGCAGCGAAACCCTAGAATCCAAAGCTCTGATACCAAATGTTATGAAACCATCTCAAGAAAATATAGAAAAGATAGATCAACGCCTTAGAATTCAGCCTCTTTGAGAGGGAAACCTACTTTACATTACATAAATGAACAATTCTTGGATGATACAAATGAAAATACCTCCTTTCTATATATAGGAGTCTAAGGGGTCATAACATAATCAAAGCCGACATAACAATAATAATGTAAGGGCACAATAATAACAATAGTGGGCTTCTATGGGGCACAATAGTAACAATATGGGCACTACATGGGTACAACAATATAATAAGTGGGTTGTACTAATAAAAATAAGGGATTACACTTGTAATATAGGGGCCTAACAAAGGCCCTCTATCTTACACACCTTCATTTTCTTAAATCCGTACAAGAGTGTGAAAAAATTAAATCCATTAGTTTTGACTGACTCACGAAGAAGATTGCAAAACCATAGAAATATTTCAGGAATATGAAAAAAACATCTTAGTCCCTTGAAGAAGTGGTGTTCCTTTCTTATAAATGGGAGAATTAGTGACATGATTTCCTAAAGGGAGTGGAAGCTAAAGAGGATGTTGAAGAAATGATTTCATGTGAAAGGGGTTAAACACCATCAAGTAGAAAAACATGACCTTAATTGTATTCATTGCGGTAGAGATGGACATGGTGTATCAAATCCCCTAGGAGAGAATCAAATATAATATAAACTAAAAGGAAGATATATGTATTACAACTGACCTAGCTAAAGTGGAAGCATTGAATCTACCTATTATATTCTTTCTCATTATAATATTGGGGTAGCTAAAGATTTGTTTCACACATCATTTAATTATTAAAAATATTCATTGCCCCTTTGTATAGGTGCAACATGGCACATGAGCTTCCAAAAATACTTGTTTGAAGACTTCAACAATATTGTATATAGAAAAATGTATTTTATAGAAAATCAAGTCTCAATCCCTCAGGACTTGGCACCATCAGGCTTAAACGACTTATATTCCCTTAATTTATTTTGCATGATGTCCTATACCTTCTAGGGTTTTGAAAAAAATTGTTTTCCCTTGTGCACATTTTCCAGCAAGGCCACTCTATTCATATGTTTGATGACAAAGTAGAAATCAGGAAATAATTTAAAAACATGGTTGTCCTGACTCGAGTGGAGGATGAAACAATTTACTAACATTGAAAGGGACATATGCTCAAACACATTCTTTTTCTTACATCTATCATAATGATAAAGTTACATTCCCATATAGCCTTCTATGGAAAGCTATATTAGGGCGTATTATTTATGGAATACTTCACTTATTGAAAAAAAATGGCGTCTCTACTTTTCCTAGTATTCTTATGAAACTGAAGCAATTTGATGCTTGTATCCTTGGAAAGTGTGGCCAATAATATTTTCATACTTCCACTTCTACAAAAACTAGAAATATGGAACCGAAAAATTATGATATGTGTGTCCATATGCCTATACCTTCTACCAATGAAATTAAATGGATCATTGAATTTTAATAATGATTACACCATAACATGTTGGCTATACTTGTTGAAAAGTAAATTACAGTCTTTTGAAACTTTTAGAATATTTTATGTATATTTTGAAAATTAAGCACAATCACATATTGGCTCTCCTCATGCTAATAATGGATTAGAATAGACCTCAAATTAATTCTAAAACTATCTTATCCAACATGGGATTAAAAATATAACCACAATTCCATACAATCCTTAACAAAATGATGTAGCTAAAAGAATGAATAGGACTATCTTGAATATGGTTTTTTCAATGATGTTTTTAAAAAATGTAAAGTTGATGTTTTGGGTTGATGTTTTTTATGTGTAGTGTACATGAAAAATGTATTTCCATATTAGGTTCTTACAAATAAGACTCCCTGTGAAATGTGGTATGGATGTATTCCTTCAATAATGCATCTCGGGGTCTTTGGTTTTGTTAGAAATTTAATAACAGAGCAATGGAACACAAAATATTGCAAAGACAAAAACACAAAAAATAATAAAACAAGAGAGACACACATATATATATGTGGTTCATCCAATTATGTCCATGGAGAAACAAGCAGTGCTTCATTTTATATTATCTAGCAAACTAAAGGGATACAACCTACAACAAATCCACTACAACTTCCTCTTCACTCTCACACTATCTCCTGCCTTTTTCTCACATAGAATAATACACAACTATAATGTAATTCCCTCATATAAACCAAGGGTTTCCTTCCAGGGGAAAAACCCCAAAATTAAAATAAATTCTACCATTAGATATTCCACTTAATGAATGACGCATATTCATTATGAAATTACAATATTTTATAAGGTAATGTTTCTCTAAATTTTTCTTTTGGGGGTGATCAGGTGCTCAGTATTTAGATCAAAATTCAAATTTCTTAGATTGGCTTGAAACTTGAACCACTGCGTCCGTCTTAGAAAAATGATCCTAATGCAACTCATTTCGTTGAAAATTGAGTTCGTATGAGGAAGTTATTGTGTTCTGATTGCTTTGCTAAACATGCAAAATTAAAAAAAAAATGTCGAGTCACCGAACAGTCAACAATCTATACTACTGATGTGGTAGGTGACTAGGCATAGACAATGATTGGTCAACAATGAATTAGGGATGGAAAATTTTTGACAATTAGCTGGGTTGTACAGTGGTGATTTGGCGTGTTTTTATTGGTGCATTTATGGACCAATGGAAGCATCCCACGTGGCAAGCCTGAAGGCCACCATGTGGCACCTCCCAAGGGTCTGATTGGTGTTTACATTGGAGAAAAATTTATTGGTGGTGGTCGGGGTCGAACCCATGACCTACCACCTACCAACCTCATGCCTTAATCGTCTATGCTACACAAAGTTCTTAACCATAAGAGTTCACAATTTTTATTTATCTTATATTCGTTTAGAGGTTAGCGGTTAGGGGAGGGCCAACCCATTTGCTAGCCTTCACCCCATGATCTGATAATGGAATGTACTTGTTTAAGGGTGCAAGGTATCCATTTTCAATAATTACAACTGTGAGCTAGACACTCCAAATGACCTCTAAAAATGTATAAAATTCTTATTTCTTATACAGAGATAGACTATAGGGGCATTCACCGGACATGTCACCTCTAAAAAGAGGATGCGTTCCAGAGGCTACCTGGCCCTCTACAGGTTCTGCCTAAAGAAATAACAAAGTAAACACTTAGAAGTCTTTGACATACACATACTTGAAGTTTAAGGTCTTGCGGAATAAGACAAGTAACTTTTTGCAGCTGAACAGGTGATTATGTGTGTATGCAAGTTATATTTATTTGTTGTTTAAAACTTTATATCAGTTTTGTTTAGCATCTCATCTTCAACAAATAAAGACATCAAAATGATAAAGCAGTTCACCCCCCCTCTAGGCTACATCTGCTGGACCAAACCTCTCCAACTAGGCTTGTCCTCTTGTATTAAAATTGCTACAAAGGCTAATACAAGAATATGGGTGTCTCAAAGGACAGATCTGCCTGTAAATATAGAATCGGAAGATAGGAATTAGCCAAACATGCTCTTTCCCAAACACTAAATAGTGAATTTTGTACCTTATACAGTACTTTCCCCAATTTTCTCTAATGGCCCTTTAAACTTGCATGGAGAAATTCGAGGTGAAGATGACTTCAATTGGTTCTGAAACCTCTTCCATTAGACTCAGAAGGTCGAAAATAGCAGACATAGGCTTTTGAATCACCAAAAACGGATGAACATAGCCCCCAAACAGCTCATGCACTGAAATGGCCCTAGTGGCCCTGAAAGCTTCCCTGAAGCTAAACAGTGAAAAGAATGCCTCAAAAGGAAAAACGAGCTGTAGAAATGGATTCAGAAGGCTGGAAAACTTCAGGAATGACCTTCGTTCCACATTCACTGGCTGCACAATTCCCAATGCAGTTCCCAAACTGATTTGGCCCTGGTGGCTCATGGAACTTCCATGAAGCAAAAACACCTGCAAATGACCCTAGATGGCTGTGAAACCTATGCCAATGGCTTCAGAAGGTCCAAACTACCGAAAATCAAAAAACAATTCGTCCAAAACCGACTTTCCTAGCCAAAGTTATGGCCATTTAAAGTTTCTCCAGTTTGCCCCTAGAAAAACTCCAGCTAACTGTAGTGGAGGTCCAGATAAGTCCGCCAATTATGGCGGGACCGTCCAAATTTGGTGCTCCGCCAAAATTTTTGCCATCATAACTGGCAGTTACTGTTGTGATTAATGGCGCATGTGACCGCGTTTATAGCTTGGGGGTTAGGCATTGGCACCTGGTCATGGGTCGTTGGTCACATGGTATGGGGGGCTGGCGCTGGCCCCCTCCACTTTCCCGCCCAAAACCATATTCAAATTTAAATAACGTTTGTTCCGCCTTTTTTTCAACACATGAGTCCATGGCCTAACGGTAAGGTGCTGGATTGTTAGGCAAGAGGTCTTGGGATCAAACCTCACCGCCTCCAACAAATTTTAATATGCACCCAAACAATCCTTGATGATGTCATCCTTGGGCCACGTGGCGCCCTCCGGGCCTGCCACGTGGCAGTTTCTGATTGGTTGTCCAAAAGGAATAGTCCCCAGAATATTCCAAGGAATATTCTATGGAATATTCTTTTTTAATTTTTTTTTTTTTTAATTCAAAAACTAAGGGTTATTGGGCGATTTTGTTTTTGGCATAACTTTCTCATACGACGACCGTTTTTCGAACCGTTTATGGCACCGGAATCAGGAAGACGAGCTCTATCCGGTCATTTAGGTTCCAATCAGTTCTGATCACTTTCATTTTTGACCATTTTACGACACTTGGTCCTGAGCTCCTGATCACACCTCCCAAATGGGAAGGCTTTTGGTCCCCAAAAACTCACTAAATCTCTGAACTGAACTATACACCACTTGAGGAATAGAAATATCCTCTTCCATTCAGCCAAAAGAGCATACTGATGCCAAAATGTCCTGCCTTATCAACTGTCGTCATGGCGAATGTTGCTGCATAAACCAAGTACTCGTTGAATCCCGGCCAAGCTTGTTTTCCAGACAAACTGAAAGTTTGCAGAAGCCATCAATGAAGCTTGCTGATATATGAGCTGAAATATTCTCCTGAATATTTTGGCTTGCCAGTTGTCACGATGCCCATCCATGGCACCTCCGCTCCAGAAGAAGAGCTACCTCCCAAATGAGAAGGCTTTTACAAAGATGAAACACTTCATCATTTCTCCTCTTTACAATATTAGAGATCAAATTAACTTTTTCCAAGTCAATATTACATTACATGCATGGTTAAAAACAAAGTAATCAACCCTTCAAGTTAATCAAACATACATGTTTAAAATACAAGGAAATCATCATGATCCCTGTGCTCATGCATATCATTCTCATGCATGCAGTTTATACTTCAACTTTCTATTAAGTACAATCATAAGTACAAGATCCTCGATCACATGTACATGTACTTTCAAAGCTGAAATGAATATAACTTTCGCTGCGATAGAGTGAGTCTCATACTCAGCTTTCCATCCTGCAACTTACATTCCCTTAACATAGAAATGCATTCAATCAAAAGACATGCAAATTTAATTGGATAAGAATTCTAACCATTTCTTACCAATCCATTTCAAAGGTGATTCCTTTAACTGCACATCAATATCAACATGTGTATCATCCTGACACATATCAATGATGGAAACTTCCTTCCCATTCTTTCCATACTCTTTCTCCAATTTCTTCAATTTTCGTGGAAGCATTGTTGGATTCAGAGTCAAACACCTTTCAACAGTATGTCCTTGCTTATGGCAATAAGTGCAACGCATGTTCATCTTCTTGACAGCATGATTTTCATTGTTCATTGGAACTTTGGCTTCTTGCCTCCTTTCCTTCAAAAGTTTCCTATAGGTTGCCATTCTTTTCCAACATCTAGAAACATTATGGTTAACCAAACCACAAAAATAACATGCAATTCTTTTCCAATGCTTGTGTGGAAATTTTCCATGCTTTACATGATCAAAGGAAATATGATTGAAATCAGATTTATACCTTTCCCTTTCACCTTCATTACCTTCATGAGGAGGTGAATCAAACGAAGAAGAAGCTCCTTTTGGAACACCATGAATCCTTGAAATGGCTTTACAGCTTTTACCACTTCCTTGTTCAAGTGCATGTTTATGCACACCTTCTTCCTGCAAGGTCTGTTTCAAACTATTGCATTCCTCAAGGATACAACCTTTACAACCTTGAGATAAAGAACCTGAAATGAAACTCCTTCTAGGAACTGTTTCAATTGCCTTCATGGCTGCTTTGGAACTTTCTCCATAAGATTGTCCATAGCCAAGACCCAAATTCTTAGGCCTTACCTCAACCATTATTGGCTCAACTATACCCTGTGCATATTTTCCCAATCCTTTTCCTTCATATCCCATTTTGGACATCAACTTGGACCCTATTCCTCTGGTATGTTTCTCAAAAGAACCAACATAAACATTCTTATCAGAATTTGAAGACAAACTAGAATTGTTTACCTCTTCTTCAAGCTGATACTTGGCTAAGGCTTCTTTGTTAACAAGGAGTTGTGTCTCGAACTCATGCATCCTTTCCAGCTTCATGTTTGCAATATGAAGTTGGCCTTCCATTTCCTGCAATTGGTTAGAAAGCAACTGCTTCTCTTCCCTCATGGAATTCAACTGCTCTTGAAGTCTAGAGCTCTTTCTTTCATCCTCATACATTTCTCTCACCATATTCATCATAATGAAAAATTCTTGCTTCAAGCGTTCATCAAAGAATCTTGTGAAGGAGGACGATTTTGAGAACTCACTTATGGAAGTTGTCATTATAGAAATGAACAAAAGAGCTTCAGAAAACTCAAACAAAAAGTAGTAAAGCAGTCAATCTTCAACACTCCTTAAGACACCTTTCAAGCTACACAATCAAGCTAGTGATGTCAGTCAAGCAAACCTAGTGCTCTGATACCATCTGATCTGATAATGGAATGTACTTGTTTAAGGGTGCAAGGTATCCATTTTCAATAATTTCAACTGTGAGCTAGACACTCCAAATGACCTCTAAAAATGTATAAACTTCTTATTTCTTATACAGAGATAGACTGTAGGGGCATTCACCGACATGTCACCTCTAAAAAGAGGATGAGTTCCAGAGGCTACGTGGCCCTCTACAGGCTCTGCCTAAATAAATAACAAATTAAACACTTAGAAGTCTTTGACATACACATACATGAAGTTTAAGGTCTTGCGGAATAAGACAAGTAACTTTTTGCAGCTGAATAGGTGATTATGTGTGTATGCAAGTTATATTTATTTGTTGTTTAAAACTTTATATCAGTTTTGTTTAGCATCTCATCTTCAACAAATAAAGACATCAAAATGATAAAGAAGTTCACCCCCCTCTGGGTTACATCTGCTGGACCAAACCTCTCCAACTAGGTTTGTCCTCTTGTATTAAAATTGCTACAAAGGCTAATACAAGAATATGGGTGTCTCAAAGGATAGATCTGACTGTAAATACAGAATCGGAAGATAGGAATTAGCCAAACATGCTCTTTCCCAAACACTAAACAATGAATTTTGTACCTTATACAGTACTTTCTCCAATTGGCCCTGGTGGCCCTTTAAACTTGCATGGAGAAATTCAAGGTGAATATGACCTCAATTGGTTCTGAAACCTCTGCCATTAGACTCAGAAGGTCGAAAATAGAAGACATAGGCTTTTGAATCACCAAAAACGGATGAACATAGCCCCCAAACAGCTCATGCACTGAAATGGCCTTAGTGGCCCTGAAAGCTTCCCTGAAGCTAAACAGTGAAAAGAATGCCTCAAAAGGAAAACGAGCTGCAGAAATGGATTCAGAAGGATGGAAAACTTCAAGAATGACCTTTGTTCCACATTTACTGGCTACACAATTCCCAATGCAGCTCCTAAACTGATTTGGCCCTAGTGGCTCCTGGAACTTCCACGAAGCAAAAACACCTACAAATGACCTTACATGGCTGTGAAACCTATGCCAATGGCTTCAGAAGGTCCAAAGTACCCAAAATAAAATAAAGAATTCATCCAAAACCGACTTTCCTAGCCAAAGTTATGGCCATTTAAAGTTTCTCCAGTTTGCCCCTAGAAAAACTCCAGCTAACTGTAGTGGAGGTCCAGATAAGTCCGCCAATTATGGCGGGACCGCCCAAATTTGGCGCTCAGCCAAAATTTTTGCCATCATAACTGGTAGTTACTGTTGTGATTAATGGTGCATGTGACCGCGTTTATAGCTTGGCGGTTAGGCATTGGCACCTGGTCATGGGTCGTTGGTCACATGGTATGGGGGGTTGGCACTTAGGTGCTGGCCCCCTCCATTTTCCCGCCCAAAACCATATTCAAATTTAAATAACGTTTGTTCCGCCTTTATTTTAGCACATGAGTCTGTGGCCTAACGATAAGGCATTGTACTATTAGGTCGGAGGTCTTGGGATCAAACCTCATCGCCTCCAACAAATTTTAATATGCGCCCAAACAATCCTTGATGACGTCATCCCTGGGCCACGTGGCACCCTCTGGGCCTGCCACGTGGCAGTTTTGATTGGTTGTCCAAAAGGAATATTTCCCGAAATATTCCAAGGAATATTCCGTGGAATTTTATTTTTTTTAACTTTTTTTTTAAAATTCAAAAACTAAGGGTTATTGGGCAATTTTGTTTTTGGCATAACTTTCTCATATGGCGACCATTTTTCGAACCGTTTTCAGCGCCGGAATTAGGAAGACGAGCTCTATTGGGTCATTTAGGTTCCAATCAGTTTTGAGCACTTTCATTTTTGACCATTTTACGGCACTTGGTCCTGAGCTCCTGATCACCCCATGTGAACGTAAATCCACAAACCGCAAGTAGTTGCAATTTAGTCCTATGGTTAACCACCAAGCACCAAACAGTTTATATGTGAATGCGATATAAAAAATACCCCGATGGTTCCAACCACCACTCCGCGACGGTTGCATGTGAACATGGTCATAACTTCAACCATAGAAAATTTTAGGGGCGAATGTTTGCCCTTTTGTGAAATTAAGGGGTTTTAAATTTTTAGTGGGCGAATATTTTGTATCATAGTAAATTTTTACAAATCACCTCAAATAGCCCACCTTATTTTAAGGGAGAGGGTAAAAAAGGTAAATTTAGCCCTTGAAATTAGGAGTTACAACCTTCCATTCGCCCATTTTCAAGAATAGGTTTTATTTAAGTGAATCCTATGGGCCAAAGGCCCAAATACCATATTTATAAAAGAGGTATGGTAAATTAATAAAAAAATAAATAAATGAGAGGTATGGTAAATAAATAAAACATTTTTTATATTTACTCCATAAGTCACCTTATATACATGCAAGGGTGTAAACAAATAAAAATATAATTAAAGTGGAGGTATGGTAAATAAATAAAACTTCTTTTTATATTTAGTCCATAACCCTCATTTTATTTATGAAGGTTATTTAAGTGAATCCTATGGGCCAAATACCATATTTGTAAAACAGGTATGGTAAATTAATAAAAATATAAATAAACGAGAGGTATGGTAAACAAGTAAAACATTTTTTTATATTTACTCCATAAGTCACCTTATATTTATGAACACTCAAAAAATGCATTATATTTAGGTGAAACCTATGGGAAAAATACTATGGGACAAATACCATGGGCTAGATTGTTATTAATACCATGCAAAAAAACATTATTAACCCTAATATTAGTATTAAAAAAATAAAAATGGCACATGGTATTGACCCATGGTATTCACCAAAATGGCACATGGTATTGACCCATGGTATTCACCTGGAATGTAGCCTATTTAAATGGGGGAATTAAACCAGCATAGATCCATCTTTACTCTGGATCTACTAACCCCCGAAAGGTATCAAATATCGTGATATGCAAACTAGCATAGAGTGAAAAATATTTGATCCGATCAAGAGTAAAAATGGATGTTGTAATTTAATGTATGTTAAACATTTTAGCTTGGTTAAAATAAAAAATAAAATAAAAATCAACTATTAATTTTATTAAGTTTTATAAATTATTAATAGTAATTTTTAAGCTCCAGGTTTATGATAACCCATGGTATTGACCCATGGTAATACCATGGTATTCATGTGAGCATAAACTATTTAAAGGGGAAATTCTATCATCTTAGATCCATCTTAATTCTGGGTCTACCAAGTGCTCATAGGGATAAATAGATTTTATCCCCCTAAGAGTGGTAGATGTGGAGTTAAGATGGATATAGGTTGGTTTTTATGATAATGAAGATATTAAATAGACTTAGGAAATTATATTGTAAAAACATCTTAAGGTGAATGGTTAAAGCATATACATTGGACAAGTATATTTGTATATTTCTGTTTTAAACTGAAACAAATCCAGGGCTAAAAGGAATGGATTGATTGCACTAGTCATCCTTCTATAACTTTCCAACATATGATGGAATAAACAGATTGTAATTTGGGTAATTTTTCTAATTGCAAACAGGAACATACTTGTGTATTGGCAGAGTGGTTACGAGGTCCCTAGGAGTGATGAATTTGAATTTTTCTTGGTTTTATATATAGTATTAGGTTTTTTCTATGTAATTTCAGTAATTTTGATTTCGAAAGATATTTTAAAGAAATGCAATGATTTCATTTGTGTATTCAATAAACACAAGATTTTATAATTGAGTAAAATATTCGCCATTCCTAGTGAGAGATTCGCCAAAAAATTATATATACATATCATATTATTGATAAAATCGCCTTCCATTTTTCCTATATACCATGGAGATCCGCCCATTTATTATACATGTAAATTTAGGGGCGCTTCTTAAAATTTCCCCTGACTTCAACAGTTAGTTAACCCGATGGTTCTGACGGACCTAACCATAACGTTAATGCGAATAATGTTCCATGTGAATAGTCCAACATTACTACTGAAGGTCACGGTTAGTGCTGAGCATTAATCCAGTTTTTTATTAATTAAGCGCAATTTTAAATTAATTAACTACAGTTTAAACTGGTGGTGATTTTTGTGGTCCCCCTAAATTCGTGCCTACCACCAATTTTAGTGGCACGAACAGGAGATGTTTCAGATATAGAGGAGAAAATGAAGGAAAATACTGACTGAGCTCTATAGAAGTCAATTTTAGACCAAATTGAGCTCAGAAAGAGGTGTTATTGGCTCATTTGTACATTATAAACACATTGGTGCAGGTATTAGGAGCCATAGAGCTTTGTAAACAACATAATTTTCCACATTGAGCTAATACAGAGTCCCAAGAAATGGAAGCTGGACCAAGGAGATGTAGCCCATGAGGGGTGAACTCCTTCATCAAAACATTGTGTTAATGTGTCCCTTTGATGGTTTGTTACACTATACATGTTTGTTGTTCTGTATTTGTTTTTGAAGATATTTTTCTCATGAATGTCACTTAAAACTTAACGAAATTTACCTGATTGTATGCACAAACAACTAATGAAACCTTAGCACAAGGAGCAATAAGAAAGCATATATTTATAAATCTATAACTTTTATTAGCACAACAAAACTAATCATACAAAAATAGATCAAGTCGGCATCAGAGCAAAGGTTGAATTGCCTGATTGCTTGAATTTGTGAAATTAGGGTTTTAATGGTTGCAAAATTGTAATGCTTACAAGGTTACAGTTGCAGAAAGGATAAGGTAATCTATTGGTTGAAACTCCTGAGGTAATTCCTAGAAGAAGGAAGCCACAAGGCCACAATATACACCACCCGAAGTTCCAATTCTAGTTGCACTTAAAACTCAAGTTCTGTCTTCAACTGAGATTGAAGAGGTACAAGCAGTACCAATTTCTAACCCTGAATCCACAACCATTATTTCTGGAGAAAGAGATCCCGAAGGTCCCTCTTCAGAAGAGGAAGAATTTAAGAAAGACTTATATACATTGACACTAGAACTGTTGGAGAGAGTTCTAAACCTCCTTATGGAGAAGGAAGCTTAGAGGAAAAAAAATTATGAGAAGGATTCCAAAACGAATGGTGGAAATCCACCTCCATCTCCACCATCCTCATCATCGTCCTCATCATCTTCACCATCTCACGAAACATCATCTTCCACTACCACCATTGAATTTACCATACTCATTCCAAAACACCAAAAGGAAAGACTCCATTATTGAAATTAGACATAAAATTAGAACTTCCCATGTACAATGGAGAGGTGAATGCAGAAAAGTTGGACAACTAGATTTGACAATTGGAGATATAATGCGAAATTAAGAACGTTCAAGAAGATGACAAAAAGGTCTAGTTGGCTTCATTGAGGCTAGAAGGAGATGCACTAGTTTTGTGGGATGCAAAGACTTAATAAGAAATGCGAATCCATGGTAAGATATCCATCACTTGGGTTGAATTTGTTTCTGCAATTAAAAGACAATTCTATCCTTTAGCCTTTATGCAAAAAGGAATTATGAGTTAGCAGAATTTTAGGCAGCTTAAAGGCCAAACAGTTTGTTAGCCTCCTGTTGCAACAGGTATTCATCTTTCATGATCGACATTTTTACATGCCAAATATCTCATACTTTGCATGCTGCAAATGTTCCATATTTCCTTAAGAGGCCAAAGAAGAGGCCATGAGAGTGTGCTGGTCTAAATGCCACTGCAGTATTCCAAATTTTGATGAGTTAATCCATTTTTTGATGAGTTTTCAGTTAAGGGAAGGCCAAACAGCTTAATCCTAGTCCCCCTAAGTTTCAATTTCTTGTTGTAGAATGTAGAGAATAGATATCTGTCCAAATAGCCTAATCTTGGTAGATTTGTAGATAGGTAGAGAAGCAAGGGTGCTCAATAGCTTAATCTGAGCCCCGACAGAAATAAGGATTGATTTAGATAGGAGGAAAGAAAGAAGAGAAGTTGAAAAGCTGGGTATGCTAGTTCAGTGCACCCAAACCAAAAAGAAGAGAAAATGCTAGGTGAATAGGCCGGGTAGGTAACTTTGTGGTTGCAGAATCATGGCTTGTGATCCATTTCATGTTTTCAAGTGTCATATCTGTTCACATCACAAGTTTGAGGCCAAGTCCACTTGGCAAAACTCTGGTAGCATGTCTAACTCCCTTTCACCCTCCCCCTCAAAAGTTTCTTACTAACACCCCCTTGAGGACTTTGGGATCTGCCCAACCAGTCCTGCTTTCACTTCATTTTTGTAAAATATCAAGTCAAGTTTTGACTTCTTTCAATGAAAAGAAGCCACATTTCTTGTATAAAAATCACTCTTCTCCATTCCATTCACTTCCTATGACTAAGTTTCAGTACATAAACTTGGCCTATGCCCTACTCTTTCACCTCACAAACTCATATTAACCTCTAATCCTATTTATATAGCTCCCTAGCTACTTTCCCATCCCTAATTGCTACAAAAACTATATAAAATCCCAAAAATATTACATATCCCACCCTATAGCACTATAGCTATGTACATACAGTTCTGGGAAATAATAGTCCACCTGGGACCATTATCAACCCATCCGTGTCCTAAACTCTGGAATTGATCCAACCTCTGGTTGAGTTAATAACCTATATCTACTCCTCTACTCACCAAAACCCTATAATTTTACCCCTCCTCAGTCATTTTCCCAATGTTTAATGTTTAATAGTTTTGGTTGAACATTAAAATTAATTCATACCCGCATAGCACTCCATAAAACCCCAAAACCCGGATTAACCTAAGGTTTTATACCCCTTTCAGCACATAATTATTTTAATATAGCGCGCGGGCCCCGCTCCAAAGTTGCATGCTGCAGCAATTAACCCACTAGTCGTCTGATGGCCAGCGCTCCAGATCCAAGGGTGGGCAATCATTCCTGCTCCCCGATCTGCCGGAGGTTAACGTCCAGGGGATTGGGGGTTTCCCTGTCGTACCCCCGCCACGTTTCAGCCTCCTGGTGTGTTCAGAGGCCCCTCCCGCAATACCACCTACGCGGAAAAGCGGTGCGGGAGAAAACCGGATACCGCTCCCCGCCTGTGACGTCAGCAACCATGTCACCCTACCCTGCCATACTGCAACGTCACCCTGCCACGTCACCATGTCGTACAGGGACCCACCGCTAGCATCATGCTGACGTCATCACCGAAAAAGGCGCGAAAGGCGAAAATCGTAGTAAAGGATGCCCGGAATGAAAAACTGAGGTAGTTTTCGATGCGCGATTCGCTAAGAAAAATTGGTCAAAATGGAGGGCCTCTCATGGCTTGGCTACATGAAAAATCCAAAAATTCGTGATTCGACAGTTTCAAACACATCAAGGGAGAGAAAGCGGCCCATTTCGACTGTGAAAGAGTATCAGAGGAAAGATGAAGCCCTGATCAAATCAAAGAGTATCAGTGAAGCGACAAAGAGTATCAGGTCGGCAATACCAAAGTAGGTGAACATTAAAGGCCCCCAAGCAAAGTCAAAGAAAGCGGTGAAGACATATAAGGCTCTCAAATTATAGTTAATGCACATCAAAACCACTCAAGAGCAGGGGATGAAAATCCAAAGCACAGTTATGGCTAAATGAATAGCGTAGAGCCATAAGGACACCATATTAACTCATTTTGATACAGCTGCCTCCAGCGCAGCTCAAGGATATTTTCTTGCATTAATTTCAGGACAAGATTAGGTTAAAAAACTCATTTCCCTCAGACCTGTTTAAGGTCTGCTGTAATAGATATTTTTGGAAATTTTCTCTATATAAACCACCCTAATTTGCTGTTTAGAGGGTTGGTTGGTTGATTCGCTCCACTAGGGACTCGCTCTGTATGTTTGATGGTTTCTTTAATCAAAGACTTCTAAAAGTTCGGAAGATGGATTATCTGCTGTGTTATTAATGTTTTGAAGAGTGAATTATGGAATTCTTGTGTTGAAACATGACTCAATAAGTGTTACCTACCTCTGTTTTCCATTGATATATGCTCATATCATACATATGTCACCATCTAAAATAGCAGGAAAAATGAATAGCTTAGACTTTGTTTAACCACACTCTACACTCAATTTTTGTTGTTTCTTTATGTTTTCATCTGAATTGGTAATAAATATGAATTCCCTTTGGCTCATATTTCCCTAATTCACCCATGTTTGACAGTTATCTAGGGATTCTTCACTGCTCCTAGAGAGAGCTCATTCACCTTCCCTATGTTAAGCTGAACGAGAGATTCTTAATTGCCTCTCATTCCTTAGCCTTCAATCCATCTCCTTTTAACTTGAATGTTGTTTCATGTGTTGCTATCTTGCTCCATATTCCTATTGTGACCAAGAAAACGCACCAGCAGTCCTACTCCTTGACTCCATGTCCAATGCTTTGAAACTTTCATACTATACCTACCTCTCTACTTGGAAGCATCATCTTTCCCACCAAAACTAAAACAAAACCCCTTGAAATCAATAACTAGCCTAAAATCGTCATCAACAAAGCTAAATCATTAAGAGAGAGCCCTGTCTGGTTGCAGGTGGGCTAGGACCTGCAGTCCAAAGATTGGTTAGTGGTTACCTCGGTCGTATCCCTTAAGGAGCCAAGGGACAACCTGAGTGCTAACATAATGGCGACTCCACTGGGGAAATGATTTGTTTATTGCCGTAAATCCCCATTTTTGATCAGTTTTCCTTTCGAATAAGTCTTAAACTTGTTTTGAAAAATCCCAAAAAATAAAAAATTCTCATAAAATTTCAAAATATTTTGTTTCCTAAAGAAAATTCCCCTTGTTTAGTTTATTCCATATTTAGCTCTGGTCTGTGTTGGTGGACAGAGATCAGACCCTTCAAAAGTTAGTTTATCCACCTGGCGACTCCACATCATCCTCATAATAAAGAATCCACTCGAGAAATGAACCCAAAATAAATATATGAGCAGATCAAGTTGTTGACCGAGATTATTATCCAAGAGGTCATGTTCTTTCTCTTCCATAAAATTTTGCTGTGTATATTGTATTTTAAGTACGAGTTTAAATTTGATTTTTATGATTTTCCTTTTGAAAATGTTGAGGAAAGCCCTCCTTGCACATTAGAACAACAACCTTTAAATGTTGTTGAAGATCATCATACAGCCAAGGAGGAAACAAGTATCAAAGCAAATCATCCTATCCCTATTCATATCAAGCCCAATCATTCAATCCCTCTACATAATCCCGTGCCTCATAAAGTTCCCGATAGATATAAACCTCTCATTTTTCCTCCCATGCTCAATACTTTGCCTAAAAGTCATCCTGAGTATCTCCCAAGATTTGATGGAGAAAATGGAGTTACTGCTCAAAAGCATGTCCAAGTTTTTGAAGATTATCTTAACTTATTTGAAGTGGATGTTGAGAATGTTAGTATTAGGCTTTTCGCTCTTTCTTTGCAAGGCAAAGTCAAGATTTGGTTCAAAACTCTGCCTCACGCAAGCATCTCAAATCTTTAGCAATTTCTCAAACTCTTCTTTGATATATGGATAATCAAAGTCAATCTGCTCATGATCATAGAAGAATATAATCAGTTAAAAAGACATCTAGATGAGACAGTACAACAATTTTCAGACAGATTCAATCAAATCTATCATTCAATGCCATTGAATATAAAACCTCCCCCTGATTTGGCTCTACTGCATTATCCAACAACATTTGATCCAGAGATAGAATTTCATCTAAGAGAGAGAAACCCCTCCACTATGCAACAGATGCAGAACATGGCAGTAGATGTAGAGGTTAATATGAAAGTTAGGGAGAGGAAGCTGAAAGCAGAAAAAGAGGATGAACTTGATATCTTGATAAAGAAAGCAGAGGAATTAAAGCAGATGGTCACAATGAAAGTTGAATGTTTAGATCGCCATGACACTTTTGCTCCACAAGAAGAAAGGGTTGACATTTCTGAACAGATTTTTACCAATTCAACCAACCATAGATCAGAAGACAGATTCACAGAACAATGTGTGGAGGAGCAATCCCCTAATTTACCATGCGCATTTGATAATATGGCTCCTCTTAATAATGTGCCCAAATATGATCATTATGATGATGACTATGTTTTTCAGATCCAAATTAACCTTGCAGATGAATCAGAAGATAATTTGGGCAAAGACAAAGAGATTCAGGTTCAACAGCTTCAAGGTACTAATCAACTCCTTCACTTCAGCAATAAGAATGAAGAGGAAAGTGCAGAAAATTTTGAAATAAGTGAAGGAACTTTACCATTTTGTTTTGAGTCTTTTCAGTTTATCAGAGATAGCTGTCATGCTACAAAAAATCAAATATCAACAAGCCTTGGTATTGACCATGTGGAAAGCAATCAAATCTTTGTTCAAAATTTCTCATATCTAAGTTTGCAGTCCCAGAATCCCATTGAACAACGGATATCAGAAAAAGGCGTGGAAACAGAAACATATGATCAAAAAGTACAAGTTGGTTCCTTGCCCTTTTGTTTTGAATCATCTGAATTATTCAAAGAAAAGGAAGAACAACTGGTAGGAATCTGTCAAGTTCCATTTGAACTTGTATGTAATAAATTACAGCAGACCCTCCAAACACTCTATGATCCAACAACTGACAGGTCGAATGAGGAGGGGAATCAGAATTCTTCTCCATTAACAGACCATGAAGGTCCAAATTAAGATGATAATGGTTGCAGTAGACAGGCCCTACAGTCAGTTAAATTATCATCACAAACAGCAGTTGAAAGCATGAAGGGTGATGAAGACAAGGATGATATTTCAGGTTCATGGTATGAAAGCTATCCAGAACATTTGCACAATTGTTTAATTCGGCTAAGGAGTAGTGTATATATTTTGCAAGATCCTTTTGTACAGTTTCTAGATTCAGCAAAGGAGATCAGGAGTTTCCTTATCTTCTCATAGTTTAAAAAAGCCAGATTTTATTGTAAGATCTCAGTTTTAGGCACCATCAAATATAGGCAGCACAAAGCACTGATGTTTATAATGCTTAAGTGGCTGCATTGGCTATTTCATTTCACCTAACCAACAAAGAAAGTGTTGATTAGAGTAGGTAGGTAGGATTTCAGTTTTCTATCTGGATAGCAGCTTCCTGTAGTTGAAGCCTGAAGTGAAGGTCCTAAGCTCTTCAAGTCTGCTGTCATATATATAATTAAAGCAGCCAACAAAGGGATGTTATCAGAGTACAACAACAATTGAAGATCAAGGCAATCTGACCTGTTGTTCTTAAATTTTCACAAGGAAAAGCCATCCCCAAGTGGAGCCACTGTTAGCCTCCTGTTGCAACAGGTATTCATCTTTCATGATCGACATTTTTACATGCCAAATATGTCATACTTTGCATGCTGCAAATGTTCCATATTTCCTTAAGAGGCCAAAGAAGAGGCCATGAGAGTGTGTTGGTCTAAATGTCACTGCTGTATTCCAAATTTTGATGAGTTAATCCATTTTTTGATGAGTTTTCAGTTAAGGGAAGGCCAAACAGCTTAATCCTGGTCTCCCTAAGTTTCAATTTCTTGTTGTAGAATGTAGAGAATGTATATCTGTCCAAACAGCCTAATCTTGGCAGATTTGTAGATAGGTAGAGAAACAAGGGTGCTCAACAGCTTAATCTGAGCCCCGACAGAAATAAGGATTGATTTAGATAGGAGGAAAGCAAGAAGAAAAGTTGAAAAGCTGGGTATGCTAGTTCAAGTGCACCCAAACCAAAAAGAAGAGAAAATGCTAGGTGAATAGGCTGGGTAGGTAGCTTTGTGGTTGCAGAATCATGGCTTGTGATCCATTTCATGTTTTCAAGTGTCATATCTGTTCACATCACAAGTTTGAGGCCAAGTCCATTTGGTAAAACTATGGTAGCATGTCTAACTCCCTTTCACCCTCCCCCTCAAAATTTTCTTACTAACACCCCCTTGAGGACTTTGGGATCTGCCCAACCAGTCCTGCTTTCACTTCATTTTTGTAAAATATCAAGTCAAGTTTTGACTTCCTTCAATGAAAAGAAGCCACATTTCTTGTGTAAAAATCACTCTTCTCCATTCCATTCACTTCCTATGACTAAGTTTCAGTACATAAAATTGGCCTCTGCCCTACTCTTTGACCTCACAAACCCATATTAACCTCTAATCCTATTTATATAGCTCCCTAGCTACTTTCCCATCCCTAATTGTTACAAAAACTATATAAAATCCCAAAAATATTACATATCCCACCCTATAGCACTATAGCTATGTACATATAGTTCTGGGAAATAATAGTCCACCTGGGACCATTGTCAACCCATCCGCGTCCTAAACTATCGAATTGATCCAACCTCTGCTTGAGTTAATAACCTATATCTACTCCTCTACTCACCAAAACCCTATAATTTTACCCCTCCTCAGTCATTTTCCCAATGTTTAATGTTTAATAGTTTTGGTTGAAAATTAAAATTAATTCATACCCGCATAGCACTCCATAAAACCCCCAAACCCACATTAACCTAAGGTTTTATACCCCCTTCGGCACGTAATTATTTTAATATAGCGCACAGGCCCCGCTCCAAAGTTGCATGCCACCCCAATTAACCTGCCAGCCGTCCGATGGCCAACGCTCCAGATCCAAGGGTGGGCAGTCATTCCTGCTCCCCGATCCACCGAGGTTAACGTCCGGGGGATTGGTGGTTTCCCTGCCGTACCCCCGCCACGTGTCAGCCTCCCGGTGTGTTCGGAGGCCCCTCCCGCAATACCACCTACGCGGAAAAGCGGTGCGGGAGAAAACCGGATATTGCTCCCCGCCTGTGACGTCAGCAACCACGTCACCCTACCCTGCCATACTGCTATGTCACCCTGCCACATCACCATGTCGTACTGGTACCCACCGTTGACGTCATGCTGACGTCATCACCAAAAAAGGCGTGAAAGGCAAAAATCGCAACAAAGGATGCCCGGAATGAAAAACTGAGGCAGTTTTTGATGCGCGATTCGCTAAGAAAAATTGGTCAAAATGGAGGGCCTCTCATGGGTTGGCTACCTGCAAAACCAAAAAATTCACGATTCGATAGTTTCAAACACATCAAGGGAGAGAAAGCGGCCCGATTCAACTGTGAAAGAGTATCGGAGGAAAGATGAAGCCGTGATCAAATCAAAGAGTATCAGTGAAGTGGCAAAGAGTATCAGGTCGGCAATACCATAGCAGGTGAACATTAAAGGCCCCCAAGCAAAGTCAAAAAAAGCGATGAAGACATCTAAGGCTCTCAAATCACAGTTAATGCACATCAAAACCACTCAAGAGCAGGGGATCAAAATCCAAAGCACAGTTATGGCTAAATGAACAGTGCAGAGCCATAAGGACACCATATTAACTCATTTTGATACCGTTGCCTCCAGCGTAGCTCAAGGATATTTTCTTGCATTAATTTCAGGACAAGATTAGGTTAAAAAACTAATTTCCGTCATACATGTTTAAGGTCTGCTGTAATAGATATTTTTGGAAATTTTCTCTATATAAACCACCCTAATTTACTGTTTAGAGGGTTGGTTGGTTGATTCGCTCCACTAGGGACTCGCTCTGTATGTTTAATGGTTTCTTTAATCAAAGACTGCTAAAAGTTCGGAAGATGGACTGTCTGCTATGTTATTAATGTTTTGAAGAGAGAATTATGGAATTCTTGTGTTGCAACATGACTCAATAAGTGTTACCTACCTATGTCTTCCATTGATATATGCTCATATCATACATATGTCACCATCTAAAATAGCAGGAAAAATGAATAGTTTAGACTTTGTTTAACCACACTCTATGCTCAATTTTTTCTGTTTCTTTATGTTTTCATCTGAATTGGTAATAAATATGAATTCCCTTTGGCTCATATTTCCCTAATTCACCCATGTTTGACAGTTATCTAGGGATTCTTCACTGCTCCTAGATAGAGCTCATTCACCTTCCCTCTGTTAAGCTGAACGAGAGATTCTTAATTGCCTCTCATTCCTTAGCCTTCAATCCATCTCCATTTAGCTTGAATGTTGTTTCATGTGTTTCTATCTTGCTCCATATTCCTCTTGTGACCAAGAAAACGCACCAGCAGTCTTACTCCTTGACTCCATGTCCAATGGTTTGGAATTTTCATACTATACCTATCTCTCTACTTGGAAGCATCATCCTTCCCACCAAAACTAAAACAAAACCCCTTGAAATCAATAACTAGCCTAAAATCATCATCAACAAAGCTAAATCATTAAGAGAGAGCCCTCTCTGATTGCAGGTGGGCTAGAACCTGCAGTCCAAAGATTGGTTAGTGGTTACCTCGGCTGTATCCCTTAAGGAGCCAAGGGACAACCTGAGTGCTAACATAGTCCAAGATTATACACAGGAGTTTAGAAAAAGGGCTTTGTTATTAGGAGTGAATTTGAATTCCTAGGATACACTACTAAAATATATTGGGGGTTTACATTCCTATTTGAAGCATACTATCCTTATGTTTAATCCAACTAATCTGGATGAAATATGAGTGCAAGCCATGCATATTGAATCTATAGGAAAGAACACTTCTGAAGAGAATAGTAATAAAAATCCACCTAAGGGTAAGGAGAAAGAGAAAGGAGGAAAATGTAAAGGGAAGAAAAATGAAAGTTTGAAGAAAGAAGGGGAGAAATTTATCTATAAACATTGTTCAAAAGAGGGACATAATGAGGATCATTGTTGGAAACTCCATCCATACATGAGATCAAATAAGTTCAACAATAAAGGGAAATAGAAAACCACTACTATCACTCAAGAAGATTTAGGTTCTGAATCAGGTGATGAAAACAAAATCACTATCATGGGAATCAAAGGAATACAAGATATTGCAAACACTAGCTCATAAAACTGTAACACTACTACTACTCGAGATGAAAAGAGATGAATTGAGTTATTTCATGTTAGGGTCATATCTAAACACACCAATATTGACACACTGTTCGATAGTGGGTCACAAGTGAATCTAATCTCTGAAGACTTAGTCAACAAATTGAATCTTGAAACTGTACCTCACCATAAAAAATACCCTTTGGGATGGATAACAAGAGACACTGGTTTACATGTTACAAGAAAATGTTTTTTTAAGTTTGCAATCACTGCAAATTTTGTTGACGAAGTAGAGTTAGATGTGGTACCGCTTGATATTTCACGGGTGGTGTTGGGTAGTCCATATTTGTATGACAGGAAAGCAATATTTTACTACCATGAAAACAAGTATAACCTGTTCAAGGATGGTGTGGAGTATATAGTGAGAGCCCATCACAAAAAGTTAAACATATCAGTTGTTAATGCAGGGAAGGAAAAAATACTAGTGAATTCAAGTAAAAGTTTAGTACTTCTCATGTTCAAGCCAAATGATGATATTGTTTATGAAAATGTTGTTGCATGTAATGCAAGTTTCAATTCTAATTTTGTTCGTTCAATTCGTCAGAGTGATGAAGTATTTCAGGTTGTGAAAGAATCATCCTTCAAGGAGAAATAAAATTCACATGAAATACCTTTGCATTGAGAGGTTTCTCTTTGTGATGTTAGCATGCAAGGGTTAACAAATTTTCAAAGTGTAGAGACATCAATGCAATACAAAAGTTTGTTGAACAATGGGTTCATTCAATCATCCATTATTCCATGTTGTGCACTGGTGGTTATGGTGCCAAAGAGGAATGATAAGCATTTCAAGAAAGAGTACAAAAGGAGTATTTTTTGTAAAATAATAGTTGTAAAAAGAGGTTAGTGAAAGAATATAAATAACACCAAACAAGAATGGTTTCTATGGCTTTTAATGTTGTATGTTATTTGTAGCACTTCTATGACATACATGCATTTGAATCATGGAAAAAAAGAGTCCTTTATTGAATAAATTGTCCACTTGGGTGACATAAACATGTTTAGAAAGTTTTCTTATGCACATGTCATCTACGAAGGAAAATTGTTTGGTGTTTTAAAGATATCAAAGTACAATTTGGGTTTCACTTCTTTGATGCATTTGGGCAATGATATTGGAGGATGTAAGTTGAAGGAAACCCTGTCCAAGTTGGATGCCATTGTTGATTTCTCAATGCCCAAGATCATCATTTTGATAAGAGGTTCGTTGGGAGCAGCCAAATGTTGAAGAAGAGTTGTTGTTGACATTTCTTCTTTCGAAGCTCCTTGGCATGCATTGTCACATGTTTCAAAAGTCTTCTAGTGGGGAGGAAAACACCAAGAGGCATGTGTTGCTTCAAACCAAAAGATCAATTCAATTCCTTTTATGCTCTTTCAAACTTGAAAGGTTCATTTTAGTTTCAAGTTTATGCAAGCAAATTCATCATCCTATTTCATTCAGAATATTTCCATGGTGTAAATATTAAGTTGTAGCGATCCATGCACTTTCATTGGATGGATACATGTAAAAAATTTCACTTGGTTCGAAGGTACAAAAGACGTATAAGAAAAAAAATTAGTGTTATCCCTTTTAGGCCTATTGGTTATGTAACTATTGTATTTAGGTGTCATTATGTTTTACATGAAAGTTATTTTTATAAAATTTCATACTTTCAAGATGTACAATCGGGCTTGAGTCATGTAAACCAGATAATGAAATTTGTCATCCATTCACATTATATTTTGTTATGTCATCTTGGTAAGAAGGATGTTTATTTTGATGGTGGCATGGACAAAACCATGAGTTTCTATGAACAAATGAAAATGGTGCAAAAAATAATGAAAAATCAACTTGAAAATGGCAAGACAAGTACATGTGTTATGTCAATCACAGGTTTCAAGTCGACAGTGCAAGCTAGTGTTGGTTTTGCAAAAAGAGGCTTCAAGTTGTTGAACAAGGAGAGAATGTTTAGATTTCACATTCTGAATGCATTCCTATGGAATTTCTAAATCAGTTTCAACAAGACACCATCTGTGATAGAAGAATAGGCTCCTCAAGGCAAGTGAATGTTGATTTCCTTAGAGAAAGGCTCAAGGAAACAAATTTGTCAAAAGCCAATTGGATCGAGATTGGAAAGTTGAGGGGGTTGTACCATAAACTACTTGTCAGATAATAGTGATCTTTTGGAGTTCAAAAGGCTTCCATTGGGGAGGAATGATCAGGTTCTCAGTATTTAGCTCAAAACTCAAAGTTCTCAGATTGGCTCAAAACTTGAATGACCATGTCCGACTCAGAAACACGATCCTAAGAAAACTCGTTTCATTGAAAACCAAGTTCGTATGAAGAATATATTTTGTTTTGATCACTTTCCTAAACAGGGGAAATTTTAAAAAAAATGCCCAGTCACTGCACAGTCAGCAATCCGTATTACTGACGTGACACATGACTAAGCACGTCAATGATTGGTTAGCACAGAATCAATGATGGACAAGTATCAGCAATTAGTTGGGTTGTACAATGGTGATTTGTTTTTATTGGTTCATTTATAGACGAGTGGAAGCATGCATGTGGCAAGCCCAGAGGCCACCACCTGGCACCTCCCAAGGATTGCATTGGTGTTTACATTGGAGAAAAATTTATTGGTGGCTTTCGGGGTCGAACCCACAACCTACCGCCTACCAAACTCAAGACTTAATTCTCTACACTACACGAAGCTCTTAACCATAAGAGTTCACAATTTGTTTTTATGTTATATTTGTTTAAAGGCTGACGGTTAGGGGAGGGCTAGCCTGCAGGCCAACTCTCCCCCCATGTGAACACAAATCCAAAAAATTCAAGTGGTTGCAGTTTAGTCCCACTGTTAACCACTAAGAACCAAATAGTTTATATGTGAACGCGATATAACAAAAACCTCGATGATCAGTTAACCCAACGGTTTTGGCCATCACTCTGTGAAGGTTTCATGTGAACAAGGTCATAACTCCGATGGTAGTTTAACTCGATGATTTAGAAGGACCTAACCGTAATGTTAATGCAACTAATCGTTCCATGTGAACATTCCAACATCACCGCTGAAGGTCATGGTTGGTGCTTACCACTAATCCATTTTTGTATTAATTAAGCACACTTTTAAATTAATTAATTGTAGTTAAAACTAGTGGTGCCCCTAAATTTGGGCCTGCCACTAATTTTAGCGGCACTAACTGGACATGTTCTAGATTTAGAGGAGAAAATGTAGGAAAAGACTAACTGAGCTCTAAAGAAGCTAATTTTCGACCAAATTGAGCTCAGAAATAGGTGTTATTGGATAATTTTGACATTTGCAACACCTTGGTTCACATATAGGAGACATAGAGCTTTCTAAACAACATTTTTTGCACTTTGAGCTAATATAGAGGCCTAAGCCATGGAAGCTTGACCAAGGAGATGTATCCCAGGAGGGGTAAACTCCTTCATCAAAACACTGTGTTAATGTGTCTCTTTGATGGTTTGATGCATTATACATGTGTGTTGCTCAGTATTTGTTTTCGAAGCTATTTTTCTCATGAATGCCACTTAAAACCTAAGTAAATTTACCTAATTTTATGCACAAACAGCTAATGAAATCTCGACACAAGGAGCAACAAACAAGCATATATTTATAAATCTGTAATTTTTATTAGCACAACAAAACTAATCATACAAAAACAGATCATGGGGGCACTTCCTTTGAAACCCCACCAGGGGGGAATAAAAAAATTGTTGTTCCCCCCCACTCCCCCACATCCCCCCATCAGGGATTGGAATCCAAACATTACTAAAAAGAGACTTTTGAATCAGGAAAATAATCAAGCTTCACAACAAATAATCTCCCACTTGGAGTCCGAATATAGAAACTCCACCACTGCTTCACTTTTTGCACAATGCTTTTGCATGGACCTATTTATTTCTCATCTTTACCATCATACCTGAATACCAATTGAAATTGAGATGAAACTCAATTTCTCCCTAGTTACCACCTTTGTCAACATATCTGCAGGATTTTTGCTAGTGTATATATTTTCAAGCTTCAATTGTCCATCTTCCAAAACCGACCATATGAAATGGTACCAGAGTTGTCTACTTTTAGTCCTAGAATGAAATTTTGAGCTCTTTTCAATATGAATAACACGCTATATGTCCCTATATAACCTCCCAATCTCTTGTTTCTGGCCCAATTTAGCCATAAACCTTTGTAATCAAATCATTTCTTTACTACCCTTTGTATTAGCCACATACTCTTATTCTGTTGTTGAAAGCGCAAGAATACTTTTCACTTTAGAAACCTAACATAATGTTGCTCCACCTACAGTAAGAACATCCATATGGTCCTCCTCATGTTATCTCTATCACCTTCCATATCTAAATTGACATATCCTTATAGAACAATGTTTGAAACTCCAAAACATAATGCTTGATTACTTGTACCTCTCCAATACCCGAGAATTCACTTTACTACAATCCAATTCTATTTTCCTTGATTGTTTGTATATATACTCGCAACTTCCAGTACATGTGAAATATTAGGCCTTATTCACTCCATTGCATACATTAACTTCCAACTATTGATGTGTATGGAACTTTAGACATATAATCTCTCGCTTTGTGAGCCTTAGGACACATATCCTAACTTAGTTTAAAGTGTATAGCCAAAGGTGTACTAACTGGTTTAGCACTATGAAAATTTAATATTTCCAATCACTTTCCTATGCACTCACTCTAAGTTAATGTTAATTTTTTATTTTTCCTATCTCTAGTTATTCTCGTACCTAGGAATTTCTTTGTAGCACGTAAATCCTTCATTGCAAATGAATTAGACAATTTTCCTTTGAACACTTTTATTTCATGCATGTTAGGCCCTTAAAAAAGAATTTCATATGCATACAATGGGAATATAATAGAGTTTCCATCATTTTGTTTCTTAATATAAACATAGTGGTCATATTGACATCTAGTATAACCTTGCTCAAACATAAGCCTCTCAAATTTTAGATACAACTACCTTGGAGCCTATGTTAAGCCATATAAGCTCTTCATAAACATGAAAACTAATTTCTCCTCCCTTTTGACCTCAAACCCTTGTGATTTCTACATATAAATATCTTCCTCCAAATCCCACTGGAGAAAGGTTTTCTTCACATCTAATTGTTAAAGATGAAAACTTTATTCTACCATTAGACTTAAAATATATTTTATTCAAGCCATTTTAACAACAGGGGAAAATATTTCATCAAACTCTATACCTTTATTTTTTGCAAACCCCTTCACAAAAATTCTAGCCTTGTACCTATTTTTACCTTCATTTTCTTTCTTCAACCCGTAAACCCATATATTCTGCAATGTTGTTTTACGTCAAGAAAACCTGACTAAGTCCCAATTTTGGTTATGCACCATGGATTCCATCTATTATTTCATGGCTTGATCACACATCTTCCTAGTTTCTACTTGCATTGCTTCTTCATATCCTTCTAGTTCACCAGAATCAATCAACAATACATAAAATAATGGAGGAGAGTGTCGTTCAAGGGGTCTACTTAATATAGTAGATCTTCTAACAACACTTGCAAGAGTTTGAGGTGCTTTTTGTTTTTGTTCATGGTGTTTATGTTCTTGTTGTTGATCATTATGATTTTCTGGCGCCTTTGACTTTTATTTTTCTTATGATCTCATCAAGCACTGTGTATTTTTAGTTTTCCCTTTCCTATTTATTTCTCTACATCTAACCTTTGTATAAGACCATCTCATTGAATAACACATATCTACTCCTAATTATTTTATGGTTTATATAATCATATAAATGACAACCAAAATCATTAACACTATATCCAACAAAGGTACAATTCTTTTATTTTTCCTCAAGCTTTGCTCTGTTTTCTTTATTAATGTGGACAAATGATTCACAACTGAAAGTCTTTATACATTAGTAGTTTACCTTCTTACCCATCCACGCATCCTCTAGAATACCACCAACGAAGGACCTTGAAATTCCTCCTCTATTTATTAGATAACAACAATATCTACAACCTATGCCCAAAATTGTAAGGGTAAACCTGCATGTAATCTAATACACCTTGCACACTCCATGGTATTCTTATTCATGCTTTATAACACCACTTTTTTATGGTGTTCTTGGAACTATCTTATCTCTACAAACTCCTTGTTGCAGTATTCACCTCCATTATCTAATCTGAGATACTTCAACTTCTTTCTTGTCTCACTCTCAACCAAATCTTTATATTTCTTAAAAGTATCAAACACATCATATTTATTTCAAATACACTAAACCCAAATTTTCCAAGTTACATTACTAATAAAACTAACTTAATAGCAACAACCGCCAGGAGATGATACTTTACTAGTTCCCCATACATTTGTATGGACAAGGTCTAGTTTTTCAATCTTGTTGTCTTTCCCAAGTATGAGTAATATGACTATCTTCTATTTTCCATAAACACAATTCTTACATAAATCCAAATCAACATGCTTCAAAGTTGGCAAAACATTTCTTGAGTGAAGAATTTGCATCTCCTTCTCACTTATGTTCTCAAGCCTATGTTTCCATAATTTTTTATCTTCTCCTATGAAGTTTAAATCATTAGTAAAACTAGAAATATCATTGCATAAATAAAATGTACTAACCTTCTCACCTTTTGATAGTACCAGGGATCCTTTAGTGAGCTTCCATGTTTCCTCTATAAATGTAGTTACATAGCCTTCATTTCCCAAGTGCCATTTTGAAATTAGATTTTTTTTTGGATATGGATCATGACTTACCTCCTTTAGCAGTCATCAGTTTCCATTTTGTTGTTTTATAAATGTCAGATGCACATGGAATGTGGACAGCCAAATAAGATAAAGCGTGAATCCATTTTCTATTAACAAATTATATACATTTATAATACGTGGGAGTGACCATTGGATTCCATATTCCAAGGTCTCTTGGACTCCCTTTGATGGTTTATCTTCCACACCATAATCCTTAGAGGATTAGGTGTCCAACATTCCCCCCCTTAATCTGAAGGGTTATGTATGAGTCTAAGAAGAGATTTTTAATACAAAATGTGCAAAAATGCATGGTAACACTAGGTTGAATGTGCTCTATAAAATGTTGGTATAAAGGGAGGTGGTTTAAGGATGACCACCAACACTGGAATGCTTAGTGCAATTCTCGGAACTCTTCCGTGTCTAGCTAGAAGTTGAGATCTTCTGCTAGAGGAAGTGCTCCTGATGTTTTGAAGAGGGAAAATTTGAACCTTAAAAGGGAGGTCTCACCCTGCATAAAAACAGAGAACCTCAACCTAAAAATGGAGATCTCAAGCTGAGATGGTTTAAGGATGACCAGCAACTCTGGAACGCTTAATGCAATTCCTGTAACTCTTCCAAAACTAGCAAGAAGCTAAAGTCTTCTACTAGAGGATGTGTCTCCAATTCTTTGATGAGGTATCACTGAATGAAGGCATACTCAGGGGCATCTTTGTCTCTGGCTACAACTTTGAATCTGGTATGGTAGGTTGTGGCTCATGCTCTCTTGATGTGGCTTTGAAGCTTGTAGATGACGATCATTTCCCCCCCTGTCAGATACAAGGTGAGATGATGGAGAAAATTCATTTGCAAGAATGTTCAATATTCGTGAACAAATCTTGTTGTATGAGAAAAATGTCTTCTTGGTTGTTGAAGCCCATTGCTAAGAAGTGATCCATCCAAGATGAATCTTTGTTCATGGAGGAGGTTTGTTTCTAAAGCATACGTTTGAAGAATGACTAGTTTTATGACAATGCTTACATGGATGAAGATCAAAATAGTGATATTTAAGATGGCCAACTCGATCACAGTGTTGGAATTTCACAATCTGTTGTTGTGGTTGTGGAAGAGGGGCAAAATCTGGAATAGTTGAAGGTGAAATGTCATGAAGGAATCCAACACTCTGAAACGAGATGGGATTTGAGTAATCTGGAATGTGAAAGGAAACCTCCTTATCATATCCAAGTCTGGTTTTGTGCTTGTTATGGACAAGCTCTTCACAAGGTCTGATGATGGGCTTGGGAAGTGCAAACTGAACTTCTGCTTCTGCATGCAATTCTTCTCCTTCATTGGGTACTAGATCAACATTATTGATTTGCTACTGATGGGAGTTTGTCTCAATGTTACTAATTTGACCACTTGCGAGCTACTGATGGATGTCATGATGCTTATGCTATTGTAACTCATCTTGCTGAAGCTGAGATTCAAGCTGCAAAAAATCAATCTTCTCTTATTATTTTGCAAGCAAGTTTGAATGTCTTAAAAGGGTTTTCTTGCTAATGCTAATTGTGCTTTCAGTAGTTGACATAATTAGAGTTCTTAATATCTCTAATAAATTTCCAATTTGAGTCATTTTTAAACTTCAATAGGTGAACTCAATTCATCAACAATAATCTAAAATAAATAAAACTCAGTTCGCAACCTTCAATGTTTCAAACTAGCATAGAAAGCAACGCCAAACTTTTAAAATACTAATGCAGAGAATACACCTAGTAATTTATCCCAATGGAAAAAGATTGAATGGGCTGATCTGGGATTGTTTGAACCCAACTTGGCACTCCAAATAAGCTACTACAGGAATCAAATCTTCGCATATGGCCCCTTTTTTTAAAAACTCAATGAAAAAATATTAAATGGCCTTCAAAATAGTGCAGCCCTTCAAAATAGCTCAATTCCTAATGTAAACATTCATACGCAGCATTCAGTTAATACATCTCTTCTGCCAATGAAGTTCAACACACAAATTTGATACCAATTCAAATTAGTCACAACATTCATGGTTCTTCAACGCAATGCTTCATTCGCAGGTTGTTTGTGAAAACGGTCTCATGGTGGCCATTAACGTAGAGCCATTACATAGTCTTTTCAGTCAACAGAGTTGTGTAAGTATCGGCCTTCAAAAAGATCGTTTAATGCAGAGACGCCATGTCTTACTACTTGTGATAGCTCACTAATAGTGTTGGATACCTACCGAGGTATCTATTGCTTATTGCTTCTATAGAGGTACTTGGGACCCCAGCTTCTCCCTTTCTCTCATATCTGGAGATGATGATAAATTTTTACATTCCCAAAGATTAGTTGCAAGGAGGTTACTAGTAATGATGGGAGATTCCTTGTATGTTTGCAATCCTTATGAGGGAACGTCCATCAAACTATCACCCAGGACATCTACACACATTATTGACACAAGATGCCATAAACCGTTGGAAGTAGCTCCCTTATATCAAGGGGCATCCAGGAAATCTCCTCCCACAACGAAGAAGAATTTCGACGAAGTTCCCAAATAATCAATCTATTTGGGTTAGGCTGCGCTAAAACCAACAAAACCCATGACCCACAGGTGATGAGGAAGAACATTTCAAAGGCATTATTTGGATTGTCCAAATGGATATCCGTCAATGGTGGTATGTCGCACATTCACAATTCTCCTTCACCTTAGATGCTGAAAACCAGTATCCTGGGTTGGCCATACGAGCTCTATCCTATGGCCTCCTCTCTCGGCGGAACATATATTTACATGCGTTGGACATACCAGCTCGGTCCCACAACCTCCTCTATACTCCTGCATTATACCCTTGTAGCATTATATTCCTTGCAGCATTATATTCCTTGCAGCATATTACTCCATACCACTTCCTCAAGGTATTACGTTACCACTGGTGCACATCCGGTTAAAGAGACAAAATTACTAATCAATGATGTCATGCATGCCTACAGGTATGGCAAGCAGTAGACAATATTGTTCAATCTGGAATTTTCAGCAATGTGACCATCACACCAAAAACCAAATCCCATCCTTTTCTGTATCTGACGACTGAGATCCTTAATAGTGGGATAGCATTCAGCTTTGTTTGGTCGAATTATGTCTATAATGTAATGAATTTTTTGGCAACTATCCCACCTGTGCTCCAGAATGTATCTCCTCATAGACCACAGATTGAAATGGCTATCCAAAATCTCTTGATGGCTTTGGGTACTCTGGTCTACACTCGTGTAGTGAAAGCCTCTACATGCCAGATAACGCGCAGTTCAGTTTGCTTCCCAGTCGATGCATAGTAAGCCAAAATTTTCAAATGAGTATGCCTCTAGTTTGTAGAGACTAGGCGTTACAATGCAGAGAATGCATTAATCATATTCGATAACTGGCAAAGGATGGAGCAATGGAGAAATGGAAAAGGCCCCCTTTTTATTTTGCATGGGAGAATATACAGAGTGCTTGTCAGAACAATTAAGAGAAACAGTTTCAACGAATTGTGGGCAGAGAGATTGAAGCTAGAATTTAGCTGAGAAAACATTCATGAAATGCAGAATTGATGGAAGAACTAATCTACATAGAATGAAAAGACTGATATTCATAACATGTATACCCAGGTGGATTCCACAAAACAAGTACTCAAATTTAAGCAGGGCAAGAATACGCCTGCAACTTTTATACCATGTCAGATGCACATAGAATGTGGACAACCAAATAAGGTAAAGCGTGAATCCATTTTCCATTAACAAATGATATACATTTATAATACATGGGAGTGACCATTGGATTCCATATTCTAAGGTCTCTTGGACTCCCTTTGACGGTTTATCTTCCACACCATAACCCTTAAAGGATTAGATGTCCAATAATAAGTAGATTACCCATTCCAATAATTTTACAGAGTTTATCATCACCCAAATGAACTTGTCTAAAATATCCTTGAACATAGTCATGAAAATGTTTCATATGAGATGTGGCATGGAGTGAAGCCCTTGAATCTACCACCCAAGCATTAATAATATTTCCTAATGAAAAGATCAAAGCATATTGCAATACATGACTTGTTACATTTGCTTCCTAATTATCCTATTATTTTCCATCTCCTTTTCCCTTCCAAGATTTATAATGTTTCTTTCGGTGTCCTTTCTTCCCACATTTCTAACACACTATCCTCGATGTAGATTTGGATCTTCCTTTCCTTGACTTACTATGATATCTTAGGCTATTTCTTCTCTCTAGTTTTCTTCCCCTAACTTCTACAGTCAAAACATTATCTTATCTCACCTGAATTGGATTATTTGAATTGGATCATTGTCACATTTCCCATCATTTAGGGCCTCAAAACAGCTCTAGAAGTTTAGGACCTAAAAAAACTTTGAAAAATAGTAAATTATGCTACAATTAAGGAAACTAAAAACCTGAAAGAAATAATGGTAGGGGTCTAAGTGGAATATGTGTGTCATCACCAATATCCACTTGGATCAGTCCTACATCCTTAGGAAGTAATGGTACCCATTACGTTTGTTGTTGGGAAAAGTATCCAATTCGGAATGCCCCTATCCCACTCTAAGAGGTGATAGTGCCTTAGCAACAAACAAGGAAAGCTATATGAGTATTCTTCTTTATGAGATGCAAATAGAGAAAGAAGGATGTAACTAACCGGTGTCTTCCGCTAGTTTGTCGATCCAATCCCTCTCTCTCTTTCGTTCGCTTCCCGCTGCCTACTCTTTCACTGGTCCAGCTTCACACAGTTCCTGCAAGATCACAAGAGAGGAAAACTACACGAAAGATATAGATTCACATTCATAACTAGTTTAGGATCAGATATAAACTAAATATGAAAATATAACAAAACATCATTGAAATACAAGCATATAGGAGAAACTCAAGTAGCTTTATTGATATGATAACAAGGTTCAAGAGGAGATACAACCAAATGAGTCCCGATCCAGCATCTGCCTCCCAGCAAAAGAATCCCTTCCTCTCCTCCAACAAAGCATAAATCACCCAATGTACTAATCTCAATCTCAAACCAACAACAATTCTCTGCAAAGTACAAAATTCCAGCCTCCTGAACCTCTGGGTGAGAGATCCATATATAGATGTGAGCAGAGAGGATGAGTCAGCTCATGTTTTGACTTGTGGCTTCTCTTTGTCAGTTCTTGCTTCCACTTGGAGGTTGAGAACCTCTTACTCATCACTAGTCGAATTCCTTGAGGCAAGTGTCATTGAGGAAGATTCTGGAAGCTTCCAGGGCCTTTCCACCTCGTTGAATGAACTTGCCATTTGTCATTTCCCGCTCAGCGCACCCTGGTAGTGCTTCTACCTGCGTTGCAGTGCACCTAGCCAGTGTAATCTCTGCATTTCAGCGCAGACAGTTAGTGGGGCCTCTGAATTGATCCTGAATTGACTGTTTCTGAGTGGTTTTTGGTGGAGAACTTCTGGGAGAAGCTGTCTTTGGTTGACCTTGTTCCTTTAGGGGTAGGAACAACTTATTTAGGGACTTTGGATCCCTTGAATTATGGACATTTCATGCTCAATGCTGTAAGGCACAAAAATGTCTATAACAGTTGCCCCCTAAAGTATGAGGCCGTTTATCGGGTGAAATGCTTTATTAGGAGGATCCGAAGTTCTTCCAATGCTGGGAGGAGACCTGTAATAAGATACAATACAATACATTATTTTTCATACTGCTTTCATGATCTAGCTGAGGCGGGCATTCCCATGCTCAGCTTTATAAATTAATTTTTCTGTACATAGAACAGACAATCGTCTGATGGTAGACTGATGATTTTGATGAAATCATCATCCTTTTGGTAGGATGATTATCTGCTGCAATGTTGTACATGTCAATGTCTTTATTTTTCCTGAATATATATCGCAGCCTGGATGGATGAAACTAGATCCGGGGTCTTCAATCTCATTCGATCTTCACTCTAAGTACAAGTCGATCCATGTGAGAAATGTTCTGAAGTCGAACATGGAAAGACATCGCTTGATTACCAGTCAATGACGTAAACTATTAACAAGCGCGAGAGGAATCATCGATAATGATAATGACCCTCAAGGTACTGCAGTACAATTCACGTGGTGTGAATAAAGGACTTGGTGTCGAACACCACGCAAAATCTTTCGGTCGAAGGTCATTGATGTATACCTGTCGCCGGAAGTGAGAAACCTGCCATTGAGGCATGCAAGCTTCAAAGTACTGAAGGGGGTGTTCCTAGATCAACTTCTTGGATAATGAGCTGATGTCGACAAGAAGCGATCTGTCAAAGGAGGGCCTTAATGTATCCCACATCAGTGACACGGAACGGAGCAAATGATTTTGATGGAGGTGAAAACGATCTGATGATATATGGTTCAGGGTGGCGGTCATGAAAGGATGAAAGATAATGTATGGTAGTGGATGGGACACGGTTGACTTCTCTGGATGACTTCTCTTGAACATATCGGCGACACTTGTGTGATGGATTGGTAGCATTTACCCCAACGGTGGATGGTATGGCGAGACCATGGTGATGTGACCGGTGAATGAAACAACCCAACCCGACTCAGGCACGGAGTGGAAGTGTCATGTTCAAGAGCGACTTGCTACCAATAAAAGTTTTTGAGTTTCTTCCCAATTTTTCCCCGGTCATTTCTGACTAGTACCTCTTTATTTTTGTCAAGCTTGAGGAGGATAACACGGCTTCTTATGGATAAAGGTTTTATTCCTATAGGGGTCTCCCAATATATACGCGACGGTACGTGGGAGCACAATCCGTACTGGCACTTATTGTCTCTCAAGAGGAATCACCCAACCATCAGTGAGGCGACCAGTGACCAGGTTTTACGACGCCGGAACACGTCTCTAGCCTAGACCTCTATGTTGTGTGTTATGTTACAAAACGTTGTTAAGTTCATTCGATTTATTTTAGGTTGATCTTTCTTAGAAGTTTGCCTTTTTTGATCACCATGAGATGTATGATACAATTCCTAAATGCAGTCTAAAGATGATAAGCAAGCTTTTATATCTTTTCAACAATGAAAATCCTAGCTACAAGGGGAAAAGAAAGACACCATCTTTTCTCAAAGAGCATAGAGCACACAGTAATGCACTTTTCCCTAAATCAACATACAAACTGTCAAAATGCAAATGCACATATGCATGTATTTGTTTTCGCTTTCTTAATATTGATGCCTAAAAAGAAAGCTGTTATATAAATTTGAATTCGATTTCAAGTGAAAACACAAACAAGTTCCTTTTTCAAAATCAAAAAGACGATTACGACACTTTATGATTTACTTGTTTCGACACTTTGAAATGCATAAATTCAAACCAAAAGACAAAAGTAAAAGCTAAATCAACTGTGAACAGCAAACAAACTCACTCCTAAGATCAAAACGACACTTATGACAGGTCTAGATCTAGGGGCGACAGTATGACTAGTTTACTTCTGTAATGGGAAACTGCAAATGATGTAACAAATACACAAAGAACAAATACAGTTTCTTTATATAACTGAGGCGGAATTGAGGCAAAGAAAAGGGGTTTCAGATAGGTACACTGACTGATAACAGGCTGCAAAAACAGAGATAAAACTAAGCAAAAGGAAGCAGGGAACCACAGCTGCACAAGGCAAACACTGATCAGCGCACTCCCAACACAGAGGATTTGACATTCAGCGCAGGTAGCCTTCACGGGACCTGCGTCGAAATGTAGAACCTCTTCACAGAGTCTGCGCTGAAGCAGAAACGAGAGTTGTTTCTGGGTTCTGGGTTACGGTTTGCAGTTTGATCCACAGGTATTGGCCGGATAAAAGCTATCAATTAGGTACAATTAGGAGGATGATTTATAGGAGGACTAAGATCTATCACAAAGGGTTGTTAGAGCACTTGTGGATCATCTTCTCAGATCATAAACAAGCCCAGTGAGAGGACTAGAGTAGCCGATCTCTACTTTCCATTTGTAAATAGCAAATGCAGTTCGATTCAACACTCTTGAGTTTATGAAATGAATAGCAATGGAAACACAAATAAACTAACAAGATACTTTCCCCAACGGAGTCGCCAATTTGTTGTTGGGAAAAGTATCCAATTCGGAATGCCCCTATCCCACTCTAAGAGGTGATAGTGCCTTAGCAACAAACAAGGAAAGCTATCTGAGTATTCTTCTTTATGAGATGCAAATAGAGAAAGAAGGATGTAACTAACCGGTGTCTTCCGCTAGTTTGTCGATCAAATCCCTCTCTCTCTTTTGTTTGCTTCCCGCTGCCTGCTCTTTCACTGGTCCAGCTTCACACAGTTCCTGCAAGATCACAAGAGAGGAAAACTACACGAAAGATATAGATTCACATTCATAACTAGTTTAGGATCAGATATAAACTAAATATGCAAATATAACAAAACATCATTGAAATACAAGCATATAGGAGAAACTCAAGTAGCTTTATTGATATGATAACAAGGTTCAAGAGGAGATACAACCAAATGAGTCCCGATCCAGCATCTGCCTCCCAACAAAAGAATCCCTTCCTCTCCTCCAACAAAGCATAAATCACCCAATGTACTAATCTCAATCTCAAACCAACAGCAATTCTCTGCAAAGTACAAAATTCCAGCCTCCTGAACCTCTGGGTGAGAGATCCATATATAGATGTGAGCAGAGAGGATGAGTCAGCTCATGTTTTGACTTGTGGCTTTTCTCTGTCAGTTCTTGCTTCCACTTGGAGGTTGAGAACCTCTTACTCATCACTAGTCGAATTCCTTGAGGCAAGTGTCATTGAGGAAGATTCTGGAAGCTTCTAGGGCCTTTCCACCTCGTTGAATGAACTTGCCATTTGTCATTTCCCGCTTAGCGCACCCTGGTAGTGCTTCTACCTGCATTGCAGTGCACCTAGCTAGTGTAATCTCTGCATTTCAGCACAGACAGCTAGTGGGGCCTCTGAATTGATCCTGAATTGACTGTTTCTGAGTGGTTTTTGGTGGAGAACTTCTGGGAGAAGCTGTCTTTGGTTGACCTTGTTCCTTTAGGGGTAGGAACAACTTATTTAGGGACTTTGGATCCCTTGAATTATGGACATTTCATGCTCAATGCTGTAAGGCACAAAAATGTCTATAACAACGTTGAATGCCTGCATGAGATGGGGAAACTTTTGCTGAACTTGGTCCCTGGTGAGCCACTTGCCTTGTTGTAGGAGTTTACCAGCTTTGACAACTCGATACAGTTGGATGTTCATCTAGAGAGTGTTCTTGATATGTGTATCCATGATACTATCAATCATGGAATGTTTGATACATCTTGAGTTGAGCTCTATTGGTGTCACCTGCTCAACAATTTTTGATGTGTCCAGTAATGGGGTAAAGTATGGCCACATTCGGTCCACATTGAATACTGGGTGCAAGCCAAGGAATGTTGGAATGTTGAGCTTGAAATAATTGTCTCCTACAATCTTGGTGATGGTGTAAGTCCCATAACGGAGTTGGCAAATCTTGCAGTGGGCCCCAATGAGGCATTCCTTCTGCAAATGTAACCAAACTTTGTCGCGAACCTGAAAATTGTCTGGAACCCGATGTTGATCATGACATTATTTTTACTTAGCATTTTCTTTATCAAATATGTCATAGAACTACTGGGGGATGTGTTTAATGCATTCAATGAAGCTGGTATCTTTTTCAGATTCAGACTGCACATCGAAATTTCCTGCGTAATTGCAAGTGGTATGGAAACATCAATGGGACAGAGTGGCTAGATTCCAAATCCTACCTAAAAGGGGCTGTGGATAGTTGAGATTTGGAGAGCCTTGTTGTAGTTGTGATGGACATATCAGAGGATTTCATTCCATGTGCAGGATGTGCACAAAAATTATGTTCATGGCCTTTGTTTGGCCATCAGTTTCAGGGTGGGTTTGTGGACTTAGTGAGCTTGGTATCCAAAATCTACTATAGGCATAACCATAATGTATGTAGGAACTTGTTTTCCCGATCGAAGACAATGGATTGTGGGATCCAAAAGTGTACCCATATTGATCCAAATAAGAGTTTGGAAATCGCTTTTCCTATGATACTCTTCTTGCAGGCCACTAGAATGGCCAGCTTAGAGAACCTATCAAATACCATAAAAACATAATTGTTGTCATGCTTGGAAGAAGGAAGGGATGACATGTAATCCATGTAGATGGATTTCCATGGCTAGGAGTAGGCAAAGGAGTATAGAAACCTTGCTTCTTGATTGTAGGTTTGGCAATGGCGCAAGCAGTGTAGGATCTAAGGTACTTCCCAACATCCTATCTAAGGTTTGGCCAATAAAAATACTTCTACAACACTACCACTATTTTCACTACTCTAAAATTTCTAGTGACCCGACTTTAGTGTTCCTCCCAAATCATTGTAGCATGGTTGCATGAAGGAACACCGATGTGTCCTAGGTGGCATAATAGTGCACCATGGAGGTGAAAAACAAGAACTTGCTAGTCTTCCAAGAGCCTCTGGTATGCGATGTTGAATTATGGATCACTCATATAAAAATTTGGCCACCTGGAAGTCTTTTTTCCACAAGAGTTGAGCACAATGGTAAGTGCCATGACTGATGGTTGACTGAGGTAGTCTTCAACATTATTGGTGTTTCCCTTCTTGTACTTAATGTTCAAATGGAATTTTTGCAGGTGTGTGGACGACTTCTAATGGCGATCATTTTGCAACTTTCCTTGTGTTTGTATGAACTAAAGGGGCCAATGGTCTATGTGGATGACTGTTTCCTTCCCCAAAATGTAATGCTTCCATTACCAGCAGGCCTTCACAATGGAATACAACTATTTTTCATACGTAGTATAATTTAACATTGTGTTTGAAAGTGTCTCACTATGATATGCCACTGGAAGCCCTTGTTGAGTAAGAACTACACCAATAGCATAGTTAGAGCTTTTGTCTCAATCTCAAATGGTTGTTGAAGGTATAGTAATGTGAGAACTAGTGCAAAGTAGAGGAGTTGCTTCAACTCATAAAATTCCTTATATTAGGATTTAGACCAAAATAAATTTGATTTTTCTCCACCCTTGGTGACTTGACTCAAAGGCCAAGTGATATGAGAGAGCCCCAACATGAACCCGTCGTAGAAATTGGCAAGACCGAGAATGTTGTGGAGTTTTGTTAGAGTGGTTGGGGCTAACCAATACCAGATAACTTGTATCTTGGTTGGCTCCACATGAACACCTCTCTCATCAATGATGTACCACAGATATTGAACCTGGGTCATACCAAAAGTGCATTTCTCAAAATTGGCACACAATTTGTATTGTTGCAGGGTTTGGTGGACCTGTCAAATATGGTGCATGTCCTCTTCCCAAATCTAGTTGAAGATGAGGATGTCATCCAAGCACACTACCATGAATGAGTTGGTGAAGGGTCGTAATATGTCATCCATCAACCTCATGAAAGTTGTGGGGGCATTCGTCAACCCGAAAGGCATTACCAAACATTCCAAAAGGTCCTCCTTGGATTTGAAGGAAATCTTGCACACATCAAAGGGTTCAATCAGTACCTGGTGATAACCGAAATTCAATTCAACATTGCTGAAATATTTGGCTCCCTTGTGCTGGTCCATAAGGTCATCAATCTATGGGATTGAATACCTATTCCAGACAGTGACCTTATTCAATGCTTGGTAATCAATACAGAATCTGTAGGTCCCATCCTTCTTTTACATCAACATCACTTGGATCCCACAGGGTGATGAACTTGGCCTGATGTGAACTTTCTACAACATCTCCTAAATTTGACTCTTGATTTCATCATTCTCTAGAAAATAGCATCGATAGATTGGCCCGTTGGGTAGCAGTGCCCCTAGGGTCAGATCAATGGAGTCATTAGGGTAATTTAGCAGTCTAAATTGGGCCTCCTAAGAAAAATGTACAACCAAAATAAAATTTATAAGAACCATTACGATTTAAGATGATGAGGTCAACCCTGGGGGATGATTCACAATTATTGGGGTGAAAAAGTAAAAGGATTAAAAAATAATAAAGTAATAAAACAATTTTTTCAACTTGTATTTTCAACTTATCTCCCTAAATGTTTACTCAAATTTTGAGTGGGAATACTTGTTGGATGCAAAATTTAATTCCTTGTCTAAGGAGTACCCATGTTGCATACTTTTGATGAACATTGCTACACGAAAAATGAGAAATACATGAAGAAAACATGATTACAATAATATTTTTCATGTATTTATTAATTTTCATATAGCATGGTCCATAAAAAGTATGCAACATGGGTGCTCCTTGGATGAGAAATCAAATTCTACATCCAACGAGTATTGATGCTCAAAATTTGAGTAAACCCATCAGGAGATAAGTTGGAAATGCAAGTTGAAAAGATAGTTTTTTCTTTTTTTTCCCTCAAAAAATTGATGATGTAATCTAATCTCATTTTATTATTTTCATTATTATTTTATAATTTCCTTAATATTTCCATTTTAGACCTCAAAATTCCACTAATGGCTTGACCTAACAGTGTACGAGTACCCCTGTGGGTGAGGTGAAGATGTCCCTGTACTCCTCCATGTCCTTGTCCATATGTCATTGCCGTGCGAAGGAGCCTTGTCTGGAAGTCGCGAATGTGGTGTTGATGGGGCTGGAAATCCATCAACCAAGGGGTCTCCCTAATGTGAAGTCCCAATTAGACCTCACATCATTTGGTGTAGGAGCCCCATCCATAATATCAACATGATTGCCATATATCAAAAATATATTCCTTTTCTCTAACTGTCAACATGAGAGAGGGATGCAATGGAGTCTTTGAAAAGAAAGAAGGTGTGCTTGGTGAGTGTTCAGTTGTAAATGTGTTGAGCTTCTTCTATTGCAAGGAGGGGAGAAAAGTGAGCGCCTAAGTGAGAGATAGTAGGACCACCGAAGAAGAGACACACATGAACCAGAAGGACCAGTCTGACATCCAGCGAAATAGTCCACAACAGATGTGACAGTCGTTACAACCAATAAATGAAGAAATATTTTTCTAATATCTTACAGAATAGTCCACGAGGATGGGACAAAAATAAAAATCATTACAACACATTCTCAATAAGGTAAGTACTAAAATAATTGAAATAGTTCAATTATCTTAGCACATGTGAAAGAAAACATGAAATACAATCATCCACAAAATAGTCTTACAAATATTCATATTCCATGCATGAAGAAAATGTTGCCCTTGAAGGCTTCTTTTATTAAGTAAAATATCCAAGACACATGTTTACAATGTACATCACTAGCTCCAGTACTGGAACATTGGATCCACTCCTTGCACCTCAAAGAACTAGCTTATCTCTCTAGTGCCTTGTGAGAGGAGCCAAGGTGAAAAGTCATTTTCTCATACAATGAAGGAGTATATAAAACCAAGGGTGACTCTTGAATACCTTCATGAAAGTTTGACTTCCTATGACTTTTAAACTTACATGAATCTTTACATTCCATGTGTGTCCTTTGGAGTTCCACTTTACAACACATTTTAAATACAATAAACATGATCCACAATAGTGATGTGCATATGACCACTCATGACATGACACTGATGACATGGACTACTAATGATGTGGTAGTGTCAAGTCATTATTGCTTCTAAGTGTTGTATTTTTTCTTGAAGATTGTTTCTCTTCACCTCCTCATGGCTTGGTGATGCAAAATCTTGAATGATATCTAGTCTTGGATAGTGGTCGCAAACTAGTGTCCCTTCGCTTTCTCTTGATCGATAAAATTGTAAGTTTGGATACAAGAGAGTCTTTAAGAATGATTAACTCCTTCTTATCCTTCTCAATCATATTTACATGACATGATAAGGTACATGTTCTTGAAATTCACTCATGATGAGATGACATCAATCCCAAAACTAACTAGTCTAAGATGATGCATTCTAATCCACTAACTTAGCCCTGAAAAAGTGACAAGCTAGGAGGAGACTCAGTTACTGCACATTCTACAATTCCAGTAGCTAGGGGAAGAGTTTAAGTTATGACACTGCACAATGCGCATCTCAGGAAGGTCTGAAGGACAAGACTTCATTGTTTCTAGAGCCAGTGGGGACAGATTGAGGGAATGGACTCTAGGAGAGCCAACTACGTAGTTCTGGGAGTCAAGGGAGGTTGGGCTACTGTGAATTTCAAGGATTCAAGGGATGAGATTGAGGCTTGAAGATGTGAAGTGTGTATTTTAATTCGGGCTGGGGATATGATTGCACAATTCTAGAGGTCAATATAGGTCTTAGGCACTGAAACTATGTAGTGCAACAGTCCTAGAGGGATAATACAATGCAGTGCACAGCTCAGGAGAGGTCTGGTGAGGCTAAGTTGCTCAGTTGGGAAGTTTCCCCAAAAAATGGCTAAGTGTGAGATCGGTAAGATAGGTGATGAACTGTGATCACCTTTGATTGTGTTCACACACTTAGAATACTTTGATGACATGAAAACATAGATCATTTGAACACATGAAAATATAACTTTCCTCTCTGTGACAACTTTACGACCATGTACGACAAGTGCGACACTTAAGATGGACTTTGGGACGACCATGACGACACTTGTGTGATAGTGTGCAAACTTTTGTGAATGAGTGCAACAAATGTTTACATAGTTAGAAAAACATGTATACACAAAGACAGATCTTTGAAACCATTAGAATAGGATTCTACACATTGTGCGAAAGCCAAATAAGCCAAAAGACGACAGTTTTCCTAACATGCAAAAGGGAACAAAACAACACAAGAAAGCTCATGAAATAAGCTCTAATTGAGTGTAAGCCAAAGTTTGGAGGGTGTTGCAATAGCTACAACATGTTGCCACAATCTTCTTCTTCCCATGAGCGTGAATCATAAGGAAGATAAATTTCATGGTTTGGGAATTGATCTTACTGCATTACTTCGAAAAGATGAAAGATATGGTGGTAGGTGGTGCTATCTTTAGTATCCTATATAAGTTATTTTGTATAGAAATAATATCATTGTGAGGCCTAGACTCATACACAACATGATTCTTCCACAAGTATGGTTGGCCTAATAATACATCACACAGTACCTCATCTGGAAAGGACTTGGTTTTGTAGGGAAGGTGGCACTATTGGTTGACGTGGAGATCTCGTTCTCGGTGAAAACACCTGATGGTGTATGTATGCGAGTGTGGTGTTGTTGGTAGTCCCAACTGCTTCATGAACTCTACTAAAATGAGGTTATCTTGGCTTTCGTTGTCAACAATGAATTGTAGTAGAGATCCTTTCACCCTCATCTGCGAGTGGAAGAGTCGCTACCCTTCCTATGGATATTTGGGCTCAATCTTCTGGAACTTGGTGGTGGCAATGATAACATTGGGCTATCCATCAATAATTTTGTTCCCTTTGTCATCCCCCTTATCATGTTTTGTCTTAGAGTTGGAACATGGATCTGATTCAGAAGCTTTCGGCTCAGCCACCAGTGACCTCTTGTCTGTACACTCACTTTTGTTGTGAGTAGGGACCTTTGTCTTCATGGTGCTTTTCTTTACTTTTGGATTTTTTCAGGTTGTCTTAGGTTTCCCTGCCTTGGCTTTGTCCTTTGTTCCATTGTTTGGAGGTGCCTTTCCCTTGCTTCAAATTTACATACCCAAAGTCTCACTTCTTCTGTTTAAATTTATGCTCGATCTTGATAACATATCGATAGGCGACACAAAGTGAGGAGATGTCCATGAACTTCATATCTTCTTGGATGTACTTGTGTAGACAATCACGATATTTTATTACCAAATTCTACTCAGAATCCTTATACTCAACTTCATGCAAAGGGTTACTAACTCCTGATTAATTTATTTTGATCACAACACACAAATTCATCATAGTTTCATCATTTTTAGGTACTTAGATATTCACAAGAAGTAAATAAATCATGTATATATGTCAACAAACTGTTAGATATTTCATATTTCAGTCTTCTCCTTTCTCCCTGGTGTACACCTCTTCCAAATTAGATCACATATGTATAACTCATTACTTGCACACCTAACACCTTGATCTCCATATCCTTATATATTTTTAGCCTTAGCCAATACCTTAGGCCAATCCCTTAGTAATGTCATTGGTATTTTTTAACGGGATCAAATAACCATTGTCACACCCATTACTATGGTCCAATACCATGGTAATGAGACATGGTATCTGATCTAGGAGGATCCTTAGAATGATCAAAATTTTACATCTCAGATTCTCATGAAACTAGTGCCAAGTCGAAGAGCTCATCGCTTTGATTCCAGTGGTATATTTGGTTTGCAAAATGGCCTCCATATGAGGGAGAAAATGTGTTCTGAAATTATTCTCCAACAAGCAAAAAAAATGGCCAGAGTAGGCGAAGCGATAGTCTCACAGAAAGGCAGATGGAAATCTCTCAGTAGGATACGTGGCAATAAAAGTCAAGTCAAAGCGGGGAGGTCCAACTATAGGGTCAGGGGTTGAACCTGTGACCTTCGAACCAACATCACAAAATCTTACCTTCAAGCCACAACATTGCTTTGTTAATACAATGGCGCATACATATATTTGAACAATGGTAATATGGCACAATGGGGTAAGGGTTGGTGGAGCCCACCACATTCGGAAACCCCACCAAACCCAAAGGTCATTTAATTGATGCTACCAAATTTTACACATATTACGCGGGACCATACTCCAAAGTTAGCTGATATCAACACCGGTATAACCATATGCCACACTTAAGACACCATTGATCTATTAACATATGATATGCCATATCCAAAGTAAAAATACAACACAAACAGTGCGAAGATTAAGGCTAAAGTTAAACTTTGGGTTATAACTATATGTTATATATGCCACATCGATATCCTCCATATTCTAATGTTAAATCGTGTTATAGCAATATATGCCATGGGGAGATTTAATGAAGCGGTTGGTGCAATGATATTTGTTTGTTAAATGTTATATAAGGTATGTCAATACATATTGTTGCAACATTCAATTTTCTATATTAATAGCATATGGCTATAAACAAATCCTGAGAGGCTCACGAGTTTAACCCCGGGACCTCCCTTAGACATTATTAAAGGATTAACCAGTGTGTGCAATGCATGGGAGTTGTAATGTGAAGCTTAGAAAATTGTGTTATTTGTGCTTGTAAATCCCTTTTGAGGCATATATCGGCCAATATTGGGCCTTTTTGAGATCTGTAAGTTCCATAGGAGAGCTAAGGCCAAAGCCTATTAGTTGAAAATAGACATTTCTACTGTGTGCACATTCCAAAATGGTGAATTTGATGTAAAGAGAATTTATGATAATTTTTAATACAGAAGATGACCATTGGAAGGGGACCCGGAGATGTAGTCCAGGAGGGGCGAACTCTGTCATCAAGTTTTCTGTGTTTGCTTCTTTTCTCTCCTATTCATGCTTAATTTTAGATCTCAATTTTTATGTTTAAGTCACATAAAAATCAATTTTCCTCATTTATTCACTTAAAAAGAGACATTAGTTAATATTTAGGGAAATTGAGCAAATAGTCAGTTCTGTTGTTTTTGGATCATATTTTGGTATCAAAGTGAGGTTGATCATGTATGAGCAGGATATTTTTCAATGTGAATTTTGACTAGATCTAGGTTGCGACGTGAAGAAGGGAAAATTGAGAACATAAATCCAGAGATTGGAAAGAGGAACGTCTCTCAAAAGTCAAAGATGGGAGAGCCAAATGAAGTAGAAAATACTAAAACAAAGGTTGTTGGAGAGGAGAAATATTAGCAAATGTTCCTTAACATGCAAAGGATGATTGCAGAACATTATGAAGACAAGAAGACTCGGTATGAAACTTCGTCTTCTTCTTATTCTTCTTCTTTATTCTCTTATCATTCAAGTTTAGATTCAGACTCACAAAAGAAGAAAAACAAATATACTTGTTTGAAGCATGATGCTATGTTTGAGTTGCCAATCTATGACGGTTAAATGAATCCTAAATTTTTAGATAATTTGATAAAGAAAATTGAGGTGTATTATAGAATTCAAAATGTTGTTGATGAATTTGCAAAAATTTAGTTAGCTACACTTAGAATGGGGGAAACAAATTTGATTTGGTGGGAAATTAAAAATCAATCATATTTGAATAAAAAAAGGTAAAATTATCTCTTCATGGTCTAAGTTTGTTAAACCTCTTAGAAAGAAATTCTATCCTTTAGGATATATGCAACAGGTTGTAATGGATACAGAGCATTTAAGGCAAGGTAAAGGACAAAGTGTGCAAGAGTTTACATAGGAATTCAAGAAAAGGGCATTAGAACTTAATGTTCCATTAGACACATGGGAAACTTTGTTGAAGTATATTATAATTTTTCATTCTTATTTGCTACATACATTACTTATGTTTAATCCAACTAACATTGATGAAGTGTGTGTACAAGACATTCATATTGAATAAGGTGGCAAACCTTTTTAGTCAAAATTTTCAAAGAAATCGTTCAAGCATTCAGAGAATAAATATTCCAAAGAAGGCAAGGGAAAGAATAATCTGAAAGGGAAGAAATTGGAAATAGCTACGAAGGAAGGAGAAAGGACTACTTGTACTCATTTCCAGAGTGTTGGACATGATGAATCCATGTCTTGGAAGCTTCATCCTAAACCTAAACCAAAGAAGTTCCTTAAGAATAAGGGTGAGATGAAAGCTAATGTTGCAGTCCGACAAGATTTGGGATCTGACTCCAGTGATGAAAAGAAGCTTAACGCTATGGTTCTGATAGGTAATCCTTCTGAAACTAGCTCGAGTTCTCCTTGTTATGCATATTCTTCAAAATTTAATGATGTGATTGAAGAAAGTAAGAGCATTGAATTGTTTCACATAAGGATTATATCCAAGCACACTAAGGTAGACACATTATTCGATAGTGGATCACAAGAAAATCTAATTTCTGAGGAACTAGTAAGGAAATTGGGGTTGGAAACTAAAAATAATCCAAAACCATACCCTTTAGGATGGTTGAAAGAAAATACTCAGATGGAAGTCACAAAAGAATGTTGTTTAAGGTTTGCAATTACAGCTAATTTTGTTGATGAAGTTGAGCTAGATGTGAGTCCTTTGGATATATGTGGAGTTGTGTTGGGTAGTCCTTATCTTTATGTCAAGGCACAAATAATTAAGACAAGATTGGACTTAATCAATGTTATTCAAATGAAAAGACTCATTCAAGTAAAAAGTATGTTCTCATGTTTGTTAAAGAACCATCTAAAGATAAGTATGATGCTTTTCTAGGGTGTGATTCTCAGCTTAAGGAAAATTTGGTTGAAATAGTAGATTCTTTTAAGGAATTTTTTAAACAACCAAAACGTTTACCTCCAAAATGATAAATACAACATGATATTCAATTACAATTTGATTCCCCTCTCCTGAATGTTGGCATGTATTATATGTTAATTATAGAGAATGAAGAGATTAAGAAACAAATTTAGGGATTGCTTGATAAATTCTTCATTTGACTTAGTTCTTCTCCATGTGGATCACCAATCATATTAGTCCCAAAGAAAGACAAAACATGGAGAATGTCTGTTGATTTTAGAGCCTTAAATAAAATCGCCATTAACAACAGGTATCCTCTTCCTAGAATCGATTATTTTCTTGATCAGTTAAAGAATGATGTTTACTTTAGAAAACTGGATTTAAGAAGTGGTTATCATCATATTCATATTATAGAGAATTATATTTGAAAAACTGTATTTAAGACTAGAGAAGGGCTTTATGAATGGTTGGTTATGCGATTTTGGTTATACAATGCTCCAACGAATTTTATGAGAGAGATGAATGATGTTTTTTGTCCTCTGATTGATAAGTTTGTCATAGCCTATCTGGATTATATTCTTATTTTTAGTTCAAGTTGGGAAGAACACATGAAGCATTTTAAACAAGTTTTTGATGTGTTGCAAAAAGAGAAAGTGTATCTCAAAATCTCTAAATGTGAATTTGGAAAAAATTCCTTGGTATATCTTGGTTACATAGTTGGAGGAGGTCAACTAAAAATAGATCTAGCTAAAATTGATGTAATTCTTAAGTGGCCAAGACCTCAAAATGTGATGGAAGTTAGAAGTTTATTGGGTGTAGTTTAGTATTGGAGGAATTTTATTTCTCATTTCTCTTTTATTGCATCAACACTTCATGCTTTAACAAGTTATAAAGTCTCCCTCAAGTGGGGAGGAAAACAATAAAAATCATTTGATACTTTAAAGTAGAAAGTTGTTACAACTCTAATCTTGGCTTTACCAGACCTTCAACAACCATTTGAAATACACATTGATGCGAGTGGGTATGCAATGGGTGCAGTGTTATTGCAGAAAGGAAAGCCCATTTGTTTTCATTCAAAAACATTTTCGAAAAAAGTTTCTAGATATCCAACTTATGAAAAAGAATTGTATGCATTAGTGGAAAGTGCTAAAAAATGGAAACATTACTTAATGGGAAAATAAATAGCAATTCATATAGATCATCAACCACTTCAGTATCTTCAATCTCAAACTAAGTTGCAGCAATCTCAACATTATAGATGGATAGGTTTTTTTGTATAAATTAGACTTAGTAATCAAATATAAGAAAGGTACCACCAATAAAGTAGCTGATATGTTATCAAGACATTCTTTGAATGCTTCAGTTATTCTTCAAAATATTTCTTTAGCACATGAAAGTTACATAGAACAATACTTTGAAGATATTGATTTCAAAGATATTTATGAATCAGTAACTCATGGTTCTCTGGTAGAAGAAGTGAATTATCATGTTCATGATAGGTTATTGTATCATATTGGCAAGTTGTGCATACCACAGGGAGAAAGAGTGCATGATCAAGGAAGCACATTCTTCTCGTGTTTCAGGGAGTTTTGGTGTAGGTAAGATAGTGGCACAATTACAAAGGTATTGATGTTGGCCTCAAATGAATGAAATAGTTGCTAAGTACATCAAAGGTTGTGTCATGTGAGTCAATAATCAAACCAAACAACATAAAGTTAGGTTTGTATATGCCACTTCCAGTTCCTTCTCAGCCATGGGATAATATATCTATGGATTGGGATAGTATATCTATGGATTTTGTAGGAGGACTTCCAATGTCTAGAAAAGGGCATGATTATTTGTATGTTTTCTTTGATAGATTTAGAAAAATGTGTATTATTGTTCCATGTAAAAAGTAAGTAACTGTTGAATAGACATCACAATTATTCTTTCAAAATGTATGGGTTCCTTTTGGGTTTCCTACTTCTATCATTTCAGATCGAGACTCTTGATTTATGGGGACTTGTTGAGGCCTCAAAAATCATTGCGTCAACACGAGGGAAAACCACTCGGTCCAGACCTTAAGACAACTCCTTTTCCGTTTACGGAGTGGCTCCGATTAGGAATAATGGGACTAGTTTTCCAATGAAAGGTTATTGAATGAATGTGTAATTCTTATAGTGAAGTGAAATATATGGATTTGAAGTAATTAATTAAATGGAAAACATATGCATTAATCTATTCTATAACCTAAGATTGTTTAACATTTATTTGGATGCGATCTATAATGAGTTTCCTTAGTAAATTGAAATATATTGCTTAAACAATAATGGAAATGTAAATATTTCAAGATGATTACTTTGATTAAATAGTTAATCAAAATTATGTGTATAACTCATATCACATTTAGAATATCAAAGAAAATTTCTTAACATGTTAAAAAAATATTAATGGCAACATGATCAGAAATGAATACATGTAACACTGTGCTTTAAATACCATGTAATAAGCAATCTGAAAAGATAAATGCACTATTTACATATGAACAAAACAAAGGTACAATGATAGAAATATGAGATGCACTTGCTCAGCTCATAAAAAATATTAGCAGTTTAGTCCTTCTCACAAAGATGACTTCGGGAGTACAAAAATGTAACTTCTCAAAATTCTTTATGAAAAATCCTAAAACAATGATCTAGCTCTTCTATTGAGAAAAGTATGAAAGTAAAGTAGTGTGATCTTTTGTAAGCCTTTCTTCATAAAATTCTGAACCTTTATTTCATACAACAAGTAACATTAAATAGCAGAAAAATAATCGAATGTATTGTGTAGAGCATTGAGGGCATTTAAACAGATCACTTCAATAATGCATAAAGAAAAATCATTTTTTGGTAGAAGTTTTTGAATGTGATTTGTTGTCTTCATCGACTTGATTTGTTCCATCAGATTATTTGGATGTTTGTTTGTCTATTCGAACTGATCTGCCACTTATCAACACAGTTCTCTTCTTCTGTCATGAACCTAAACATTGTAAACAAGAATCAATAAGTAAAAATTAAATGAGATTGATAAGTGAGTTTTATTTGAAACAAATCACGTTTTGCAGGAAATCAGGAAAAAATGTTGAGGATAATAAATCTCGAACACAACCATCATGGAGAGGAATGCAGAGTGAGGTATGTTGGTAAGAGAGGTGGAATTTACGATCCTATCACATATCAATTTTACACCAGGGGTGGAATTCAGAATAATCACAATCGCTTGGAGGTCAGGAGTACTTCAAATAAAATTTCAATCGCAATCACGGATAGGTGGATGGCTAATGGTTCTTTCATGTGGATATATGGATTGGACGAAAAATAACTTTTTTGACCCCCCCTTGAGAAATTTAAAATGAACACAAGGGTATCTGAGGTCTTCTTTGTTGTTGATCCGGGTAGATCTGAGTCATTTATTAAATCAAGGCAAGTCAGGATTTTATATCACAACTAGTGTTCGGAGCTTGATCATAGATCGTAATACTCGGGAATATCCTAATCAAAGTTAAGGAGTGGAAGGCTTTAATAGGTGACAGAAATACTTGCGATTTGCGTTATGCAGGACGATATAAAGGATGACATGATGGTGATGTCACTACGACGTGGAAAATCTATGTGGAATGGTGATGTGGAGGATGACATCAATGATGATGTGATATCACAATTGAAATGAGGAAGGATATCAAAATCACAATTCAAATGAGGCATGACTCTTGGAAATTTGTGATTGCATAGACGCGATATTAATTGAAATGTGTTTTATAATCACAACGAGTCTAGTTATATCACATATCCCAATCAGGAAGGGGCAGCTTGCTTGGCCTAAAAAAAATTTCGATGGCCTGTAGATGTGGGATTTTATAAATTGCGGTTGGGTTTCTGTCAGGTCTCGACCTGATCGCAGATCATAAATCGACAAAGGTAATGGGGTATGGACATATACGAGAGTGGATTATGTGATTGTGATGGACGCAGGGTCTTTTAGAAATGCATTAGTTTTGACGTCGGGACTGGGGCCTTTGCCTTATTATTTTTTTGGATAACCAAGGTTTAATACTTGAGTTTTGGTTTAAAAACTAAATATTAAACCTTGGTTATAGGAATTTATTAACAATTTTTATGTTGATTTTCTCTCCTTTTTTTATTTTATGTTTTTTAAAGAAATAAAAGCAAAGGGCCTTTTTTTTAAAAACTAAAGGGTCCCTATTTTAATATAATAAATTTCATAGGAAATTTATAATATATTAAAATCGGGGTTGTTGAACAGTACAAGAATTGACGATTCACTAGAAGAACCAGTAATCTCTGATTAATTAAATTTTCCAAAAATTCAGTAAAAATAATTTAAGTGGAAACAACTTTTCAAAACATTTAGATAAATAAGATTAGTCTGACTATAAAACTCATTAAATTGCAATTTCTTTTCAAAACCTTTCGTGAATGAAAAAAATCCTATTTACTTCTATCAGTCATTAATTAGTTGTAAAAATAAAGCAGGGGGCCTTTTACGACTTAGCTTATAATGTACTCATTTGTCATAGGTGAAGCGACTGCTACTAGAGAGTGTTCATAGCCTCGACAGGGTTACCTTTTAACCAACAAAAATCCAATGTCCCATCCATTTAATAGTGCAATAATTAGAGGTAAATTATATTTTTCTTTTCTTTTCTTTTTTTTGATGCTAAAAATCCATTGTTCTAGTTTGGTGGCCACATAACGACAATGCCATTCACTGGTAATAATTAGAACTGAGCAAGCTAGCTCGTGATGAGACCCATTTTCTTACAATTAAAAATCATAAGCCATTACCCTGATTTGGTGTTCAGTGTGGTAATGTCAGTTTAATTGGTTCCCTATGAACATGGTAAGTAGGCTTGTGATGAGACCTCTTGTATTTTTAGATTTATTATATTTTATAATTACACTCTAAAAATTCTATTTTTAATGGATGGGGAGGATTATTGACTCCTTAAGAGTTTTGGATGACAAATCCAAGTTGAAAGTGCTTTAGTCGTAAGATGATGTTTACTTTTTAAGGATAACCTTTTTTGACTGAAACTAGAGTAAATGATATACTCTTTTAAGTTTTTTTTTTTTAGATTTTACAAATTAACAGAAAAGAAAAATTTCTGAGTTATATAATTTTTATCTATTTTTTAAATTTTGGTAACCACTTCTTAAAAAATTCCTACCTTAAAAATGAAGAAAAAATGAAAAATAACTTCGAGAGAAGTTTGAAAAGTCAATCGAGTACTATTTAACATTTTATTAACAAAATTTGTAAAGGAAAAATAAATTGCAGAAGGATGTAGAATGGAAGTGATTTCTTACATATTTTTTTTTAAGAAAATAATTTCTTTAAGATGAGCCCATTTACAGGAAGATGATCTATCTTTCCTAATAAATTTTGAAGTATAAATGTAGATGAGCTTATATGTTCAGCAATCTGAAATGGACCAAGCCATAATTGTTTAAATTTGTATGTTTCCCTTTTTCTTCATGTGCTTTGTCCCACTTGAGATCTCCAACTTGAAAGGATTTTTGTGTGACTGAACTTACATCAAAATAATCTTTCACCATTTGTTGATGTTTGGTGTGTTTGAGTTTGGCCTTTTCCCTTTCTTTTTCTAATTTTAGGATTTCTTAATTTCTTAATTGCAAGGAAGAAGAAGGTGTTTCTTCAATAAATTAAACTAGGGCTAATGAAGGAAGAGCTAAATGTGATGAAATGATGGCTTCCTTCCAATATACTAAGTTGAATGGAGAAGTTCCTATAGAGGCCTTTTGAGTTATCCTATCACCCCATAGAGCAAATATTAAATCTTTGTGCCAGTTTCTTTGATTTTGATCAACAATTATTTTAATTATTCTAAGGAGATTTTTATTAGTGGATTGTGCAAAACCGGTTCCGTGGGGATAGTAATTAGTACAATATTTGAGTTTAAAACCACTTTTAATTACAAATTCAATCATAATAGTACCCGAAAAATAAGATGCATTACCAAATATAAGTACAGAAGGCAAAGCAAATCTTGTAATGATAAATTCATCAATAATTTTAATAACAGATTTAGAATTGACTACCTTTAGTGGAATTTCTTCCACCCACTTAGTGAAGTAATTTGTAGCAGTCAAAATATATCTGTGATGTTTATAAGAATGAAGAACAATCTCACCTATGATATCTAGTCCACATTGTTCTAAAGTTTGTTCGACGTTGACTCACTAGGGAGGAAAGGCTAGTTTCCATTGTCTTCTAGAAATAGTTTGGAATCTTTTTCATTTCCTTACGTATGCATGGGTATATTTGAAGAGAGTGGGCTAGTAGTATCCAACATGCAAGATTTTTCGTGCAGTAGTATCTCCTCCAAAGTGTCCACCTGCGAGTCCATCATGAATTTTGTGCAAAATTGTTTGTGCTTCAGACTTTTCAAGGCATATTAACAATAAGGAATCATAGTTTCTCCTCAATAACACATTATCAACAATCTCATAATGACTTTCTTTTAATCGTAAAGCTCCTTTTCTTTTATAATTGAGTTCGGGAGGAGCATATCTATTTTTCAAATAAAAAATTAAATCAATGTATTGGCACTCAACATCAATTACACTTACCTCATAAATGTTTTCATTGTTACCTATGCCCCCTTCAGATGGTATGTTGGATTCTCCTGTAAAAAGGTAGCAGAAACCTCTCCCTCTAACAATTTTGGCTAGCTTAATTTCAATATTGTACTCCTGTAGAGTTATTATCCAATTTTCTCTCTTTTCTCCTAATTATTTTTGCATTGGTAACTGCCTCACTGCTGGGAATGGGACTATTACTTTTGTGTGTATTTTTAAAAGAAAATGTCTAAAATGCTTTTTTTTTCTACTTCTGAATAATTCAATTGAACACCCTGAAAATTTGAACTGAAAAAAGAGATGGATGCTTCAATTTTCTGATTATTAATTTGTGTAAAAGCAATGGCCTAAGACATTGAAGAACAAAAGGTATATAAGATGAAATGATCAGAGAAATTTAGAATATTTAAAGAAGGAGCATTGATAATTGTTTCTTTTATTAAATAGAATGATTTCTTTTCATGATGACCCCATTTAAAAATCGTGTCTTTCTTAATAATTTGTTGTAACGAGAAAATAATTAGTGAGAAATTAGGGACAAACCTTTTGACAAAATTGATGTGTCCAAAAAATTATTGCATGTTTTTTTGTTATATGGTGGAGAAATTTATGAAATTTATTTTATTCTATCATGGTCAATGTAAATTCCATTTTTTAACACAATGAATCCTAGAAGTTTCCCTTCACTAAGAGAGAAAAAAAAGAAGATTTTTTCAGATTTAATGAAATCCCATATTTTCCACGAAGTTCAAAAATTTGTCTTAAGTCCCACAAATGATTACTTATGTTCTTTGAATAAATAGTAATGTCTTTCGAATAGAAAACAATTGTTTTGTTTAATAAACCTTTCAAAGTTATATCCATGGCTCGTTGGAAAGTGGCCCCTGCGTTTATTAAACCGAATGGCATTTTTTGGTAGGCATAAGTTCCCCATTTGGTTCTAAAAGTAGTCTTTAGCATATCATCTAGGTGAACCATGATTTGATTATATCCTGAGAAACCATTAATGAAAGACATAAGTTGAAAACCAACAACTAATCATAAAATATGATCTATTGTTATGAAACCAACTCAAGAAAAAGATAGAAAAGATAGATCAACGCCTTAGAATTCAGCCTCTTCGAGGGGGAAACCTCCTTTACATTACATAAATGAGAAATTATTGGATGATTAAAATAAAAAAACCTCCTTTCTATATATACGAGTCTAAGGAGTCACAATATAATCCCGCCGACCTAACAATCATAATATAAATCCACAAAAATAACAATAGAGGGATTCTATGGGGCACAGTAATAAAAATATGGGGACAATAGGGGCACAACAATATTAATAAGGGATACAACTACAATAGTAATGGGGTAATCACTAGTATTATAGGGACCTATCATGTCCCTCTCCTTCAAAAAAAGTGTTTTCCTCAACGCCTGAGTAGTTCTAGATGCATCTTTATAAAATTTTCATACTCCCATTGATGAGCCCCAAATTTGGTAACATTTTGGGCTCATTTGGCCTAATTATCCTTGTTCAGTCCTTCATTTTTCATAACTTATGCATCATTTTTCAGTATGTTTATGTCATTTGTACGAATAAGGCTAGTCACTCTTCCTAGGTGGCTAACACGTGCTCATTTCAGGTTTTTTGACGTATGTTGGAGCAAAACCGAGCAGTCATGGGCTTGAAGATAGCCAAGATTGGGTTGAGGATTCGTAGGGGGGTTTTCCATGGCATTAAATAGCCTCCCATGGGATCTTCACCCCAAACTCCGAGCTCCAAAGGCCACCAAAACCGGATCTAGAAGGCAGCCAAGCAGATTTTGGAAGGAGATGTTCACTCACAGTTTGGGTAACCAAGTTCCATAGATTTAGGAGGCCAACTAGGGCCTCGTGGTGTATAAATGTTAAGGCCTCAACCTTCGTGAGGGACTTTTGGAAAATTCTTGCATATTTTGCACTATAGTGCTGCTAGCTTTATTTTGTTCTCGTGTAGCCATCTTTGGCATAACTCTTGACTTATGATTATTTTTTTGATAATGAGAAACAGTCTGATTTGATATCAGCTCTGAGTTTTCTATAGGAGCATAGCTCTCGGGGTTGGGACCAACCTGAGAGCCTAGGGCCTCCTTCTTTGTACTGTTACCTTTTCTTTATGCATCATGATTTTCCTTTTATGCATTTGAAACGTGTTTCTGTTAAGCAGATTTAGTTGTGTTGGTTAAATAGGTCATTGGTTACGAACAGAATTACTTCAGATGTTTAGAATAGATTGGTAGGATAATAACAGTTAAAGCTCCAAGAAAAGGGTCGACAACACTCTCAGTTTCACCTCATCCTTATTGGATCAGGGGTTGGAATTGCAGAAACAGTGCTGCCCCAACAAAAACACTAGTTTGCTTGGCCATGCAATCCTTGGTGTAATGTTTTCATTTGTAGAAGTTATTTATGCGTTTAGACCTCTAAAATGTTTCTTTGCTTGAGTGATGTACATGGTTCTCTTTACAAATAAAGTTGTTGTTCATTTGTTTCATTGACAATAAGAGTAGATTAGCTAAGACTTTGATTGTGTGCAGGACTTTGTTGATTCGGTTAAATGTACATCGTGCAAGGCATCTCCACCACTCTCTCATCTGCCTAAGCTTCGTCCAGGCCAGCTGCTCCATCTCCTAGTTAGGTTCCTCGCCTCACAACTATTCTTTTGCCCACTAAACCCTACCTTCTTGCTCCTCCATTGTCTTGGCCTTCTTTAAGCCAAGACAACCTTCTACACCCTCTCACCACTCCATCCATCAACCCCTGGGTCACTTCAGACCCCTATCCTACCTCCATATCCATCCATGCATCTTCCTTCACTCACCCATCCTCCAAAATCCAATTCTTAAACATCCTGTAGAAATTTCTGAACATCCTATAGAAATTCCTGAAACATCCTGTAGAACCCCTGCAGACTTCCTGTAGAAGCTCACGAATGAGGTTTCTTGATAGCCAAACTTTGTGAGACTCCCTGGAAGGGTGTTAGGGACTCCTTGGACCCTCTCTAAACCTTCCCAACCTTCTCCAAGCATTTATCCTCCTTGATCCACCCCTGCATAGTAAAAAGCCAGTTAAAAGCACATGCATGATAATTCTAATAACTTCTTCAAAAATACAAAAAGATGTTTTCTTCAGATAGATGTAGTCTAGACACATGTATTTTACCTTCATAGAAGTAATGGAATCTCTTTCAATAGTTTGCATTCACTCCTTTGCATCAGTAGGACTAGCTGGTAGAATTAGGGTTTGCTAGGGTTTGTGTTACTTTTTGGCTTTTAGTTTCTTTTCGCAAGTAGATTAGCCTCCTTTGAGTTAGCTTTCATCCATCAGTTAAAAATTTTCTTCTAAGAGCTCATAGAAGTTGGCTTAAGCCCTAGTGGACTTGTGCCAGCTGACCAAGTGACAGCTGCAGCAAGAGCTAGTACTTATGCATACGGCAACGTCGCTTCCAAGTTTGTTACGAACTACCAGGTTCATAAAAGTAAAGAAGGGAGTCCCAGGAGTTGCAGCATTATTGCTGCAATACTGGAGATCACCATCTTTTTGGCGCCGTTGCTAGGGAAGCGTCAGAGTATTGGTGATTGTTGTTTTTCTTCTATTTTCCTACTCTCGCCTTCTGCTAAATAGTTTATTTCATTTCCATTCTGCAATTCCATTTCCCCAAAAGTAGAGTAGATATTTCTTGCTTTCATAGATTAGCATTTCAATTATGCAATTTCAATTCTGCAAGCATAGATTAGCATTTCAATTCCGCAATTTCAATTCTGCAAGCATAGACTAGTATTTCATTCCTGCAATTTCATTTGAGAAACATAGATTAGTCCTTTCCTGCTTTCATTTCAATTCTGCATTTTCATTTCAGCAATATAGCTAGTTGCAGTTCAATCTATTTTAGTTTTGCAGGTACCAGAAGAAAAAAAAAAAGCAATCAAAAGTCTTTCCATTTCATGCCTCGTAGGAACAGAGATAAAACCGGCAAATTCTTACCCAACACCCCCACCACTTCACTGAGTCACCCTTCACTCTTCTTTGGTGACAGTGGTCCAGAAGAACCTATAGGTGAGCCTCCTGAGATATACGAAGATCCTATAATAGAAGAAGAGTTAGAGAACACTCCATTTGAAGACATGGCTGAAAACCGAAACGGTAGAAGAGAAGATGAGAGAATAGAAGGTGCCTTTCCCATCCGAGAGACCAATGGAGACATGAAAATGAAAAACATAAGCCCCTCCGCTTTACCTCACTTCCATGAATTGACTACTGAAGACCCTGATACCTTCCTGTTTGAGTTTGTTGTCCTTTGTCGAACCTATGATTATACAGAAGATGAGAAAACATTGAAACTCTTTCCCTCTACCCTCAAGGATGTAGCATTACACTGGTTCATGGGGTTACCTGGAAATAATATCACCACTTGGGCTCAGATGCAGCAAGCTTTCAATACCAAATACCTGGACTACTCTAGGTCCAAGGAAGCCAAGGGAGAAATCTTTTGGATGACCATGGGAAACGATGAGTCTTTAGAAGATTACGAGGAAAGGTTCCAACTTAGCTATAAACGGGCCAGGTGCACACTTGACCCTGAATCTCTCAAGCTGGTCCTGCTCCAAGGAGTCCTAGATACATTTAACATGCTAGCTAGAGGAGATATTTACCAACTACCTTATGAGGATATAAAGGCTATGTTTAGAAACCACTCTAGGGCAACCCAGAAAAGAGGTAGGGGAAACCCACTTTCAGCTAGTACTACTTTCTCCAAGCATGAGTTTGTTAATCAGCTGGAGGACCTCAAAAGTGAGGTGAGACAGACCATTGCCATGCAACTTGATACATTCCGAATCCAGCAAAAGAAAGAGGAAGCTGAGAGGGCTTTGGCCATCTTCTATCCTAGGTGTACGAGGAAGCACCCTAAGAATGAGTGTCCATTACACTCAGTAGAGGTATGTTTCGTTTGTGAGGAGGACCACCCCACAAACCAATGCCCAACCTTACCAGGATTTAAAGCCATATACCAAGGGACTGAGGCACCCACTGAACCTCTCTACTTCCTCAACCAAAGGAGGCCGCATGGACCTAGACCTTACCAGCAGGGGATGCAAGGGACATCCGAAGCTTATTATAGCCCCAACCAATTTGCTCTTATGCCTTCTTGGGGTCCCCCTACTCATCCTTCCTGGTCTGCACCTCCTCCATGGTCTTACCCACCTCAATACCATACTCAACCCACTACTCATTCATTTCACTCCCATGTCCAGCCACAGCCTCAGTGGAATGCACCTCAACTAGGGTGTAGGCCCCAGTACAACACTCCTACCATTTTGCCTCCACCACCATCTCAACCACAACCATTACCTCTTGCTCCTCCAAGACAACCCCAAATTCCTGCTCAACTGAACCCGAACCCCAACAACCGACAGGCCCAGCAGGTATATACTGGGGAAACAACATGCCCTACCTATGTTGCGGAGATCCAGGAGATCAACCTGTGATCTGGGAAGACTCTTCCAGATCGCGAACCTTCTCCCCCAAAGGACGAGGAAGACAAATAGGAAAGTGAACCACAAGCCATTCCACCCTTTCTTGAGAGACTAACAGTAACCACACAACCCAAACCAGAAGAGAATGAGCTTCTGGGAGAACTCAAACAGTTGTGTGTGAGAATACGACTTCTCCATGCCATCAAAGATGTACCGATATACAACAAATTGGTTAAGGAAAAGTGTTTCAGGCACCTAGGCAGGCGAAAAAGGGATGCCTCAACTATCAATGCCATAGGACAACTGTCTGATCTTATGTTGGGGCAAGTAATCTGTCCAAAGTATTTGGATCTTGGGAGTCCTGTAGTTGATGTCCACATCAATGGCACCATCATACCCCACACCTTGATTGACTTAGGGGCTGCCATTAACATGATGACCAGGGACACCATGCTCAAACTCAACCTTCAGGGTTCCTTAAGGAAGACCTCGACAGTCCTGCAATTGGTAGATCGCTCCACCGTGACTCTCGAAGGGATTGTAGAGGATATCTTGGTCTTTGTTGACTCTTGGGAGTATCCTGCGGGCTTCTTGGTTCTTCAACCAAAGGCAAAGCTTACTGGATACCCCCTAATTGTGGGAAGGCCTTGGTTAGCCACTGTGGATGCTTACATAAGCTGTCGAGCAGGAAACATGACCATACAAAATGGTCCTATGTCCAAGCAGCTAGTCCTATACCCTCCTGCCCAACCTCTATTAGAGCATGACTTACCACTTTGGTTGGAAGAAGGAGAAGACGATGAGGTGTACTCTGCACCCTTGTGCACCTTAGAAACCACAGGGGAGGTCCTCAAACCGAGGATGATTTGATTGAGACCTTGATTCAGAACCCACCTCCCTGTGCATTTTCCTTAGAGGAATTGGTGGAGGATACTCAAGCCAGTACCTTAGTGGACCTCTGTGTGACTGATCCAACCTCTCCCAGAGTTAAGAATGTGGAGTTTGGCCTCGAGAGAACTTTAAAGATCAGCTCCTCCCTATCTCCTTCCCAGGAAAAGGAGCTGTGTAGCTTGTTGGCCAGTCATCTAGATGCTTTTTCTTGGAGCTATAAGGAGATGAAAGGAGTCCATCCTTCGGTCTGTACCCATCACATCTACATTAAAGAAGATTGTAAACTGGTCAGGCAACCTCAGAAGAGAATGAATCCAACCCTTAAGGACATTGTCAAAGAAGAATTGCAAAAATTGTTGGATGGAGGATTCATCTACCCCATCTCGGACAACGAATCGGTTTCCCCTCTGGTGTTGGTACCCAAGAAAAATGGGAAGTGGAGAATCTGTGTGGACTACAGAGAACTGAACAAAGCCACCAAGAAAGACCAGTTCCCTCTGCCCTTCATAGATCAAGTGTTGGATGGACTGGCAAGAAAGAAATTTTTCTCTTTCCTAGATGGGTTTAGCGGGTATAATCAGATCCAAATCATCCCAGAAGACCAAGATAAGACCACCTTCACTTGTCCTTGGGGTACCTTTGCTTACCGAGTCCTTCCCTTTGGGCTATGCAACACTCCTGCCACTTTCTAGAGAGCAGTATTGAGAATCTTTTCTGAGCTGGTCCATGATTCGGTGGAAATCTATATGGATGACTTCACTCCTTACGGGTCCAACTTCCAGGAAGCATTGTCCAATCTGGGAAAAGTTCTAACCAAGTGCATTGAGATGAGCCTATCCCTTAGTCTTGAAAAATGTGAATTCCTGATGACTGAAGGTACCGTGCTAGGACATACCATTTCTCGCCAAGGATTACAGGTGGATCCTAATAAAATTGCTCTCATCAAAAAGGTTCCACCTCCTCAGAAGGTAAGAGATGTTCAGAGTTTCTTAGGCTTAGCAAGATATTATAGAAGATTCATTAAAGACTTCAGTAAGCTAGCCTCGCCATTTTTTGCCCTCTTAGCAAAAGATGTTGAGTTTAAATGGACTGACGAATGTCAGAGGGCTCTGAATGAATTAAAGGATAAGTTGGTGTCCGCCCCGATATTGAGAGGTCCAAACTGGGCCCTACCTTTCCACATCCACACTCATGCCTCGAACAAAGCCATAAGGGCAGCCTTAGGACAGGTTGAACAAAAACTCCGATATGCCATATACTTTGTTAGCAAAAACTTATCCAAGGCAGAAATGAATTATACTCTAACTGAGAAAGAGTTCTTGGCCGTGGTCCATGCCCTGAACAAGTTCCGACACTATATCACTGGCTATCAAACATTTGTACATACTGATCATGCTGCAATTAGATATTTAATGAATAAACCGGATGTGAATGCTCGTATTATTAGATGGTTACTTTTGTTGCAGCAGTTTGATTTGACTATCATTGACAAACCAGCTAAAGAAAATGTTGTTGCTGACTTCTTGTCTAGACTAGATTTACCCACAGGTGAAGATGAAACAGTGGATGACCAGATGCCAGATGAACATCTGTTTGATATCTCAGTACTCTCTCCATGGTTTGCTGATATAGCAAACTACCTGGTCTCAGCACAGTTCCCTCCGCATCTATCCTAAAAAGAGAAGAGCAGAATCGTGAGGAAAAGTGCCTCATTCACTTGGATCGGGGGTAACCTATTCAAACTTGGCCCCATTCAGATCTTAAGGTGTTGTGTAAGGGAGGAGGAATTCTTTGACATCCTCCTAACCTGTCATGATGGGCCTTGTGGAGGACATTTTGTAGCCAAGAGGACTGCCTTCAAAATTCTACAGGCAGGCTACTATTGGCCCACGCTTCATCAAGATGTCAGAAGATATATCAGCCAATGTGACCGATGCCAAAGGATGGGGAAACCGACTCCAAGGGACGAAATGCCTCTCCAACCTCAAGTGACTCTTGAGCCATTTGAGAAGTGGGGTATGGATTTTGTGGGTCCTATCAACCCTCCTTCAAGGAAAAGGTCTTACATCATTGTGTGCACAGACTATATGACAAAGTGGGGGGAAGCCAAGGCAATCAAAGCAGCGACAGAAGAAAAGGTGGCTGAGTTTTTAAGAGAAAACATCTTCTACAAATTTGGCTACCCAAGAGAGTTAGTCACCGATCAAGGAAGCCAATTTACCTCCAACTTAATTGAAGACTTGCTCGCTCATCACAAGATCAAGCATAGGACTTCCACCCCATATCATCCTCAAGAAAATGGGCAGGTGGAGGTCACCAATAGAGCATTAGAAGGGATTTTGACGAAGGTGGTGAGCAGTAGTAGAAAGGATTGGGCAGATTGCCTAGTTGAGGTCACTTGGGCTTACAACACCACCTGGAAGACCGCAACCGGCTTCACACCTTATGAGCTAGTCTATGGGAAGAAATCTTTGCTGTCAATCAAGTTCGAGTACAACACATTGAGGATGGCAGCTCAGCTGGACCTAGACCTCAGCCATACTCAACAAGAAGGTTATTGCAGCTGAATGGGTTAGATGAACACCAAATGCAGGTCCTCCTTCACTCAGAAGTGGTTCAACTTCAGAGGAAGATATGGCACGGCCAGCACCTCAATGACAAACAATTCCAGCCGGGAGATTGGGCGCTGCTCTATGATTCCAGACATAAGGATTTCAAGGGGAAGCTGAGGATAAGATGGCTAGGAACCTATGCAGTGGAGAAGTGGAATGACAATGGTTCTATCCTTATCCGGACCATTGATGAAGAATCCATCCCCATGCTCGTCAATGGACATCGACTAAAGATCTACAGGAAACCTCTCTCGAGGCAAGAGTTCATCAAAACTATGGAAAAATCATTGCTGGTCATAGAGAAGGGTTCTGCCTCTGCTTTGGGCATACCGTGAGCATCATTATAAAAAATAAAATTAAATTAAAAAAAAAAAAGATTGCAAATAAAAAAGATCCTTGGGTGAAAACCTCTCTGAGGCGCCCAAGGCAGATGGTAGGGGTGAAAACCTCATTGAGGCGCCCCTGCTGTCTCTCTGAAAAAAGAATTGGAATAAAAAGATCCTTGGTTGAAAACCTCTCTGAGGTGCCCAAGGAAGATAGTAGGGGTGAAAACCTCATTGAGGCGCCCCTGCTGTCTCTTAAAAAAAAAGAGAAAAAAAAAAAAAGAAAAAGAGAGAGAAAAAGAAAAAAGAAAAAGAGAAGGAAGCAGAAATAGAAAAAAAAAACAGGCTTAATCTTTGGAAATTGTTGCAGATTGCAAGGATTCAATGCAAAAAGGAGGCCTCTCAACTCAAGGACAAGGGTCCCTACCAAGCTACCAGGCAACCTCATATGCACTCCCTCCATGAACACTCATTTCTTCCAAGGTTTGGACACAATCTGGTCATGGTTTAGCGTTCTACAGGAAGCTATAGGATTTTCTACAGGAAGTTTTGTGTTTCTACAGGAAACATCCTGTAGAGCCTTTGAGCGGGCCAGGACTGATTATGAAGAATAATTTGAAGCTCGAAGTCTGTTGAGGAGGCATTCAACCACTCTTTTTTTTCCATCCTCCACTTGTGTCACCTCCTTTCACCACCATTGTTGCCATATGATCGAAATACCTGCACAGTCATACCAGAACTTTGGTTTCTCAGAAAAAAATATTTTTTAAGTGGGAAATAAAGCATGCAGAGGCTCAACGCTTTACCTGTCAAGGAAATCTCAGAGCCCTGCACCTGTGAACGCGACTCAATTATTTTGGCATGCACCCCAGGAGGAGAAACGGCTATAGGATGTCCTACAGGAATCCTGTAGCAGCTGATCCAACTAGAGCATATCCCATGGAGACACCAGCAGCTCATGAAGTCGGTGCATGCAGAATTCACCATGAGGAAATCGGGTCTCAAGGTCTCGTAGCCACCAGCATCCAAGGAAGAGGAGCTCTAGCACCCGTGCACGAAGCAGCAGCAAGCAGATCCAGCATTCCTCGTCCTGAAGCCTGAGAAAACCACATCCACGGCTGCATAGGTAAGTGCCTAACCTTATTTCGTAAAATTACATAAGCATTACTCTAAATGCGCATGATTGTGAGAATGAACGGATTGAACAAGTCGGGTAGCCATTCAACTGGCCACCACAACTAGTCCGACAACCTCGTTCGATCCGAATGGCTTTGGTTATGTCGAAAAGACGGGAATTGGACACGTGGGCAGCGTCTGGTCGGAGAGAAGTGGCAGTCTAACAGGAATGATGGCGATAAATGCAAAGGGAAGGATTCGGCAGTCAAGAATACATGCACGGGAATGATAGCGGTGACGTCGGCCAACGGGTCGACGGGGACAGCTCACCCCCACGCCATGAATTCTGCAGCAATTCAAATCGGCCGGCTAAATCACTTATGATGCACTGTTGTCATTTATTCACAACCGTTTTGCAGTCAAGTACACATCCTCAATTCTCTAAAGGCTGTTAGCCTGAGTTCTCGGCCTGTTCCAACGTCTTGTTGCTGCACAGAAAGTCCAGAACCACTGAAGCGTTCCCCAGAATTTGTGCACGACTCCTACAGGAAGCTGCGCTACAAGAATCCCGGCATTACGGAGAAGTTTGGACTGTTCACATCGAAGGTGGCAATTCTGGAATAAGGTAAGCATGAACATAATTCTCCCATGCAATTGATTCAAAAGCTGGTGAAGTCGACTTGTTGAAGGGGTAGGAAAATGTGAATAAAATTATGTTCATGAATGTACAAGCTGTTTTCTTATCGCTGCATGAGAATTTTCGTCGTAGTATGTATGCAAGATTTTCTCCGGGGTTTTGAGTTAAAATTGAGCCACTGTCAGGGTTCACCGATGGGAAATTGTGAATTTTATATGACCGTGTGCATAACAGAGGCATAGCTCTACGCTCTGTGTAGAAAAACCCCGAAGTTCTCCTTCTGTACACGAGCAGGAAAGCTCAGAACAACCAAAAATAGTTTTTTTCCATGTTGGGAGGGTTCATTAGAAAAGAGCCTTCGGACTCTAAGAAATTACGGGAAACTCCTGAGGTGGTGGACTTTTTTTCCCATGCACAATGGATGTCATTCTATGACAAGCTGCAAGGTCACGATGACGAAATTACTGAAGAATTCCTGAGGTCTTTAAAGCCGAAGTCACAGACATTGGCCATTGTCAACTTTAGAGGATTGACCCTCAGACTCACCCCACAGCTCATTAGCAGAGTCACTGATCTACCGATGGGGGTACCCTGGGATAAGGAGGAGAGAAATTGGGTCAGAAAGCTAAAAAAGAGTTCTTCTTGCCAGAGGAACAATTTTTAGAGGACAAGAATGGAGTTCGAAGAACTAGCCTACAGCCGCTCTGGAGTGAAGTTAGCCTCCAGATTATGAAGTATATTACGTGTGAGAGGTGATTTAGCATGGCGTATGGCTATCATTTCCAGTTGCTCACAGAATTCAGGTACCAAATGGACCTACCCTCAGAGCAAAATTTGAGCATTCCTTACTTCCTCCTGCAATCCATGATTGAGTGTGCCACCAAACTGAGAGAGGGGATGCCAGACCAGCTAGCCCATCATGGGCTTATCAAGCTCCTCGTGGAAGATGCACTCCACACTTACACCGTCCCTCTCTCCTAGGAAACTTTTCGGAATCTGACTAAGGATGATGACATCCAAATTTTGGCCGAGGAGCTCACTTCCTCTAGCAGCGAGGACAAGGAGCACACTCAAGCAGAGAAGAAAGGTAAAGGCCAAGAAACCCCGGGCAAAACACCAAAGAAAGAACTGAAGGGCACACAAGGAAAAATCAAAGCTACCAAAACAGGGGGTGATAAAACCACACCAACACCCAGGGAGGAAAGTCTACAGAGCAGGGTAGAAAGGATTGAAAAAGTCCAAGCCGGTGAGGGCACCTCTAAGGCAGCCTCAGCCAAGCTAAAAGGAAAAGCACCCTCAGCCAAGCAGGCTAAAACAGTGCCGTCTGCTTCTACAAGAAGTTTAAAAGCGGCTATTGTGGCCATGTTTTGTTGTGTGAAGGTTGATCTCTTTTTAGTAGCTAGTTTTGATGTGAGAAGGACAACCAGGAACTCCTAAGTTAGGAGTCTCTTCTCCATCAGCTAGATTAAATTGAAATAAGATTTACTTTCTCATATGATTTCCTAGATTACATTTATGTGAATATTGATTCCGTTTCAGTATATAGTTTTTATGTGAGAAGGGCAATCAAGTCCTCCTAAGTTAGGAGACTCTTCTCCATGAGCTAAGAATTGAACTGAAAACAATATTTACTTGCTTTCATTTATATGATTTCTTTCTTGCTTTCTTAGGTGTTTGGTAATGTTATTATAGGAAGATTGTAGAAGGACAATCAGGACTCTTGAACAAGAGACTCTTCTCTATCTTCTAAAGTAAAATAATTCCATTGATGAAACATTTTTTATGCTTTCATAAAATAGATCTGATAGTTTAGATTTGTAATATGCATTTCCATTCTAAACAAACTTCCTACACCTGTTTCATCTGAGGTCCCATATATTTTGGTTTGCTTCTAAGTTTACGATACCCCGGGTTGACAAATTAAATGACAGGGATTTAGCAGACAACTAAATCGCCCAACAACGGCTTCTACAGGAAGCCAGAAATCAGCCACTACAAGAATTTCTATAGGAAGTCCTGAAAAAGGGAAGCAGAAGGAGAAATCAACTGAAATTCTAGCTAGGGAGGCAGCAGCTGTGCTGGCCACCCTAGGTACCTCTCCCAAGCCAAAGGAAAAATGAAAGAGGGAGACTCCTCTGTATTTCAAAGCGAGAAGAAGTGTAAGAATTAAAATCGGCAGGCCCCAACCTCCATCCAAAGGCCCAATTACCATTGAAGACACCCCTACCTCGCCAAAGGAGAAGTCCCCCTCCAAAGTATCAGTCACTTATGAACGGGGGAGCCCGAAGACATCTAACTGGAGGGAGAGAATGGAAAGATTGGGTTCACAAGCCTCTCTATAGGATGCTGAAGCCGTTCTACAGGAAACATTAGCCAGGCTCAAGGAGACCGAAAGAATGGAGGGGGAGGCAGCCAAATCACCACAAAAGGAAGAAGAGGTAGAGCACATCATGGAACCTAGCCCCCAGCCCAGCTTATAATCTTATTATAACTTTTTGGAGGCCGGAAAAATCATTCCACAAAAATTCACACTGCCACTTTTCATTGCACTAGATGAAGAAAGAGTGAGGACCCACACATGGATGAGAATAGCCAAGTCTAAAGGAGTAGCAGATATAGGCCCCTTGGAGGAACAACTCCAGGAGGCAAGAAGAGAATTGGCTATGGCAAAACATGTGGGAAACTGCCAGCGAGTATTTCTACAGGAAGAAAATTAGAAGCTCAAACGACAGCTACAACTACCAAGACAGAGGAAAGAAGAGGACACATCAGCAGAGGACACCACAGTAGAACCCCAAGAAAAAGAAGGAATGCAATCTGATCTTGAGGAACTAAGTCAACAACTACAAGAGAGAGAATTGCAGGCAAGCATAGAGATACAATCTCTAAAATAGCAGGTGCAAGAAAAGGAGGCACAACTGGCCTGCATGGCCAGTTGGGCAATGGATGCTCTGCAATGTAGGCAGTCGGCCAAATCCTATGGCCTATACCTCAGGGATCAGTGGCTGCAATTCCAAATTAATACATTGGCACAGAGGGGTATCTCCCAAATCCAAAACTCCCAATAGTTCATGGATTTATGTAACACCAGTTCATTAGAGGACAAGGCCAAGCTATCAGAGTTCTACCTTCATAATTTGGCCCTTCCAAATGTAACCTCATGGGACCCCAACACAACAGTAGGGGATATGCAGCTGATGGAAATGGCCTCATGGTTAAACCACGAAGAAAAGAGAGTGGCAGAGGTCAAAAATATCATGAATCGAGAACTCCATGAACCACTGCTGATTAGACCAGAGCCAGGGGACCCCACAGCATTGATATCAGCCCACGAGCACCTAGCAACCAACTCTAAGGATTTATTAGAATACATGGATCAGTAGGCTCAAGCCATAGCACACTTCGAGGATATGGAGCAATTATTAGGGGACAATTGTGTTCATGCTTGCACCCGTAGGTGGAACACATTGTCCCACGGCCTCAAAATCAAGGAATATCACACTCCCACTAGAATGAGGGAGGCCTTGGCATGGGTGCCTCTCTACAAGAAGGCTATGTAGAACCTCCACGCCAGCTGGATCGGCCTCAAGCTAAGTCCACCTTTGCTTTTGGGATTTTTAGAAGGAAGCACAGAAAAAGAAGAGCATAAGCAGTGGGAAGAGGTGGAAAGGAAGGCCGGATTCCATGATAGTGAGGAGGATACTACTTCAGAAGCCTGGGATGTGAGGGTGGTGATTAAAGCAATGAAAGATGAGGAACTGGACTAGTTGCTCAGGGATGAGCAATCATTTTAGCGGGGGGGTGATGATGAGCCCCAAATTTGGTAACATTTTGGGCTCATTTGGCCTAATTATCCTTGTTCAATCCTTCATTTTTCATAACTTATGCATCATTTTTTAGTATGTTTATGTCATTTGTATGAATAAGGCTAGTCACTCTTCCTAGGTGGCTAACATGTGCTCATTTCAGGTTTTTTGACATATGTTGGAGCAAAACCGAGCAGTCATGGGCTAGAAGACAGTCAAGCTTGGGTTGAGGATTCATAGGGGGGTTGTCTATAGCATTAAATAGCCTCCCTCGGGATCTTCACCCCAAACTCCGAGCTCCAAAGGCCACCAAAACCGGATCTAGAAGGCAGCCAAGTAGATTTTGGAAGGAGCTGTTCACTCACAGTTTGGGCAGCCAAGTCCCATAGATTTAGGAGGCCAACTAGGGCCTCGTGGTGTATAAATTTTAAGGCCTCAGCCTTCGTGAGGGACTTTTGGAAAATTCTTGCATATTTTGCACTACAATGCTGCTAGCTTTATTTTGTTCTCATGTAGCCATCTTTGGAATAACTCTTGACTTATGATTATTTTTTTGATAATGAGAAGCAGTCTGATTTGATATCAGCTCTGAGTTTTGTATAGGAGCCATAGCTCTAGGGGTTGGGCCCAACCTGAGAGCCTAGGGCCTCCTTCTTTGTACTGTTACCTTTTCTTTATGCATCGTGATTTTCCTTTTATGCATTTGAAAAGTGTTTCTGTTAAGTAGATTTAGTTGTGTTGGTTAAATAGGTCACTGGTTACGAATAGAATTGCTTCAGATGTTTAGAATAGATTGGTAGGATAATAACAGTTAAAGCTCTAAGAAAAGGGTCGACAACACTCTCAGTTTCACCTCATCCTTATTGGATCAAGGGATGGAATTACAGAAACAATGCTGCCCCAACAAAAACACTAGTTTGCTTGGCCATGCAATCCTTGGTGTAATGTTTTCATTTGTAGAAGTTAGTTATGTGTTCAAACCTCTAAAATGTTTCTTTTCTTGAGTGATGTACATGGTTCTCTTTACAAATAAAGCTGTTGTTCATTTGTTTCATTGACAGTTAGAGTAGATTAGCTAAGACTTTGATTGTGTGCAGGACTTTGTTGATTCGGTTAAATGTACACCGTGCAGGGCATCTCCACCACTCTCTCATCCACCTAAGCTTCGTCCAGGCTAGCTGCTCCATCTCCTAGTTAGGTTCCTCATCTCACAACTGTTCTTTTGCCCACGTAACCCTACCTTCTTGCTCCTCCATTGTCTTGGCCTTCTTTAAGCCAAGACAACCTTCTACACCCTCTCACCACTCCATCCATCAGCCCCTGGGTCACCTCTGACCGTTATCCTACCTCCATATCCATCCATGAATCTTCCTTCACTGACCCATCCTCCAAAATCCAATTCTTAAACATCCTGTAGAAATTTCTGAACATCCTGTAGAAATTCCTGAAACATCTTGTAGAACCCTTGCACACTTCCTGTAGAAGCTCATGAATGAGGTTTCTTGATAGAAAAACTTGGTGAGACTCCCTGGAAGGGTATTAGGGACTCCTTAGACCCTCTCTGAACCTTCCCAACCTTCTCCAAGCATTTCTCCTCCTTGATCCACCGCTGCACAGTAAAAAGCCAGTTAAAAGCACATGCATGATAATTCTAATAACTTCTCAAAAAATACAAAAAGATGTTTTCTTCAGATAGAGGTAGTCTAGACACATGTATTTTACCTTCGCAGAAGTAATGGCATCTCTTTCAATAGTTTGTGTTCACTCCTTTGCATCAGTAGGACTAGCTGGTAGAATTATGGTTTGCTAGGGTTTGCATTACTTTTTGGCTTTCAGTTTCTTTTCACAAGTAGATTAGCCTCCTTTGAGTTAGCTTTCGTCCATCAGTTAAAAATATTCTTCTAAGAGCTCATAGAAGTTGGCTTAAGCCCTAGCGGACTTGTACCAACTAACCAAGTGACATCTGCGGCAAGAGCTAGTACTTGTGCATACAACACCGTCGCTTCCAAGTTTGTTACGAACTACCGGGTTTATAAAATTAAAGAAGGCAGTCTCAGGAGTTGCAACATTATTGCTGCAATACTGGGGCCCACCACCCATGTGGAATCTTCAGGAGATAAGTTCTTCCACTTGATGAGATACTCCGAGATTGATCAATTTCGTAGCTGTCGAGTTCTTGTTTCTGTGACTGCTTCCTGTTCCAATATAATTTTTCCTTCCTCGTCAAGTTCTGGCAATATTGTTTGAACTGGGAGCTTGTCACCTATAACCTTCTTTAAACATGAAACATGGAAACCTGGGTGCACTCGAGATGCTATAAGAAGCTCCAATTTGTATGCCATAGTACCAATCTTTTGAAACACCTTGTACGAACCATAATACTTTGGTAATAATTTATTATCCTTCTTAGCTTGCTTGAGGGACATTTGTTTATATGGTTGTAGCTATAGGAATACCCAATCGTCTACATCAAAACTTCTTTCACTGCAATGTTGATCTGCCTATTGTTTCATTCTATTCTATGCCAACACGAGGTTATCCTTTAAGAGTTGGAGGACTTGTTGTTGATGTTCAATGTGATGTTCCACTGCTTGAACCTTAGAATTTTCTCTTAAATATGATGTGATGGATTGTGGCTGATATCCATAAAGTGCCATAAATGGGGTCATTTTTGTTGTTGTATGGAAGGAGGTGTTATACCACCATTCAGCTAGAGGCAACCATTTGACCCATTGTGTCTGTTTATCAGATACAAAGCAACGAAGATATCCTTCCAAAAATTTGTTTATTATCTCAGTTTGCCCATCAGATTGAAGATGATAAGATGAGCTATGAGCTAACTGAGTACCAAGACAAGAAAATAATTCTGTCAAAAAATTTTCAGTGAAAATGGGATCTCTATCACTTACAATAACCTTTGGGTTTCCATGTATCTTTTGAATTGTTTCCATAAATGCAGTAGAAACTGTATTGGCTTTCAATGGATGTGATAATGCACAAAAGTGTGCATACTTGGTATGTCTGTCAACTACCACCATGATGACACTCTTTCCCTCAGACTTGGGTAAACCTGCGATAAAATCCATTGAAACCTTCTCCCAACATTGGCTTGGAATGGATAAAGGTTGTAATAGACCTAGGGTCTTAATTGTTTCAACTTTATTTTGTTGGCAAACCAAACATTCCGCCACAAACTTTTGAATATCTGATTTAAGGCCATCCCAAAAAAATTCCTTCTTAACCCTGTGGTAAGTTTTTAAAAATCTTGAGTGCCCTCCTAAGGGAGAAGTGTGCATTCCATAATAATCTTTTGTTTGAACTGTGAATTCTTACAGAGGTATAAGCGATCTTTGTACCATAATGAATCATTTTTCCAGCTAAATGTATCAGATTTACTGGAATCTTGTTTAACTTTCGAATAAGTGCTCACACTTCTTCATCATTATTCCACTCCTACCTTGCTTCATTTATCCAATTTGGCTGGATAATAGAAATGGCGCACAACAACGCTTCCACATCCTCATCCTTTCTTGAGAGTGCATCTGCCACCACATTTTGCTTCCCTTTTTTGTAGATGATTTCAAAGTCATAACCCAACATCTTTGTGACCCACTTTTGTTGCTCTTCAGAGGATAATCTTTGTTATAAGAAGTATTTATGGCTATCATGATCTGTTTTTACCTTGAAGTGTCTTCCCATTAGGTAGGGTCGTCATTTCTTAAGTGCATGTAGTATTGCCAACATTTCCTCCTCATAAATAGCTTTGTGTAAAAACTTTCCCTTAATTGGATAGCTTTCAAAAGCAATGGGTCTTTCATCTTGCATTAAAAAAACACCAATTCCATTTCTTGAAGCATCACATTCCACAATAAAGGTTTTTGTGAAGTCCAGTGTAGCTAAGACCGGTGTTTGGCACATTGCCTCTTTAAGATGTTCGAAGGCCTTTGTCGCTTTTGGAGTCCATGAAAATGCATCTTTCTTCAATAATGTTGTTAGAGGTGCTGCTATTCTCCCACAATTCTTAACAAAATTGCTATAATACCCTGTCAACTGGAGAAATCCTCGCAGATGCTTTATGGATGTGGGGATTTTCCATTCCTTAATGGCTTTAATTTTGCTAGGTTTTACCTTAACTCCTTCATGAGATACAATATGACCCAGATATTCCATCTCTTGTACTCCAAAGAAACATTTGGATCTTTTTGCATATAATTGTTTCTCCTCCAATAGTTTTAGCACCCTGTCAACATGTTCAACATGATCCTTCCAAGACTTGCTGTAGATTAGTATATCATCAAAAAATAGTAACAAAAATTTTCTAAGGAAGGGTTTGAAAATGGAATTCATCAAACCTTGAAATGTAGAAGGTGCATTGGTAAGGCCAAAAAGCATGACCAAAATGACCCTCATGAGTTCTAAATGCTATTTTAGAATGTCTTCAGTCTTCATTTTGATTTGATGATATCCTGAACGAAGATCCAACTTGGTGAAGTAAATTGATCCATGCAATTCATCCAATAATTCATTAATGACAGGAATGGAAAACTTATCTTTAATAGTGAGCTTGTTGAGCTCCCTATAATCCGAACACATGTGCCATGATCCATCCTTCTGGTGCACCAATACTACTAGAGCGGAGAAAGAACTTTGACTAGGTTGAATTATACCAGCCTCTAGCATTTCTGCAACCATACGTTCAATTTCACTCTTTTGGGCATAGGGATATCTGTACGGCCTGGTGTTTGGAGGAACACTTCCTGGAATCAGATGAATAGCATGATCATGATCACGAATAGGTGGGAGACCTTTGGGAGTCTCAAATACCTTGGAATGATTGTCCAAGAATTTTTGAAGATCTGGAGAAATAGATGATTCCGATGTGGAAACATCTAGCGAACATATTTGTGCAATTACACCTCTTTTTTCCCTTTTTAGAAGCTTTTTCATACCGTTAGAGTTGACTACCTTTCCCGGTTTCCCTGCAATACCCCTTAATTCAACTTCCTTTCCTTCCGCAGAAAATTTCATGAAAAGTTCTTGAAAATTAAAAGCTATTGTACCCAAGGGTTGTAGCCATTGGAGCCCCAGTACAACATCAGCAACTCCCATTGGAATGGAAAGCATTGGGCTAGTCAATACATATTCTCCCATGGATAGCTGATATTATGGCACTTTCCAGAGCAATTTATTGTTCCTCCATTTGCAACCATCACTTGACACTCTGGTGCTGGATATAGGAAACAATTCAATTCCTTTTCTACCTTACAATGAATAAAATTGTGGGTACTTACTTAATCAATCAACACTATTAACTTTTTCTTCTTGATTTGTCCTTCTATCTTGATGGTTTGAGGAGTGGTAATTCCAGCCAATGCATTACAAAATATGGTCAGATTCATTTCTTCTTTATCTAGGCTTTGTTCCTGGAGTATATCCTCTTCCTTTGACCTTTCTTGCTCCTTTTCTTCTTCCTCTTCATAATCTATGTAGAATAATTTCTTCTCAGCACACTTATGACCTTTAGTGTATTTTCTATCACAACTATAACAAAGCCCTTTTGCTCTTTTTTCTTCCAATTGTTGTGGTGTCAACCTTATAGGTTGTGGAAGGCTAGGGGTAACAACACTTCCATCTTTATAGTTATGAGTGGTATGCTTCTTGGTTGCCATAATTTTGCTTTCCATTTTTCTTGCTAACTTGAATTCCTTCTCTAATGAATCAGGTTCCCAGAGGTGAACATCATGTTGGATATTATCCTTTAAAGTCCCTATGAACACATCAATCCTATGCTCCTCTGGAATATTTTTTACCCTTATGTTCAATTTTTGGAACTCCTCAATGTGCTCCATTATTGAACCCTTTTGTTTGAGGCTTATCAATTGGCTAAAAAAGTGTTGCTTTTTGTATCCTCATAATGTGCTGTCAATCCTTCCGTAAAAATTGCCCAAGTGATAATTTGTTTATGAGAGCAAAGCCATTGATACCATACAAACTGATTTGGTTCCAAATATAAAGTTTCAATACGTACCTTTTGTGTGTTTTTCACATTATTGAGATAAAAAAATTGCTCCATCTGTAATATCCATGTTGCAGGATCCTTGCCATCAAACTTCCTCATATCGATTTTTGGAATATGGTGGGTCTTCAATCCAACATTAGAGTCTATGGAATCTTGATTAAAATTTCTTTTGTTCTCATCATGAATTTCCTTTACTACCCTTTCACCATTAGTGACCATTTCTTGTAGCAACTTATTCATATTTATCTTCAATTCTTCCATGTCTGTCTTCAAATCTATCTTCAAATCATCCATCTTAGCTTCCACGTCATTCATCTTAGCTTCTATGCCTTTCTTTAAACAATCCATATTAGCTTCTACGCCTTTCTTTAAACCATCCATCTTAGCTTCTACATCTTTATTTAAACCCTCCATCTTAGATTCTGTTCCTTTTTGTGCAAGTGACACTTGCTGCACTTGGTCTTGTAATTTTGATATATCATGTTGCATTTCTTCCTCTTCTTCATTAGTCATGCTAGAGCTTTGAAGTTGCCTACTAGGTGTCTGCATTTTCTTTCCTCGGGGCATCAATTATAGATAATAATGCTTTACTGTTCCCTTTGAATTCCTTCAAACTAATTTTTCAAACCAAGCTTATGCAAAATTTAAAAAAAACTACACATCTTTTTTCACTTTGTAGGAGCTTGATATTGAGTCTGATGTATCTCTGTAATTTCGAATCATCCAGTTCTGAAATTGTGACCTGTAGTAGCCCTCTGTGTCCTCTTTCCAATATCACCAATCTGATCCAAATTGGATTCTCCAAGAAAGAGTTATGCACAATCTCCCACAGTGACCTGAATATATACTAGTTCAGTAGAGCGAACTTGTATGACATGCCACGAGTCATTGTTTCGACTTTTGGCTCTGAAAAGTGAAAAAAGGAAACTACAACCCATCCTCTTTCTGTACCTTCTTACGAAATTTCAATCCAATGCCCAGAAAGAAAGTTATGACGATTTTCCCTAGGTCACCTGTTTGGAATGTTATTCAGGAGTCTGCAAAAAGACCCACTTCCTTAGATCATATCTCCACAAATATAGCGCGAAAAGCTCTAAAATTTGGACCTGAGATTCAACGTGATTTCTTCTTAAATAGTTTTTTTTTTTAGCTTCTGAAATGTCGCAAAAAAAAAGTTATAGTTAAAATTCCACGATGACCTGTTTGGAGCAGTGAAACCCTAGAATCCAAAGCTCTCATACCAAATGTTATGAAACCAGCTCAATAAAAAGATAGAAAATATAGATCAACACCTTAAAATTCAGCCTCTTCAAGGGGGCAAACTCCTTTACATTACATAAATGAGCAATTCTTCGATGATTCAAATGACAAAACCTCCTTTCTATATATAGGAGTCTAAGGAGTCACAATATAACCCAGCCGACCTAACAATAATAATATAAAGCCACAAAAATAACAATAGAGGGATTCTATGGGGCACAGTAATAAAAATATGGGGACAATAGGGGCACAAAAATATTTATAAGGGATACAACTACAATAGTAATGGGGTAATCACTAGTATTGTAGGGACCTATCATCCATAGTGGGTAGCGGGAAATTATCCTTTTGATTCGCCTTATTGAGATTCGTAAAATTTATACAAATGCAAATATCACTATTTTTCTTCCTAACAGGTACCAAGTTGGAAACCCATCTTGAATGCCTAACAGGAAAAATGATTTTAGCCTTAAGGAGTTTATTCAATTCTCCTTTAATTTTATTTTCTAAGTTTAGGTGAATTTTCCTTAATTTTTGTTGGACAGGTTTATCATTAGATGTCATCAGAATTATATGTTGAATGATGGAAGTGTCCAATGTTTTGAGATCTTCGTAACTCCAAGAAAAGATATGTTTATATTTTTCTAACAAATGAATGAAGGATACTCTTTTTTCAGACGAGAGACCAAGTCCTAAATTGATGTTTTGAGGTTTAAGATCTGTCCCAAGGTTTATTAATTCAAATATCACAGTTGAACTCTGTAGTTTTGAATTAGTAAATCTTTTAAATCTATCTTTTAAATCATAGAGATCATCAAGTTTTATTACAGATTTGGGTATGTGATTCTCATCGATTTTATTTTTTAAATTATCATTGTGTTCATATTCATCAATTATTTGGTCATCATGTGATTTTTCAGAAGTTAAGCAGCTTAAAATGTCTCCATCAGAATTAAATACCCGAGAATTGGTGATATTATCAGGAATGGATGGTCTAAAGATTAATTCTACAGAAAATCTATCGGGATTGTAATCTTCATATGGGATCAGTTTTGATGTAGTGTTAGCAAGAAGGTAAGCACTGGAATTCTGAATCGTAGGAATATCAAAAATGTTAAACGCTAAAAAATTTAAAGTGAGAGACTGAACCAATGACTGATAATGATTCAATTGTCTAGAGATACAATGCATCATGTTTCTTACTTGTTTAATTAAAATGTATGAATCTCCATAAACTTGAAGGTATTTAATGTCAAGGCTAATTTCTTTATACATACCTTGGACCAATGCCTCACATTCTGCAATATTATTTGTGCATTCGAATTCCAATCTGCAAGTCAGCATTTTCTTCACACCTTCAGGATTAATTAATATGCAACATGCTCCTACACCATCACTTGATTTTGACCCATCAAAATACAATGTCCAGAATAAAGAATTAACTAATGGTTTTTCAATCATATTTACACATCTTGAAAAGTTTTTCTATTCAAAAATTTCAATTTGAGAAGTTGCAAAATTACATAGAAATGGTGATGTTTGTGCTTTAAAATTCTCAAAAATTGATTTAGTAGAGTAGTTTCCAAGAACATTGTTATTAAATGCCACTACCTCATTTTCACCTTCGAAATTTGTTACCAAATGTTTCTTGTGTTTTTCTCGATTGATTCGAATTTGATTCAGCTTTCCGTTAAATGGGAGCCATAAGTGAGACCAATCCGTGGAAAAATAACCATGTAGTTTTTTTGACCAATTTATACTAAGAATCAAACCATAGAAATATGGGATATCAGCAACAAGTAGATCAAATATTTGACAAACTTTAGGTTTCAAAGATAATCTAATAAGAACTGAATTCATTTCTCCTATGACTTTGACATTTTTCCTATCGAGTTGCATAATGCGAACTGCAGTTTTCTGGGGTGACATGTTCAATTTTAGACAAACTGAATACGACATGATATTCAAAGAACCCCCTTAATCTACCAAGCAGTTATTATTGTGAGAAAGTCCCCTATGGCTAATTTTGGGGCAAAATCCCAAGTTTTGTTGTCGAAAATGTAAACTCTCTGCAAGTTGTGGTCATGGAGCGCGTAGATAGTAAAGTGTCATAAAGGGTTTTACCCTTCTTTTATGTAAGTTGTGTTAGCTTTAGTAGATCTACCCATGGTTTGTGGACCATGGGATTGTATAAAAAGGAGAGTCTTAGAGAGTCTAAGACAAGAAGAAGAATCGAAGATGAGACGATGTAATGGGTCAATAGGAGAAAGAGTGAAGAAATCTTAGAGTAGAAGGGAGGCTATGTAGCTATGTTTGTAGAGGCCTAGAGTAAAGTCCACAGCTGAGTGCGCAGACCCCTGCAGCTGAGCGCACAGGGTGTTCTTGAGTCTGTAAATAACACTAAAGTATCAATAAAGAGATTATTCTGGAAATATCTGTGTTTTACCTATTTTATCCTGTTATAAATGAATTCTCTATTATGTTATGATGAATGATGGATTTATGAATTATTACTGTATTGATGCGTGCTTTTACATGACTTGTATTGTCATATGAACGCAAATTATAATAATTGTTTACGTGAAGAATATCTTGTTGCATGTTAAAGTTAGTAGAAACTTAAGCCGATCTGGGTAAATATGGACTAAGCGTAATTATAGAGGCACATAAGTGGTTGGTTCACTTGTTTAGGGTCTACGCAAGACATTCGTAGACCTTCGCGGAGGTCTAGAGGTTGGTTAAAGAAGGTTATATTGATAAGCCTTTAAGTCTTATCTATTTGCACGAAGACTCGTTTAGGGCATGAAACGACATCGTGCTCATCTCAAGGTGTGGAAACTTGGTTCCATCATCCCCCAATACTGCTTCGAGTGAGACTTCAGTCTGCGCTCCATAGGTTAATGCTGAAAGGGCTAGTAGTGTATGGATTTGTTTGGAAAACTAAACTTTGAACCTGGGTCAGGACCCACTGAGCCAACAAGAGTGCATGCTACTTTGTGTATGGTGAGGGAAGGAGATAAGTATCAATGAAATATGATAAAATACATAAAACAGAGAAAAAATATAAATGGTTTATTTTCCTTCAATAATTAAAGTATGTGATCAAGAAAATAAGAAAAATGTTTTTGTTTGTTGCATATCACAAAAAATCATATGTAGAGTTAATCATCATGTCCAGTCTCATAGTAACTAGGCCTTGCGAAGATATCTTCTAATGGGTCCTGGGGCAACATCCCAAAATAACTGGTGTCACCTTCCAACATCTGAAGTATCAACTAAGGTAATGGTACTGAGGCTCAAGTGCTTTCTGCACCTTCACCTATAGGGAAAGGATGCCCTATATTTTGGCCACTAAAGTACCTTTGTCCCACATAATAATTTGATTCTTTAGCTTCTCGATAGTCAATTACCAGTACAGAGCACTAAATGGGTTAGGTAACACCAAAGAGTACTGCATGCACTAGACCTAAGTTGAACCCCCTGTGAATTGGCTCTCTCCCATGCTCGAGTATTATTTTCCATGGGATGATTGAATGATTTTAAGCTCCCTAAAAAGCTGACATCTATTTTTCAAAGGTGTAACATGACCATGGTGGCTCATAGGATGCCTACCCCCAGTGGTCCTAACCTGAACTATAATTTGTTTGGTGACCCCTATGGGGAAACTTAGCTGGTTCAAGTTATGGTTGTTTTTAAGGAGTCTTAATTCACTTATGGATTGATTTTGTAAGCCAAAATAGGCTAAGAACCCAAGGCTCTGAAAACTGGATGGCTTTGATTACAAAGCATATGGAATCTTAGTGTGTGATGCAAGTGAACATACAAAGTGTGATAAGATGTGGATATGTGGTGATCCTTTACGGTGTCCTTCTAATTACACTAAGTGTTGATTGTTCATTGCATGGAAAAAATAAATATGTTGTGGATTATGGGCCACTTACTCTTTTCCTATTAAATTATGTGGAGTTTAACAAGGGAGATGGAAATTCAAATGCTTTCAAGAAAGTTTTCATGTGCAAGCCCAAGTTCATCTAAGAGATGCAAGGGAAGCAGAGATTACTTACTTTCTGTAATAACATTTTCTCCTAGTCCCTAAAAATTATTAATGAAATTATATGGTTAGTAGCTAGATTTGTGGATGATGGGCCACTTACTTATTTACTAATTAAGCTATGTGATCTGCAGAAAATTGAAGAAAAATACGTTAAAAAACATATGTGGAATTTGGCCACTTACTTTTCTCCCTAATTAAGCTATGTGTGCATTTACAAATGGAAAATAAAAAAATACTCTAATTTCTTCACCAATTGAGGTTAGTAAAGCAACCATGGGTATTACGAAAAAAATACAAAATGTAGAGGTGAAGGAAGTTCACTAAAGGTTGCCAATCACTTGAGAAAAGAGACAAATACAAGGCCCCTTTTTGCTTTATGTTGACTGCGCGTGTTTAGCGCACACAGACGTGTGAGTTCCTTTGTAAGAGAAAAAGACACGTAGGCAAGAAAGAAAAGAAAAACTTTCACTTCTGCTGGATCAGAACAGGTCCTTCGGGTTTATAAAAATTCCAGAGAGTTGTTGAGTGCCTTGTAGGATGGTTGTGCAGAGAGGAGCTCCTGCAAAAACAATCTTTAGATTAATGAAAAGATATAAGTATGGTTGACATTCCTATGGTATTGTTTTTGGGGCACAAGTGTACCAAAAGACACCTCCTTAGCAGTTGATTGTTCCCTGCAAAGGATCACAATCAGAATTGGTGTTGTTAGTGGAAAGACTTAAATAAGAACACCATTGTAAATAGTAGAAATAATGCATACGTAAACATAAACTAAAAAAAGAGTTAAATACACAAACAATTCTCAAATGGAGAAAAGAAATCAATAAGATAATGGGAAAATCTCCCTTTGTTGAATGCTAGTAGTAGAGGTTGAATAAAATAGATGAATCTTAGACACTTTGTTGTGGGTAAAAGTATCCGACTCGGAATGACCCTATCCCTACTCTAAGGGTGATAGTTCCTTAGCAACAACTGAAAGTAAAGCTTTGATATTTTCCTTTATGAAAGTACAAAGAAGGAAGAAAAGATTGACCAACCAATATCCTTCGCTTTTGTCGATCTTGTCTTCTCTCTTCGTCCCTTGCTTCCAGCTCCTTGTTCTCTTGCCGGCCCAGCTACACAAAGATCCTGCACAAACAAGAGAGGGAAACTACAAGAAACATGTACTCATAACTGATGCATGGATTAGAGTGAATCAGATATACAAGTAAATACAATACATCAATGCAATACAAGTATATAGGAGAACATTCAAAGCTTTATTGATAGAAGTAAAAGGGTTCTGAGAAGGTTACAACCATCAATGGCTCCAATCCAGCAGCACCTCCCCAGCAGCAAGAAATCTCCTCTTCCCCTCTATAAAAGCAATCACCCAATAGCTCTAACTGTAAACCAACATCACTTCCTTGCTTGCACAAAATTCCAGCCTCCTTAGACCTAATAGAAGAGCTCTATATATAGGATAGAAGAAGAAAGGATGAGTCAGCTTGAGACTGACATAAAGCTGCCTTGTGTCCTTTCCCTCTTCAGTTAATATTCAGTTCTTAAGTCCACTTGGAGATCCTTGCTTACACATGGAGATCAAGTACCTCTTACTCATCACAGGGCGAATTCCTTGAACCAAGTGTCAGTTTGGAAGCTTCCTGGGCAGTTGACACCTTGCAGAATGACTGTGCCACTTGGCCAATCTCGCCCAGCGCAGGTAGCCTTCATTGGTTTTGACTTTTAGCGTAGGTACAAGGAGGAGCAGTTGCATTCCAGCGCAGATGCTCAGTGGAGCAGCTGACATGATCCAAAAATAGCCTGTTTTTGAGTGTTTTCAGGTGGAGAACTGATGGGAAGTGCTGTGGTTTGCTGACCTTGTTCTTCTAGGGGTAAGAACAACATGTTTAGGGACTGAGGATCCCTGTAATTATCGACATTTCATGCTCCATGCTGCGAGGCACAAAAATGTCTATAACACACTTGAAGAGAATTCCTTGAGCTATGGAGCCCAAAAATCCTCAGCAAGGGGGTTTCTCTTCCTCAATATCTTTGAAATTTAATCCTCTCTCTCAAAGAATTATGAATACTCTCCAATGGTGGATTCCTCTTCTCTCACTAAGATGATGGATTACTTAGAAGAAATATGGCCAACATGCTAGTGTTCTTCCCTTCTTTGGCTTCAATAATATCATGGTGGTTTTCTCAAACAACAATTTAGTCAACATAACAATGTATCATATTTTGGTTCTCCCATGGCCTATTTATAGATAATAGTTTTAATCCTTCTTCCCCCTCTTAGTTCATGCATGATAATGACACATCAGTAGGACAAGATGATTCCATTAAAGGTTGCATTTCTCTAAGGTGATTCATATTCAATTGTACTGATTGAGCTCATGTCAGAGAATCGGCCCCAAGTGTGTAGAGTGGTCCCTAATCATTGAGTCATCCTTTTCTTCAATTGCGTAGCTTTCGACAGATATTTTGTGCATGTTTAATTATTTTTTCTTTATAAACTTTAGATCTTGGGAGAACTTTGATTTTTTAAACTTCATGATGTATTTTGCTCGAAAATGTTCAATTGTGTATTCTGCTGGATTTTTGTTTTGCTTTCTTGATTGTACTAATAGGTGTAAGATATTCCAGTGTTAACAAGTGTCATATATTGGAAGATTTGAATGAATCTTTATACCCTATTTGTCAAACTTCGTGATTTTCTTTTTTAGTAATGATTTTTGGGCCCGGATTCTGAGGAGATGGAGAAGGATATTTGAAAACTGAGAGTGGTTTCTCTCAAGAACAAGCTCATATATAAAAACCTCATTTTTTGTAGCAAATTTCATTATTCAAGAGATACGATTTAATATTTGACCCCTATTTTCCATAAATTCGGTCCTTATTTCCTAGCAGGCAGTTCCAAATTTAATGTAATTGATTCTATATTTTGGAAAATTGTTGAACTCAGCCTCCTTAGCTTGGGAAAGAGTTTTTCCTTTATTTTTTGTAAGTTCCTATGAGAAGGGGGTTGGCGAGTGTGTGAGAGAGAGATCATTACCTACAAATTATAGATCTTATTTGAGATTAATAATGCTTATACAAAGCATAAGTATTTGATCCTAATATTCAGAGATTCATGTGATTGTTTTATTTATGTATGTTTCTTCTCCTAGCGTATGTGTCATTTGTCATATGATTCCCTTATATGAAGCACAATGAATGCATATGTATCAGAACTCATCAGGAATTTGATGATTTTTTTATGTACTTCATTACTTCTTCTATCATTTTCTTGATATTTACTTAGGATTTATCCTCATTAGATTCCCTAAGTTTGAAGAATTTGTGTCCTCTATTCAATTGATTATATACAATGACCGTTTTATCATCATAAGGAATATTTTCTACCTTGCCTCTGAAAGTTAACCCAAATAACCAATTGTTTGCCTAATTCATTAATCTCTAGCCTCGGTGACTCCATTCCAATTGGACTTCTCTCTGTATTGCCATCACACCTACAAACTTTGTTATTTTCTAAAGATCTATCCATTTCTCTTCATTGAAACTAGCCTTTAGTGACTAAGTTGAAAGAGAGAGCCCTCTCTAGAGTTGGAAGGGCTAGTTTCCAATTCCCCAAGATGGTTTGTGGTTAACTTTGGGTTTCATTCCTACAACCAAAGGAAATTTCATTGTGCTAACAAAACTATCAAATTCAAAAAACTTACATGTCATCGCAAAATCTACAGCAGTACAAAAAAACATATCTAGAATGCAAGAGATAATCCAACCATCAAAATTCATTAATCCATTTCGAAATGTACAACACCATGATGATACAATGAGAGAATAAGTTGACTTCTTTAAAAATAAATCTTCCAATAAAATGTTGACTAAGGATAATATTATAGAGGAATTTATAGAACTACCAAAAGGAGAAAAATCAATTGGTCAACTAATTAAGCTCCTCTATATACTTTTATAATATAAATAAGATGAAAGGCCATATAAAAGGCTATAATAATTTTCGTAGGATAAATTCTTTGAATATTATGATGTTAAGGTTGAGCTCAAAATAAATAGACTTATGATAGCTCATGTTGATGTTGACTTTGAATCACAAGTAAATATTCTTCCTAGACATACCTAGGTAAAAATATAAAGACTATCCCTTCAAAGGATGAACAATTATTTATCATTAACAGATCAATTATTCTTGGATCCCAATGGTACCCTAAAGCAATTTCAAACCTCAATAATTGGTATTCAAACACTTGATGACTTTGAATTTATTGGCATAGTCAAATATGTACTTGATCCAATTCTATGAAGGGAATGGAATCTAATACAAACTACTAAGGAAAAACAAAGAGATATATTGAAACTTGACTTCAACTAATTAAGGGAAAATGTTGAAAATTGTATACAAGTAAGATGAAGAAAACTAGCTTGACTGGTGGTAGCTTATCTCTAAGAATATATATGATTATTACGCTCCTTGAATAGTATTACAATGAGGCTTAGAGGCCTTTGTGTCATGGAACACCAATTTGAAACCCTAAACTTCCAAAACCATAACCCTAGGAGATGAAGTGCCAAAGGCTTATGGGCCTTGATTGGGTAAGTTAGAATGTCAACTTCTCGGGGTCGTAACTTTTGCATTTGATCTTTGTTTACTGTGCAAAATAGCCCATTGGAAAGGCCTATAAAAGGAGAAAAATTACGACTTTTTGCAGAAACTATACATGATCATCAATCTGTTTCCCCAAAAACATTTTTTAGGGCCTCATAATGGTTCCAAAAGATCAAGTTAGAAAACTGCCAAATATAAAAAAACCACCAAAATAGGAAAATTATGTTGTGAGCTAGTGGAATAGGTGGGTTTCCACCAATACCCACCTAGATTGCTACTCCCCCCTTAGGAATAGATGGTCTCATTTCCGTTGAGTTCCTCCATGAGATGGGACATTTTTGTCAAACTTGGTCCTTGGTAAGCCCCTTTCTTTGGTGCAAGAGCTAACTTGGCTTTGAGAACCTGGTATAGCTAGATCCCTTGTTGGAGATTTTTATTAATCTATGCATGCATTATCTAATAATTTTTTTCCTATTCAATGCAATCTAGGTTGAGATGTATTAGCATTAGTTGTTCTACAATTTTAAAGGTGTCCAACAACAACGGAAAGTATCACTCAAGGTGGTTCACATTAAACACTAGGTGCATCCTAAGGAATGGGGGGGTAATTTCCTCAAAAGCATTGTCACCCACACCCTACATGATGGTGTCAGTTTAAGAGAGAAGTGGCCAAAGCTTCTAATGTGCCCCTACAAGGAATTCCTTTTGTAAGTGTAATCAAACCTTATCTCCCACTTGAAACTTGTGAGACACTCAATGTTTATCATGACATTTTTTGTACTTAGTATTGGCTTTATGCAATATATCAAAAACCTACTTGCAAATGTGATAAATCAATTCAATAAGCTTGGTAGTTCTGTGAACTTATGACTGAACATATGCATATTAAGTCTATGTACTTGCAAGGGGAAGTGAAACAACAATAAGACACAATGGTTGAAATCTCAAGCTCACCTAAAAGGGGTTGTGGCTAGTTAATTTACGAATATCTCTATTGCATTTGTTTTGAACATAAGGAAGACTCTCATCCCAAGTTTTTGGATGTTTGTAGTTTTACATGCGTAAAATTTTAACAATCATCCTCTTAACCACCTTTGTCTCGCCATCAGTCTAGGGGTGGAAGGAAGTTTACTTCGTGAGCTTGGTGTCCAGGAAAGACTAGAGGATTGACCAAAATACACTTAAAAACCTTCTATCTGATTCTAATATGATGGTCTATTGGATCCCAAAGCATACCCACACCTGTTCAGAGAAGATCTTGGAAATGGCTTCTGTTGTGATACTCTTCTTGGAAGAAACCAAAACGGTCATCTTAGAAAATTGATCAATGACCATAAACACATAGTCAATACAATGTTTGGTAGAAGGAAGGTTAGCCAACTGATACGGATTCCCAAGTTTAGCTAGGAGTAGGTGGACGGGTGTACAAGCATCGCTTCTTAATGGTTAGTTTATCGATGGTATATGCAGTGTAGGATCTGATATACTTGCCAACATTTTGTCAATTTTTTTTGAATAAAAATACTTCTACATTACTTACATCGTCTTATCCACACAAAAGTGCTCTACAACCTAATTTTAATATTCCTCCTAGATTAGAAAGGAACACTCACTTGAAGGAACAAAAAGGTGTCCTAGGTAGCACAATATTACATCATAGGGGTGGAAATTTGAAACTAGCTTGTCGATCAACAAAATCTAGAAGGTGGCCATGAATTCTGAAGTAATGTCATATAACTACAGCCATGCAAAGATCTCTTTCCCAAAATAGTTGAGAACTATGGTTACTGCCACAATCGGAGGTCGACTGAAGTAGTCTGCAACATAATTGGTGTTACCCTTCTTGTATTTGATGTTCAAATGGAATTGTTGCAGGTATGTTGATCATTTTTTATTGTAGTCATTTTGTAACTTACCTTGCATCAACATAAATTGAACAGGCCTATGATACCCGTGGATGATTGTTTCCTTCCCTAGAATATAATTTTTCCATTATAGGTAGGCTTGTAGAATGGACTACATCTCCTTATCAGGGGTGGGGTATCCCCAGGAAATATCATAGTGTTTCACAATGATAAGCCACCAGATGCCCTTACTAAATGAGTATTGTACATATAGCATAATCAAAGGTATCTGTGTCAAACTAAAATGGTTATTGCAGTTTTGGAAGGGTGAGAACTATTGTGGAGAAAATATAGTGTTTTACCTCATCGAACGTATTTTTTTGTGATTCAGACCAAAAAATTCTTGCTTTTCTCTATCCTTGGTTACTTTACTTAAGGGGCAAGAGACATAAGTGAACCTTGGCACAAAAATTCAGTAGAAGTTAGTAAGGACCAAGAAGTTGTGAAGATCTATTAGTGCTGTTGATGTCAGCCAATCAAACATGGCTTGGATCTTAGCTAAATCAACATGCACTCCTTTCTCATCAATAATGTAGCTTGGGTATTAGACCCTGCCCATGATGAAAGGGCATGTTTCCAAGTTAGCACATGGTTTGTGCTACCATAGAGTGTGGAGGAGCTACTGAATATGCTACCAGTGTTCTTGCCAACTCTTACTGAAGACGAGGATATGATCTAAATATAAAACCATGAACAAGTTGGTGAAATTCCCAAATATATCATCCATCATCCTCATGAAAGTGGTTGGGGAATTTTTCATGCCAAAATGCATGACCAACCATTGAAAAGGGACCTACTTGGACTTGAAAGTAGTCTTCCACACATTATTTAGTTCTCTTGGGACTTGGTGGTACTCATACTTCAAATCAATCTTACTGAAATAATTTTCCCTTTGAGTTAGTCAATAAGGTCATCAATTCGAGAAATTAGTACTGGTTCCTCACTGTAATTTTGTTCAGGGATTAATAATTAATGTAGAGTTCCTAGGTCCCATATTTATTCTACACAAGTACAATTGGGATTTGATAAGGTGATGAACTCAGTCAAATATGCCATTTTTGTAGTAGCTCTTAAATATGTTGCTTTATTTTATCATTCTCCAGAAGGGAAAAATGATGGATTGGCCCATTGGGCATGGGTGCGTTGTTGGGCATGGAATTCCCCCTGTTGTGGGGATAAATGCCTATGCAGGACGATCCTATCCACCTAAGGTGTGACAGTGCCTTAGTAACAAACAGAAACAGCTATTCTAGTATTCCTCCTTTATGAATTAAGAATGAAGAGAGATGGATGGACTAACCGGTGTCTTACATTTGTCCCTCAATCCGGTTTCTCTTCTCTTTGAGAGTTCCCAGCTACTTGCCTTCTCGCTCGCCTAGCTTCAACAGGTCCCTGCAAGATCACAAGAAGAGAACACTACACAAAGACATAGATTCACATTCATAACTAGTTCAGGATTAGAAATAAACTAAACATACTAATGCAATCGTACATCAAAGATACATCAGTATATAGGAGAAACCAAGATAGCTTTATTGATGAATAACAAGGTTCAGGAGGAGATACAACCAAGAGAGTTCCAATCCAGCATCTCCTTCCCAGCAAATGAAATTCCTATCTTCACCTCCCTTCAAAGCATTAAGCACCCAATCATTCCAGTCTCAAACCAACAGCAATTCTTTGCAATAACAAAATTCCAGCCTCCTGAACCTCTGGGTGAGAGATCCATATATAGATGTGAGCAGAGAGGATGAGTCAGCTCATGTTTTGACTTGTGGCTTCTCTCTGTCAGTTCTTGTTTCCACTTGGAGGTTCTTGCTTCCACTTGGAGGTTGAGAACCTCTTACTCATCACTAGTCGAATTCACTGAGGCAAGTGTCATTGAGGAAGATTCTGGAAGCTTCCAGGGTCTTGACACCTCGTTGAATGAACTTTCCATTTGTCAATTCCCGCTCAGCGCACCCTGGTAGTGCTTCTACCTGCGTTGCAGTGCAGGTAGCCAGTGCAGACTTTGCATTTCAGTGCAGACAGCTAGTGGAGCCTCTGAATTGATCCTGAATTGACTTGTTTTTGAGCCGTTTCTGGTGGAGAACTTCTGTGAATTGCTGTAGTTTGTTAGCCTTGTTCCTCTAGGGGTAGGAACAACATGTTTAGGGACTTTGGATCCCTTAGATTATGGACATTTCATGCTTATAGCTGTAAGGCACAAAAATGTCTATAACATTTGCCCCCTAAAGTATGAGGTCGTTTATCGGGTGAAATGCTTTATTAGGAGGATCCGAAGTTCATCCAATGCTGGGAGGAGACCTGTAATAAGATACAATACAATACATTATTTTTCATACTTCTTTCATGATCTAGTTGAGGCGGGCATTCCCATGCTTAGCTTTATAAATTCATTTTTCTGTACATAGAACAGACAATCGTCTGATGGTAGACTGATAATTTTGATGAAATTATCATCCTTTGGGTAGGATGATTATCTGCTCCAATGATGTACATGTCAATGTCTTTATCTTTCCTAAATATATATCGCAGCTCGGATGGATGAAACTAGATCCGAGGTCTTCAAACTCGTTCGATTTTCACTCTAAGTACAAGTCGATCCATGTGAGAAATGTTCTGAAGTCGAACATGGAAAGACATCGCTTGATTACCGGTCAATGAGGTAAACCGTTAACAAGCGTGAGAGGAATCACCGATAATGATAATGACCCTCAAGGTACTGCAGTACAATTCACGTGGTGTGAATAAAGGACTTGGCGTCGAACACCATGCAAAATCTTTCGGTCGAAGGTCATTGATGTATACCTATCGCCGGAAGTGAGAAACCTGCCATTGAGGCATGCAAGCTTCAAAGTACTGAGGGGGGTGTTCCTAGATCAACTTCTTGGATAATGAGCTGACGTCGATAAGAAGCGATCCGTCAAAGGAGGGCCTTAATGTATCCCACATCAGTGACATGGAATGGAGAAAATGATTTTAATGGAGGTGAAAACGATCTGGTGATATATGGTTCAGGGTGGCGGTCATGAAAGGATGAAGGATAATGTCTGGTAGTGGATGGGACACGGTTGACTTCTCTGAATGACTTCTCTTGAACATATCGGCGACACTTGTGTGATGGATTGGTAGCATTTACCCCAAAGATGGATGGTATTGGCGAGACCATGGCGAGGTGACCGGTGAATGAAACAACCCAACCCGACCCAGGCACGGAGTGGAAGTGTCATGTTCAAGAGCGACTTGCTACCATCAAAGTTTTCTTGTGTTTCTCCCAATTTTCCCCAGTCATTGCTGACCAGTACCTCTTTATTTTTGTCAAGCTTGAGGAGGATAACATATGCTTGTTCTATAATTTTCCCTTCGGGCAAACCCATCGCTATGTTTTAACGAGCCTAGCGATAGTGAAACTCGTTCTCGTCTAAAGACAATTTTGTCGCTATTAATGCTTTTTAACGAGTCTAACGACAAAGATAACTCGGTCCTTTTCAATTTTAGAGAGTCTGAAAAGGTACGTAAAGTCAACTCCGAAAGTCCTTTTTCGTCATCTAATCCCTTAAGTCCGAAAAAGTATAAAACAATACAGAAGGGATGAGTTTTCGATAGTTTTAATGAGCCGAACAAAACAAGCGCTCGATCTTTTTGTGCAATAATCCCTCAGGTCCAAAAAGATTAAAATCTAGAGGAGGGATAGCACTTCTGGTCGCTTTAACGAGCTGGAAGGCCAAAACTCGGCAATCTTTTCATATTTTACGAGTCAGATGAAAAGAGCTTAAAGAAGACTCGTCTTTTGAGGAACGAGTGATAAAACGGGTTAGCAGCTGATTCCAGGTATGGGTTGGAATTTTCCAATCACGGCAGTGTCACAAGGATGGCTAAGTGAAATCACTCTTCGCAGCTGTTCCTCAAAATGGGTAAACAATCAAATGGAGGTGAATGATCGGCCAATGGAAAAGTGGAGGTGATGGTGCAAACACGACCAAGGCTTTAATGGCTGATAATGTTACATTCACAGTGGTTATTTACCGGAAGATAGTTCATTTTTTAACGAGCTTAAACGCGGAAAAAAACTGCTCAATCTTATGTTTATTTTTTAACGAGCATGAACTATGTGCTAAAACTGCTCGGATCTTGCCTTTATTTTTTAACGAGCATGAACTGTGTGCTAAAACTGCTCGATTTTATGTATATTTTTTAACGAGCATGAACTATACGATAAAACTGCTCGACGATAAGCTTGCATGCCCCCAGCATAATAATGCAAATCGAGGTGCATGCCCCCCAAGCTTCATTGCATTCAACTCGGTGGTTGGAATGAAGGTTTACCTTTGAGATTTGAAAAGGGGATTTGTTTCATTTTTTAATGAGGTTGACACAGTAAAAGAACTATCCTCATGACTCCTTGTTTCATTTTTTAACGAGGTTGACACGAGATAAGAACCGTCCTCGCAATCCACCGTATTTACAGTATTTGATAGAAAATCAAAAACTGAAGGATGATAAAGGTCATTTTGAGTATCTTCTTCATAATCTGGAAGAAGGGAACGATGGTGGCAATCATTCCATGGTGCCTCTTCAGTCAACATTGATTGTAGAATTCCTTCGTCGGTTCCATGCACTCTCGACCAAGGATCTAATGGGGTACCATATTCTCTAGAGTTATCTACCCAAACGCTTGATGAGCGTTGATTTGGGTTCGCCTCCCATGCCCGAAACATTGATTGCTACAATATTTCTATTGGGCTTGGGGGAAAAACCATTGCATGATCCATGTTGATATCGTCTTCTGAGATCTTCGTGGAAGATATCATGTTGCAGGTACCTATCGACGCTACTTCCGCCAAATCAATTGGAGGTGGAAGAGCGAAAGTTCCCATTAATATAGGATCTTTCATTAGGCCTACTCCGATATTCTGAAGCGAATGGGGGCTTCCATGGATCATGGGAATGCTTCCTGTAACTTGTGAACCATTGGGAAGGAAGTTTTGTTGATCGATGATCATAATCCCCCCTTGAAAGGGGAATGCGATCTTCCTAAAATAGGTCGACACAATAGCCGCCATGGCATATATCCACGGTCTTCCCAGTAGGATGTTGTAATCAAGATTCCCATCGATGACTTCAACATCTATTTCTACCGTTTTTCCCCCTAGTTCAACTTTCAAGTTATTTAGGATACCATATGGGGTATATGTCCTTCCGTCGAATGCTTTTAATGTCATCGAAGATCGCGACAAGGTTGGAGATCCTAAAGTTTTCCAGCAACTCAATGACATAATACATGTAGATGCCCCCTCATCAATAATTGTTCGGTGAACAGTTTTGTTGAGGGCTTTCACTTGAATAAGGAAAGCTAGTTGAGCTGGTAACTGAGGATCATATCCTTTGTGGTCAAAGGATACAAGATTGGAATTCTTAGGATCAACCCCACCAATGGCCGATAACAAAGCCTGCCTTTGGGATGGACAATTTTGTAGTACTTCAAGAGTCGACATAGCGGATGGTGATTGGGCCAAATCTTCCACTACGTTATAATGCTGCGCTGCTCTGGCGCGAGGATTAAATGTCGACTTGTGTACTACTCCTTTGGCGGTTTTATTGTTAATTCAGGAATGATGGGTGGTACAACTTCTGTCGAAGTTGTTGTCGAACTACTTGGTTGATCTTTACTTTTGTCGTTCGACAGTTGCGGATTCCCGTAATCTTTGTTCCTTGTCGAAATCAAAGCATCATTTTGTTGCTTGGAAATCGACAGCATTAGCACTTGCGACGGGGAAGAATTTCCACTATCAACCAGATTTGTACCTGGATTTGGAAACGAATCAATCAACACAGCTGAGGTTTGCGAACTCTTAAAGAATCTTTTAAGCTCAGCTTTGTATGGACATTGTAAAGTCCTATGATCCTCATCGCATATCATGCATGGATATTTTTGTTTCCTTTCTCCAGGAGGGTTTGAAGAAGTTTTTTCAGGAGATGACTCACCCTGTTTCTTCTTCTTCCCTTTGTTTTGTTTCTTCTTGCTTCCTGGTTGTTTGGTTTCTTTGCCTTTATCTGCTGATACGGCATTTACTTTCGAAGCAAGAATTTCGTCTTTTGCATTTTGATCTGAAATCTTACGGGCTTTCTTGGACGAAGCCTTTGTTGATTTCGCGTTTGTCATGCCAATCACGCCATCGCCGGCATGAGAGTCATTATTTGATTTAGGAGGAGGAGGAATTGAGAATTCCGGTCTAGGGGCGTCAGGTATTTTGTCGTAGAGCATGCCAGACTGAGTATAGACTAAGTCTAGATATTGCGCACGAGCGATGACTTGCTCTTCCGTTACGACTCCCCCCTTCGCCACATCTTCCGTTATGGCAGGAAGTAACGACTTGATAAACCATTCAGCTAATAGCTGATCGGGAACGTACGTTTTCACCATCCTACGACGACGACGCCACTCATGTATATGATCAAATATGTGAGTAGTCGTTGTCTGTTTGAAGTTTGTTAAGATTTCTATTCCCGTTTCATACCTTATCGGTAATTGAAAGTGGGTTAAGAAAGTCGTGGCTAAGGTGCTGAAATTGTCGAACGAAGCTCTAGGTAATTCAATATACCATTTAGCCGCTGGACCCGTTAATGTCCTCTGAAAAAGGCGAAGCCTTATCGAATCATCGTTTAGGGTGTTTGATGAACACCACAGATGAAATGTCATCACGTGATTCGATGGGTCTTCACCTGGATTTCCATTAAATTTAGGAATGTCCGATGGAAGTTTGTGAGGAATCACTGGCCACCAAGGGGCGTAAGCAATTGGATCGTTTGTTAAACGGTGTAAATCGGGTAACTCTAAAGTTGCCACGAATGGTAACTGTTGATTTAGGTTAGGTGAAGCATACCCTGGGTATGATGGAATTGCCTGAGCAGTTGGCCTTTGCATACTAGCATAATGTAATTGATGCTGGTATGACTGATACGGTTGGTGGACTTGACCACTGTAAAGTGGTTGATTTTGACCATTTTGAATATACGGTTGTCCACTGTTCGCAAAGATCTGCTGCTCAGAACCTTGGTACACTTGTTGGAATAGTGGTTGTTGGTATTGTACCAGCCACGGTTGTGAAGCCATGTTCTGTTGCGCTACACTAACCGACGGACCAAGAAGTGGGGTAATTGTACCCGTTTGGACCTGTGTCACCCCACCAGTTGGCGATTGTGGTTGAGTCACAGGGTCAAGGGGCTGTTGCATTACAACCTGAGAAATCTGAGGTTGACATACAACAGGCATCGTTTGAACTTGTGACACTGTTACAATAGCTGGTGTTGTCAGGATGTTCGACATAGGTACACATTGTTGCATAGAATACACAACTCTTGGTTGTTGGGGTAGTATAGGTACCCAACCACTTGTCGTAATTCCAGTATAACCTGAATACTGTTGAGAACTCCCGTATGGATATCCTCCCGGAGGGGGTAATGAAAGGGCATACTGCCCCCCATACGGTGGTAATCCGGAACTCAAGGGGATTGTTTGCCCTTGGGGATTGGATGGCCCAAATTGACCTCCAAATGGATCAATTTGTCGAGTCTCAACATAAGAGTTGCCGGATATTATTCCGGAAGAACAAACAGGAACGGACCACACGGTCGAGATACTCCCTGGATGGACTCCTTCTAGCGGTTGTGAGCTAGTCGGGACAGATGGTACATCGGCAAACATTGTCGGAGTGACGGCATGGAGCTCTACTGTCGCTGTGTCATTCGACACAGTCCTAGATGTTGATGGTTGTTCAGACATTTTGAGTCTATCCAATAGATTACCTAGCGATTCTACAGGAACTTCCACTGGTGATAGACTAACTTCTGATGTAGAAGGAAATAGAGTGACCCCGACTCCAAAATGTGTTGGAGTACTTGCTTGCGGATCTTCTACAATTTCCTCTATCGCAATCAAACCAGGTGGAAGAGGAAGACCGTCAGGTTCGTAAAATATTTCTGGTGCCGAAGAAGGGGTTGATTCGACAACGACAGTTGTTTGAGGAGCAAGACTCTCTGAACCGGTCGCAGATGGAACTGGTTCAGTAACGCAAGTATTTGCTCTCAGACTAGGATCAGTGTCACTGTCCCTCTGTGGCTGTTGAACTTCTTCTATAGAGGCAGGGTTTCCAAAAATGTTTGGAGTAACCGGAATCTCAGATGTTGTTGGAACACTTTTTCTAACTTTGATAGGAGATTTCGAACCGGTTAAACGAGTTTGCTTTGTCCGTACTGTTTTCGATTCCAGAGACAAAGACGGTTGACTCGTAAGCCTCCGTGAACGACGGGGTTTCAATTGACTTTCTTCCACGATTGCGGATTACTCGATCAACCAAAATACAAAAGGGGAAAATGTGTTTCCGAATTAAATGAATTTTTTAGACGCTTTAGACACAACTTGCTTTTTCACTTTTAAAGAGTCGAGAAAAAGATAAAGATGACTCTAGTCTCCTTCGATGTTTTAACGAGCCCGAAGTGACAAATGCTCGGATGGACTTTTTCTGTTATAGAGTCTGAAAAAGGCCAAAAGGAACTGCTCTGGAGTTCTAGGCAGAGGGTGTGCCAAACTTTTCGCAAAACCGCAGAATACTTTTTAGGTTACGGGCGGTCGATCTTCCTGAATCCTGTGTTCAGTGCATTGCAATCAGTAGGGCGGCTGACACGGCTTCCTATGGATAAAGGTTATATTCCTATAGGGGTCTCCCAATATATACGCGACGGTACGTGGGAGCACAATCCGTACTGGTACTAATCGTCCCTCAGGAGGAATCACCCAACCATCAGCGAGGCGACCAGTGACCAGGTTTTACGACGCCGGAACACGTCTCTAGCCTAGACCTCTATGTTATGCGTTATGTTGCAAAGCGTTGTTAAGTTCATTCAATTTATTTTAGGTTGATCTTTTTAGAAGTTTGCCTTTCTGGATCACCACAAGATGTATGATACAATTCCTAAATGCAGTCTAAAGATGATAAGCAAGCTTTATATCTTTTCAACAATGAAAATCCTAGCTACAAAGGGAAAAGAAAGACATCATCTTTTCTCAAAGAGCAATCAGCACACTCTAATGCACTTTTCCTAAATCAAGCATGCAAACTATCAAGATGCAAATGCACAATGCAGGTGTTCGTTTTCCGCTTTCTTAATATTGATGCCTAAAAAGAAAGCTTTTTGTACAACTTTGAATTTGCTTTTAAATGAAAAATACAAACAAGTTTACTTTTTCGAAATCAGAAAGGGTAGAAGAGAATACAACACTTTACGACTTTCGAAATGAACACTTGTTTCGACACTTAAAAGAGACAAACTCAAACCAAAAGCAAAAGTAAATGTATAATCAACTGTTAACAGCCAATGAACTCTCTCCTAAGATCACAATCAACAGATCTGAATCAAGGGCTACAGGATGATTATTTCACTCTTGCAAAGGAAAACTGTAAATGACGCCACAAACACATAAAAACACTCATAGTCTTTTTGTACAAAAGGAGGCGGAATTTAAGCAGAGAAAAGGGGTTATCAGACAGGTACCTATGCTGGTTACAGGCTGCAAAAATCAGAGATCAAAACAAGGCAAAACAGAGCAGAGAACCCCAGCTGCACAAGGCCTAACTGGATCAATGCACCCTCAACACAGAGGTTTTGACATTCAGCGCAGGTAGCCTTCACGGGACCTGCGTTGAAATGCAGAACCTCTTCACAGAGTCTACGCTGAAGGAGAAACAAGAGTTCCTCACTGGGTTCTGGGTCACAGTTTGCTGATTAATCTACGGTTTCAGGCCAAATAAAAGCAACAAGCAAGGTACAATCAAAGGGATGCTTTGAGGGAGGACTAAGATCTATCACAAAGGATCATCAAATCATTTGTGAGTCCATTGTTCAAATCATAGACAAATCCAGTGATTGGATCAAGGCAACAGCTGTCTAATTTGCATCTGAGAATAGCAGATGCAGTTCGATTGTTGCTGTTGAGTCTATGAAACGAACAATGATAGAGACACAAATAAAATGACTAAACAGAAGTCCCCAGCGGAGTCGCCAATTTGTTGTGGGGATAAATGCCTATGCAGGATGATCCTATCCACCTAAGGTGTGACAGTGCCTTAGCAACAAACAGAAACAGCTATTCTAGTATTCCTCCTTTATGAATTAAGAATGAAGAGAGATGGATGGACTAACCGGTGTCTTCCATTTGTCCCTCGATCTGGTTTCTCTTCTCTTTGAGAGTTCCCAGCTACTTGCCTTCTCGCTCGCCCAGCTTCAACAGGTCCCTGCAAGATCACAAGAAGAGAACACTACACAAAGACATAGATTCACATTCATAACTAGTTCAGGATTAGAAATAAACTAAACATACTAATGCAATCGTACATCAAAGATACATCAGTATATAGGAGAAACCAAGATAGCTTTATTGATGAATAACAAGGTTCAGGAGGAGATACAACCAAGAGAGTTCCAATCCAACATCTCCTTCCCAGCAAATGAAATTCCTATCTTCACCTCCCTTCAAAGCATTAAGCACCCAATCATTCCAGTCTCAAACCAACAGCAATTCTTTGCAATAACAAAATTCCAGCCTCCTGAACCTCTGGGTGAGAGATCCATATATAGATGTGAGCAGAGAGGATGAGTCAGCTCATGTTTTGACTTGTGGCTTCTCTCTGTCAGTTCTTGTTTCCACTTGGAGGTTCTTGCTTCCACTTGGACGTTGAGAACCTCTTACTCATCACTAGTCGAATTCACTGAGGCAAGTGTCATTGAGGAAGATTCTGGAAGCTTCCAAGGTCTTGACACCTCGTTGAATGAACTTGCCATTTGTCAATTCCCGCTCAGCGCACCCTGGTAGTGCTTCTACCTGCGTTGCAGTGCAGGTAGCCAGTGCAGACTTTGCATTTCAGCGCAGACAGCTAGTGGAGCCTCTGAATTGATCCTAAATTGACTTGTTTTTGAGCAGTTTCTGGTGGATAACTTCTGTGAATTGTTGTGGTTTGTTAGCCTTGTTCCTCTAGGGGTAGGAACAACATGTTTAGGGACTTTGGATCCCTTAGATTATGGACATTTCATGCTTATAGCTGTAAGGCACAAAAATGTCTATAACACCCCCGTGGCATGTTTTGGGGCTCAAAGCCCATGTTTTGACCAAATAATGTTGTAAAGCCCCGCGAATTGCAGGTGCGAAAGCATGTTAGAGTCATAGGGTTGTTCACCCTAGTTTTGGGTGTAGTGTCGGCCTACCCATGGTTCGCAGACCATTTGATTGTATAAATAGAGTAAGGCTCTAAATGTAAAAGGCAACGAATGGAGAATATAATGGCATAGAAGAATAGAGAAGTCTAAGTAATTGAGTCGCAAGTGTGAAGTGTGTCTTGGGTCATAGAGTACGAGAAGGCTCTACAGCTGAGTGTGTGTTATGAAACTAGCTCAAGAAAAGATAGAAAAGATAGATCAACGCCTTACAATTCAGCCTCTTCGAGGGGGCAACCTCCTTTACATTACATAAATGAACAATTCTTGGATGATACAAATGACAAAACGTCCTTTCTATATATAGGAGTCTAAGGAGTCACAATATAATCCAGCCGACCTAACAATAATAATATAAAGCCACAAAAATAACAATAGAGGGATTCTATGGGGCACAGAAATAACAATATGGGGGTAATAGGGGCACAACAATATAAATAAGGGGTATAAATACAATAGTAATGGGGTAATCACTAGTATTATAGGGACCCAACATGCCCCTCTACTTCAAAAAAGTGTTGTCCTCAACGCTTGAGTAGTTCTGAATACTTCTGCATAAAATTCTCATCCTCCCATGTGGAATCTTCAGCGGATAAGTTCTTACACTTGATAAGATACTCTGAAATTGATCGATTTCGTAGCTGTCGAGTTCTTGTTTCTGTGACTGCTTCTGGTTCCAATATAATTTTTCCTTCCTCCTCAAGTTCTGGCAATATTGTTTGAATTGGTATCTTGTCACCTATAACCTTCTTTAAACATGAAACATGGAAAACTGGGTGCAATCGAGAAGCTGCAGGAAGCTCCAATTTGTATGCCATAGTACCAATCTTTCGCAACACCTTGTACGGACCATAATACTTTGGTGATAATTTATTATCCTTCTTAGCTTGCTTTAGGGACATTTGCTTATATGGTTGTAGCCGTAGGAATACCCAATCACCTACATCAAAACTTCTTTCACTGCAATGTTGATCTGCCTGTTGTTTCATTCTATTTTGTGCCAACACGAGGTTATCCTTTAAGAGCTGGAGGACTTGTTGATGATGTTCAATGTGATGTTCCACTGCCTGAACCTTAGAATTTTCTCTTAAATATGATGTGATGGATGGTGGTTGATACCCATAAAGTGCCATAAATGGGGTCATTTTTGTTGCTGTATGGAAGGAAGTGTTATACCACCATTCAGCTAGAGGCAACCATTTGACCCATTGTGTCTGTTTATCAGATACAAAGCAACGAAGATATCCTTCCAAACATTTGTTTACTATCTCACTTTGCCCATCAGATTGAGGATGATAAGATGAGCTATGAGCTAACTGAGTGCCAAGACAAGAAAATAATTATGTCCAAAAATTTCCAGTGAAAATGGGATCTCTGTCACTTACAATAATCTTTGGGTTTCCATGTAGCTTTTGAACTGTTTCCATAAATGCAGTAGAAACTATACTGGATTTAAATGGATGTGATAATGCACAAAAGTGTGCATACTTGGTAAGTCTATCAACTACCACCATGATGACATTCTTTCCCTCAGACTTGGGTAAACCTATGATAAAATCGATTGAAACCTCCTCCCAACGTTGGCTTGGAATGGATAAAGGTTTTAATAGACCCGGTGTCTTAATTGTTTCAACTTTATTTTGTTGGCAAACCAAACATTCTTCCACAAACTTTTGAATATCTTATTTAAGGCCATCCCAAAAAAATTCCTTCTTAACCCTGTGGTATGTTTTTAAAAATCCTGAGTGCCCTCCTAAGGGAGAAGTGTGCAATTCCATAAGAATCTTTTGTTTTAGCTGGGAATTCTTACAGAGGTATAACCGATCTTTGTACCATAACGAATCATTTTGCCAACTAAATGTATCAAAAGTACTGGAATCTTGTTGTAGCTTTCGAATAAGTGCCCACACTTCTTCGTCATTCTTCCATTCCTCCCTTGCTTCGTTTATCCAATCTGGTTGGATAATAGAAATGGCACACAACAATGCTTCCACATCCTCATCCCTTCTTGAGAGTGCATCTGCCACCACATTTTGCTTCCCTTTTTTGTAGATGATTTCAAAGTCATAACCCACATTTTTGTGACCCACTTTTGTTGCTCTTCAGAGGATAATCTTTGTTCTAAAAAGTATTTAAGGCTATCATGATCTGTTTTTACCTTGAAGTGTCTTCCCATTAGGTAGGGTCGCCATTTCTTAAGTGCATGGAGTATTTCCAACATTTGCTTCTCATAAATAGCTTTGATTAAAAACTTTCCCTTGATTGGACGACTTTCAAAAGCAATGGGTCTTTCATCTTGCATTAGAACAGCACCAATTCCATTTCCTGAAGCATCACATTCCACAATAAAGGTTTTTGTGAAGTCCGGTGTAGCTAAGACCGGTGCTTGGCACATTGCCTCTTTAAGATGTTCAAAGGCCTTTGTTGCTTCCAGATTCCATGAAAATGAATCTTTCTTCAATAATGTTGTTAGAGGTTCTGTTATTCTCCCATAATTCTTAACAAACTTGTGATAATACCCTGTCAACCCAAGAAATCCTCGCAGATGCTTTATGGATGTGGGAATTTTCCATTCCTTAATGGCTTTAATTTTTCTAGGGCCTACCTTAACTCCTTCATGAGATACAATATGACCGAAATATTCCACCTCCTGGACTCCAAAGAAACATTTGGATCTTTTTGCATATAATTGTTTCTCCTCCAATAGTTGTAGCACCTTGTCAACATGTTCAACATGATCCTTCCAAGGCTTGTTGTAGATTAGTATATGATCAAAAGGTACTAACACAATTTTTCTAAGGAATGGTTTGAAAATTGAATTCATCAAACCTTGAAATGTTGAAGGTGCATTGGTAAGGCCAAAAGGCATGACCAAAAATTCATAATGACCCTCATGAGTTCTAAATGCCGTTTTCGGAATGTCTTCAATCTTCATTCTGATTTGATGATATCCTGAACGAAGATCCAACTTGGTGAAGTAAATTGATCCATGCAATTCATCCAGTAATTCATCAATAACATGAATGGGGAACTTATCTTTAACAGTGAGCTTGTTGAGCTCCCTATAATCCGGACACATGCGCCATGATCCATCCTTCTTGTGCACCAATACTAGTGGAGCTGAGAAATAACTTTGACTCCGTTGAATTATACCAGCCTCTAGCATTTTTGCAACCATACGTTCAATTTCACTTTTTTGGACATAGGGATATCTGTACGGCCTGATGTTTGGAGGAACACTTCCTGGAATCAAATGAATAGCATGATCATGATCACGCATAGGTGGGAGACTGTTTAGTCAATTTAACGTCTTAAATTGCTCTACATAAATTATCAATCCGGGTATCGTAAACTGATGAAGTGTGGTGCACTATATGTGCTTAGTTAACCTCTTTCTTACTTCGTTGTTTTATAAAGTTATAATGTTCAACTCTTCCTAACCCTCTGCTTCCAACATATAGTACTATGTTAAGCACGATTAAGAAGTAGTCAGAAATAAGTCCAAAAAGTAATCAAGCTCTAAGATGACAAGTAAGAAAAACCACTTTAAAGACCAGTTATAATGTTCAACTCTTCCTAACTCTCTGCTTCCAACATATAGTACTATGTGAAACACGATTAAGAAGTAGTTAGAAATAAGTCTAGAAAGTAATCAAACTTTAAACTTGCAAAGAAAGAGCTTGAAAGAAATAACTTGAAATGAAACTGAAAGCAAAGCATAAAAACCACTTTCTAATGGCACTAGACACCATTCATGCTGCTGCAAATAAAAAGGTAAGAAAATCACTTTAAAAACCAATGATAATGTTTATCTCTTCCTAACTCTCTGCTTCCAACATATGGTACTATGTAAAACACGATTAGGAAGTAGCTAGAGATGAGTTTAAAAAGTGATCAAAAATGAGAAAAATCCACTTTAAAGACTAGTTATAATATTCAGCTCTTTCTAACTCTCTGCTTCTAACATATGGTACTATGTAAAGCACGATTAGAAAGTAGTTAAAGATTAGTCTAAAAAGTACTCAAAGCCAGCTGTAATTTATTAGTATTCTGATCTCTAAAAGATAAACAATTTATGATAAAGAGACCATCAATATGTTAACATACAACTTTGAGAAACTAAACTAGAAGTAAGCTAGAAAATCAAAGTAAAGGCAGCAACTTTGAATCTGTCAACTGAAAATACCATCAGATATAAAGCAAATACAACAAAGACACACAATCCCGGGAGAAAATAAAGTGCAGTAATTCAAACTGTACAAGGCAGGGGCCCCCTACTACCTATGAAATCAAAGCAAAATTAAACACACTTGCATAAATTAAAATTGCATGAATGAAAATCTAATCTACCTTACATTCTACAAAGCAATATTTACAAAATGAATCTAATCTACTTACATCCTAATATGCTCCATGACATCTACTTCACATCTCCTTCCATGTTGAGAACATCAAAGCTTTATTCAATTTCTTCAAAAGTGCAAAGTACAACAAAGCTCTCCAAAGCTTTCAAAAGCCATGGGACTAACAAACTAAAAGGACTAAGAAAAGACTAAAGGAAAGACTAGCAAATGAAGGAGAGAGATCTCCTATTTATACAAAAAGATGAGAGACATCTCATTAATGATAGTCCATGAATCTCTCCCTCTACCTCTAGAGTCCTAATCAAAATAGGAACTGATAAGACACATGTCTTTTGAGAGTTACAATACAATTAGGAGATGTGACACATATCCTCATGATCCCATGATTATTTCCAACCAAATTCGAATTTGGCCTCAGAGTGCCACATAAGGGTCTTCTAGAAGTCTCCTTTCAACCTACACATGTCAACAATCTCAACCCATTTGTTAGGTATAAGCATATGCACATTATTTTCTAATGTTTAACCACAAATTCACTTAAAAGGCTTAGAAATAATAAAGATTGGAAAAACATAAAGGTGGCCCAATAATAATGAAAGTGGGATGAATGTGGTGACATAGTAGTGAAATGGAGGTGATATAATGGACATAATAGAGAAAGTATAATGCAAATGAATGACATTTTCAAGACTCAACAGAGACCTTTTGGAGTCTCAAATACCTTGGAATAATTGTCCAGGACTTTTTGGAGATCTGGAGAAATAGATGATTCCAATGTGGAAACATCTAGCGAACATAATTGTGCAATTACACCTCTTTGCTCCTTTTTTAGAAGCTTTGTCATGCCATTAGAGCTGATTATCTTTCATGGTTTCCCTGCAATACCCCTTAATTCAACTTTCTTTCCTTCCGTAGAAAATTTGATGAAAAGTTCTTGAAAATTAAAAGCTATTGTACCCAAGGATTGTAGCCATTGGACTCCTAGTACAACATCAACACCTCCCATTGGAATGAAAAGCATTGGGCTAGTAAATACATATTCTCCGATGGATAGCTTGATATTATGGCACTTTCTAGAGCAATTTATTGTTCCTCCATTTCCAATCATCACTTGACACTCTGGTGCTGGATATAGGAAGCAATTCAATTCTTTTGCTACCCTACAATGAATAAAATTGTGGGTGCTTCCTGAATCAATCAACACTATTACCTTTTTCTTCTTGATTTGTCCTTCTATCTTGATGGTTTGAGGAGTGGTAATTCCCACCAATGCATTACAAGATATGGTCAGATTTATTTGTTCTTCATCTAGGCTTTGTTCTTGGAGTATATCTTCTTCTTTTGACCTTTCTTGCTCCTTTTCTTCTTCCTCTTCACAATCTATATAGAATAATTTCTTCTCAGCACACTTATGACCTTTAGTGTATTTGCTATCACAACTGTAACAAAGCCCTTTTTCTCTTTTTTCTTCCAATTGCTATGGTGTCAACCTTATAGGTTGTGGAAGACTAGGGGCAACAACACTTCCATATTTATAGTTGTGAGTGGTATGCTTCCTGGTTGCCATAATTTTGCTTTCCATTTTTCTTGCTAACCTGAATGCCTTCTCAAATGAATCAGGTTCCCAAAGGCGAACATCATGTTGGATATTATCCTTTAAAGACCCTATGAACACATCAATCCTATGCTCGCCTGGAATATCTTTTACCCTTATGTTCAATTTTTGGAACTCCTCAATGTGCTCCATTACTGAACCCTTTTGTTTGAGACTTATCAATTGGCTAAAAAAAGTGTTGCTTTTTGTATCTTCATAAGGTGCTATCAATTCTTCCGTAAAAATTGCCCAAGTGATAAATTGTTTACGAGAGCAAAGCCATTGATACCATACAAACTGATTTGGTTCCAAATATACAGTTGCCATACGTACCTTTTGTGCGTTTTGCACATTATTGAGATCGAAGAATTGCTCTATCTGTAATATCCATGTGGCGGGATCCTTGCCAGCAAACTTCCTCATATCGATTTTTGGAATATCATGATTCTTTGATCCAACATTAGCGTCTATGGAATCATGATTAACATTTCTTTTGTTCTCATCATGTGTTTCCTTTACTACCTTTTCACCATTAGTGACCCTTTCTTGTAGCAACTTCTTCAATTCTTCCATGTCTGTCTTTAAATCTATCTTCAAATCTGCCATGTCTCTCTTCAAATCTGTCTTCGAATCATCCATCTTAGCTTCCATGCCCTTTATCTTAGATTCCACGCCATTTATCTTATATTCCACGCCACTTATCTTAGCTTCTGTTAGCTTTTCTGAGCGTGACATTTGTTGCACTTGTTCTTGTAATTTTGATATATCATGTAGCATTTCTTCCTCTTCTTCATGAGTCATGCTAGAGCTTTCAGGTTCCTTACTAGGTGTTTTCATTTTCTTTCCTCGGGGCATCAGTTATGATAATAATGCTTTACTATGCCCTTTGAATTCTGTTAAACCAAGCTTACACAAAAATTTAAAAAAAAACTACACACCTTTTTTTCACTTTATAGAAGCCTGATATTGAATCTGATGTATCTCTGTAATTTCAGATCATCCAGTTCTGAAATTTCTACCTATAGTAGCCTTCTGTGTCCTCTTTCCAATGCCACAAGTCTGAGCCAAATTGGATTCTCCAAGGAAGAGTAATGTGAAATCTCCCATAGTGACTTGCTTTTAGACTGGTTTAGTAGAGCGAACTTGTACGACGTGCCACGAGTCACTGTTTCAACCTTTGAATCTGAAATACACACACAAGAAAGTAAAGTCCGTCCTCTTTTTGTACCTTCTTACAAAATTTCAACCCGATCCCCAGAGAGAAATTTATGACGCTTTTCCCTAGGTCACCTGTTTTGAATGTAATTCAGGAGTTTGCAAAAAGACCAACTTCCTTAGATCATACCTCCGCAAATATCGCGCGAAAAACTCTAAAATTCGGACCCAAGGTTCAACATGATTTCTTCTCAAATGGGTTTTTGTTTACTCTTTTAAAACGTCATAGAAAAAACGTTATAGTGAAAATTCCACGATGACCTGTTTGGAGCAACGAAACCCTAGAATCCAAAGCTCTGATACCAAACGTTATGAAACCAGCTCAAGGAAAGATAGAAAAGATAGATCAATGCCTTAGAATTCAGCCTCTTCGAGGGGGAAACCTCCTTTACATTACATAAATGAACAATTCTTTGATGATACAAATGACAAAACCTCCTTTCTATATATAGGAGTCTAAGGAGTCACAATATAATCCAGCCGACCTAACAATAATAATATAAAGCCACAAAAATAACAATAGAGGGATTCTATGGGGCACAGAAATAACAATATGGGGGTAATAGGGACACAACAATATAAATAAGGGGTATAACTAGAATAGTAATGGGTTAATCACTAGTATTATAGGGACCTAACACTGTGCAGAGGCCTAGAAGTCCATAGCTGAGTGTGCGGACCCCTACAGCTGAGTGCGCAGGGCGGAGTCGAGTCTGTAAATGAGGAAGAGAATAATAAAGAGAAGTTTTATCTAAATTCTATGCATCTATTCTTGAGTTATTACATGCTTGATATCAATTGGAAAAATATTGTTTATTTAATGCGTGCACCTGTATGAATGATTTATATTACTAAGTATAACTTAACGCATACAAGTAGGCTAAGTTAAATCAACTAACAATGGAATACTAGTAAGGGCTTGGGTAAGAACAGCGTTCGACCCCAGATGTTATAGACATTTTTGTGCCTTACAGCATGAAGCATGAAATGTCCATAATCTAAGGGATCCAAAGTCCCTAAACATGTTGTTCCTACCCCTAGAGGAACAAGGTCAGTAAACCACATCACTAAATATCAGTTCTCCACCTGAAAACACTCAAAAACAAGCTAATTCTGGATCATGTCAACTGCTCCACTGAGCATCTGCGCTGAATGTCAACTGCTCCACTGTGTACCTGCGCTGAATGTCAACTGCAAAGAAGGCTACCTGCGCTGGGCGAGTTGGGACATGTGGCACAGTCATTCCTCAAGGTGTCAATGCCCAGGAAGCTTCCAAAATGACACTTGGATCAAGGAATTCGACTGGTGATGAGTAAGAGGGTCTAGATATCCAAGTGGAAGCAAGAACCTCCAAGTGGACTCAAGAACTGAAGAATAACTGAAGTGAGAGAGGACACTAGTCAGCTTCATGCCAACCTCAAGCTGACTCATCCTTTCTCCAAAACTCCTATATATAGAGCTCTCTCATGAGGTCTAAGGAGGCTGGAATCTTGTGAATGTAAGGAAGTGTTGTTGGTTTGAGTATAGAACTATTGGGTGATTTGCTTTGAAGGAGGTGAAGAGGAGATTTCTTTCTGCTGGGAGGTGATGCTGGATTGGGCCTCTTATGGTTGTATCACTTCCTGAACTTTACTTCTTCCATTAATAAAGCATTTGAGGTTCTTCTATATGCATGTGTCTCAATGGTGTATTGTTATACTTGTGTATTTGATTTATTCTAATCCTTGAATCAATTATGAATGTATGCTTCTTGTAGTTTCCCTTTCTTGCTATTTTGCAGGATCTTGGTGTAGCCGGGCCAGTGAAAGAGCAAGGAGCTGGGAGCAAGCAGCAAGGAGAGAAGATTGGATCAACCATTAGCGAAAGACATCGGTTAGTGGATCTCTTTCTCCCCTATTTTACTTTCATAAAGAAGAAACCTTAGATAGCTTTGCTTCGATTGTTGCTGAGGTACTATCACCCTTAGAGTGGGATAGGGTCATTCCGTATTGGATACTTTTCCCAACAACACCAGAGTAGGGTTACCCAAAGGCAACATCTCAGGATGCGAGGTACGGGTAAGTGCGTGTAGTGATGTGCACGCAAGGTTGAGCCGCGGACCACTTAGACTCATCAGACATCCCCAGGGTGCAGAAACCTGGTTCTAGCACCCTTCCATACTACTTCGAGTGAGACCTCACTCAGCACTCCGTAGACTTTTGCCAAAAGGGCTAGTAGCATCGGGATTTGTTAGCTAAATCACCTCTGAACCTGGGTCAAGCCCCAACAAGCCAAAAAATGGTTCCATTGTCGAGAATAGGATATTCATAAGGGATGCGTCATGTCGTATCATTGGAATCCAACAAAGAAAGAAATTGAAGGGTGGTTGGACAGAAAAATTCACGAGTTTGCGACGCAGAAAAATAGAAATCTGTGAGCGTCGAAGGAACAGTGGTTAGAGCACTACTTATATACGAAAATCCACGAAATTTTCCTTGCATCCTTGCCCTTTGAGTTGTATGAGTGGATCACAAGGCGAGCAGATAGTCAGGGAAGGTGTAGGCTCAACAAACCTATTGTGTGGACTCTAGAGTTGTTGCACAAACTAGGAGCATCGGAAGATAAGATCGCGCACGCTGTGGACCATTGGCTCGATTGAATTATAGGAGGGTTTATCATCGAATTCGTGGTAGATAGGATAGTCAACTATAGCAAGGCAGAACGACGATTCCTCAAAGGACTGTGAGGTAAGTACATTACATCTTTGAACACTTGGATTAAAATGCTATTGTGTGAAAAGCGGGTTATGCGAATAAATTGATTTTTTTGGTTACGTGAAGTGGGAGGATCTACAGAAATGGAAATAGTGAAGAATTAGAGCCTAGTCCCTTGATTTCACCTCGACAAGAAAGCGAGGAAGATCTCGTGAAGGTTTCACCCAGGAGTGTGATCAGTCTGATAAGGCAGCGAATTCCATGCATACCACCTCCACCTACACCACCACCAGCTTCACCATCTTCACCCGCATCTTCACCCACACAACCTCCACCACCACCATAATTCAATATGGAAAGTGTGATAAAATTTTCAGTTTTCAAAGGAGTAGGGAACGAAGATCTGGACAAATTTTGGTTCGTGGTAAAGGCTATCTGGGAAGTGCAAGGAGTCACAGATAACAAAATAAAGAGGGAAACATTGGTAAGTGTGTTGTAGGATCGCGCACTAACATGGTACATTAAGCATTCTAATGACCATCCAAACGCGGGGATCATAGATATCCAGGCTATGCTGAACAGGGAATTTAGCAGGCCAAAATTAGAGACACTATCGATTATCAGGTTTAAGGAAATTGTGATGCTTCCAGGCGAGACCCCCTGGGAGCTAGATCAGAGACTGAAGGTTATGATTTGTGAAGCCAACATGATCTTGACAGATGGGCAACACCTCGCATGGTTTGTAGCGTCACTAATGCTGCATAAGAATATCGTGTTGTCATAGCATAAGCTATCTACTCAGGCCGAAGCCTTGGAGATTGCAATGAGATTGCATGAGACCCCAATACATGATCCTAGCCTGAGAGTGCAACAGATCCATGCATAGTTGAAAAACTTGTGTCTCAAGATGTAGAGCTTGAAACAAGATAGAAAAGCTCACCCAGAAGCGCACGAGGATGTATGGTGCATAAAATGTAAAGGCTAGGGACATGACAAGGACCATTGTACATTCTTTGAGAAGTACCTGGTGGGAGGAGGACCAATTCCCCTGAGAATAGAGGCACAGGCAGGACCAAGCAGGATGCCTACATTATGGTGCGTGATTTATCAGATAGGGAGGAAGCATGCTATAGATAATTGCTACCTATTACAAAAGTATACACAGACATCCTAGAAATTGTTCTGTAATTTTTATAGGTCGGTAGGCCATGATGAGCACACCTGTAGAAGTTATGAACTGGTGATGGATTAGACTCCTACCTACATAGTTCAGTCTAAAACATGATCCCTCAATCAAAATGCAGGGATGGCGCACACTGGATTTCAAGGGCGCGGATGAGGTCGAGGTGGAATGGGACCAGGATGGGGTCATAGAAAGCTAATTTGTTACAATTGCGGAGGGTCAAGGCATTATGCCCACGATTGTACAAATCTGACGAGAGAACCATGTTTATATTATACCCAGTTTGATCTTGAGATGGAGGACTACCCCACACTGATAGCAAGGTTGCGTGATAAAGGAATACTCCAGCCTCCCGCAACTCATAACCTACAAATGATGAGGTCTGAGCTGAGCAAGAAGGACCCAAATGTAAACATCGTTCTTCGAAGTGGCATCACAACAGGAGATGACAAAGGTAAGTAGCCAGAACAAAGTGCCTCAATTTGCAAGGCTCCAACAAAGGAACGAGAGTTCGATTTAGAGCGCGCGAAGGAGACATTCATGGAAGCTAAGAAGAGCTTCATGGAGGCCTCCACTTCAAGTAATAAAGACAAACTAGAATTGGAGACGGACCCATTAAAGCTTACTACCTTTCTGGAGACATGCAGGAAGCTGCTCCATGACAACAAGGTTGTGAAGGGACTGCAAGAACTCATCACTAGATGTGGTGGATCAGGAGAACTGCGCATAGTCTAGAAGCTTGTGAAGCACACAATGTGAATAGGAAGGGAGATGAGATTAACTGTGAAAATCGGGGAATATGAAATGGATCAAGTGATTTTGGATTTAGGATCGAATGTGAACGTACTGCCAAAGCAAACAAGGGAACGCATGGGCAGACCCATGTTGCAATGGTCTCCTATTCAATTGAGAATGGTGAACCAGCAAAAGATCCTACCAATGGGGAGATTGCAGGGAATAATGGTAGACATCGAAGGTGTGAGTGCGCTTGTAGATTTCGAAGTGACAGAGATTGTTGATGATAGAAATCCCTATCTCACGCTACTGGGAATGGATTGGGCCACTGATATGAATGGAGTGATAAATCTAAAGAAGCGCAAGATGATTTTTTATAAAAATTCATTGTGCATAGTGGTACCTCTAGACCCCGTGGAAGGATCATGTTACACAGAGCTAGTGTGCGATGACGATCTAGACTGTATCTACAAGGTAACTGCTCAGGAATAGGATTGGGTGAATCCTACAATAGATGGAAGTATTTTGTGGGAGCGTGAAAGCTCCTACACATCAGATTCAGACGAGGAAATAGAATGATGGCAGAATCGGTTGCATGAGGTAACCACACTCAATTGCAACATGATGATAAAGTCACTATGCTGTGTAGAAATAGAAGCAAGAGATCTGCCTATGTATGATGGACTGACCGCGGTAGATGATTTCCTGAAAAAAAATTGAAAGAGAAGTACCAGAACAATAGCGTTTCAACGCTCTAAAATGGGCAGTGCGCTATGCTCGCAAGGTGGTGGGGTACGCACCAATAGAATTTTGAGGACTGGCGGGAAGGATGATGCTCATATGGTTTAGAAAGCCTTAGATACGGATGGTCTTTGGGTATGATGAATGAAACAGCCTGCGCCCCCACCTTTCCATATGGGTATGGGCATATGGTACGTAGCCTACATGAACACACACCATCCTCATGATAGTAAATAGGAAAAACAAGCAGGAGCGGGCAAGACGAGGGTGCGAATGATGACATATGATAATACTAAGTGCACCAAATATTATATGTGGGGAAACCTTTGACAAGGTGTGAGAAGTGTTGAACATGGTCCCCCATGTGAGACGCACTGATTGGGACCTATGCGTACCAGCGGTTCTATGGGCTTATAGGACCATGTGCAAAAAGCTAACCGCACGAGCACTTCCGACTCTGAAGTATTAAGTAGATGCTGTAATCTTTATGGAGCATGCAAAGCCTAGCCCGCACATAGCAGCACCCATAGATACGACGACCTGTGAAGCCCGGAATGGAGGAATCATACAACTGTGCGAAATAGAACACATAGAACTTGAGGAAGAAATATGACATGGAAACTCTAGAATCCACGAACTTGAAAAAGAAAGGGTAAAATTAAGAAAGAAAAGCATTGTGATGGACATGGAGGTCAAGAAGCTGGGGGGTGAGATAAAGGAAGCATTTTTCGAAGAACCTAGGATGGTAAGGCAAGGTGCATACAATCATATTGTCATGTTTGAGAACTATCGCCGTCAAATGGTTAGTTTGCTGCCTTGGCTTAGACCGCATATTGCCAAATGTAGTGACTAGGGTAGCACGTTGCAAGTGGTAAAGTGCGTGATGCCGACCACAACAATGGAAGGTTGGGATTCTTTGCGAGCCATGGTGGAGGACAAGATGGAGCCCCACATGGGTGGTGTGACCACCTGACTAACTGTAGGAAGGATAGTCTTAGCACTCTAGGTAGTTGAAAGGAAGCGTGGGACTATAAACTATTCTACGTGGAAGTTGCGCAATATTAAGGATGTGCGCAACTACAGAGCGTCACAGGTTTCACGCTCGTGCACAGAGGGCTATGCTCCTGCGTGGGTTGGCTGGAAAGTGACTGTTGAAGTCACTATTCACAATGGGATGCTCGATTTCAAGCCAAATGGAGTGGGCGACGGGCATTTAAGACGCGATTTATGGGCAAGATTTGGGAAAATAGGCCGCCAAGAAAGTATTAATGAACTGGAATTGGGGGGAACGGTTAAATTCGAATTCAAAAGGTGCTTTAAAACACAAAAGGCTTCACAGAAAGTAGCACTTGGTCATTTTAGAATTGAGTGATTGAGCATCGCACTAAGCATTGAGAGCCGAGTGATAATTGAGCCCCTGACTTTGCGAGTGACAGAATATAGCCTAGATACGATGACAACAGCTAAGGATGGTTTGGGAATTGAAGAGGAAACCACCGGTGAGGCTACATAGACCACAATGGTGGAGGATGTTCTAGAAGGCACTGGGGTTGTGGCAGAGATCCTCAAATCACTGCGAACGCCGAGGCCCAAGAAAGATAAACAAGCAATGGTCCCCATACGCGTGTCCCCGAGGAACCCACTATGCAACAAGCTACCAATGGCAAAAAAAGGGAAAGTTGTCATGATCGACATAGATGAGGAAGAAGAATAGTTGTAGGCCCTGAACATCACAGCAGAAGAAGACGAATGTTAGGCGAAATATATGTCGTAATAATAGCATTGTAGTACAGTTGCCATCCTATTTACTTGTCAATCCGGGTTACGTAAGCTGACGAAGCATGTGCACTATATATGCAAGACTGAAGTAGAACTAATCTAGTATAATCTACATTATTGAAATCAACTTAATCTATGAACATAGATTTACATGAAGGAAAAACATTACAACATGTGAAGAGTTAACAACAAATGACATATGTGAGCTCACATCCATAAATCAATATTCCATTAATCAAATGACAAACATGAAATCATAACAATGAAAGAATCTAAGACTAATCAATCTTCTTAAAATTTCCAACTGTCCTCCCCTCCCTATGGAGAGGGAAAACTCCTTTATACATGAGAGTATTTGAAGATAAGATAGGAATGCATTAATTACATACCCACTATTCTCTAAACTACTCTTAACCACTTTCCCATTATTACAAAATATAGTTCCTTCAAATCCTCCACACATCTTTTACATATCTTAAATAAGATATGCCAACCAAACATTCCATGGTCTTCTCCTTAAGAATAGGCTTGAATAACTATCTCCCTGAAATGGTCGAGGAGATATTCGAGAAGTCTCTTTGAATTAATCATTCTCATATTACTACATATTACAAAGCTCACCCATATTTGAGATATATATGAAAACATGCATATTTTCTAATATTAATCATAAATTCACTCTTAATACTAAAATGCATAGATTGGAAAATAATAATATGAAACCCAAATGAATTTATGAAAATGATATGATGAAGGGTTTAATAGGACGATGTAATGTAAGGAATAGTGAAGGGAAAGGGGGATGAAAAAGTGACATTTCTGAGTCCTAACATCCCCCCAACTGAAGTTGTTGCATGTCCTCATGCAACCATGCATGGATCGTATGAGGAATTTTTGGCATCTAAACTTTGGCTTTGATTGATGATGTCTTTTTAATAATGAATGTTTCCAAGATATGTGAAAGATGTGAGTAACAGATTGTGAGTAACAGTTGGCACTTTCCTATGGTTAGTTCTTGTGTAACAACCATGAATATAAGAATGTTGGTTCTTATGTTAACAACATCCATTTAATTATTTTTCTTGCTGGAATAATAATGTAACCAAAAACTTCATTGGAAATCATAAGATATCAATGTGCATGATAAAACATCACTGTGTTTAATAAAGTCATTTCTCTGTCTTTTATGAATCATGCCAATATGTATATCAATGCATATGAAGCAAAGTGCAAGAGGGGATCGTTGGAAAAGAAATTTTGGTGAATGGCAAATGGGATGAAAATGGAATGATGGTAGTAAATATGTGGTGACTATGAATATAGTTCCCCCTCCCCCCCAACTGAAGTTGCTGCATGTCCTCATGCAACATAGTGTAGGTCATGGAAGGGAAAAGGAAATGGAGTATGGCGAGGAAATTTTCCAAAATATTCAAGTCAGCATATAAATAATTGCATGATTAAAGCTTAGAAAATAACATACCTCCACTCACCCAAAAAGTAGTTGAACTATGCAACAGGAATGGAGTTGTTGCAATTGCTGGATCAAGAAAACGTGACTCGTGCAGGAGCTGCAACTACACTGCTGTAACTGCAACTGCTGTAATAGCAACTGCTGGGACTGTTGTAATAGCAACTACTATAACTGTTGTAACTACAACTGCTGAGACTGCTGTAATAGTAACTGCTGTAACTGCTGTAATAGCAACTGCTATAACTGCAACTGCTAGAACAACTGAGGGAGTGAGGAAAAAGTGCATAGTCTTCACCAATGCGAGGAAACTCACCATTGATGTCAATGAGTGCCAAGGTGCCTGAGTACATCTTGCAAAGTGCGAATGGATGTGCTGAGGTCAAGCCACTTGCAAGATTTGAGGATCAAGGGACATTGATGTATTCCCATGATTGTCAGCGAGAGAACTTGTCGTTAAGGCATTCAAGCCTCTAGGTACTCAAAATGGACTCAAGTCTATTTCCTAAATAAGGTGCCGAGGTCGATGGGGCAAGACTGGTTGAAAGGTGGCCCTTAAGGAATCCCACATTAGTCAACGCGAGTTACTATAAAAGGAGTTGGTAGGACTATAAGAAAGATCTCAGTAGCAACATAGTTTATGGAAAGGAAATTGAGGCAATGGAATCATGGAAAGGGAGTTTGTTTTATTGAAAAGGAAAACTGGAAAGGAAAAGATGAACTGAAAAAGATAAGGGAAATTATTTATGCTGCTCAGAAAAATAGGCATATGTGAAGTCACAATGGATTAGGTAATGGAAGATGGGCTTCAACACAGGTATGATCAATATTCTTGGAAGGAAAAATGTGGGTAACAAATCATGACGCATAAGTTTTTTTTCAAGTAGTGGAAAATGTCATGACATGCGTGAGAATAACCTCCTTCAAGTTGTCAACAAGTCATGTTTTCATTTGTTTTTTCACTGGAAAACTTTATGATTCGGAAGAATCTCTTCGGCATAAGAATTGATCGTCTGTGCACTTGAAAAAGCTTAGTACAGATCCTGCATGAAAAATTGTAAGAAAATCGAAAAAAAAAAACATAACATGTCTAGAGAATAGGTACGAATATGGCAAGAAAATAAAATGTTTTTGTACCTGTTTCCATTGTGCACTTGTGTTTCATCGTCATGCAACTTGAGGAGATTTGAGAGAAACAAATCATCATAAAGTGTAAAAACATGTTGGAGATTGTGTTGAGGAAATGTCCATTTACAATGCTTTGAACATTATTTATTATCTACCTACGAGCTCTCCATATTACAAGGGAAATTCCAAATTCAAATATACTAGGACAAAAATAAGGTTGTACTCATGCCCTAGCAGGAAATCCCTAAGATTGAGTTACTCCTAGCAATAGAAAGAAACAATGAGTTTGGTCTGCGGGCTATTCTCCATGCTCCTACATAAAACATATTGCATCATTGCTAAGAGTTTCAAAGAGTGGAGTGGCACAACATGGCCGTCATGAGTTTCAAATTAGGGAAGTGAAATAGCTTAAGACTTGGGCCATGTTTAAAGTAATGATTATAATGATTTATAAGTGAACCATTACGGCCTTTTTCAGATTATAAGTGTTTCTTGCCGCCGACTTAATAAGATCAATGTCTTCTCGAATCTCTTTCTGATTCTAAGCAGAGACTCCATCTAAGGTCAAATAAAAGAAGCGATAGAGGCAGCCCATTAAACCATCAACCATGCTATTCGTGGTGAGTGTAGTCCTCTGCCCATGTGTGGGGGCATAGGATTCTAATTACTGTTCCTTGATCCATGTAGAACTAGTGTCAATGGTGCCATGAAGAAACAGAAATGAATATCAATCTTGATCATCAACTATTTTACCATTTCTTGTGCATCCATCAATCTGAAGATATACTCTGCTGGAAAGACTCAGAAAATCCCAAGTGGACAGTTGATTTTGAAATAACTGAAGATGAAAAGTATGTTTTTTTTATCTATTACAAAAATCTGCAACCCTGTGAACAGACTATTTTATTGTGATCTCACCGCTCTTCCTTAATGCATTGAAGGTTTTAAACTTCAATGCTGGTCAATCAGTTTCGGGTTCGATTCGCATGGCCATTGTTAAACCCAACCTGCCAAATGCGTGACCAAGAAGAGGAAATAGTAGGGATAGACGAGGCTGCGTCAAATGCCCTGTGTGATCACATAAGAAAGCATGGATTCAAAGGCCACCTGTTCTTAGACACAATAATTTCATTTCTCTCCAAAGAATACCCGCTTCACAAGATCGTGCTCTCTCAGAGCTCTTATTTATTATCATTACTCTCTGGGCCTTGGAAAGAGAACGGGAAGGAGATGCTTCCTTTCCAAAAACTGATTGATAACTTTGAAGCACAATATGATCTTGTTTCAAATGATGGTTTTGTGTTCACTTTCCGAACCAATACCGAAACTAGTTGGGGTAATTTGTTCACTACTTTTGGAGTAGCTCCAGCTCCGGTCCAAATCATCAAATGAGGAAACTCATTTTTTGAAGATATCTTTTCATTTTCAATGCAACCAAATGAGTTTCTAGAGCAGCAAGCTTATCTGAAAATAATATTGTAGTAAATTCAACAGGGACCTGCTGTCCACAGAAAACACCAAAGCTAGCAACTGTAGTGACACCATGATACCTCTTGTGAGCAAGTGTTGCATGGGAAATATTAAGAGTGCTCTTAACATTATTTTCCTCAAGAAACATCTTAGCACGTGAATCAAGATCAGATATCTTGTCAAACAATGCTTTGGTTTCATCCGGGACCAAAGAAGCTACAGCAAAAATAATTTTCCCAGGCTTACGTTTCTCTGGTACAACCACTTCATAGTCTCCCTTTGCAATAGCTCGCAGATCATCCAACACATGGTTCAAAACATGTTCAAATGGGACCTCATTCGCAGTGAGATATTCTGCATTTGCAAATAATATTTCTTTGAGCCGTCGTTCCCACCTGGACCAATATTTTGCGTAGGAACCCTTAGCACAGTCCAACTTTCCATGCCTGTTAGTGTGAAGCTTATATAAATTTAGTCTTTCATCCAAGATACCTTTAATTGAATCAGGAAAAGGATCCCTGTCAGGCTTCAACAAAGGCATCTTAACAAGCAAGCCAAAATGTTCATGTAGTTCTATCTCAAATTCACTCCTACTCTTCCCCTCATAGAGATTGTAAAACATGAGTAGAACATAGCCAGCATATCCAGACTACCTGGGTGGTTAACTCGCTGAAGAACACGAAACATGAAGAGTGCCAAAGCATCAATAGGAAAAGGATGTAGACATAAATCACGCAACCGTTTTAAGCTTTGTGGATGTAGACATAAATCGTGCAACTGTCTTCCCTCTTGGGGCAATTGACAATATCGAATGACACAATTTTCCTCACTGGTCCGATATCTTCTTGATTTTCCTGATTTTCTTGATGATATTTCTGCCAGATTTTCACCTCATCCTCGAGATTTTCTTCGTGATTGGACATCTAAAGCATGAGATTATAATCAGAATGTTAACGATATTCCTGAAATACAGATTCGTGATGGCGGCGGCTCCTGATAGTGACGCTCATATCAATATGTTTTCAATAAGGCTAAATGAGCGAGATCCGAGCAGAGGACAACTAGTTATCAATCAATATAGTTATTTCACGTCTAAGGCCAAGCCTCCATTGCAGTTCTCTATTCTAGACCTCTAATGTTCTCAGAAAGCTTCATATGTGGATGAAAAACATCCAGGGAGGTTCAAAATAAAGGTTGAAGCATGATTCATATCATGCGAGTATGTGACTTTCATGGGGCATAGGTCATTCTTTAAAATAAAAGGTTAAAGGGGAGGGTGGAAAGAAGTAGCTAAACCTCAAAGTTTTTTGATGCAGACAATAATAGGAGGTAACTTCCTCTTTTTAGAATGAAGCTCGAGGTAGACCTCGCATGCAGATACGAAACCAATGGCTATTCTTGATTCATTTATTTACAATAACAAAAGAAAGCAAGTGGTGAGAAAAACCCATAAAAGGTAAGGCTCTAATTTTTAGCACAAAAATGTACGTAATTGATGCTACCGACATAGGATAGCAATGGCATCCATAGGGGTTAGTTGCATTCAAGCAAGTTAATCCAATATGAGAAAGATCTTCATCATCCCTATTTTCTGATCCTCGCAATTGCATGAAGTGTAGAGGAGAGCATACTTATTAACACTAGAGGAAAAAAACATTATTTATTCATTAACCTGTCTACCCTATGCTAATTAAAAATTAAAAAAAAAGTTACGTGTAGTCAAATAGCCAATGTAACCATCCACGCAACAATATTACGAATGTGTTATCTTTCATTTTTGCGCATAATGATAATTGGAAATGTAGACGAACGTGCGAAATCTATTGCTAAAACTCTACATTAATAAAATAAAAAGGAAAATTAAATGCATCTAACCTGGTGCTCGCTTGAAACCATCGTTCAATATAGCTTTCGTAGGCCGAACTTTCTTCGCTCTGATCATGTTGCAACATCTCATTGTCCTCCTTGACTTCTTGCTCGCATAATTGTTTTTCATTGAACATGCAGGATTCGTCGTTTGTTGCTGGAGCAATAATAAAGTTCTGGACTACTATCAAGATCTCCTCTTTGTGAGAAGAGGAGATCCCGACTTTCGCAAGGATCTGAGAAAGTTGATCCAAGCTGACACTCATAGTTAAATCATATTGCAAAAATCATTCTTACAACACCCAAATCAACTAAAAAAAATTGAGAATCAAACTTGCTAACATAGACAAAAACCTCTTCACAGTTGTGGAAATTGAAATTGCAAAAATTGAAAGTCACACTCACACTTTTCATGCTTTGTTCTAAATAAGGCTGATGTCTCACCTTAGAGTAACATGTTGGCAAGGAGAACATGAGGAGTCTACACTCAAGTAGCTGCTATGACCCTTTACCAACACATGCAGACACACTTGCAGAAATTGAAAATTACGCTACCCTACATGCCCTTACCCATATGTCACCTCAGAGTTAGGAGCATGATTAATCATATTTGCATGAAAAATAAATTGATACCTCAATCCCTTGTGTTTCCTTGGCAATGACACCAAAATGTTAGGCGAAATATATGTCGTAATAATAGCATTGTAGTACAGTTGCCCAACTATTTACTTGTCAATCTGGGGTACGTAAGCTGACGAAACACGTGCACTATATATGCAGGACTGAAGTAGAACTAATCTAGTCTAATCTACATTGCTGAAATCAACTTAATCTATGAATGGAGATTTGCATGAAAGAAAAGCATTACAACATGTGAAGAGTTAACAACAAATGACATATGTGAGCTCACATCCATAAATCAATATTACAATAATCAAATGACAAACATGAAAGCATAACAATGAAAGAATCTAAGACTAATCAATCTTCTTACAATTTCCAACTGTCCTCCCCTCCCTATGGAGAGGGAGCACTCTCCTTTATACATGAGAGTATTTGAAGATAAGATAAGAATGCATTAATTACATACCCACTATTCTCTCAACTACTCTTAACCACTTTCCCATTATTACAAAATATAGTTCCTTCAAATCCTCCACACATCTTTTACACATCTTAATTAAGATATGCCAACCAAACATTCCATGGTCTTCTCCTTAAGAATAGGCTTGAATAACTATCTCCCTAAAATGGTGGAGGAGATATTCGAGAAGTCTCTTTGAATTAATCATTCTCATATTCCTACATATTACAAAGCTCACCCATATTTGAGATATATATGAAAACATGTATATTTTCTAATATTAATCATAAATTCACTCTTAATACTAAAATGAATAGATTGGAAAATAATAATATGAAACCCAAATGAATTTATGAAAATGATATGAAGAAGGGTTTAATAGGACGATGGAATGTAAGGAATAGTGAAGGGAAAGGTGGATGAAAAAGTGACATTTCTGAGTCCTAACATCCCCCCAACTGAAGTTGTTGCATGTCCTCATGCAACCATGCATGGATCATATGAGGAATTTTTGGCATCTGAACTTTGGCTTTGATTGATGATGTCTTTTTAATAATGAATGTTTCCAGGATATGTGAAAGATGTGAGTAACAGCTGGCACTTTCCTATGGTTAGTTCTTGTGTAACAACCATGAATATAAGAATGTTGGTTCTTATGTTAACAACATTCGTTTAATTATTTTTCTTGCTGGAATAATAATGTAACCACAAAATTCATTGGAAATCATAAGCTATCAATGTGCATGAGAGAACATCACTGAGTGTAAGAATGTGGTTTCTTTGTCTTTTATGAATCATGCCAATATGTATATCAATGCATATGAAGCAAAGTGCAAGAGGGGATCGTTAGAAAAGAAATTTTGGTGAATGGCGAATAAGATGAAAATGGAATGATGATAGTGGGGAAATGGAATGATGGTAATAAATATGTGGTGACTATGAATATAGTTCCCCCTCCCCCCAACTGAAGTTGTTGCATTTCCTCATGCAACATAGTGTAGGTAATGGAAGGGAAAAGGAAATGGAGTATGGCAAGGAAATTTTCCAAAATATTCAAGTCAACATATAAGGAATTGCACGATTAAAACTTAGAAAATAATGTACCTCCACTCACCCAAAAAGTAGATGAACTATGCCATAGGAATGGAGTTGTTGAAACTGCTGGATCAAGAAAACGTGACTGGTGCGAGAGCTGCAACTGCACTATTGTAACTGCAACTGTTGGGACTGATATTATAGCAACTGCTATAACTGCTGTAATAGCAACTGCTAGGACTATTGTAATAGCAACTGTTGTAACTGCTATAACTGCAACTGATGGGACTACTGTAATAGCAACTGCTGTAACTGCTATAACTAAAACCGCTGGGACTACTGTAATAGCAACTGCTGTAACGACTTTAATAGCAACTGTTGTAACTGCAACTGCTAGAAAAACTAAGGGAGTGAGGAAAAAGTGCATAGTCTTCACCTGCTACAAACCCGATGGTACAATTCTAATCATGCGAATGAATGTGTCGATGTCGAGCATGAATAGAAATAATTGGATTACCGACCATTGATGGATGTCATTAACTAATGCGAGGCAACTCACCATTGATGTCAATGAGTGCCAAGTTACCTGAGTACATCTTGCAAATTGTGAATGGATGTGCTGAGGTCGAGCCACTTGCAATATTTGAAGATCAAGGGACATTGATGTATTCCCATGATCGTCAGCGAGAGAACTTTCCATTAAGGCATGCAAGCCTTTAGGTACTCAAAATGGACTCTAGTCTATATCCCAGATAAGGTGCTGAGGTCGATGGGGAAAGACTGGTTGGAAGGTGGCCCTTAAGGAATCCCACATCATTGAACGTGAGTTATTATAAAAGGAGTTGGTAGGACTATAAGATCTCAATAGAAACATAGTTTATGGAAAGGAAATTGAGGCAGTGGAATCATGGAAAGGGAGTTTGTTTTATTGAAAAGGAAAACTGGACAGGAAATATGAACTAAAAAGATAGGGGAAATTATGTATGCTACTCAGAAAAATAGGCATATGTGAAGTCATGATGGATTAGGTAATGGAAGATGGGCTTCAACACGGGGATGATCAATATGCTTGGAAGGAGAAATGTGGGTAACAAATCATGACACAAAAGTTTTTTTTGCGAGTAGTGGAAAATGTCATGACATGCGTGAGAATCAACTCCTTCAAGTTGTCAACAAGTCATGTTTTCATTTGTTTTTCACTGGAAAACTTTATGATTCGGAAGAATCTCTTCGGCATAAGAATTGATCGTCTGTGCACCTGAAAAAGCTTAGTACAGATCCTGCATGAAAACTTGTGAGAAAAAAAAAAAAAAACATAACATGTCTAAAGAATAAGTACGAATATGGCAAGAAAATAAAATGTTCTTGTACCTATTGCCATTGTGCACTTGTGTTTCATCGTCATGTAGCTTTAGAAGATTTGAGAGAAAAAAATCATCATAAAGTGTAAAAACATGTTGGAGATTGTGTTGAGGAAATGTCCATTTACAATGCTTTGAACATTATTTATTATCTACCTACGAGCTCTCCATATTACAAGGGAAATTCCAAATTCAAATATACTAGGACAGAAATAAGGTTGTACTCATGCCCTAGCAGGAAATCCCTATGATTGAGTTACTACTAGCAATAGAAAGAAACAATGAGTTTGGTCTGCGAGCTATTCGCCATGCTCTTACATAAAACATATTGCATCGTTGCTAAGAGTTTCAAAGAGTGGAGTGGCACAACATAGCTGTCATGAGTTTCAAATTAGGGAAGTGAAACAGCGTAAGACTTGGGCCATGTTTAAAGTAATGATTATAATGATTTATAAGTGAACTATTACGGCCTTTTTTAGATTATAAGTGTTTCTTGCTGCCGATTTAATAATATCAATATCTTCTCGAATCTCTTGCTGATTCTAAGCAGAGACTCCATCTAAGGTCAAATAAAAGAAGAGATAGAGGTAGCCCATTAAAGCATCAACCACGCTATTAGTGGTGAGTGTATTCCTATGCCTGTGCATGGGGGCATAGGATTCTAATTACTGCTCCTCGATCCATGTAGAACCAGTGTCGATGGTGCCATGAAGAAACAGAAATGAATATCAATCTTGATCATCAACTATTTTAGCATTTCTTATGCACCCATCAATCTGAAGATATTCTCTGCTGGAAAGACTCAGAAAGTCCCAAGTGGACAGTTGATTCTGAAATAACTGAAGATAGAACGTATGCTTTTTTTTATGTATTACAAGAAGCTGCAACCCTATGAATAGACTATTTTATTGTGATCTCACCGCTCTTCATTAATGCCTTGAAGGTTTTAAACTTCAACACTGGTCAATCAATTTTGGGTTCGATTCGCATGGACCATTGTTAAACCAAACCAACCAAATGTGTGACCGAGAAGAAGAAATGGCAGGGACATACGAGGCTACGTCGAATGACCTGTGTGATCACACAAGAAAGCAGGGATTCGAAGGCCACTTGTTCTTAGATATAATAATTTCGTTTCTCTCCAAAGAGTACCCGCTTAACAAGATCGTGCTCTCTCAGAGATCCTATTTCTTATCATTGCTCTCTGGGCCTTAGAAAGAGAACAGGAAGGAGATGCTTCCTTTCCAAAAACTGATTGATAACTTTGAAGCACAGTATGATCTTGTTTCAAATGATGGTTTTATCTTCACTTTCCAAACCAATACTGAAACTAGTTGGGGTAATGTGTTCGCTTCTTTTGGAGTAGCTCCAGCTCCTGTCCAGATCATCAAATGAGGCCAATCATTTTTCAAATATATCTTTTCATTTCCAATGCAACCCAAATGAGTTTCTAGTGCAGCAAGATTATCTAAAAACAAGACTGTAGTAAATTCAACAGGGACCTGCTGTCCACAGAAAACACCAAAGCTAGCAACTACAGTGACACCATGAGACCTCTTGTGAGCAAGTGTCGCATGGGCACTATTAAGAGTGCTCTTAACATTATTTTCCTCAAGAAACATCTTAGCACGCAAATCAAGATCAGATATCTTGTCAAACAATGCTTTGGTTTCATCTGGGACCAAAGAAACTACAACAAAAACAATTTTCCCAGGCTTATGTTTCTATGGTACAACCACTTCATAGTCTCCCTTTGCAATAGCTCGCAGATTGTCCAACACATGGTTCACAACATGTTCAAATGGGACCTCAATCACAGTGAGATAATCTGCATTTGCAAATAAGATTTCTTTGAGTTGTCGTTCCCACCAGGACCACTCTTTTGCATAGGAACCCTTAGCGCAGTCCAACTTTCCATGCTTGTTAGTGTGAAGCTTATATAAATTCAGTCCTTCATCCAAGATACCTTTAATTGAATTAGGCAAAGGATCCCTGTCAGGCTTCAACAAAGGCATCTTAACAAGCAGGCCAAAACGTTCATGTAGTTCTGTCTCAAATTCACTCCTACTCTTCCCCTCATAGAGATTGTAAAACATGAGTAGAACATAGCCAGCATATCTAGACTACCCAGGTGGTTAACGCGCATGAAGAGTGCCAAAGGATGTATACATCAATAGGAAAAGGATGTAGACATAAATCGTGCAACCATTTTAAGCTTTGTGGATGTAGACATAAATCGCGCAACTGTCTTCCCTCTTGGGGCAATTGACAATATCGAATGGCGCAATTTTCCTCACTGGTCTGATATCTTCTTGATTTTCTTGATTTTCGTGACGATATTTCTGCCGGATTTTCACCTCATCCCCGAGATTTTCTCTGTGATTGGACATCTAAAGCACGATATTATAATCAGAATTTTAAAGATATTCCCGAAATACAGATTCGCGATGGCGACGGCTCCTGATAGTGACGCTCATATCAATATGTTTCCAATAAGGCTAAATGAGCGATATCCGAGCATAGGACAACGAGTTATCAATCAATCCACTCAATCAATATAGTTATTTCATGTCTAAGGCCAAGCCTCCATTGCAGTTCTCTATTCCAGACCTCTAATGTTCTCAGAAAGCTTCATATGTGGATGAACAACATCCAGGGAGGTTCGAAATAACAGTTGAAGCATGATTCATAGCATGTGAGTATGTGACTTTCATGCGGCATAAGTCATTCTTTAAAATAAAAGGTTAAAGGGGAGGGTGGAATGAGGTAGCTAAACCTCAAAGTTCATTGATACAAACAATAATAGGGGGTAACTTCCTCTTTTTAGAATGAAGCTCGAGGCAGACCTTGCATGTAGATATGAAACTGATGGCTATTCTTGATTCATTTATTTACCATAACAAAAGGAAGCAAGTGGTGAGACAAACCCATAAAAGGTAAGGCACTAATTGTTACCACAAAAATGCATGTAATTGATGCTGTCGACATAGGATAGCAATGGCATCCGTAGGGGTTAGTTGCATTCAAGCAAGTTAATCCAATATGAGAAAGATCTTCATCATCCCTATTTTCTGATCCTTGCGATCGCACGAAGTGCGGAGGAGAGCATACTTATTAAAACTAGAAGAAAAAAACATTGTTTATTCATTAACCTATCTACCCTATGCTAATTAAAAAAAAAAAAACAGTTACGTGTACTCAAATAGCCAATGTAACCATCCACGCAATAGTATTACAAATGTGTTATCTTTCATTTTTGCGAATAATGATAATCGGAAATGTAGATCAATGTGCGAAATCTATTGCTAAAACTCTACATTAACAAAATAAAAAGGAAAATTAAATGCATCTAACCTGGTGCTCGTATGAAACCATCATTCGATATAGATTTTGTAGGCCCAACTTTCTTTGCTTCGATCATGTTGTAGCGCCTCATTGTCCTCCTCAACTTCTTGCTCGCTTAATTGTTCTTCATTGAACATGCAGGATTCGTCGTTTGTTGCTGGAGGAATAATAAAGTTTTGGACTCCTATCAAGATCTCCTCTTTGTGAGAAGAGGAGATCCCAACTTTCGCAAGGATCTGAGCGAGTTGTTCCAAGCTGACACTCATAGTTAAATCATATTGCAAAAAGTGTTCTTACAACACCCAAATCAACTAAAAAAAATTGAGAATCAAACTTGCTAACACACACAAAAACCTCTTCACGGTTGTGGAAATTGAAATTGCAGAAATTGAAAGTCACACTCACACTCTGCATGCTTTGTTCTAAATAAGGTTGATGTCTCACCTTAGAGTAACATGTTGGCAAGGAGAACATGAGGAGTCTACACTCAAGTAGCTACTATGACCCTTTACCAACACATGCAGACACACTTGCAGAAATTGAAAATTACGCTACCCTACATGCCCTTACCCATATGTCACCTCAGAGTTAGGAGCATGATTAATCATATTTGCATGAAAAAGAAATTGATACCTCAATCCCTTGTGCTTCCCTGGCAACAATGCCAAAATGTTACTTGAAATATATGTTGTAATAATAGCATTGTAGTACAGTTGCCCAACTATTTACTTGTCAATCCGGGGTATGTAAGTTGATGAAACACGTGCACTGTATATGCAGGACTGAAGTATAACTAATCTAGTCTAATCTACAATGCTGAAATCAACTTAATCTATGAATAGAGATTTGCATGAAAGAAAAGCATTACAACATGTGAAGAGTTAACAACAAATGACATATGTGAGCTCACATCCATAAATCAATATTCCAATAATCAAATGACAAACATGAAATCATAACAATGAAAGAATCTAAGACTAATTAATCTTCTTACAATTTCCAACTGTCCTCCCCTCCCTATGGAGAGGGAGCACTCTCCTTTATACATGAGAGTATTTGAAGATAAGATAGGAATGCATTAACTACATACCCACTATTCTCTCGACTACTCTTAACCACTTTCCCATTATTACAAAATATAGTTCCTTCAGATCCTCCACACATCTTTTACATATCTTAAATAAGATATGCCAACTAAACATTCCATGGTCTTCTCCTTAAGAATAGGCTTGAATAACTATCTCCCTGAAATGGTGGAGCAGATATTTGAGAAGTCTCTTTGAATTAATCATTCTCATATTCCTACATATTAGAAAGCTCACCCATATTTGAGATATATATATATATGAAAACATCTATATTTTCTAATATTAATCATAAATTCACTCTTAATACTAAAATGAATAGATTGGAAAATAATAATATGAAACCCAAATGAATTTATGAAAGTGATATGATGAAGGGTTTAATAGGATGATGGAATGTAAGGAATAGTGAAGGGAAAGGTGGATGAAAAGGTGACATTTCTGAGTCCTAACAACGAAGATATGGCGAAGGATATTCAACCTGCACACTCTGCAATGAAACTACCCACATATTTCCCTATATGGAAACGTAAGACCAAAGTGCCGAAGGACCTGGATGAAACCAAGAGTTCACTCCAGACCGCGCTCCTCCCAGACGGCATAGTGTTTGGAGGCATGCACTTGGGCTGTGTGCCAATTATGAAGTTTGAAGATTGGGACCTCGTTGACCATGAGAAGGTCCCCCACTTAGAAATCGGGAATCTCATGAAATAGAACATTGAGGGGGCGGTGAAAACATTAGAGCTACGGAAGTGGTTGTGCGGTGTGGAAAAGGCTGGGTTGCTGCACTTACTATTGGTACTGCATTTCCACCACATGCCCATCACCATTTTCGTCATCAGGCAACTACTTTGCCTGGTGCATGATGGGTATCTATGGCCGGAGGAGCCTATACCCATCACGTCAGACATAATTCACCTCATTTATCGACTCCCCTACAAAGGAAAGGACTCCACAACCATAACTAAAGGAATGGGAAGTTGGAGAAGAAGAAGAGGGGCTACGCCATCTCCAACATCAAGGAGAAAGGGGTACACATAGCAACCCAAATCCTGGCTGAAAAAGTCATGAGGAAGTGTCGTGCCAATGAGGTACCGACACCGATGGTCACACTGGTCGAGCAGTGCGTGGAGGGGGTCCAGTTCAACTGGTCTGAATTCCTCTATGAGGAATTTTTGAAAAATTGTCATGAAGCCTAGGAGTAGGGTAAAACCTTCCACTCTGCATGTTGTTGTTATCCATAGTACTCGTAGCGGGGAAACTGTTGGAGGAGAGTCGATTCCCCATCATTGACAGAGAATTACCGGAGGCCAGGAAGTACACTTCACTTTGGGCTACAAAGGACCCAAAACGGATACGCGACACCAAAATATTCTGGGTACTCATGTAGATGAGCATCTGGATGTGGATCAATCGGAGGCCGCGCCTGTTGCCTATGGTGTACAACAGTCTGCAGCGTTTGTAGAATTCAAAGCCGACATGCATAATGTATGCATCAAGGTGTGCAAGGATACAATGAAGCAATGGACGAAGCTCCCTTTTATCGCCACTGACAACGCCATATTCACTCTCTTAGAGACATGGCCTCTGGAATTTCACACCCTAGATCTTGTAGAACTTGAAAAGGCGATAGCGTAGAAGAAGGAGGATGATTCCAAGCTGCGCGTCACACAATTGGTTGAGAAAAGGTGGAAGGAAACAACAACTGCTGAGGTAAGGGCAGCACACGAAGCGACAGAGAAATCCACTGAGCAAAAGAAGGCTGCAGAAGTAATAGTAGGAGCACATGTGGCAGAGGAAGCAACCAAGAAGGTGGATGAGGGCCAAGCAATGCCCTTGCAGAAGCAGGAGACAGAGGAAGTAGAAACAGCAGAAGAGAGCATGGACCCAGGGACCATGCCCACCTAGCTGAAGTGCCCACACACGATAGAATGCGTAGGACCAACGAAGAAGGTCAAGGCCTTGAATTGGCCATTGACCCAATCACCTTAACTAAAGATGATCTACATGACATCGGCAAGATAGTTCGTGATGTCACAAACAAGGCCCTTTAGGATTTTATGCAGGAGCACCAGACTATGTTGGGGGCCCTCAAAGCGTAGCTGCAGGAGTTATATGTGTGTCCCACTCAGGCAGTTACCTTGTCAACCCACGTCGCATCCGGAACTTCAGTAGCAGAGTAGATGTTATGTGCATGGAGGAAAACACCATAGTGTTACCAGAGGGATCTCTAGTGTCATCAAATGAGATGGATTGATTTTCGGTTAGCATGTTGAAAGGCCTTGGCCTTAATATAGCTGCAATTTCATGGGAAACAATATATCTGCTACAAGATGGGATAATGGTAGAGATGCGTGCTAGGGAGAGCCGTGCGATCCAAGTTCTTAGCAAACAGAAGATAAACATAGAACAACTTAGCTTGCAACACGACGAATTGGTGTCACATAATCAATAGTTGGAGCAAGTGGTAGACAACGCTTGCAAACACATCCTAGAGATGGCCATCTTGGTAGATCTACCAGTAGAGGTGTGGATCCACAGGTTGGCAACGGAGTCTGTGAGGCTAGGGAGGAAATGCCCAAGGTTTAGCGGGAGCTGAATCTTCAGAGCACTGAGCTACAGTTAAAGGCGCAGCCTTCCACTCCCCTGGAAGTTAGAGAACACCATGCTAGCACTATTGCAGCGGGACTGGAAGAAATCGGGGGTGTAGTGAACAACTGTACTACTTTGTTGGAGCAAGCACTTGAGGTCCTCACAACTTTGCAGGAGGACCCCAACATCCAACGCATGGAGACAGAGGCATGAGAACTCTAGCAACAATACAACAATGTTCAAGGAACTGCGCAGACAGTAGTCCTCACTCAGCAGCTTGCGAGGATGCAACAAGTGAAGGCACTGAAGGAGCAGGTGGACGCGGTGCAACACAAAGAGGCAGTTCTCAAAGCACATGTCCAGTCATGGATCAACGAGGCTTTCACTATCATGAAAATCATAAAAGGAAAGCTCTTGCATATACAGGGAATGCACACATTAATGCAGAGAAGCACCCCAGACATAGAGGTCTCAGAATAGAGGATGCAACAGATTTAGCAAGCAGTAGCTTAGTGCACTACCGACATCAGCACAGTTCGAGGACAGTTGGAGGAACTCCAAGATCGTCGCACCAACAGAGTGACTCGAGGTTGAGTCACGATGTTTGTGTTGGGGGCTTGTTGGGCATGGAATCCCCCCGAGGCATGTTTTTGGGCTCAAAGCCTACGTTATGAACGAATAATGTTGTAAAGCCCCACGAATTGCGGGCGCGGAAGAATGTTAGAGTCATAGGGTTATCCACCCTAGTTTTGGATGTAATGTCGGCCTACGCATGGTCCACAGACCATGGGATTGTATAAATAGAGTGAGGCTATAAGTGTAAAAGATAATGAATGGAGAATAGAATGGCATAGAAGAATAGATAAGTCTAAGTAATTGAGTCACAAATGTAAAGAGTGTCTTGGGTCGCAGAGTAGGAGAAGGCTCTACAGCTGAGTGCACAGAGGCCTAGAAGTCCGCAACTAAGTGCGTGGACCCTTGCAGCTAAGTGCGCAGGGCGGAGTTGAGTTTGTAACTAAAGAAGAGAATAATAAAGAGAAGTTTTATCCAAATTCTATGAATCTGTTCTTGAGTTATTGCATGTTTGATATCAATTGCAAAAATTTTGTTTATTTATTGCACACACCTATATGAATGACTTATATTGGTAAGTATAACTTAACTCATACAAGTAGCCTATGTTACATCAACTAATAGTGGAATACTAGTAAGGGCTTGGGTAATAACAATGTTCAGCCCTCGAGTAGGGCTACACAAAGGTAGCATCTCAGGATGTGAGGTACGAGTAAGTGCGCATAGTGACATGTGCACAAGGTCGAGCCATGGACCACTTGGACTCATCAGAGATCCAAAAGGTGCGATAACCTAGTTCTAACACCCTCCCATACTACTGTGGGTGAGACCTCATTCCGCGCTCCGTGGTCTTTTGCCGAAAGGGCTAGTAGTGCCAGGATTTGTTTGGATAAATCGCCTCTGAACCTAGGTCAGGCCCCAACAAGCCAACATGCGTCGGGGGTGAAGTTCATTGAATGGTTGAACTTACAGTGAAGATGTATCCCTATGGAGGAGGACAATATGTCTCTATGCTCTTCCATGATCTTCTTCATTTTTTTTTACGTTAACACTCCTCCGGATCTCTAAGGCTGAGGAAGAGTCTAGTTGAGGTAACCAAAAACCAATCTTTTGACTTGGTAGCTAGCGCTACCAAGCCAGAGAGGGCTCTCTCCAAAATATCACAGCCATGAGGGTTAGATAGATTATAGTTTTAGGCTAGATATAGTATATCTAGGTTTGTTTGATTTGATTTGGTTGGGGTAGTCACTGAATGAGTGAATTAGGTCAGAGAGTGAACTAGTTTAGGGCAAAAGAGAATCAGAATTGCAGACATCTGATGGGGGAAGGTAGGAAAGTTACTTTAACACTTGATAGTATAGTGATGAGATGGTTTAGAGTAGTGAGGTGCTAAAAATATCATGAAGATCATGAATTCTTTTCAAACTAAAGCAATTTAACAAATTATGATGACTTTCCTAGAATAGAGCATAGGAGATGTATTCTGCTTATCACACCTTGAATATCAAACATATTAAGAAGTGAAATGGATCATGAAGATATAAAACATTCACACACATGTAACAGAAGAAGAAACAATATCAAAATACCATGCCATAGGAATCCCACCAAAATAGCTACAACTCATCCAATATATTCCATGCCAAAGTCTCAAACACTAATGCAATATCCAATGGAGTCCAACCTATAGAATGACTAAGAAATTACATAATATAGGCCTCAAAAAAACTCATCCTAGCCGCAGGGGTCAAATCCATGAGACGAGGAGCATTTGTAACAAAAACTGAACTAATAGCTAGAGTGTAGGGTGGACAAAGTGACTCATCCCTAACTCAAGCAAATTGATTCATTACAAGTCATGGAGGCCATTTACCTAATGTACTTACCCTAGGTGCTAGTAAAAACATAACAATTACATCAACCTCCATCAATTACATTGGTAAAACATGATTTTTCAAGATGAAACTGGAAAACTAAGAAAAATTACAAAACTGAGTAACTCAAAAAATTTGTGTCAAAAGAGCAGTGCCACTGTCCTAAGTGCAACGCCAACTTAATCTCCACATTGAGGGGTTGCTAGGTTTCCAAAGTTAGCCCAAGATAGCTCATTGGAAATAATTTCCTATCTAGTTTCCATATCTACCCTTATTTTATAAAATGGTCAAGTTTTGACATTCCAAAAGTTGATTCTCCCAAGACTGGTCAAGAGCGTAGTGCCAGACTCCAAAACAGGGCAGAAACGTGATTTTTTGGGTGTCTTTTTACTTTTAAACTGCCCAGTTGACCCAAAAAAGCTTAGAAAATTGGTTTTCCTTTTCTTGACTATAATTGGCATTTTGAATCCAGCAGTGGTGTCAATTTTCCACTTGGAGGTCCCTAGGAAAAGCGCAATGCCTAGAGAGTTGCGCTTTTGGCAATGTGGTTGGTGCACAAATTGCTAAAAATGCACAAAACTTCAAAATTCACCAAAATTTCTCAAAATTTTCCAAAATTTGGCCTGAAGAATGCTAATGATGTATGTCAAGCCATGAGTGATTCCTCAACAAGGATGTCAATTTTATCTTCCTCCATTTGCTTGGTTAAGGTTTCAATTTTCTTCTTTGCAGCTTTGAGTTTTTCCCTGGAAATCCTTTTTCTATAGGCATAATGTTTAGCCATGTTCTTGTGAATTTCATATCCATTTTGGCCTTGTCTAGGAGTTTCTCAAGATGGTTTTTTACCCTCTCAAGCTAATACTCATGGTTCTCATTCATCATTTTTGCAAACTGTTCATTTATGGTAAGTTGATTAGCTAGTTCAGCCTCTTTCTGTTCTTCTAGCTCCAATGCTCCTTTTAGGACTCTAGTCTTTGGCCTTCTTGTTGGCACCTGTCCCTCCAGTTGTTCACCATATTCTCCATATGCATCATCAAGTAAAATATTAGCCTTTTCATCCTCCCTCTTTTCCTTGATAAATTGAATATCCATGAGCTCTTGTTTGGTCTCAAACTACTTGTTTTCATACTCATAGTATGAAATGACATATTTCACTCTCTGCAAGTGGACCTAGAGCTCCCCTATGAGTGCATCATTTTATTTGATCACAATCCTTGTGCTTTCACTATCATCATGCTCATTTAGGTCAACTAAATCAAAATCCCACTCTGTCTCATGGAGGTCCTCCTACTGCTGCTAGATCTTTGTCTCTGTCATCTTCTCGTTGCCTTTTTGTACCTTATTTGCTTATGAAGGAGACAAGGCCACTCACACAATATGTGGGGAAAACACCTACCTGTGGCCTCTCTGATAAGTATGTGTCAATGTGCTCATATCTGTCCTCTTAGGCTTTATGACCTCAACTCTGCTAGGTGACCCTGCATGATCATGAAATGGTGATGATGGAGGTGATGATGAGGGTGGATGATCATATGGAGGAATAGAAGTAGTGGGTTGAGATGAAGGGGATATGGCTTTAGCATGATGATCAGTGGGATGTGATGAAGAAGGCACACTTTTTGCCTGTGGAGCTGGTGGAGTAATGAAAATGTCATTGGCAATGAAATTTACCATGAAATATGAAACTGATCAAAGTGATGAAGGACAATGATCTTGATTAATGCATGATGGAAAAGGTTGTTGATATGCTGGTCATAATCTCTTTTTTTCAAAATGGAAGCCATTTTATCGTATGGGATATTGAGGAATTTGACCCTTGTCAAGTGCATAAGCAGTCTAATATGGTAGGTATAAAGTCTGGAGAATCTACCTTCACAAGAGAAGTACTTCATGATGATTTTCATCATGGGAGAATACCTATTAAGAAGGTAGCTGAAAGGGAATACCCTCTTCCTCTCCTTTGTGTATAGTGGTTTTATGAATGGTGCATAATATTGATCTTCCAAATCCTTTTATTTGAACCACCTCTCACCCATTTGTGGAATCCCTGTGGCAATAACAATGATAGAAGTAGACAAAGCGAAGGTCACTCCTGCTAGGGTTACTTGATTATCTTTAAGGTTTGATGCAAAGAGTCTGGTCAAAATAGGGTGATGCTGAACTCTCTGGACCAGTTTGCAAATCAAAGCAACTCACATACTGAAAACATGAGATTGTCATTGGTGAAGCCACGAGTTCACTTATGCTAGTGGGATCCAACCTTAGGATTTTGCCTCTTTTCTGTGGCCTCCTCTGTTCTCTGTCATCTTCTTCCTATGTGTCCTCTTCGTCCATATAATCTTTGTCTTCCTCCATATTTTTTTTTCAAGAGACCCTAGTGATTAGGTAGGTGAAAATCGGAAGTGGGAATGGGTCTAGGGAATGGGGATAGGGCTACAAAAATTTGGGGAGATGAGGAGGTGGGTCATGGAACTATGGGAGCTAATGGGGGTGAAAATGTGAAGGGAGTTGGAAATGAAAATTGATTTACAAGTTTATGGTAGAGGCTGCCTAAGGTTTTTTAGAAACCTGGGTCTTAGGGTTTTGTAGGAAAAGTGTTTAGGGCCTAAGGAAAGATAGTGTAATGGTAGGTATGTTTTCAACAATGCTGTAGGAAGGTTTTGTAGGGTCTGTGGGCAACAATTTTTAAGATAAAATGAATTTAGGATTTTGTCCCTTGCTTAGGGGTCAATTTTACTTAGGAATCAAACACTAAGAAGAAGTGTTGTTTAGAACAAAAAATGAGTGGAAAATAGGGTTACTTACTTGGTAGAGGAGGAAAACCCATCCTTGTTGAGCTTTGAGAAGAGTTGGAGGTGTTTTTGGTGCTTTGGAGGCTAACTGGGGGAAATTTCAGTGCACCAGACAAAGGCGTAGCACCTAACCAAGAAGCGCAGCGCCAGTGTTAAAAAATGCAGTGCCCAAATCTCTAAGAATAGCGCCTAGCCTCTAAGCACAAAGCCTTCTTCCTAAGTGCAACGCCAAGAAATTTTTCTCGTCTGAAACTACAAAACCAACTTTTTGAGCCAAGGGAGTGTGAGCTTGACCTTTGAGAGTGCAAATGGATTTGCTTTTGATGTCTTTGTGGCTTTTATACTTCATGAAATTGATGTTTTGGGCCTTGGGACCCACTTTCTTCCTTTTGTCATTCAATTTACTCTTGGAAACTATATCTTTACATTTGACCTTTTCTTGTACAAATTGATCACTTGATATAAATTGGCATACTGTGACCTTTGAATTTTGGTCCTTCGGAATTTTGGAACTGAGTTGACAGCTTGAGAAAAGTCACTTATTACATATAATGACATAAAATTACATAAATATAAAAAATAGGATTACATCTCTGTTTTTGGAATAAAATTACAAACTGGAATGAAATTCTTACTTGAAATCAAAATTAGAACTTTGGAAATCATGATTACCTGCTTGCAAATCCTCTTTAATTGAAAAACGGATATTATTTTGTTCACTCTCATACTCTGGTGGCCCTATGCAGTCAAATTATGTTTAATTGGACCTTGGAAAATGAAAGCTAGTGACGTAATGGAAACCTTAACAGAGGGGACTTCATGTAAACTTGAATGACATAACACATGATGAAATGAGCTTTTAAAATGAATGTATGCTCAGTAAGACATAGGAAGGTGGGGCAAAAAATATTGAATTTTGAGGGAGAGTGGGATTTTGGTTCAGTTTACCGTCAATTAGTAAATTTTTTGCATGAAGACCTAAGTGGAATGATAAAAATTTCAACATGGGACACTAATATGATATAAAATAGGAGTTTTCATCACTGATGGCAGTATGAAACAACTGACTCTAACATCGGCCTTATTTGGGATGGCAACTCCTTGGAGGTGTTAAGAACATCATAGACCAAGTGCCTAACCATATGGGCCAATACGATCAAAAACTTAAACTGAGTTGCATGAGTAAATGCTGACAACTCAAATCAGTCAAACTGACTCAAAAATAACTTAAAACTAACTTACATGACTTAGGACTAAATACTAAAAATGGTAGAAAATTGGTGAAGCTGAATGGCCTTCACTTCAGGCTCTGAACTCTAGTGATTCTCTAATTCACACTTGTAGAAAATTAAACTGTATGTACAATAAAACCAGGACAATTCAGAAAATGTAGTGCATAAGGAGCCTACCATTGACTGGTCCTCCTAAGAATGGTTCTCCATTGATCTAATCGAACAAGAAAGCATTTTTTCCTTGAAACGCTGAAATCTCATAAGGGCCTTTCCATAGGATTTCAAATTTACCATGATTACCCTTTTCCTTGTTTCTGGCCTCCCAACGAAGCACAACATCTCCAATTTTAAAGTCGTATTCCTTTTTTTTCCGGTCATAGATTCTCTTTATCCTCTCATGAAGCCTAGAGTTTTTTGAAATACCTCATCCCGTGTCTACTGTAGGTTAATCTTTTGATTGATTCGGCACTAAATATCATTCTCTTATTTTTTTGGTCAAGTAAAAATGGAGCTTTCTATTAACCATACAAGTACATTACATATTTTACACGTCCTTGCAAGTGCAAAGACCAAAACAAGAACCAACCTGTTGTGGTGATGCCATCAATAGGAAAAACAAAGCCAGGATCAAACCGATCCACACAGATTTTCAAAAACTTGTAAACAGGGAGTGCTAAACTCCCAAGGACTCTCTCTTATCTACTTACAACTTTTAGAGCTTCAACTAAGCAAACAAACCCCTCGAAAAGTTACAAAGTTCCACTAATCTTACACTAATTTGGATCTGATGGTAACACAAGCCATAGATTAAAAAATTTGAAATCCGCTCCTAAAAGGAAATGACGACACTTATTCACCATTGATCTATGCAAGACCCAACGGTCACAAGACTCCCAGATTTCGAAACATGCTCCTCGTTAGTCAAACATCGATCTCGCTCCACCAGATCTAATGGCTCACACGTATTTTGGTCAGTTAAGTTGCGCACTTTAAATCCACCCGAGAAGTGATTTCCTTCTCTTGCCTCGCTGAAACATGTCCCTGAGTGAGTGGAATCGGAGCCAAATGGGGAATACCACTTACAGCTTTTTCTCCGCCCGAAATCCACTAGTGGGTTTCCCAACTCGGTTCTACTGCTTCCGACCCGACTGTAACTCAAACCAAATTTTATAAAAGTTTGAAATCCACCCTTTAAAAGAATCATCGACACTTCTACACTGTTGATCTAATCACGATCCAATGGTCACAACCCTTCGCGACTTTGAAACAAGCTCCTCTTCTGTCAACCGTTGATCTCACTCCATTAGATTTAACATCTCACACCTATTTCGGCCAATTAACTTGCGGACTCCAAATCTGCCTGAAAAGTAGTTTCCCTCTTTCATCACTTTGTTATGTGTCACGATGTGTATGGAATCGGAGCCGATGGGGAATTACCGCTTACGGCCTTTCCTCCACCGGAAATCCACTTGTGGGTTTCAACAACCCACTCCTTCTCATTAACTATCAGGTAACTCCCTTGTCCTAACACCATAGATCTGATTCCACCGAGATCTATCGGTCCAAAATCAATCTCCATGCCACTGTGTCCTTGGTCTTCCTTTGTTGATCTCGACCATCTGCTCAAATCCGTTGGAATGTTGATGCCAATACAATCTGCAGACTATTGCCAATCAACAAGCAAACAGTTTGAGCATCCATGTGCTCCTATATATCTCCTAAGCCTCCTCGATCCAGCTTGTCGAACCAACAATCCCTATCTTTGGCATCCTGACAGAGGCAATCCTCTAATAGTTTTCCTGGGGGTATCAGCTCCCAAACGTGTCGAGTATCCCTTTCCTTACTAATCACTCCTTCATTCACCAGACGCTTAGCTAACATATTATATTTTCTTTTCATATGGAAAAAGTGTACAATTTTTAAGGTTTTCAGGTGGGTATAAATATGGAGAAAGACCTATAATAGTCTCCCATGTTTTGACACTTTACCTGGTGTCGTACCATTGCATATTTTCTTGGCCACTCTAATAATCAATTCTGAATATGCTTCAATGATGACATTGTGTAGATTTGAGTCCACCAATATTTCTAGGAATTGCTCTAAGGCCATGAGTTCCACCATGTTATTAGTGGCCTTCCCCATGTGGCCATGAAAGGTCTCCTTTATTCGTCCCTGTTGATATCTTATGACACCCCCAAAACCAGCTAACCCGGGTTGCCCTTAAACACTCCATCTATATTGACTTTTAGGAAACCATGTGGAGGAGGCTTCCAGATATTTACATCTACATTTATTTGGCTCACACCCTTAATTATGCCCTGTGGGCCTATAGATTGGATACCCAAATGTCGTAGTATACATGCATCTTGGGGTAGAGGAGGGTCCTTGGGAAGTTTCCACAACAAACTTCTGACTGTGCCTTTGAGCTACCTTACAATTTGATGAATTATGTGCTGGGGCTTGCTTGCTTTTTTCTTGAAGATCCTAGTATTACGTTATTTACGAACATCCTAGATAACAAAGCCTAGAACCAGAGTCCATGCTTTATTGATGATTTCATTCCCTGAGAAGTTTTTCCTCCAAGTCTTCAAAGTGTTGGAGATACTGAGTCTATCCCTATCAGTGTGCCTGAAGATTGAAGCCACCCCTTCCCACATGGTAGAGGTAAAAGGGAAGAGGTTGAGAAGGTGATCCATCATCTCCTCTTGTAAGCCACATAGGTAACATTTGGATGGGCCAGTGAAGCCTTTTTTTAGGAGATTCTCCCAAGTTAAAATTTTCCTTTGATGAACTAGCCAAATGAATAACTTTATTTTCATCCAGTGGGGACTCTGCCAAATATTCTTCCATACTTGGTCAAGTTTTTGGTAGTTAAACCTTCTTATTACCTGTTTAGCTTCTTTGAGGTTGAAGTTTCCTTCAGGGTTCCTTCCCCATCTTAGTTGGTCAGGAAAAGAGGATACCAAAATCCTCCTATGTTCTAGCTCCTAAGCAAGAGAGTCTACCTGCACCTTCAAAGAGCTCTCTTCATTGTGGTCTAAATCCTTCCAAATTCTCCATTTTCCATTGTTCCTTACCTGGTACCAGAAGCCATTTACCATGCACAAACCTTTGTTATCAGTATCATGCTTGAGAGCTTCTAATTCATCCTTGTACACGTTGGGTTCCTATTTCCAATTATCCTCCCAAACTGAGCCAGGTTCCTATCTCGGATCTCCTACAAACTATGCTGCTGAACAATACCATTATTTTCCCAGGCAAGGTTCCAAATGTGGGAGCCCTTAATATGCCCTAACATTCAAATGTGATCCTTCTCTTGCCAATTCTTGGCATATTTTTGTGTCCAAAGCTTGGTCTAGGGGGTTTCCAATTCCTTGATCCACCTCCACCAGAGTTTAGCTCCCGAGACTCTGCTGAGGGTTTCAGGGTCATGAAGCCCCAAATCACCATGGCTCTTGGGTTTGTATATCTTGTCCCAGGCCACTAGAGCCCATTTTTTTTCTCTTCTCCTTTGCCCCGTAGAAAATCCCTTTGTATGCTCCTGATCTATTACAGAACTCCTTTAGGAGCAGGAAGAGCTGAGAACATGAAAATGAGAATTGCCGACAAGATGGCTTGTGTGAGCACAAGGTGCCCCACCAAATTTAGAGACCTACATGTCCATTTTTGATCTTGTCCTGAAGTTTATTTATTATTGGCTCCCATACTCCCTTTCTTAGAGCCTTATCTATGAGAGGTATGCTCAGATACTTGGAAGGTAATCAGTCCCTTTGAAACCCAAGAATCTAGATGATCTTCTCTGAATAGCAATGTCAGTGTTAAAGAAAAAAAAATGATTTGTTGAGACTTACCTCTGTGCAAGATACCATCGTAAAGTCATTTAAGATTGTTTAATTACTTTGGCTTCCCTGACTGTGGGTATGCCCTGCAACATTTTGTCATCCACAAATTGTTGATGAGTATTTTCCTCTCCATCCAAGGTGAGTTTGATACCTTGGATTCTTCCTTCAGCATTTTCCATTTTGATCGCTCAGCCTAGCCCTTCCATCATGAGAACAAAGAGGAAGGGTGAGAGCAGATCCCCTTTTCTGAGACCTCTGGAGGGTGTGAAAGTTCTTGAAGGAGTGTCATTGAGCAGGATGGAGAAACTAGTCGTGGTGACTAGTGCCATAACCCATCTTATCCAATTCTAGTCGAAGCCATATGCTCTAAGAATTGCCCTTATATAAGACCAACTTAGATTGTCGTATGCTTTCGCTAGGTCCAGCTGAATGATCATACCAGCTTGTTTGTTGCTTTTGAAAGAGTGTACCACTTCGTGAGCTTGGATTATGTTATTGAGGATTTGTCTTCCTTCCACATAGTCTGTTTTCTCCTCTGAGATGAGAGCTGGTAAGAGAGGCTTGATTTTATTGGCGATCACCTTGGAAACAATTTTGTACACCACACTGCATAAAGCTATGGGTCTGAAGCCATCCAGAGTCATTGCTTTTTCCTGTTTTGGGATTAAAGCTATGAAGGAAGCATTAAGAGCCTTCAGAACCTTTTTGGATCTTCTTGAGTCTTCCACCACCTCAAGGATGTCCAGTTTGACTATTTTCGAGTAGGCTTTGAAGAAGTCTACATTGAATCCATCTGGGCCTGGAGCTTTTCCATTTTGCATTTCATTAATCACTTCACTGACCTCCTCTTCTGACACTGGCCTATTAAGATTGTGGTTGTCCTCTCTGGTAACCAGCTGAGGGATGTATTGAGTGAAATTGTTGATTAACCTGGATCTCTCCACCAGAGGCTCCTCTGCTATACTGAGGAAGTGTTGAACAAGGACAAATTCCATATCTTTGTGAGAGACGAGTTCTATCCCTTGAGAATATTTTAGCTTTGTGATTCTATTGTGTGCCCTGTGATCCAAGGTATATTTATGAAAGAACTTCGTGTTTCTTTCTCCCTTCTAATCCACTACACCCCTCGATTTCTGTCTCTAGAAAATTTCCTCTTACCTACACCGATCTTCCCATTCTTCCTATAGGGAGTCAACTAGCTTTTTCCGCTCCTCGGTAAAGCCATCTATGATGCTAATCTGATTGATCTCCTGGATTTTCTGCTCAGCTTCTCTTTTGGCTTTGAATATATTGCCAAATTCCTTTTTGCTCCAATATTTAAGCCTGGATTAGATATGTTTAAGTTTCTATTAGAGCAGGAACATTCTAGTGCCTTGAATGTTCAGATCCTCTTTGCACCATTTGTCAATATTGCTGGTGAATTTAGGGTGAGGGAGCTAGGAATTTTCAAATCTGAAGGGTTTGTTTCTTGGTGTACCCATAAAAGTGGCTTCAGTTGTACAGGCCAATGGTTTGAACCTCTAGAGGGAAGAATGGAAGCTGACATGGCAGAGCTTGAAAGAAAGATGTCCTCTGAAATAATAAATCTATCGAGTTTAGAGACGACTTCTGAAGCCCCCCCCTCTTGTGTTCCAGGTGAAGGTCCCATTGATTGTTTCAGTGTCCAGTAACCCCATGTTCCTTATGAAGTTCTAGAAGGCCATGGAGTCTCTGCCTAGTTGTCTAATACCACCTTTTTTCTCTGTAAGAGATCTTATCATATTGAAATCTCCTGCAATGATCTAGGGCATACTAGGGTGTCTTGCTCTTAGTTCCTCAAGGGAGGTGAGAAGCCTGATTTTATCTTCTAGCTTTTTAGGTCCATAGAAATTTGTGATCATGTATATCTTCTGATCACCTAAAGGTTGACATACCAAAGAAAGATAGTTCCTGGATGCTTTAGCATCCAGGATCCCAAATTTCTGGGGATCCCAGAGCCTAAGAATCCCCCTTGCTGAGTTATTTGCTTTAACCTCTAAAT